>OY751444.1:11296045-12021045 GCA_963565745.1 Phengaris arion
AAACTTCCTTGTCTTCTTTTAATTATTTTTTATTTTATTTAGGCACTATAGCATTAATACGCCTTCTCCAATGGTAGTGTTACATTATGAAAATTTAATCGACACAGTGTAAACTGTGTTGCACTTTGAAAAAAATATGTGTTGTGTTAAATTATTATTGTACGCAGACATTTTTTTACAGTGCTGTTGCAGTCGACATTTAATTAGGCTAGTTGACAAAATTTGGAAATTTGTTTAAAACTATAGTTTAGCATCTATTTTACCCCAAAAATATATTATTTTAAGAAAAATAGGTCTTTTACATTAGTATTTTGAAGTTTTTAGAAATTAACTTGAAATCGACCGCGAAAAAGGCCAAGACTGTCATGGCGTCTTGAATGACGTCACACCTCGCGAAACAGCCGTGTTTGTTTATGATAGTCAATTGTGTTTTTTATTAAATAATGAATTCCTCGTATTATAAATATTGTGTAGTGCCTCAACGTAAAAGAACAACGATAAAAACGCCAAACAAATTATTCATATATGTACCTAACAATAAACAAATACGAAGAATGTGGTTAGAAATGGCAAGGAGGCAAGATGCTCTTACTTTATCAACTGCTTCCACAATTTATTACTGTGTTTATTTCTAAAAACTTCAGCAAAACCGATGAATTTGGTTGTAAAAGAGGGCTGCCCTTGGATAAATCTTTTGCTGTCATATATTTAAGAGTACTGCCAACTCTCGATAATTTTGATTTCCGAAAATCACAGCTACAACTTACAAGTGTTTCGCGAGGTGTGACGTCACGCTTCTCTGATTGGTGTTTAATGTCACGTGATAAAACGCCTCATTATGTCGATTTTATTTTCCAAAAATATTAATAATCTTTTATTATTTTAATAAAAAAGTTGTTTTTTTTTTTCACTAATTATCATGGTTAATCATTAGAAACTCTAAGCCATCCGATTTATTATTAGTGGAAACAAGCCTAGTGGTAGTTTTCCAATTATAGAGCATTATGCGACTCAGTGGCGCACAATGCCGAATTGTGCTGATGCTTAATTGAAACGTGAATTAGTTTTCACATGCACCAGCAGAGTGCGCTAAGTTCAGTGTTGAAAAAAAATGTGGAATACGTAGATGTATTAATAGTTATCAATGGTGGAATATAAAAAAATTATCAATGTTTGTACCTTCATCCATACTTATATTTATTCTTTTAACACAGTCTGAATTAACTTTTATTCTTTCCAAAAAAACTACGACGAAACGAAAGTTATAGTATTATTAAATTATATATAGTATCCGAAAGTATAAATTATATTTAGATCAATGCCAACATAAAGAAAAAACAAATGAGTTGGTATCGATTGCTCGCATCATGCGAAAGCAGTACTTTGGAGAGTGCTTGATTGTGCGAAGCGTTGCTATAGTTGAAACATTCAACGTTGCGCATAATGCGCTTTCGTGCTGCAATTAGAAAACTACCAATGTTCCATTTAAAAAATAATAAACAATAATTTAGAACCCATTTTCGTATATATGTATATCTTAAAAAATAACAAAGATACAAAACATTTAAATTTACAATATGAAAGAGAGCTATATTGGCGGCCTGTGACGTCACGAGTTGCACCCGCCATACATTTTTGTCATTATAAAATCTATGGCGCTACCGCTTTTAACTTTTAACGTAAGTCGTAACAAATCGCTTTGCGAGAAAGAGATGGGCATTATTTTTATTTGCTTATAATTTTAAATTGCGTCAATCTAAATACCTATTTCTTTTAGATTTATCCCTAATCAACAATTTTAAAATTTAATTTATAAGAATATGATATTGGAATATCATATTTGGCACTAGGCAACTTCCCTATTCATAATAATCAGCTCGCTCACTGCTTGACAATTATTCGCTTGAAAAATTTATTATGATTTAGACCACACACCATAGTGAGTACAACTACAGCAAACGAGCAGTCAGATTCCCTGATGGCCTACAAGTGCACTATCGGCCTTTATTAAAAAAGCTTTTTTCTATCCCTGTATTAGTATGTACCTTATGAATACATATTATGTACTATAATATTATACAGTCCGGCTAGAGTTATTTTACCTCGGACTGTCAATGAGAGTGATCTTTATGTCGTTGGCATAAAGATAAGGCAAAAAAAACTCAGAACGGACTGTATTAGTGACTAGATGTTTCCCACGACTTTGTACGCGCAAAAATAAATTCTGCGGAAACCGTACATTTTACTGCAAAAAAAAGCCGATGTTAATCCAGAACCTAAACTATTACCACACCAAATTTCATCAAAATCTGTTCTGTAGTTTCTGAGATTTGCGCATACAAACGTACAGACAAGCATTCTAAAAATCATTGTTTTGGGTTCTGTTTCGTTCATTTAGCCCCCTGTAATAGGTTTTCTTATACATATCCTACTATACATACTATTATAAATCTCATTTATAATAGTATGTATAGTAGTATAGTTTGTGAGGATGGATGGATGGACGGTTGTTTGTTACTCTTTCATGCAAAAACTACTGAACGGATTTCGATGAAATTTGGTGTGGTAATTGTTTAGGTTCTGGATTAACATCGGCTTTTTTCTTCTAAAAAAATAATAAAAAAATTCTAATTAGCTTTCTTTTAAATATCCTAATTAGGACGTTTGAAGTGGAATAAGTACGCGCATAATCTCTAATTGCTCACCATACATAAACATATTCAGGTACCTACTCACTATATTCAGGTACCTACTCACTAGTCACTTCGCCTAGGTACCTACTTGCTAGTTGCTACTTAGTAGTCACAAAAGTTTCATTTAGCGCTGACCAAACTAAAGCTTTCGAATTGTAGTTCAACAAACAAGGGAAACCGCGCCGGCCTTTGAACAAACGCACGTAATTTAATAATGCATTGATAGGTGCAGTGTTTGGAGTCAATTTAACGCTGCACACAATAATACACAGTGAACTCCTGCAACAGAGGTTATAATTGCAAATCAAAAGGAAACGACTTAAGTAAACTAGGAGCTAAATTTTACATCTGTTGTTTGAATGGGGCGACTCAACGCAACCATTTTTTCTTCAGTCAGACAAACGATGGCCGTCGCGGTAGACGTGTGTGCCGCTCTCTCGCAACACAAAACAACTTTGTTACGCGAGCTCTGTGATACCAACGTTTTAGATGTGCTAGTGAAGAAAGGTTTGTTTAGTTTGAGTGATCTTGATGCGATAACCAGTGCAGTGGGTGCAGATAAGTGTAACTATTTTATTGAAGTTATTAGTAAACAAAGTGGAAGTAAATTGCGCGAACTCTGCGTGGTACTCAACAATGAGTGCCCGAAACTGGCCAAAGAACTTATGAGCGACAGACAAAAACTGTTCATAAATGGTATGTTTCGACTTTGGATTAAGTAAAAGTTGTGCATTTTGTTCATAATTATAAAGGTTAAGTAAATATTAAGTATTCATGTATTTATTTATTATCAGCTATATATAGCTACAAAGTTAGCGTATTAAGTAAGTGTGAGTAAGAACACGTGGTATTCATAATATTATTTGAAAATATTAATGTCTGATTACCGATTATAGAAATACCTCAAATCAAAGTAACGGTGGTTAAATTTTGTACCGGTCGTAATTAAAATTTAAATGGTCAATACGAAAGCAGTGTATCCCAAACTCAACTCAAATGGAGAATTTACTGCTTTTTCATCCTGGAAGCATGGTACGTGTCTAGTGTTATTTGAACGTGTCCTTCGTGTCACGTAGGTACTGTCACGTCTTGACCTTAAGCTCAAACATTTTTATGAATAGGAACTTGTAAAAAACTCATAAGTAATGCAAAACCTTGGTTTGAGTGTAACTATTTAGTAATCTGTGCCTTGGTTTTCATCGTTGTCCAGAAATCCGAGGCGACTAAAATAAAATGTTCAGAAGCTCAATTTCATAATGACACAGAGTAAATTGTATAAATTGGGTGTAAAATACCCATTTTACATGAAAATGGTTTGAGATCGCATCTCTTGCAAATAGCAATGCGCCAATGCATAATTGGATACGCCTATGTTCACACGAGCATTATTAGGAACGCGCTTAAATACTTCTAAACCGCAACGAACGAAAACTGTAAACTTACTCTCAAATATTTAAATGAAAAAAAAACACTGTTTAATTTGCAATAGTTATTTAGATGCGTGAATTAGGCATACAGTCTACAGATTGTTTCTTTGGTCTTGTCTTTTAAACTTTCATCTCGTAAAAAATAATCTAAGAAGCAGTACTATTGAGCTATGAGTAAGTGAGTACCGCTAGATACATTATCTTTTTTATCTAGGTAGGTATTTACGCTTAATTTTTTCGCACGCAAAGGTCAGAAACCCTATTATATGTTTAATATTATTTTTATCTTAAATAAAAACCCAACTAGACGATAAGTCATAGTTTTAGCTAGCGCAAACGTCTTTCTTATTGAATGAAATAGTAGGCCTAGGCTGTATGGAGTAAGTGGGTCGACTCTAATCACATTACCCTTAAGCCTTTTGATAATGCTTTATTTTGCTTCATAGTCACGAATAGGCTTAAGAAGTAACAAGCATTAGACATTAGTGCCAAGTCCCAGCATTTAGAAAGGAGATCGGCAAGTCTCCATACATTTACTGCCCGGTAATTAAAATACGTAGCCACAAAAAATATTTATTGTAAGTTGTACTTTATGAACATAGGAAAAAAGCAATAATATTATACATCAAACTCGAAGGATAAAAGATAATTAAATAAATACATAATATAACCTAACCTATTGATCAATAAATTTCCCTTAGTGGCGGTTTGCGGAAGAGCAACATCTGATTAGTTGGGATATCAATTACGTTATGAAATTAATAACTATAGTTTGTCTGGAAATGCAATACGCTAACAGATAAATGATAGATGTCGCTTTCACGTTACGAAAACCAAAAACATAATAATTATTTTTCTTGGTATAAATAGTAATTTATATCAGATAGAGCCTAGAGGGATCTATTTCACACCCTAAGTAATTTTACTATTACTAAACAGTTGAACTATAGAAAAATAAAATAACTATACTCCAATAAAAAATAAATTTAACTTTTGTGCCACTAGATGGAGCTTTTTTAACGCCTCAAATTGACAATTTATAGCATGATAACCATAGACTATACAGATATGATGACAACGATTACCACAGATAAGTACGTATTTTGCACATGAATTCTCTGATATTCGGAGATTCATAACTTTTTATTCCCAAGTATATTCGAAACTTGGCGGCTCTTGATGGAAAATCGGGCAGGATTCGCCACTGTCTTTTATAAACAGACTTCCCAGTATCCTTCAGCTTTAACATAACCTTAAGCCTACATTTTATCCATATCAACCTCAATATCAACCACCTAATCTTGAAACTCTTATTAACTACAGTATAAACTATATATTATAATGGCACTCAAGGGCCTGTGTATATTTTGACGTTATAGAGAGTTGTCGTTAAATGGAGAGAAGAAAATTCTGTATCAGTAAAACTTTTTCGTCAATACACAGTGATTTTCTTTTACTTGCCATGTTTACAGTTTGGAAGTTTGTGAGCAGCTAAGAATATCATAACGTATAGATAATATACGTACATGAATCTATCCATGAATTTTACTGATAACAGTCTATACGTGTTCAATGCCAATTTGTAAACAATAGAACGGATTTCTTAGAAAGTTCGGTATGTATGATGCCGACAGTTTATTACGGGCTAGGATAATAAAGCGACAAAAGAACATCAAGAAGCTGCGCAGTTTTTACTAATTTTGGCAACCAAAAAATAACTTTTTATTATTTCATTCTTGTTATTGAGAGTGGGTGTAATGCTATATAGAGTGTATCATTGTATGGAAGACAAGCTAAACCAACCAAAGCCGAGTAATTTCGACGCTTTAGGGAGTTTGTTGTTAAATCGAGTGACGTTACATGGAGTTTACACTGTATTTAAAATTTCAAAATTATACGAATCTCTTATCTCTTAGGGATGGCGAAAAATGTTTAATGAGGTCATAGACGTGCCATAAAATTTTTCATTTAATTTTTCTTTGTAATTTAGAGGCGTATTTCAAGATTTGGCGCCCGGGCCAATTAAATATTTTGCCGCCCATTAAGCAGTGACGGATTATCAACTATAAAACATTTTTGTTTATTTTACGGAATAAATATTATAGTTACTCTTTAAATCTTATCTGAAAGACTGTATGCTTCGAAAAAATACATAAAATCAATAGCCTAAAACCGATTGTCGATACTAATTATTCATTTAATATGTTAGTGCGAGCGAGTGCAGCGAGCGAGCAAATTTTTTTCTGTTTTACCTGTTTAAACTTTAAACTATGAAATACTGCGTACTTCGTAAAAATACAATTATATCAATAGCTTAAAACTGAACGTCAGTCAGTACTAAATATTATATTGCCTTTGGAATTATTAGCCGGTTTTTTGCGTTTACATAATAAATATAATAAAATACAATAAACTAACATAGATAGACAAATCTTCGTCTGTAACAGCGAGATCATTGACAGCGATACCAAACGTGACATTTTTAACAAATAGTTATTGGTAGATTAGTTATTGAAACGGGCCGTAAAAGAACCTAAAAACTATGTAACTAGATATATCTTGTGCACTCCAAAGAAATAAAATATGGACAATCATCTTCCTCTCTGTTGTTTTTCTATATTTTGTCGGGTCTCGACTCTTGACACAATGATATTTATATTACATCATAAAAAAACAATAACTTGGATTAAATTGAAAAATTGCGTGCTGCTCTGTCCAAAAGGGGAGAGCCAAATACAAATCCCGAAGAGAAACTATTACTAAGCTTTATTTTTATGTACATAGAGTTCTAAATGAAATATTACTGTAGTCGGAAATTATCGATAGGAAGTAATCGACTGTTAAGTAATTTCATTAGAGTATGTAAAAGCTTTCCGCTTTTCTGTTTAGAAGACTAGTTTTGACGTGATAACGTCTTATAATTTGATGGAGCCGGCTGCACGCACGAAAAAACATTACTCATGCCGTTACCAGCGTTACCTCGCTAAATATGACGCATTGCCGTTACCTCAGCTGGCCGCATCTTAGATATGTGAGCGGTGGGACGGAGAGGCGGGGCGCTTGATGTTATTACTCAGTTCGGCGCCGGACTTCGCGGCGTCATCACGCGTTGACAGTTCTGGCTAGTTTAGACAAAACGCACAAGAGATTGCAATAGCAAGATGAGTCCGCCGATAAAAAGACAATCTAAGGAAATAATATTTAGTGCATACGTTTTTTAAAAAACGGAAAGCCGATGTCAATAGTTTAGAATATAAACCTGATGCGTCTTTAATTTATTCTTTTCAATAATTGAATAATTATTGTTCACGATATCTCGAGATTGGTCGTCACTGTCTAATCTCATGTTAATTAGTTCCGCGCGCACTATAAACATGACGTTGTCACGTTGAACTATCGTCAGTTAACCGACTTTACAGACAATAATTTTTTTTTTGATTAATTTTTATGTACTAAAATCGTTCTCGGTCGCATTGGCGAACGATATGGTCAATACCAATTTACAATTTCTTGTTTATTTTATTTATATTATATTTTATTTTATTTGGGTGGCTTACAGCTAACAATAATACAATACGCTATAAGATAGTTTACAAAAAGCCAATTACAAGCCTTCAGAGATAGCAGTTATTTAATGAACTAATCAATAAAGAAAATTAAGGTTAAGGTTAGTGTAATATTACTTATAAACTAGGGGTATCAAATATCAAATTGGTAACCATCAAAAATAGCAACATTGAACTAAGTAATTTATGAACATCATATTTATAATTTAAATTATCTAATAATGGTTGGAGAGGCATAATATCAACTGCTTTGTGATTGTTTAAGGAATGCAGAGTTGATAGATAGGCTGCTAGAAAATAGGTCAATTTTTGGTTCTGTTTTTACGAGCTCAATCTCAAGCCTTCATCGATCTCAGAAAGAAGGAGGTTGTACGCATGGAAGTGATGTTGCACGTGCATGAGGAATGTGTAGAATATTTGTTTTGCGAGAGTGGCGTGGCGGAACATTTAAGTGCAGTTTGGTTAGAAGATCAGAGCAGTCTAGCTTTGATTGAGCTAATTTCAATAATAAGCGAACATCAGCGCTATTTCTTCTAGTCGAAAGCGGCAGAAGGTGAAAGCGACTTAAACGCTCTTCGTAACTAAGATTTGGAACCTTAAATTTAACTCGTAATTTTTTTCTGAATCTTTTCGATTCTATATGAATGAGCTGCAAAAATAGGACTCCAAACCTAGCTACCATGCGCTAGTCTAGGTGACTACGGGGGCATAGGCGCAATAATAAAAAATTAACGTCTTGATTTTGTTAAAGTAACTGGTATTACGAATGATGAATCCCATGGCCTTGACTGATTTACTTACTACAGGGCCGGATCTACCATATGGCTTTTTGGGCTTCAGCCCAGGGCCCCGTGGAATTCAAGGGGCCCATGACAGTTGAGTCAAGTCAGAATAAAATATAGACAAAAATGCGAAAAAATCCATAAATTTATTAAGTTAAACAGATCGTACGTATTTTTTCTTATACTTTGAGTTACTAGGTTAGGCCCCTGAGTAGTATTAGCCTAGGGCCCCCTAAACTTACGGCCCGGCCCTTTACGATATTTTAGATTTAATATGTAGGGTATAATCAATTTTTATTAATTATGGTAAGTAGTGGCTTCAGATAGTCTCCAGTTCTATAGTCTCCAGCCCATGGGAAATAGGCGTTCAAACGCTTGATGTTAAAGTTATTGTCCGCTTAAATGACCCTTAATTTTTATTGCTAACAATTATGAGAACTTAAAGTTAAAAGACCAAATTGATATACGGGTTGAAAGAACCACAGTGAACAGATGTTATTATAAAGTTATAGAGAATAACGAGAAATCTGGTGGACACTTTTTTGTACTCCTATTTTATAAGACTGCCGACAATGTATTGTGTTTTCAAGGTTCATTACACTTATTACTTCCCTTATTAAATCGGATTGTTAAAGCGTATTTTAATTTCTCGTGTTTTCAGTCAAACATATTGTTTTCAGCAGTGATTGAAACCCGATTGAAAGAGAAAAAAAGTGGAAATATTAACTTTTTATTTGGTAGGTACCTACCAGCAACCAACGCTGAATACCGTACCTAAAAATTTTAATAACTCCTTCATTTCCTTTGAGAAAGAATTACATATTTTTGAAAAATATTTTTCAGAAACTATATATTAATAATATGATACTTGTAAATCTTTACCTATAAATATTAAAACTTTTGAAACTTTCTAATGAGACTAACTGCCTATGTATATATACGAGACTATCAAATATGATAATATGTATATATAAAATGAAAAGTAATTGATATAGGTCAAAATCAATTAGAGATATTTTGAGCATAAGATCTACTGCTCATGTAAAGACTCAGTACCTGTGAAACGAGCTTTGCTCGAAATTTAATAGAACGATCATAATATATTTAAAAATAAATAAAAAAATATCAAAGAAAAAGAAATAATGACAATCACAAAAATATTTGTGTTACCGGGATTCGAACCTACCACATTCCGAATTTCTAAACAATGCAATTTTTTTTACGTAGGTATGCATACTAAGGTGCCAATCAGACTGACCTAAATATTCTAAGAGATAAGACCTAGCTAGATCGATTTTTCTCCCCCAAAACTCCCTGCATACTAAATTTCATGGTCATAATTGTAGCTGTTGTCCAGATACCGATTATATATATACAAGATAGTCTCGTTTAAAGTATAAGTTTTAACTTATGCAGAAAAATAATATAAAAAATATTATACTAAATAAATTACATTGCGGTCTCTAAGGCGCTGAGGTAATGAACCTCGCATAAATAGGTGATATAAAGAGGGGAGCAAAGAATTTGCCTCAATAACATCAATAAATCAGCTGTGTAAGGTCAGTGATCTTAACAGCGCCGTTTTTAACTATTTTTCGGGCTAAGCTTGACATAAGCATAGATTTTTTTTGTATCAGAAGTTGAAAACAAACTGAATTTCCAAGAATAAAACAAACTTACCCAAATAACACCCACATGTCGAATCTCAGATCTTTAAACAAAAAGTCGGTTGTGGCCTGTGGACTGTAGAATCCGTAACTAAAAATAATACAGCTAAAAATGTCTCAAAATTTCTAGTCATAATGGTCGTAATGACAAAATCAATTAATGTAAAAAACGTAACGTGTTGCCTAGTGTCGTGAAACAACTGATGAGATCAGCCGAAACCTAATATGTATGGTTATGTGAACATTGTGAACTAGCTAATATCAAACGTATTGTTAAAAAAGAAACAGTATTGTCATCTGTTTAATTATGAAAAGATGATGTTTTTGTCGTCGCTAATTTCAGTAAGTTTTTAATTTTCAAAAAAATTCGCTAGTTTCTTATTCTTTATATCTCTATTCTTAGACTTTGTTTTTTTTTCAATAGTAATTTTGGTTGATTTTATTATCTGAGATTGTAATATTAAAATTTTACATAGTTGCAAATTGTATCATATTATTATAACAATAAATTACTCAGCGGATTTTGATGAAATTTGTAATGGTAGTAGTCGAGCTCTGGATTAACAGATAGGCTACTTTTTATCGCAGGAAAATGTACGACTACTGCGCCATTTCTCTTTGCGGGTACGAATTTCGAGGAGTTCCCTCGTTTCCTCATGGATCCCATGATCAGGTCACCACCTTGATGTCAAAAGGACCAATTTGGGATTATCTTACCCTTTACATCAAAAAATAATTTTGAAAAACCGTCCACAGACGGCGGAGTAATCGTTGGACATATAAAAAAACGTATCTACGTATAACCGCCTCCTTTTTTGGAAGTTGGTTAAAAATAAGAAAATTGTTTTGCATATTTTAAAATTGAATTATTAATGTTTTTTCAGTAGATTGGGTTTTTGAAGGCGGTTTTCTTTAATGTAAAAAAGAAAGACCATAAATATAGTTTTTTTTGTTAATCGCTATTCGCTAAGGTGTAAAGTCATGGTGTAAAATATATGGTCTGGTGGTCTTTACCAATGAAATTGCCGTTTTGTTTGAAAAATTTAAACGAATTTTTTTCATGTATTTTTTATTTGTATTAATCGAAGTAATCACCCATGCAAACAATGCATCTTTGCCAACGCAGTGGCAGTTTATTGATGCCCTTCCTAAAGAAATCAGCTAGACGGGAGGCAACAAATTCTTCAAAGGCATTTTGTACTGCCTCTCGGGTATTAAATTTTTTTCCCGCCAAGAAGTTATCCAAATTCTGGAAAAAGTAGTAGGTATGTAGGCGCAAGGTCTGGTGAGTAGGGCGGATGACGGAGAGCTTCCAACCCCAGTTCTTGCAACTTGGAAACCGTCTGCTGTGCAGTATGAGGTCGCGCGTTGTCGAGCAGCGGAGACGAGCGATTGACCAATGCTGGTTGGAGATGTGCCAGCTTCTCCATCATTGTGTTCAGTTCTTCACAGTACACATCTGCAGTAATGCTCACCCCGTTTGGTAGGAAGCTGTGATGAATCACAGCGGCGCTAGACCACCAAACAGTGACCATCACTTTTCTAGGCGTAAATTTTCGTTTAGAGCATTGTTTAGGTGCTGAACCAGGATCCAACCAACTTGCTGAGCGCTTGCGGTTATTAAACAGAATCCATTTTTCAGCGCAGGTAACAATGCGGTTCAAAATTCCTTCATTTGTGTGTCTGTTGAGCAGTTCAAGGCACGTCTCGACGCGTACTTCGCGCTGGCGATCATTAAGTTCGTGGTGGTGGTGCCCCATTTGTCAAGCTTTTTTACCTTGCCAATTTGACGCAAATGAACCAATATTGTTTTGACGCTAACGTCGAAAGCTGCTGCTAATTCAGCCGTAGATTGTGTATCATCAGCTTCCACAATCGCCTTTAATTCGTCATTAATTCGTCATTGTCGACCAAAGTCTTCGGACGACCGCGAGGTTCATTTTTCAGGTCGAAATTTCCAGAACGGAAGCGAGCAAACCAATAACAGGTGGTGCGTTGGTTTGTAGTGCTAACTCTGAAAACGTCGTTGATGTTGCGTGCCGCTTGTGCCGCGTTGCTGCCACGACGGTACTCATATTCCATAATTACTCGAATTTTAACGTATCCATGATGACGAAAAAGAATGAAATGCGATGAAAATGTAACACTAATCAATAAACAAATGACTACTTTTGGAAAAAGAATTCCATGTTTTTAAAATAAAATTAATTTGAAATTATAATTCTTAGCCAAACAAAAATTATTTTGATTTGAAATGGCTAGTACTGCAGAACGGCAATTTCATAGGTAAAGACCTATTATTATATAAGTTCTATGGCTTCATAGTAAAATGCAGTGAATCATGGGTACATATGTCAAAATGGGTTACTTAATTGGTTAATGTGAACCCACCTTAAATGCGTCAATAGTCAATTTTGGCATTTGTACGCATGATTCACTGCCTTCTTAACGCAAATAGACTATAGTTAAATTAACGGTGTGAGTTGGACCAGTGACGTACTGTGGGTTTTCGCCGCAAGGGGCCAATCCGTAATGAGAAAGAGCTCGCACCCACGAGAGTTTTTTTGTGGTCGCGACATACTAACTACACTGTAAATAAAACTCTGTGACATTACAATAGAGCTGAAAATCGAAGTGTCAGTGTCAAATAATAATAATAATAATAATAATATCTATGGACGCTTCACACCACGTCAATCTGGCCCCGTGCTAAGTACCCGAAGAACTTGTGTTACAGGTACCAGAAAACGGGAAGTATATGTTAATACTTTTATACTATACATATATTTAAGATTTTTATTATATTAAACATATATTTAATACACATCTATGACCCAGGAACACAGAAAAACTTTTTGTTCCTTAGGCGGGATTTGAACCCGCGACCCCCGGCTTGAGCACCAACGCGCTGAACCACTGAGCCATAGAGGTAGTCAGATCAAATGTCAGATTTGATGTCTTGATTTCGAGCTTACTTATTTCGCTATATTTGACAATCAGTCAAAGGTCTTGGCTCAGCTATTTGAGCGTGCTTTTCGCGTTGTTGGCAAATTGGTGTATCGGGTTCGAGTCCCGGTCAGACTAATATTTTTGTGATTATTTTATTAATATCCATTTCCGTACTACTAGAACTCCGGGTATTGGTCTCCCAGGTACATACAATAATAAGTGTGTTTATTATTATAAGTACCTGGGACGTTTGTGGTGGCTACTAGAAGTATTACTTACAGCAAAAATACAAGCTGTCTGTCAGTCACTTATAAGTACGGGTATAATTTATTATTGATCACTAAATTATACTTTCTGCTACTAACTACTCGCCATAAAAGGAAAAAGAAATGTATAGAATTTTTACATATATTTTAAATGTCGATTGTAAATGATGAGCGTTTTAAACAATTTGACCTCAAAATGGCTGACTAAATATAGAACGATGTGTTCAAAATACTTAAATGGTTTAGGTCGTCCATGTACTGTACACAGGGATCACTCACCAAACAAAATTGAACAGTGATATTTGGTAGGTAATTTTTCATGGTACATATTAGGCTGGGACTATGTTGTCCGGAATCCGGAAGGCTGGTGAAAATTCTGAGCATTGAAAATAGAACTCGGGTTTAATACAAATAGATTTGAAAATAGAACACAGTGGTGTCAAGTCAAATCTGACACATTTACACTGTGTTCGATTTTTTTTTTGATTTTTCTAATTGTATTAATCCACAGTTCTATTTTCACTGATCTCCTGCTTCCAGATTCCGGACAATTTAGTTCATCCTCAAACGAGCAGACGGGTCGTCGGGTGGAAAGCTTTTACCGCCGCCCACGACACTCGCAACTCCAGAGAAGTGCGTTGTCAGTTTTTTTTAATAAGCCCCTGTTATGGAACTATCATATAATGAGTGTGGACTATGGAAGTATGCGACGTCTCTATAATTGTATGTCGACGGTTGAGGAGCACATGCGCGATGCATCTGCCTATAAAGGTCACGCAGATGTTAGCGATTTTTTTATGTTAAAGATGTAATGACCATTTATGGCTATTTTTAAGAAATTAATATTGTAGTCTTTGGGCTTGACCGTTACGTATTTTTGGATTATGTATTCTAATTTGGTTGAGGTACTCTTACTTATTGTTGATAATGTTTATGGATTTGTATTCCTTGCACGTCTACGGTCTACGACGTCGATGTCTACATTAAACATAGCCCACTGGCTAACTAAATTAAGGTCTTAGGCCTCAAAGTCAAATATGCCCTTATGGTTTAGCTCTGTCCGTCCGTCTCTCTGTCTGTCTGTCTGTCCTTTCAGCTTCTGTAATTATGAATATAAATGGATGAAATTTGGTACCAGTCATATAATGTGTAATGTGTGTAGATCTCGGTTTTGGCATCATAAAATTTTGATATAGTGTTAGTTTAACTTTAATGTTTGAAGAGTTGGGGGGAAAAATTCCGGTCATTTAGTCGGTGCTTTAACCTTGCCAGACCAGTGTAATAGGAAATTGGAAAAGGTTAAAAAAATCAAAACACGATATAAGCTTAAAAACTTGAGAGGTGTCAGGGGACACCCGGATGGAACGAAGTTATAATATATATATATATATATATATATATATATATATATATATATATATATATATATATATATATATATATATATATATATATATATACAGAGAGATTAGCCGGAACAAACACACAGATGGACAGAAAAATGTAAACAATTTATAATATTTAAATTATATTATACAAAACAAATAGTTGAACTAAGTATATTATATAGTGCGCGCGGAACTAGCGCCTTAGGTAGGAACAGGTGATACCGACGCGAAGTTCGGCTCCGTACTGAGTAATAACATCAAGCGCTCGGCTAGCTAGTCACAATATGTAACAGTCATAACAGGCACAATGTGTAATTGCAAAATTCTACATTATTGTAAAAGGTGATAAGGTCGTTTTTTGTATCATTCATTCAATAGTCGTTATTACATTGTGATTTCGAGTGGCAAAAAGTGTCGTGCCAACATAATCCGCCTAGCCTCAATATCGCAACGCAAACTTAAACATTAAACTCTGGGTATAAGACTCTAGAATTAAAACCTAACCAAGAGCACGTCACGAGTCACGACATGTCTATGGAGGGTTCCGTAACTATTAACGCGCAATAAGTTTTCTTTGAATTACTTCAAAAGTTATTGTCCGATTTCGCTCAAAATAATTTTTCATAAGAGTTTTTAGCATGATCTATCAGCATGGAAACTTACAAGTTTCTATCTCTTATAGTTTAGAAATGCCAGGTTAGAAATGCCATAGTTTAGAAATACCAACGTATAAACCACTTTGGAAGCCGATTACTCGAAAATGGTCGACTTTGTAAAAAAGTCGTATTCTATTAATTTAAAATCACTATTCAACAATACCTTACACGATGGAGAAGAATGAAAAAAAAAAAATTTCATCACCAATTTACATGTATTAGCCAATTAGCCACACCTAAGATACATAATTACAGAAGCTAGAAGAGCGGACAGACAGACGGACGGACAGAGCGAAACTATAACCCTATAAGTAAATTATTCATTCTCATCTGAACTCATTCTAATTTCTGACAGGTGAGAATTAATTAGATATTATTGCTATAATTATTAACTAGTTAGTGGCTAGCGGGGTCGAAGGCCGGCTAGGGTCATTCAAATCCCATCTATGTGCAGAGGGTGTGACGACTCGTGTGAACCCACCATGGGAAAGTCTTCCCATTCGGTCTGCGATATTTAATTATAGATTCACAGAAATAATTTTTAATAGTTACTAGCTACTCCCGACACACGTTTTTCTATCTTAAATATGAACTAGAATAAATAAATAACCAAACAGGTAAACTGAACGCACCTGTAAATATTTGACAGTCATGTGACAAATTGAACACAGTGAACAGTTAGTATGGGAAAATTCGATCGTAGTTTTTAGTATTTTCTCAACAATTGTTCCATTATACATCACCGTTTAAACCTTCCCTCGACTACCACAATTATTTAATTGGCCAAAATTAGTCAAATCGGTCCAGCCGTTCTGGAGTTTTAACGAGATATTGGAATTGCAATTAACAAATTTTATTTAAAAAGTTATGGATTATGGTATTTAATTGGAGAGGTGTTTTGTGATGCCTCACCACTATTATAGTGAAGATAGCATGTGGGAAAGTTATAAAAATACAATTTGAATTTACACTGTTTCTTAAATACTGTTTCATGTGCTAACTATTACAATAAAATTAAAGTATAACACTAAATGAACTGCACTCACACAATTATTATACTAACTAGTCCACTTCTAATTTCATAAAATAATACGCCTAAAATTTAAAGTCGGCTTTACATGTTGGCCTAGTGTAGACCAATGCGAGCGTTGGAAAATAGGTAAACGGCAAGTGCTCATGTCCACACGTTGGACAAGTTCCTCGAATGCCAATGCAAGCGGCCAATGTAGACGAGTGTTTGTCGAACTGCCTGCACATTGGCCCGAGTGCCTTTGATTTGTGCACAAAAACTGACACCGGTCCGAAGTGAGGCAAATGATCATTGACGGCGGGCGAAGACAATTTGTGCCCAATGAGCGCTACATATATTGGCGCTGGTTTTCACTCGGCCAACTAGGCAAGCGATACCGAGCGTTGGCCATCGCTCGGCCCACATGTATAGCCGACTTAACAAAGTCAAATATAAATAAAGTCAAGTAAGCTGTGCCGTAAGTACCGTAAATAAGTAAGACTAAAATAATATAAAAAAAAAAAAATTAAGGTGAAGAATCAGTTTTATTTTTTTGTTGCGCATTTTTCGCTTATCTGTTTGAGTTTCATGTTAATTGAAACTGTTTTTTTTTTAATTCTTTATTTGGTGCTGGGTTTTTATTACTTTCTTGAATGTTCCTGATCACCTGTCAATAGTTGATGTTTCTAATTACGATTCACTTAATGTGGCCATTTCAGACCTGTAGTAGTCACAACATTTAATAGATTTTCTTAATTTTTTTTATCATACGCGCCTCACGGGCCAAGGCCGATCTACCATAGTCCGCGCGTGAGTTGAATGCAGAGCTAATGAGAACAGATTATTATGAATTATGTATAATATTATCACACCAAAAGCATTAAACGCAAAAGTTAGGTCAAGTATTTCAGTCGCAAAACTACTGGACCGATTTTGATGAAATTTGCCACAGGTATGGAGTAGACAACGGGGAAGGACAATGGCTACTTTTTATTGCAACAAAATGTGCGGTTGCCGCAGAATTTCCTTTTGCGCGCACGAAGTCGCGGGCTCTCATGACTCATCTATGCGTATTATATTATATCGTTGTCGCACGATGCGACATAAAGACTGCGACTCGCACCTAGGTTTTTGTATGTATACGGTGGAATTCAGAACAGAATGTTCACATTGTCTTAGATTGCAGTGTCTCAGTCAATAGATGTCTGTGGTCTCAGTTAACGCATGGGAGTATTGGGTTTTGATCGATCAACGAACGTTGAATAATCATACATACAAGCGCTTCTTGAATTAGTAATTAAGCTAGCACGGACAACCTTGGGCTTGGACAGGCCCTTAACTTTAAGTAAGGACCCTTGACTTTTGAGAATTACAAAGAACAATAAACGTACCTCCGACCTTGAACGACCAATATAAAAGCTGTCTTATACCGAGCTTTGCTTAATCCAAGCCCTTTAGAATGGCTCAGTTTCTCGTCTCTTCTTACAAAGACTTCTAATGAGAGTTCTTAGAAAAGACTTCTCATGAGAGACATGACTTCTCGAGAGACTTCTCACTTTTCACCGTGGGTCTGAGCGAGAAGGAGATAGCTGCCAAATGGTTGGGAATAGGGACTCAATGCCTCAGTGAGTTGCCTATGTCAGAGTGCTTAACTATGTAATGTTATATATAGACTTTTTCTCTATTGTAGGTGAGGAGACAAGGGTACAGTGACTTACCCTTCTAAATAAACGGTCATTCTGTTACTTAACTTGTTGATTTGTCTTGATTGACTTGTTGTGATTGAAAGGTTTGTTTGTTTGTTTGCATCGAATAGGCTCCGAAACTACTGGATCGATTTTGATGAAATTTGGCACAGTTATAGAGTAGACCACGGGGAAGGACATATGATACCTTTTATTGCGGCAAAATGTACCGTTCAAACGAGATTTCTTTTAGCGCGCACGAAGTCCCGGGTAACATCTAGTCATATATAAGATCATATATACTAGCTATATTATAGGAGTAAACGTTGACCATCCGGTAAGCAAATTATATAAACATAGCTCTTATGAACTTGATCATGCTGAACTACCGTGGGATAATTCTCCACGGATTTGAACCGGTATACCCACTCCATAAAATTGTTTCCGTTCGCGTTCTTTATTGGGTTATCTAATTATTAAAATTTAAATAATTGCCTAATAAACAATTAGTGATGATTGTGTATTGATTTTTGAGTTCATCTACCTTGAAACTAGAGACCTGCTTGTTTTCATTACATCTTTACTACATGTAACATGTCCTTTGTCCTTCCAATTCTGATATTCTGATAAACTCCTTTAGCGGCGTTAAGAGTAACATTTCAAGGTCGCGTCACGTCACGATTTTGGGTATAACGCTATCTGTGGAAATCTACTTAAACTTCTTACATAACAACCTAACTCTCTAAAGTACGTCTCAATACACAGATTTTTTTGAAGTGAGAGATCACTTTTACTTAATAAATACCTACTATAGTAATGTTCCCCGGCTCTGTTTCTGCCACACATATGACATGAGTACATGACATCACCTTTGCCAATTAACTGTGTCAAACAATAATGTCTGGGTGTACCTAATTGGGTTACCGACTGTATTGGAATTTATTGCCTTCCGTACTTACATTATACATAACACAGTCCTTTCATTGTTATTATAAGTTATAATTATAATAAATTGTCATATAATTTAATTACTTACGAGTACTTATTCAAAAATACATATTAATTATAATAATAACACTTCGTTGCCTTCGCAGAAGCAGGCGCGGCGCTACGCAAACTAAAACCTATCACAAAAACTCAAAAATTTCTCTGCATTAAATATTAATGAAACCGGCTAATTGCGAGTCGGATTCGCGCACGAAGGGTTCCGTAGAAAACGCCAAAAAACGTTGTTTGTTAATTTTCGTAGGCATGGGAGCCTCACTTGTTCATTTATTTTTGTCTGTTTTTAGTATTTCTTGTAACAGCGCGGCGGCAATATAAATATCTGTGAAAATTTCAACTGTTATATCACAGTGTACAAAGATATCACGGTTCTTGAAATACAGCCTGGTGATAGACAGATGGACGGACGTACAGTAGAGTTCCATTTTTGCCCTTTGTTTATAACAGCTAAAAACTTGTTTATATTGAATATTCCAGCTACTTTCCAGTCAAGCGCAAGCCATAAGTTGATGTCATGAGATAATATCATGCAGATTGCAGCCCATAAAATGCCATGGTCCATGACAAAAATTCATTCTGTGTATTTGTGTTACTAGAGATAGTTGCCAAATTTAAGATTGCCATTTATGATAATCAATAGTCTTGTATTGCTATGTGTAATCGTTTAATTATAATAACTACAACTAGAGGTGTGTGTGTGGGTCGAAATTATCCCATAAAAAATCGGTTGTCTGTAAAGTCGGTTTACTGACGATAGTTGAACGTGACAACGTCATGTTTATAGTGCGCGCGGAACTAATTGACCGCGCCTTAGGTAGGCGTGTTGCCGCCGCGAAGTCCGGCGCCGAACTGAGTAATAACATCAAGCGCCCCCGCCTCTCCGTCCCACCGCTCACATACCTAAGGCGCGGCTAGCTGAGGTAACGGCAATACGTCATATTTAGCGAGGTAACGCTGGTAACAGGTAACGCATGAGTCATGTTTTTTCGTGCGTGCAGCCGGCTCCGTCAAATTATAAGACCTTATCACGTCAATAATTCATAAGTTCACATTCACTTTATAAGGGTTATTATGCCTCATATAAAGAAAAAAATGTGAATGTCTTGACTTTTGACAGATTGACAAACGTCAACGTGTAACAAAATTGTATATTTTATCAAACGCACGGTAGTGTGTGTTAATAATCTGAGATAGTGTGTATTGTTGTTTTTCTTTTAATTTTCATGTATTTCTAAGCATTACTTTAAATAACACACTTTCCTCCATATAAGCTTTAATTTACCGGCCAAATTTCATACTCCTCCGGCTGACTGTACCTCTTGAAAGTTTTTGCTTCACCTATTTATATAATAATGATATGATATAATGAAGCCAATGACCCGTCGTGTCATTGAAGATGTTCAGCTGTCTGCACTCTGCAGCACCAGAAGCCAACTTGAAGTTATTTTAGCGCTCAAAGCTCTGCTGGTATAGAACTTGTAATGCGTAGATGTCCCAAATTTTAATTATGGACCCTTAATATTTTGTAGGTTCATAATTTTAATTTGGCATTAGGCTCAGGAGATAAAAATTAGCAGTTAAAGACATTGGACATTTCTTAACCGCTTTATTAAAAAATCACGACTACATACCAAAATACCATTAGATTGTACAGTTTTCGTTCACATTTAATTTTCCGTAATTATTTTAATTCAGATCCACGGAGAAATGGAGAAAAACAATAAATTACTAATCATATTTTAATTGAATATTCGTTGAAATGAGTTGAAATATTATTTACCCCACGTGACGTCTTGCAGATATGCGACCTGTGCTGTTCTAATCCAGGTTCTATCTAATTTTATTTTTGATCGTAATGGGTAATTTTTCTATAGTAAAATTCCCAATATCCTATAATAGAATGTTTAAACAACAAGAGTTCTGGAGGAGAACTTCTATAATGTATATTTTAGGCAATTTTTATCCGACTACGGCGAAGCCAAGAGGAACTTCGCAGTCTATGTAAAGGCGCGTCTCCTGCGCGTGTTTTTTTCGAAACATTACACAAAACATCGAAACATTGGGGCGTGGCTATCTATACACATTTACGTAGAAATACACAATGTTTTTGTCTTCCGACGGGCGGAAAACATTACCTATTACACTCTCTACCCGCGCGGGGAAGGAATGTTTCATTTGTTATCAACTGTTAAACCACTCAAATGACCATTAAACAGAAATACGGAAGAAATTATTTGTCAATTCCAAATCGTTCTTCTATTCGTAACTCCTGTTAAGTACTAAAATAACGGGTCAGTAAATATGGGTGAACTCGAAATCTGGGGGTCTAAAAAGGCCACTTTAGATGTTTCATTTTTTTCCATACAAAATTCGTGAAATGTTACATGATTTATCTGATTTCATCATATTAGAAAACATCAATTTTGACAGTTTTCAATAGAAATGCCTAAAATGGCGCACATAATATGAGCTGAAAAAAATATATGAAACACCTAAAGTGGCCTTCTTAGACCCCCTGTGTTTTCTCCTAGATTCTACATCTGCAATCGTCAAAACTGCGAGTGCTTACGTCTTCCTCGTCGGAACTCATGAACTTGTCTTTCAATCAATATTATGTCAATACCTGTGTTTCTCCACTATATTATGCATGTTATATACATGTTACGGCATAATTGCAAATGTTAAAAGCTAAAATTAACTAAAATCTATTTAAAATATTTACAAACTATAAAAGTAGGTAAGTACTAAAAAATGTCAATACCTAGATTAGTAATAATAGCCCGGGTAACATAGGCTATAAGTAATAAGTTTGCGTATAATTTACATCGTATGGTTATAGTTTAGTACAAAAGTTATAGTTAAGATCTTTACCTGACTACGGCGAAGCCAAAGGGAAGGGCAATGATTAATGAAAATAATATTAGAAGTAGAAGAACATGTTCAAAATTACTTCAGCAGCTTCCTTCTGAAAAGGAACTGAAACTGCAACCCATAGTTCGATGTTCTGCCATGTCTATCCACTTTGTACCTCCTGTGTGCACTGAACATTGTTGATGTATGATTCATACACGCTACCCACTCCCATTCTCATTAAATGCACATAATAAACAACATTATATACAACGTCCATACAACTTCGAAGGTGCTACTGTCACGCTAGGAGCTATTATTTAAGTGGACTCATCCAACATCTACTATTATATTACATACTATTAATGAAGAAGCCATGAACTTATATATTAGATACATGGCATATCGAAGCTAAAAATGTCTTTACTTTGAGTCCCCAGTAGGGGCACTCGAGTTTTACATTTGACGTTTGACATTTTACGTATAGGCTGCGAAATTACTACAAATACTAAAAAAAGTGGAGGAGATATAAATATTATAGCTAAAACTAGAATAATATCAATTGTTGTAATTAAAGTACATAACGTATTTCATAATAAATTCCAAATTTAGGCCTGTTATCACAGGTTACACCATTAGATCGATCACTTACATCGTAGTTCGATCGATTCTCAATAGTTTTCGTGACGACGTATTTTTTTCCTTGCATGAAGAGATTTTTAGGCTTTATGTATACAATAGCCTGTCTATGTTGATAGGTGACTCATCTCACAAGTCACAACGTTTTTTAATAATCATTTTTTTCCAACTTCAACTTGACCATGAACTTAATAAATTAATATTCTTATTAATAATCTGAATCTAATTATTAATTAGGTATTTTAAATGATCAATCAACAATTACCTAAATGTCAAAACTAGTCGAGTTTCGTGCGCTGCTGTATTTTTGTAATATTTTTAAATGATGGATGGAAAAATCTCAAATATATTAATTGAATTACTTACTTTTCAATACAAATTATTTATATTTTACCATGTACGTACTACATAATATTTTTACCACCCATCTCCTACACTAAACCGTAGTCCGTAGAATGCACTTGTATGTGTGTGCGTGTGCGCACGCATCGTGCCGCACTTAGCATGTAATTTGTATGTTTGTGCCTCCATCGATACTAGGTATACTAATTAATGTATACAAAGCAAAAAACACATTTAGCTACAATACTCTAAGCTCTAACATTTCAACATATAGCTTAATAACTACACAGTTAATAGTAAATAATTACTTATTTACAACGCCTGCTTTTGGTAGAAATACACTACAACTTACAAAATACATTAGTGATATTCACGGTGAATGAAAATGAAAAAAAATATATTTTCAAATTAAACTTAACAAGCTTTTTTCGGAAAGTCAACGGATAAAGCTACCACCGGTTCACAACCCTAACTCGCCGAGAAGAACCGGCATAAGAAACTCGCACGGGGCCATCTTTTAGCAAAAAGATGCAAAATTGTTCTTTTCAAAGTAAGATATTTTACATTGTAAACTTAAATCTATGTTAAATATTTAAAAAAAGTCAAAAGTACACAAGTACATAGAGACAGCCTTGCAGGGGAGCATCTTATTCCCAAGATGTGCAATCGTTGACAAAATCATTTACTTTATAATAAGCTTTAGCACACAAACGTTCTTTGACTACTTTTTTAATGTACTTAAGTCAAAGAACGAATGATTGTATAGTCCAATATTGTCCAGAATCCGGAAGGCCGGAGAAATATCTGAGAATTGAATATAGAACTGGATTGATACCAATAGAGTTGAAAATCGAACACACGAGTGTCGAGTTGTCAGATGTGACATTGAAATTTGACTTGGCACGCGTGTCTTCGATTTTCAGCTTTATTGTATTAGCGCAGAGTTCTATTATTATCAGAGTGCTCTGAATTTTTCCCAGCGTTACGGATTTCGGACAATATAGTCCGTTACGCGATTCACGCTTTTGGGTATTCGACATTGACATTATTGTCGAATGTCGATATAGTTTTGTCTCCAGTGGAGTGTGAACGCATATCCTAATCACGTCCATAAATGGGTACATACGCATCAAAGTTTAATCGAATCGAATACTAAACGCTTTCTAAAATCAACCTACAGATTATCGACAAACTTCTATAATCGTATTCCAAGAAACATTAGTTGTAAATTGTAATCGAGTAACGCGTGTCGGCCGCGGTTGATGGCATTAGTTTACGCGCGAAGAGTGTTGAACCAGGCTGCCAGATACCTTGTCTAAACATATTATACGGTTACAGTTGGTGCGGTATAAAATGGTCCTGGATAAATAGGAAAAGGTAGACATAAAATCTGCTGCAAAGCAGAAGTGGAAAAGGTTGAACAGAAATTGTGGAGAAAGATGAATTCTAAACTTAACCGTTGGAATGGGCGGTATGTGGGCTACATCCTACTAATATTATACATACTTACTGTAATAATGTACATATGACATATAGATTATGTCATATGTACATTATTACAGTAAGTAATAATGTACATATGACATACTTATACATATGTACATTATTACTAAGAAAAAAAGAAGAAGTACTACTATACATAGTATAGTAGTACTTCTATACTGTATGTATTATAAAGAGAAAAGATTTGTTTTTTGCATTGTTTTGCATTGAATAGTCTTCGAAACTACAGAACCGATTTTGATGACACAGGGATACAGCTCGGGGAAGGACATAGGCTAGTTTTTATCGCGATACGCGACAAAATGAACGGTTCCCGCAGGATTCCCTTATGCGCGCGAAGTCGCGGGCAACATCTTATTTGTGTGGTTGCGGAGCAAGTAGAGTTTCGTACATTAAGCCATCGCTAGTTTTCTATAGAATTTTTTTCTTTAATTAGAAAGTATATATAATATAGGGAATAGGAGCGCTATAGCAATGATTTCGTGCGCGGGTGAAAGGGACAAGTAGCGATAAGCTAATGTACCGATGTTCTACGTGCTCCGCGACCGCACTTTAGTAATTCATAATACATATTCGCTTTGTTGTCTCTATTCCCTGTCCACCCCTTGAGATTTTTAACGTGAAGATATTGTGTGTGTGTTGCTTAAAATATACACTATTTCAATTCAATCATTATATCTAAGAGAAATCTCAATTCTATATGAAGATTCTACTCTTGAATATGAATATAAACAGTTAATACACCAAATGTGCAACACTGATCAGTCCATTGTCCATTTGTCGATGACCCAAACTACGAGTTCATTAAATCTTCATTGTTATATCTAATGTCTATGTAGATTGTAGATTGTGTGATTCGTCATTCAAGATGTTTGGCGAATAAGGATGTTTACCAGAGACCAGGGAAACAGATAGATGTGGCGACATCTCGCTACATTTTGGAAAAACGTCAATCACAATAAAGTTCCAGATTTATGGCGACTTATGTAGCCTATGTGTCAATCCAGAGCTTACTACTACCATACCAAAATCCGTGCATTAGTTTTCGCGTGAAAGAGTAATAAACATTCATAATTCATCTATCCATACATCCATCCTCACAAACTTTCACATTTATAATATAACAGTTGTAGGATTATTTTAACGTACAAAACTACATACTTATTAATAATTATTAAGCTTCCCAGTTCCTAGGACTAGTATATGCTACAAATCAGTATTTGAGCCTTGTACTTAGATATTTGAACGTCCGATTAAAATTCTCTGTAAAAGTTTAAAATGACCGTTAAACCGGTGTTATTTTATCAAAGTTGATTAACATGTTTCGGTCTCTTTGTATTGTTATCACGTTTGTAAGACCTCGGCCATATCGTTACTACCTTATCTATTGCTATTTGCTAATATAATATTTGTGAGAATGTAAGATAACCTATAACCTACTTAAATTATACTTAAAATACTCTTTGGAGTATTCAGAGGCAGAGCCTAAGTGTGCTTAGGGCGAGTTTTTGTCACTACTCGCCGTGAAAAGTTAATTACAATTTGTATGGCATCGAGTTAGTTACCATTGTTTACCACTAGGGGCGCTTTATCGATGCCATACAAATTGTCGCACTCAGCACTCTGAAGCTACACGCTGTCCTTATCATGTTGCCAAGCAGAAAAAGTTATTCCGAGACTAAAGTTATCAACGTAAGTTACGTTTGAGGATTGGATCGTAAAAAAAGATAAAAAATTCTGTTCTTTACAAATCAAGGTGCTATTTGAAGTTTTGCGGTTTTAACTATACTAAAATATCAAGTATCCATCCGCTATAACCCAATGAAGCGTTTACCACAACATCCGTATTCTCTTCAAACGTAAGACGTGATGCAGCGCGAGAAATTTCGCGAGAAGCCTCTCTCGTGAGAAGTCTATAAGCGTGAACGAAAAAGGTGAGATACTGTCAACATTCACGTCTTTCGGGAGTCGGAATCTCGGGGAGAGTCCGGATGCTGGATGGGCGAAGAACTTTTATAATACATAAAATAAGGGTCAGTTCACATCGCGACGCGGCGCTGCATTTTTAAGATTTCAAAATTGAACTACTTTATTCACTACACTAAAAGCTGATACACGTTTCATACGAAATCAGTCAATATCAATCAATACATGTACTGCACATACGATGTGCACAGTACAGCGCAATGCAACTCGACATTCGAACTCTGACAATGAAACGTGTATCTTCTTGTGTTACGACTTAAAGTGCTAACACACGTACGGATTCGGTACGGAGCGGACCATGTATTTGGTCCGCTCCGTACCAAATACGAGCGTGTGTAGAGTAGTCCGGCGAAGATAATTATTATTATGTGTGTCCGCCGCGGTCCGCATCGGATATGGTTCGCTCCGTACCAAATCTGTGCCTGTGTAGAGCAGTCGGGTGATTGGGCCGGACACCGATCTCAGTGTTGCCAACTTAGGGATTTTCCCCCAAAAATTAGGGAAAAAATCTGCGGGGGTTTACTAGGGAGCAGGATTTTTAGAGTTTACTCCTTAGGAATCAATTTTTATCATAATTATGTGTATGTAGCCCGGGGTATGAAATTTAATGGGAGTGAAATCGCATTAAGTGACACGTTAGTTTTATGTCATTTACGCGTAAGTCTTTATGTGTATAAACACATAAAGCTTTTGGAGTTTTTACTCATTTTTAGCTTATTATCTCTTATACAGAGATTTACGCTTATTTTATTGGACTATAATTGGGCTAACAAAATTGTAATTGGGATAGCAAAATTATAATCAGGGTCGAATTAAGGGTTAAGTTTGGGGAGATTTTTTTTTGAAAGTTAGTATCACTACACGATTTCAATTGATTGCTGGAATCATTGTCAATCAATCATTTCGTCGTCGAAAAACAGCACTGTAAATAGAAAGAACTCTGCGCTAATACAATAGAGCTGAAAATCGAACACACGAGTGACGAGTTTTCAATTCGGTCTCCCGGACCAAATCCGTGCGTGTGTAGCGCCACCTTCGGTACGCGAATATGGTCCGCGGACCAAGTTCAAGTGTCTGTTAGCAATATTAAGTTTAATTTTTAATAGTTATCTTAAAAATTCATTGCCACGTCGCGTATCGTTTCGCTTTTTTAATAGTTCAGTGTTCAGTCAATCTTATTTTAAATAAATTCTCGTGAATTTCGCGAGTTGCTCAAGCTGAATAGTAATATAATTTTACGAACTTCTATATAATATATATTTAGGTATAAAAACTCAACCAATCCTACTAATATTATAAATGTGAAATTTTGTGAGGATGTATCTTTGTTACTCTTTTACGCGAAAACTACTGAACGGATGTCGATGAATTTTGGTATGGTAGTAGTTTAGGCTCTGGATTAAAACATAGGCTACTTTTTATCCCAAAAAAGTACAGTATTTCCGTGGGATACTGCATTTACGCGGGCGGAGCCGCGGGCAACGGCTAGTCAAAAATACAACAACAAAATATAACAATAGCACAGAATCTATAGATTCACAAAAAAGGCAAAAACATATTTTCAGCTCAAAAACGAGAGAGCTTTAATCTAGTAATGTAAGTAGCATTTTTACGTCTATTTTGTAAGCATCTGCAAGTAAAGTACACAATGTGAGTAGCACAATTACTACACGTAGGCACCTGAAAGGTCGACAAACTTTACTTTACGGCAACAAGCCACAGTCAAACATACTGACGAAACGCTCAACAAAACCACGAAATATGTTATAATTGGCCTGTTTAGCTGGATACTATACTGACTGCTGGAGTACAAGTAGCGTAAGTACCTACACAAAAAATGGTTTTATTATAATGAGTTCTGTGGCCTGTACAATAGTAACTACACTGGCGGACACATAAACTGCATCATAGTGCAAGAACACATTCAATCAAATTTTATTACGAAATATGCAAACTTTTATTATTATAAATTTATTGGTATTGGAAAATAAAGGCTGGTTTATAAACACAAAAACAAAATCAAATTTAAATATATGGTACTGTCACAAAACAAAATAAATATTCTATAAAAGAAATCTTGGCAATTTAAAGATCAACTCGTTGTTACGTTAATGTTGTGATTGATGGTTATTTTTTTTTTGTTTTGTTACATATTGAATAATCGTTACTAATTGTTTAATTGCTAGTCTGTTTTAATTTTAAACACGTTTTTCTCTCACGAATATGGATGTATCGTCCGAAAAAGCCGCACAAATTGTTGCTCTAGTGCAGCAAGGCCTACGAACTAATTGATGCAGATTTAAATGTAAACCAGTCTACGGTTTCCCGAGTTTACAGAAGGTTTATGGAGACAGGTTCATTCAAAAGAAGACGTGGAACCGGCAGAACTCGGGTGACAACGTCTCGTGACGACAGGTTTATTGTGACTTCCTTGCGAAATCGGTTTTTAACGTCTATAAGCTTTAAAAATGAGCTCCACGAGGTACGTGACGTAGCAGTGAGTGCACGAACCATAAGAAGAAGGCTAAAAGAGCGTGATATCACACCTTTCAAATCCGCAAATGGACCAAAATTGTCTGCAGCTCACAGGCAAGATTGACTTAGATTTGCTCGTGAACACTTAAATTGGACTGAAGAGCAATGGGCTTCCTTCCTTCCATCAATGGGCAAGAGTATTATTCACTGACGAGTGTAGGACTTGTTTGTACGGTGCTGATGGCCGCAGACTAGTCTACCGTAGACGAGAAGAGCGATATGCTCAAAATTGCATTGAGGAGAGGGTTCCATTTGGAGGCGGGTCTTGTATGGTTTGGGGCGGCATATCGATGGATGCTCGAACTGAACTTCTGTTTATTGACGCAGACACACATGGCCGTGGTAACCGTGGTTTAACATAATGGAGATATTGGACCCTCATGAGGTACCTTTTAGCGGATTTATAGGCGAAAACTTCATTCTGATGCAGGATATTGCTCGTCCGCACGCAGCGAGACAAGTTGAGCAATACTTTACTCAGGTTGAGATTCGTTCCATGGATTGGCCAGCACGTAGCCCTGACCTCAATCCGATCCGAAGAACACGTGTGGAACAACCTAAAAAGAGCTGTATTTACAAGAAATCCGGTCCCAACAACGGTTGCGGAGCTTAAGAGTTGCATTGTCACAAGAATGGGACAATACTCCGCAAGATCTTTTAAAAACACTGATCAGGTCGATGTGGAACCGACTTGAATCAGTTATTAGGGTTAAGAGAAGGTAATACACATCATTAAAAACAAAAAAAACTTTTTCTTTTCTTAGTATTGTAAAATTTTCATAATAAAGTCGTTTTTGTTCTATTCACTGTTTCATTCCAAAAAGCTGCAAAAGGAGTAATTTGATTCATATTTGCATTTGCATTCATATTTGTGTCAGAATAAGAACCAGTCTTAGCATTATCATTTAAATAAATCAAAATAGTTTGCACTTTCACTAATTATATTTCATTGAAAGTTATCTTGCACTACATAAAAACTAAATACACATAAACTGCATCACAGTTTATGTGTCCGCCAGTGTATTTAGTAATCTGTGCCTGTAAGAAGATTATAAACAGAACTCAAATTCTTGTATTTAACTTAAGACTTTCAATTTTACTTTCAATGAATTATAAATGAATCGTCTCGATTACATAAACTGATTTTTGGAGTTTGGAACAATCGCAACGCGGTAAACGTTGATTTAACGTTTAAGAGAATAACATTTTTCTGTTTTAATATAATCGGGACTGCATTGAAATTGCATTATTGTAAGATTTAATTAGCAGAATCGACCTACTGATCCGCGACCTAGGTTTTGCAATAACCCAAAACTCCAGATAAATCTGTGAACATAATAATTTACGGTGCAGAAAATTGGATTGCACTTTCGATTTTAAACGGTTATGAAAGCGCAGGCCCAATTTACTGATATTGCAAATCAACCTGCAAATTATTACGTTTAATTACTAAAACAAACTAGACTTCTAGACTAAAATCATAATGCTTTAAAAGCCAAACCAAAAATTTAATTAAAATATATACTTACTAAGATCGTATTTTCTAAGATGATTTTGCATTATCTTTGCTTTTTCATTTGTTTTATATCTTTCCAATCCTACAAGATTTAGATGGCCAAGTTTAAAATTGTTTAGAGGGCCTAAATACTAAAAGGAACTTCCAATTATTTCCCGATCCATTTAGCCAACACAATACGTCATACTGTTTGGAGATTTTGAACCGTGTTCAATGTTTTGGACTTTAGAAGTTAGACGTTAATAACTTCCTTTCGGCAATATTCCAAATGTAGAAAGATTAGTAAGAACTTGCTGTAAAGTTTTTAAATGATTAATTAATTGATGACACAATAATCTATACCTACTTCAATACTAATACTATAAAGAGAAAAGTTTTGTTTGTTTGTTTGCATTTAATTGGCTCCGAAACTACTGGAGTCTGGACAGATTTTTACGAAACTTGGTAAAGATAAAGACTAGACAACGGGGAAGGACATAGGCTACTTTTTCATCGCAACAAAATGTACAGTTCAAGCGAGAATTCCTTCACTGATGACCGCCTGAATACTCATATTTAGTGGGTACAACAATAACCAACTCCAAGTTCACTTTTTATATAAGGCAGGACCATCATAAAATACTTGACCTTGGAGGCTTGGACCGCTTGAGAACTCAAAGAGCAATCAAAGGACAGTCATGTCAACCTCCTGGCTCCTAGCCTCCCACTGCCGCCCGCGCCTCCCCTTGAACTTACTGAGTCATGTGACCTCGACTTTTTGCCAACTTGACACCTGTTATGTCTCTGTTTAGTCTACATGTACTCGTCGACCAACCCCGTGTACTATTTTGAACCTTACCGCCATAGTACTAAGATCGAATTGTGGTACCCTACCTTCTTATGTAAATACCCGTATACAAGCTTTTATACCTACATACAAGGTACTTAACACCTACAGTTTGTAAGAATTTATTGGTTTTGTTGGTAATTGACTGTCTTAGAAGCAGTTGACACAGTTTACATTTATCACTATATTACAGGGACCGTTCCAACTTCTTAGTTGGAATTATGGCCACAGAATGAGTACCTTGGAGCGTTGTTTCTTTTATTTTCTCAGTTAAACATGAACCCCTTTATTCATAAATTGAATAAATATTCAAATGATTGAGTAATCAATCAGTGTCCTCATCACTTTTAGCCCTCAAATGACGATTGAAACTTGTTTCAAAAGTGTCTGACAAAGACAGGAACATTAATTACGTAATCAACAGCTCAATTTTTTTATGATCTCGACAGGAAAACCTGCACTGTAAATGGAACTCTGTGCTAATACAATAGAGCTGTAAATAGAAGTGTCGAATGTCAGATTTGACAACTACATGATTCTCAGATCTATTGTAGTAGCGCACAATTCTATTTACAGTGCAGTTTTTTCTGTCGCGACAACAAAAACGCTCGTGGGAACGTAGGCTAAGGGAATCTTTAACAAACTCTTTAACACCTTTAGTACAAAATTACAATAGGCAAAACAGGCAATAGGTAAAAATAAATTCTTTTCAGAGAACAGCAATATTAAAATTCGATGTTTTCGAAGGATATGTTAATAGAATTTCGCTAGTCGTGAAAAAAACAAAAAAAAGCGGTATCTATGACATCAGTTGCTCCTTAAGTTGTAATTTGTATGAAATATATAAAGGTCGCAGGAACATTGCTGATATCTCAACAATTTGTGTGTTTAAGTTCATACTTTGGTGACATAATTAATGTTTTTGTATTTGATGTAAGTAAAGGAATAACATTATATATTTTTTTTCCTTAATATAAAAGTCAGACAATAAGACTGTTTAGCCCTCATTCTCACGAGCACTTCTTTATAACAGCGCTAGTAAAAACACCGCTGAAAATAGAACACCCGAGCTCCGAGTTTTGAACGAATTTCGACGCTATTGTTAATGCGCTGAATTATATTTTCAGCGCTGTTTTTACTAACGCCGCGATAAAAAAAGCGCCCGTGAGAACGAGGGCTAACGGTGACAGATTAACACAAATTGTGTAATATTAGTAATTACTTGATCTGGGCACGCACATTATATTCATAGTCCTTGTAGGTTTTTTCCATTGTTACCTGTTTGAAGTTATTAAAAACAATTGATACTAAGTTAATGTTGACATTATTATTAACTCCCAAGATTTAGGCCCTCTTATTATTTGAAAATTAGCTTCTTTAAGGGGTTGTGCGCTCAATGGAACTGAAAATTGGAGCTCTTTGAAACCTTTTTTCTCCGTCATAGTCGTATTGAAAAATCCCAATATATATAATATGTCAATCTGGATTAGCCGAGAAATAGAATAAAAATATAAATAGAATTTTTTATTTCAATTTTGATTAAAAAATTATGTCTAGGGTGCACTTAGCATATTTTTTTATAAATATTTAAAGTTAAAACCTTTTTTCTCTTCTCTTCTTCTGTGAGTCACACGAGTGTGAAAATTATTTCAGCATTTTAAAGTGAGACAAGACTCGGGGGAACGCCGTTTCAGTTTTTGCAAATTTTGTCTCAAATTTTTATAGCGACCTTTTATACGATTTCAAAACCGGTCAGCGTGACACACGTAGTACCCATTTATTAATCTGCGGCGATACCCCCTTGTCGCCGACAAAATCATTATGGGACTTTTCGCTCAAGGTCACTGCCGTTATACAGAGGCTTTAGTTTCACTTCACCTGTTTTGTTTAATAGTAAATGAATAAACGTTTTCTTTTGATCAAAATCTCTTAAAAGTTAGAGCAAAACGCTTTAACGGCACACTTGCGATTATTTAAAACCAACAGGCTTTTCCATATTCAAAAGCCATGCATGTTTTAAAATTTAAATAGAAACAGATTTATTTGAATTTCAAAAAGACTGAAAGCAGGTTAATGGTATAACGTTGAGCCGGGCCCATAGCGTTACCGACACTTGAATTATATAACGTTTTAACGGCGTTTTTAACGTGAAATGTTGTTGCAGGCTACTCGTGCAACGGCAAAGAGAACATGGCCATCAACCATAACCTGAACAGGTAAGTTTCATTTATTGTCAAAGATTACAATAGTACATTTGACTTTTTTTTTATTTATATATGGCATCGGCTGAAAACCATTTGCCAGTGTCAAGTTAAAAAGGCGGGAAATAGAACTTTCGTTTCAATTTTCAACACCGTATTCCTAAATCGTCATGTCTAAAGTCTAGTCAAAGTCCAAATAAATAGTCAGTGCAGTCCATGAGTCATGTCAGTCGATTCAGTAAAGTGGTAGAAGCTTTACTTAAAGTTCGAAGGGAGTTTTGGAGGGAAACTCAAAATAGCACGTTTTTAGAAGTTGTACCACTTGCTCTGGGCAACGTTGCTTGTGCACGTTAACGAATATTTAATGGTTAATATTCTACCAATATCACACATTAATAACCGAAATAACACAAATTTATGAAAGAAATGCAAAATCCACAACATCACCCATTGAATTCCCCGGCAAAACTCTACATTTGACTTGTTCGATAGTACATATGACAGAACAAATCTGCATACAAGAAAAAGTAACGCCATCTTGGTTTTCACCATATCTCAAATGTCAAAATGATACATTTTATCTATACTAATATTATAAAGAGGAAAGTTTGTTTGTTTGTTTGCATTGAATAGGCTCTGAAACTACTGGATCAATTTTTATGAAAATTGTCACAGATATTAAGAGTAGACCACGGGGGAGGATATCGACTACTTTTTACCGCGGAGAACCGTACGGTTTCCACGAGATTAACTTTTGCGCGCACGAAGTCGCGGGTATCTAGTATTCTATAATTATTATTTACATTCACTCCCACACACATACACTGTAGTTTATCACGTATTGTCTTTTTTAGGCGACGCGTACGGCGCAATCTGTGACCCCACTAATTTCTCCAGTCATCTTTGTCAGACTTAAACCTGACAAATCCCCTCGGCGATACATCAATGTGGCAATACATAAATAGCGTTTACAAACTTTTGTAATTAACGTTTCGCTGCAAACTCCGTAAATGTCGTCGCTGGTGGAGCCGTGGAATGAGCTAGTAATATTAAAATTGCAAAAATTTTTAGGTACGGATGTTTGTTAATCTTTCATGTTTTCAATAACTGTTGAACGGATGGATATTAATAAAATTTGGTACTGTAGTTTACACTCTGGGTTAACACTTATGCCACTTTTCCTCGCTGCAAAATGTACGGCTCCCGCGGGATTTCTTTTAGCGCGTGTGAAGTCGCAAGCAACATATAGTTACATAATATTATTAGTAATAATATATAGGACCGCATACCTATCACTTTTGCAGCCATTCAAGTTCTTGAGCAAGTACTGACTAACTGAATCATCGTCAAACAATTCATTATTCAATATTCATAGTATAATATTTATTATGTGCAAACAAAAGTCCCGGCAACATAGCTACCTGCAGGCTTAGCATGCGCACGATATAAAACACCGAAGAATCGACAATATGACAAATTGAAGAAACATTAATATACCTTTCGTTCTGAGCGAAATAGTTCTTATTGTAAGGCAGCAATGCATTGACCTTGGTCATCGGACCATAGTGACTAGGAATGCAAGACGTCCCGTATTTTAGATAGGCAGGTCCTATTATTTAAAACGTTCCGCCGGCGCCGGGACAAGCGCTGTCTCGTGAATAAAAATTCCCCTCAGAAAAATATTAAAAATTTGTCACCAATTAATTTTGTTTTTAATTTTAAAGGGAACCGACAAAAGTATAAAGTATAAAGAGAAAAGACAAAAGTATTCTAACTCATTATAACATCAGCTATCTGCCAGGTAAAGTCCGATCAAAATCGGACCGTCTGTTTCAGAGCTAATAGCCGGAAGTCGGAACAAACAGACAGACAGATAGACAACAATTTTAAAAATTTATTTTTTGGTGTAGCCTGTACCGTATATACTATCATAATTCATAATATACACTTAGTGAAAAGCTGTTTATTTGAAATTACAAACAGACACTTCAATTTTATTTATTTTTTGTATGTACAGAAGAGAATCTAGACAATAATAGCTGATATTATTTTTTTTAAGGATAAACAAAGAAATATCCACAATGAAAACAATCTCACTTGAAAATTAAGCGCGAATGCGCTGTTATTTTCACTGTCTAGCTGCGGCGCTGTAAAGCAAATAATCTCTAGCACAGGGTACCTTGATCATATACTGAAACAAGTTATATCAGTACTTCAAGTACCTATGTAAAGCGCCACCATTTCTACCTTTCAGCTGCAGCGCTGTAAAGGGGCCCATACATGGTCCGGTCTGCCTTCAGTTCGGCCTGAAAGGATGCAAAATCGTGTCGTGTGTGTGCTCGATTCCGTTCAGGCCGAACTGACGTCAGGTGCGTCGGATGCGATTTTTTCCATGTATGGGCTCGAATCCGTTCAGGCGTCAGTTCTAACTGAAACGATCGGCCTCTCGTCTGTGGCTGCCTTAAGAGTTTTATCGCTGGTTATTTATAATCATGTAAAGTGCAAATCTCCATTATCCAGCTGCATCTTGCAGCGCTGTCCAGTATCCCATCTCTTGAGTAAAAATATAAAGCGTTATAAATCGCTGCAAATCTCTACCGTCCAGCTGCAGCGCTGGTATCTCGTAATCAGATCTCACGAAGCGGAGCACGTGCTCAGCAGAGATAAGGTTAATTCGGACAGGTCGAAACTCCAGACTTACGGCGAAACTTGTGTATCGTCAGCAACATAGGGTTGGGGGTACTACTATTTATTTTTGAACCCGTTTTTATGGAACAAAATATAAACTACTAAGGGTTATGTCCAAGTTGTAAAATATCCAACGTGGAATTCGGTTTTAACTATAACGGGCATCACAGACGGCGAAGATACTATAATATTTTATGTTAAGATAAAATATCGTTTACGATACAGTTTGTATGAACTACACAGACGGCTAAGATACTATACGTACTTTAATATGAAATATATCCAAGCATCTTAAGATAAAATATTTTAGTATCTCCGTCTCTTATGTCTGTGAGGCACTAAATTGTCTTTTCGGTCATATATCAAATCGATAATTTCCGAAGGCGATTAACAACTTGTTTGTACTGTAACATTGTTTTGAAATATGTTGGAGATTTAGAAAATAATACTGTAAACATCAATGTAAAAGTTGGTTATTGAGGAGAAATTGGATCCAAGACACTTATCAGCTGACCGTACCGGGAGCGAGGCCGAGCGTCGAGCAGTGTCAGGTACCGCGAGTGACCATTTCCCTCTCGGCCTGTTTTGTTACGTAACCGAAAATATCTTTAAACTTCGTTTATCCACCGTTATCTTTAAGTACTTACTATTTAAAATCGATTGCTAAGGTTTATTTAGAAGTCAATTGAATAATCAGTAGAATTATAACCAAGGATTGAATTAACTCTTTATGTAAAAAATAAAAAAATATATATACATATATATAATCCCCGTTGAATTATAGCTAAGAACACATAAAAGCTACAATGCCACGGACACAGCCATACACGTCATACTTATAACCCCCTCTGTATTCAGTGTCAAAAATATGCTCTACAATCTACATGTAAGAAGCGGTATAATTTCTCCAAAAATATTTGAGATGGTATGTTTTATCTTTTATAATATGTGTATAAAATTGTTTGTGACCAGTTTATACTAGATTATCAAGAATAAAAAAATATCTATGGCGAATATTTTAAACATTTCTAAACTAATATTTACATTTTTTGCCGACTCTACCACTACATTCATTAGCGTTGAGTCGAGTGCAAAAACAGATTAATTTTATTCGACGTACCTTGGACAAACCACTGAAACTTAGTAAAACTCGGCCGTAGGTCTCGGCTTTTATATTTCACAAGGTAAAGTTCTTCGCGTTTTCGTGTTCTCGATCAAGACCTTAAGTACTTTTAGCATAGACTGTAGACAAAGCCTGAATGTAGTTATGTACTAATTAGCCTGAACTACCGACTCGGTGGGAATGTATGAGCTCATTCATTACGCCTTGACGTTATAAAGGCTAGAATCTAGGCTCCGCTAGATAGAGGCAAGGAAGAGCTTTGAGTGGCAATAGAAAGATTCAGGATCTAATATGTAGTATCTTTCAAAATAATGTTGTTTCTTGTATCTAGGCAATCTAGGTATAGTTAGTTGAAATAAATTACAGTGTGCTTAGTGCGAGTTTTTGCCGCTACTCGCCGTGAAGAAGTGAACTACAATTTGTATGGCATCGAAACAACGCCCCTAGTGGCAAACAATGGTAACTAATTCGATGCCATACAAATTGTATTTCACTTGTTGGCGAGTAGTGATTGAAAGAGTAAAACCCAAATCAGAGTATTCAATACTTTAATGATAATTTATAATTAGACTTGTCACTTCGGTGCTTGTAACAATAATGAATCCGCCAATATGGCCGACATCTAATTTATACCTTACAGGAATAAAAGCTTAATAACATAAATCTCACTAAATCTATAACAATTTTAAAATAAGGAATTGATTTTATAATAGATTTTATAAAAAGACAATGGTATAACAAAACTATTAACTAAACTTGACATTTCATTTGACAGTTTGACAGATAAACATGACGTGATTAACATGAAACTTATAACATTAATTGTAAATTTAATTATATAATATGTTTTAGAATAATAACCTGTATAAAATATAAAAATTAACAATAATAATTAACAAATTTCTAACAGTCGGCCATCCTGAATTTTAAGCCTGTCCTCAGGCGATCAAATTTGTTAATAGCTACAGCTTTTTTAAAAAAAAATTAACACTAACAATTAGGTAATAATATATCAAGCTAAGAATTTAATAAATTAAATAATTCGCCTAATTAAGATTAATGCATAATCTTCCACATTGTTTTTATTTTACAATTTTCGGCCATCCTTTTGTAATTATTGAATGTCCCCATTCAATTAGCTTTTCATAAAAGTATTCACTTTGCACTACACTATTAATACTTCTTCACTTCACTATTTCACTCGCACGAACACACACTAAAATCGGGGAATTCACTACAGCACGCGCCCGGCGCCACGTGGGGTGTATCGGCCTCGGAGATATTATATGCGCACAGGGTATATCGAACTCGTGAGCCACACAACCGCGTACACGCACAGGGTACACCGGCCTTGCAGCTGATGTATTATACACGCACAGGGTGTATCGAAGTCGTGAGCCACACTACCGCGTACACGCACAGGGTGTATCGGCTTTGCAGCTGATGTATTATACACGCACAGGGTGCATCGAAGTCGTGAGCCACACTACCGCGTACACGCACAGGGTGTACCGGCCTTGCAGCTGATGTAAGTATTATACACGCACAGGGTGTATCAAAGTCGTGAGCCACACTACCGAGTACACGCACAGGGTGTATCGGCCTTGCAGCTGATGTAAATATTATACACGCACAGGGTGTATCAAAGTCGTGAGCAACACTACCGCGTACACGCACAGGGTGTATCGGCCTTGCAGCTGATGTAAGTATTATACACGCACAGGATGTATCAAAGTCGTGAGCCACACTACCGAGTACACGCACAGGGTGTATCGGCCTTGCAGCTGATGTAAATATTATACACGCACAGGGTGTATCGAAGTCGTGAGCCACACTACCGAGTACACGCACAGGTTGTATCGGCCTTGTAGCTGATGTAAGTATTATACACGCACAGGGTGTATCGAAGTCGTGAGCCACACTACCGAGTACACGCACAGGGTGTATCGGCCTTGCAGCAGCAAGTAGTGAGCCACACTACCGCGTACACGCACAGGGTGTATCGAAGTCGTGAGCCACACTACCGCGTACACGCACAGGGTGTATCGGCCTTGCAACTGATGTAAGTATTATACACGCACAGGATGTTTAAACTGCGAAGCTGCGATTGTATCAAGTGTAACCTCTCTCGCAATTACGTGCGATTGAAGCCTCGGTTCGCTCAATACTAGTTACAGTAGTACGTCATTAAAACCAGTTTATAAAATATAATCAGCAAATACAAACAGTAAAAATATTATTGGTAATTCATTAATTGATGTTTAATATAATGATTTCATATTGTTATATAAATAATTAAAGATAAAAATGCAATGTAGAATAATTCACAGAAATATTAACGTAAAAGTATGTATTAAATAAATCGTAAAACGTCGTTCAGCACTTGATTCGTCGTTTAAATCATCATTATCATCATCAGAGCTCCCGATGGGTCCCAACCCTATCCACGGCTTCATTTTATCCGCCGAGTATACATTTTTATATTTCCTGCTCGAAAAACCGTCTATACTTCAGACTTCGTAACGATCATTACCTAGTACAGCAGATACCTTATAAGGTCCGCTGTATGGAGGGATAAGTTTATTTCTATTGCCGACATTATGTACATTCTTTAAAAACATTACCCAATCTCCTACTTTTCTGTATATTTTACCGTCTTTTAAACTATAATTATTCATATCGTCCTTCGCTTCTGAACAATTTTTATCAAGGATACATTTAATAATTTTTAATTTTGGATCAGCTAATTGTATTGAAAGTAACGTCTGGGTATCTAAATTTATTCTAAATATATTAACTTCAGGGTTGTCTTCTTCAACTTAGGGTAAAGAGTTGCGACTCAATGCATCTGCGTGTTGGGGTTGACTGCCAGGTATATACTCTACAGAAAAATTGTAATCTTGCACTAGAAGCCACCATCGAGCTATGCGCGGTATTAGATCGCGTTTCGTTAACGTTGTTCTCAGCGCATTAGAATCAGTCACCACCTTGAACTGTCTACCAATTAAGTAAACTCGGAAACGATTTAAGGACATTACGACCACCAGCGTCTCCAACTCGTACGAATGGAGATGCTGTTATTCAGGAGAGGTCTGGCGGCTGTAGTAAGCAACTGCTCTAAGAGTTGATTTCTCATCTTCCCTTTGTAACAAAATTCCACCGATACCATGTTGACTGGCATCAGTGTGAAGTTCAGTGTGGTAACTAGGATTGTACATGCTCAGAACCGGTCTTGTAATTAGAGATTCTTTAATTTTAGCAAATGCATTGATTTGTTCTTCACCCTACTTCCAAGGAACATTGGCTCTAGTTAACATCGTTAAGGGCCTAGCTACCATTGCAAAATTACAAATAAATTTCCGAAAACTAGCTAATCCTATAAATTGCCGTATCTCGTGCGGGTTTTTAGGGGAAGGAAAAGCTAAAACTGCGTCTGTTTTCCGTGAACCTGGTCTGACTCCATTATTTGATAACAAACCCTAAATATTCTATGTTTTCTCTGAAAAATTACATTTCATTAAATTGAGGGACAATCTTCAAAGCTTCTCGCAGTATATCAAGGACCTGTTCCAATTTGCAGATTCCTTCATCTATTGAACTGGAGCCTATCACTATGTCATCCATGTACGCGAGAACAGCCGGTATCTTATGTTTGAATAGTAGCTTATGCACCATTCTTTGAAATACCGCTGGAGCGTTCGTCAGACCAAACGGCATACGATTATATTCGTAGTGTCCTTCTGGTGTAACGAACGCTGTATAATGTTTGGAATCCTCAGACATGTCAGATCTAGTGTACTAAAATATTTCTGTCCCTGAAGACTATCTATTTGGTCGTCAATTAATGGCATTGGATATCTGTCCTTAATAGTTTTTCGATTAAGAGCCCGATAATCGACACAAAGACGCAGTTCACCGTTTTTGCTCGGCTCGCATACTCCGAGTTAGATTCCCGAATGATGTCACTAGCTAGAAGTTCGGTTATAATTTGAGAAACTTTTTCGCGCTCTGCCAATGCTAGCCTGTACGGACGGTACGTTACAGGGGGATTGTCATGCAAGTTAATCGTCTCTAAAATTTCAGCTACTGACGTTTTCCCTAACTCACCAGTCGAGAACGCGAAACAGTCTCTGTACTCATTCAATATTTCGAGTAATTTATTCACGGCCTCTGGTAACAGGGTTTGGTCAACGTTTAAATCATTATACAAAATTTGCGTAATGGTGTTAGATAGATGCATTTACGATGTAACTATTTTTAACATCTTCAGGAAATATTTCACTAGGTAAACCTATACCCCTAACTAAAATTTTGTTCTTGGCAATATGTATCTCTTTAGAATTGAGAGGTAATACGATGTGACCTTAACCTTTAGTAATAGAATATATTCCAGGCAATATTAAATATTCAGCTCCTTGATTTAACCCAAGATCAGGTGTAATGCTAGCGAATCCAGTAAAATCAGAATTACTAGATACTTCTATTAAATAATTATGACTTACTGTAGAGTCTTGTCTAGATTTCCATCAATAATCACGACATGTTTTGAATTAAGTTTGCTGTCCGCAACCTTTGATTTGTCATTATTATTAGTATTGGATTTATAAGCTAAACTAACTCTACAATTTGCCTCTAAATGCCCGTAACGTTTACATTTATTACATTTAAGTATCTCTTTAGTACAATTCGCTACAGTATGACCTGTTTCCCTACAATTATAGCAAATCATCGCGTGTGATAGTTTCCTATTACTCGAAGTTTCATAAGAATATTTAGATTTATTATCTTGAAGCTCGGTAAACTTGCGCGAATTATCAAAATTACTACGATCCCTCAAATCGTTCTTTTTGAATATAGATGTATCCCCCTTAATATGTGAAATATTTTGAAAATAATTAAGAACTTGGTCAGCATCACTGTATTGTGCTCCCTCTATATTCATCCTAATATTACTGTCGTAAACCCCGTGGCTTAAACAGTCTACAGCTTGCCGACCTTTTAATTGACATCGATTAACTAACATAATCTTATCATAAAAATATTCTACTAATGTTTCGTTACATCGACTTCTTCGGTTAAGCATTTCAACTAAAAGGTGAGCATAATTCTGATCACTCTGAAATGTTTTTAGTAATTTTTGTTGCCATTCCTCCCAAGTGAATTTAACGCTAGCGAGTCCATCATACTACTTTTCCGCTAACCCGGACAGTTTTGTTAAAGCGTAAAAGATAGTCTACTGCTCTGACCATCCATAAATTTCAGCAGACTCATTAATTTTAGCGATCCATTTATGATTTGACCTTTCGAAGCGGGGTCAAATTAGGTAATTATATTTTGCGAACCCTGCACATGGCTAGAATTATTGTTACGAAGATTACTTCCATCCTGTAATGCAGTGATCAATTGATCAAGAATGTTTTTCGAATTATCTGGCAAATGACTAGACAGTGAATTTAATACTAATCTTTCATTAGCAGGATTTCCATTTGGGGGAATCTGACCTACCACGTGATCTATCGCGATTCTGCCTTCGTTGAACCGAATGAGACTTTTGTCGAAATAGAGGCGTTAGTGAATATACGCGTGACCTACGATCCGTATACCGCGAACAAGAACGATACAAAGATGTTCCGTGCGAGTCTGATCGTGAAAAGTCTGATGGTGTGTTGACGAAGACCTACTAACTCGGGATCTACGATGAGCTCGTCGTGTACGTGCGCGAATTAAGCGACGTCTTACATACCGGCGATGGTGATCACGACGTCCTGAAGTACTATAACGCGAACGTGAAGAGGAACTGCCACTAGTTGGGCTACGATGTCGGTTACGGCTTTTTCGAGTCGATTTAGTTCCATTACTTTTAGTAGCAGGACGTTTCGTAGAATAAGGTGTAGAAGGCCCCTCGGAGTACCTTCACGGTCTGCCATATTTAACCCTCAAGTAATGTATAGACTGTACGAATGAATAGCTTTAACGATAATAATATCACAGATTAACCAAGTGATTGTGGGTATTTAAATAAATAAAAAAAACAACACATTAATCTGTACCAACAAAAGAACCATGGGTTTTTGTAATATACTAATGGTTGAGTTAATCCGGCGAAATGAGATAAATAACAGTTAAAAGCGACCCGAGACAACTAGAAACAATCGCAAAAACATCTGAAAATATTCACTTTGTTAATGATTTTAAAATATTCTAAATTTAACGAACATCCGTTAATACTTATTAAATTTCAATATAAGCAAACCAAATACACATATTCAAAAATTATATAATAGAACAGTTTCTCAAAAAATAACCTTTGTTTTACTAACCGCCTACTAATACTCAATTGTAGGGTATTATAGAATTTTATTTTATGTTATTTATACTTTGCGTAAGGATTATTACAGTGTAATAATAATAGGTGAAATCGTTTATGCACTGTACAAGCTATAATAATCGCAATTCAGTTTTAATTTCGACCGTATAAAACAGTAATTATCACTTACCGAGTTTCGCGCGTTTTTCTATACATTACCAAATGTAGGCCGTAGGCACTCTTTATCCACCACTTCTGATTTGAAAGAGTAAAACCCAAATCAGAGTATTCAATACTTTAATGATAATTTATAATTAGACTTGTCACTTCGGTGCTTGTAACAATAATGAATCCGCCAATATGGCCGACATCTAATTTATACCTTACAGGAATAAAAGCTTAATAATATAAATCTCACTAAATCTATTTAAAGACTATCTTATAATTCTTATAATAAATTTACAACAATTTTAAAATAAGGAATTGATTTTATAATAGATTTTATAAAAAGACAATGGTATAACAAAACTATTAACTAAACTTGACATTTCATTTGACAGTTTGACAGATAAACATGACGTGATTAACATGAAACTTATAACATTAATTGTAAATTTAATTATATAATATGTTTTAGAATAATAACCTGTATAAAATATAAAAATTAACAATAATAATTAACAAATTTCTAACAGTCGGCCATCCTGAATTTTAAGCCTGTCCTCAGGCGATCAAATTTGTTAATAGCTACAGCTTTTTTAAAAAAAAATTAACACTAACAATTAGGTAATAATATATCAAGCTAAGAATTTAATAAATTAAATAATTCGCCTAATTAAGATTAATGCATAATCTTCCACATTGTTTTTATTTTACAATTTTCGGCCATCCTTTTGTAATTATTGAATGTCCCCATTCAATTAGCTTTTCATAAAAGTATTCACTTTGCACTACACTATTAATACTTCTTCACTTCACTATTTCACTCGCACGAACACACACTAAAATCGGGGAATTCACTACAGCACGCGCCCGGCGCCACGTGGGGTGTATCGGCCTCGGAGATATTATATGCGCACAGGGTATATCGAACTCGTGAGCCACACAACCGCGTACACGCACAGGGTACACCGGCCTTGCAGCTGATGTATTATACACGCACAGGGTGTATCGAAGTCGTGAGCCACACTACCGCGTACACGCACAGGGTGTATCGGCTTTGCAGCTGATGTATTATACACGCACAGGGTGCATCGAAGTCGTGAGCCACACTACCGCGTACACGCACAGGGTGTACCGGCCTTGCAGCTGATGTAAGTATTATACACGCACAGGGTGTATCAAAGTCGTGAGCCACACTACCGAGTACACGCACAGGGTGTATCGGCCTTGCAGCTGATGTAAATATTATACACGCACAGGGTGTATCAAAGTCGTGAGCAACACTACCGCGTACACGCACAGGGTGTATCGGCCTTGCAGCTGATGTAAGTATTATACACGCACAGGATGTATCAAAGTCGTGAGCCACACTACCGAGTACACGCACAGGGTGTATCGGCCTTGCAGCTGATGTAAATATTATACACGCACAGGGTGTATCGAAGTCGTGAGCAACACTACCGCGTACACGCACAGGGTGTATCGGCCTTGCAGCTGATGCAAGTATTATACACGCACAGGGTGTATCGAAGTCGTGAGCCACACTACCGAGTACACGCACAGGTTGTATCGGCCTTGTAGCTGATGTAAGTATTATACACGCACAGGGTGTATCGAAGTCGTGAGCCACACTACCGAGTACACGCACAGGGTGTATCGGCCTTGCAGCTAAAGTAGTGAGCCACACTACCGCGTACACGCACAGGGTGTATCGAAGTCGTGAGCCACACTACCGCGTACACGCACAGGGTGTATCGGCCTTGCAACTGATGTAAGTATTATACACGCACAGGATGTTTAAACTGCGAAGCTGCGATTGTATCAAGTGTAACCTCTCTCGCAATTACGTGCGATTGAAGCCTCGGTTCGCTCAATACTAGTTACAGTAGTACGTCATTAAAACCAGTTTATAAAATATAATCAGCAAATACAAACAGTAAAAATATTATTGGTAATTCATTAATTGATGTTTAATATAATGATTTCATATTGTTATATAAATAATTAAAGATAAAAATGCAATGTAGAATAATTCACAGAAATATTAACGTAAAAGTATGTATTAAATAAATCGTAAAACGTCGTTCAGCACTTGATTCGTCGTTTAAATCATCATTATCATCATCAGAGCTCCCGATGGGTCCCAACCCTATCCACGGCTTCATTTTATCCGCCGAGTATACATTTTTATATTTCCTGCTCGAAAAACCGTCTATACTTCAGACTTCGTAACGATCATTACCTAGTACAGCAGATACCTTATAAGGTCCGCTGTATGGAGGGATAAGTTTATTTCTATTGCCGACATTATGTACATTCTTTAAAAACATTACCCAATCTCCTACTTTTCTGTATATTTTACCGTCTTTTAAACTATAATTATTCATATCGTCCTTCGCTTCTGAACAATTTTTATCAAGGATACATTTAATAATTTTTAATTTTGGATCAGCTAATTGTATTGAAAGTAACGTCTGGGTATCTAAATTTATTCTAAATATATTAACTTCAGGGTTGTCTTCTTCAACTTAGGGTAAAGAGTTGCGACTCAATGCATCTGCGTGTTGGGGTTGACTGCCAGGTATATACTCTACAGAAAAATTGTAATCTTGCACTAGAAGCCACCATCGAGCTATGCGCGGTATTAGATCGCGTTTCGTTAACGTTGTTCTCAGCGCATTAGAATCAGTCACCACCTTGAACTGTCTACCAATTAAGTAAACTCGGAAACGATTTAAGGACATTACGACCACCAGCGTCTCCAACTCGTACGAATGGAGATGCTGTTATTCAGGAGAGGTCTGGCGGCTGTAGTAAGCAACTGCTCTAAGAGTTGATTTCTCATCTTCCCTTTGTAACAAAATTCCACCGATACCATGTTGACTGGCATCAGTGTGAAGTTCAGTGTGGTAACTAGGATTGTACACGCTCAGAACCGGTCTTGTAATTAGAGATTCTTTAATTTTAGCAAATGCATTGATTTGTTCTTCACCCTACTTCCAAGGAACATTGGCTCTAGTTAACATCGTTAAGGGCCTAGCTACCATTGCAAAATTACAAATAAATTTCCGAAAACTAGCTAATCCTATAAATTGCCGTATCTCGTGCGGGTTTTTAGGGGAAGGAAAAGCTAAAACTGCGTCTGTTTTCCGTGAACCTGGTCTGACTCCATTATTTGATAACAAACCCTAAATATTCTATGTTTTCTCTGAAAAATTACATTTCATTAAATTGAGGGACAATCTTCAAAGCTTCTCGCAGTATATCAAGGACCTGTTCCAATTTGCAGATTCCTTCATCTATTGAACTGGAGCCTATCACTATGTCATCCATGTACGCGAGAACAGCCGGTATCTTATGTTTGAATAGTAGCTTATGCACCATTCTTTGAAATACCGCTGGAGCGTTCGTCAGACCAAACGGCATACGATTATATTCGTAGTGTCCTTCTGGTGTAACGAACGCTGTATAATGTTTGGAATCCTCAGACATGTCAGATCTAGTGTACTAAAATATTTCTGTCCCTGAAGACTATCTATTTGGTCGTCAATTAATGGCATTGGATATCTGTCCTTAATAGTTTTTCGATTAAGAGCCCGATAATCGACACAAAGACGCAGTTCACCGTTTTTGCTCGGCTCGCATACTCCGAGTTAGATTCCCGAATGATGTCACTAGCTAGAAGTTCGGTTATAATTTGAGAAACTTTTTCGCGCTCTGCCAATGCTAGCCTGTACGGACGGTACGTTACAGGGGGATTGTCATGCAAGTTAATCGTCTCTAAAATTTCAGCTACTGACGTTTTCCCTAACTCACCAGTCGAGAACGCGAAACAGTCTCTGTACTCATTCAATATTTCGAGTAATTTATTCACGGCCTCTGGTAACAGGGTTTGGTCAACGTTTAAATCATTATACAAAATTTGCGTAATGGTGTTAGATAGATGCATTTACGATGTAACTATTTTTAACATCTTCAGGAAATATTTCACTAGGTAAACCTATACCCCTAACTAAAATTTTGTTCTTGGCAATATGTATCTCTTTAGAATTGAGAGGTAATACGATGTGACCTTAACCTTTAGTAATAGAATATATTCCAGGCAATATTAAATATTCAGCTCCTTGATTTGACCCAAGATCAGGTGTAATGCTAGCGAATCCAGTAAAATCAGAATTACTAGATACTTCTATTGAATAATTGTGACTTACTGTAGAGTCTTGTCTAGATTTCCATCAATAATCACGACATGTTTTGAATTAAGTTTGCTGTCCGCAACCTTTGATTTGTCATTATTATTAGTATTGGATTTATAAGCTAAACTAACTCTACAATTTGCCTCTAAATGCCCGTAACGTTTACATTTATTACATTTAAGTATCTCTTTAGTACAATTCGCTACAGTATGACCTGTTTCCCTACAATTATAGCAAATCATCGCGTGTGATAGTTTCCTATTACTCGAAGTTTCATAAGAATATTTAGATTTATTATCTTGAAGCTCGGTAAACTTGCGCGAATTATCAAAATTACTACGATCCCTCAAATCGTTCTTTTTGAATATAGATGTATCCCCCTTAATATGTGAAATATTTTGAAAATAATTAAGAACTTGGTCAGCATCACTGTATTGTGCTCCCTCTATATTCATCCTAATATTACTGTCGTAAACCCCGTGGCTTAAACAGTCTACAGCTTGCCGACCTTTTAATTGACATCGATTAACTAACATAATCTTATCATAAAAATATTCTACTAATGTTTCGTTACATCGACTTCTTCGGTTAAGCATTTCAACTAAAAGGTGAGCATAATTCTGATCACTCTGAAATGTTTTTAGTAATTTTTGTTGCCATTCCTCCCAAGTGAATTTAACGCTAGCGAGTCCATCATACTACTTTTCCGCTAACCCGGACAGTTTTGTTAAAGCGTAAAAGATAGTCTACTGCTCTGACCATCCATAAATTTCAGCAGACTCATTAATTTTAGCGATCCATTTATGATTTGACCTTTCGAAGCGGGGTCAAATTCGGTAATTATATTTTGCGAACCCTGCACATGGCTAGAATTATTGTTACGAAGATTACTTCCATCCTGTAATGCAGTGATCAATTGATCAAGAATGTTTTTCGAATTATCTGGCAAATGACTAGACAGTGAATTTAATACTAATCTTTCATTAGCAGGATTTCCATTTGGGGGAATCTGACCTACCACGTGATCTATCGCGATTCTGCCTTCGTTGAACCGAATGAGACTTTTGTCGAAATAGAGGCGTTAGTGAATATACGCGTGACCTACGATCCGTATACCGCGAACAAGAACGATACAAAGATGTTCCGTGCGAGTCTGATCGTGAAAAGTCTGATGGTGTGTTGACGAAGACCTACTAACTCGGGATTTACGATGAGCTCGTCGTGTACGTGCGCGAATTAAGCGACGTCTTACATACCGGCGATGGTGATCACGACGTCCTGAAGTACTATAACGCGAACGTGAAGAGGAACTGCCACTAGTTGGGCTACGATGTCGGTTACGGCTTTTTCGAGTCGATTTAGTTCCATTACTTTTAGTAGCAGGACGTTTCGTAGAATAAGGTGTAGAAGGCCCCTCGGAGTACCTTCACGGTCTGCCATATTTAACCCTCAAGTAATGTATAGACTGTACGAATGAATAGCTTTACCGATAATAATATCACAGATTAACCAAGTGATTGTGGGTATTTAAATAAATAAAAAAAAACAACACATTAATCTGTACCAACAAAAGAACCATGGGTTTTTGTAATATACTAATGGTTGAGTTAAACCGGCGAAATGAGATAAATAACAGTTAAAAGCGACCCGAGACAACTAGAAACAATCGCAAAAACATCTGAAAATATTCACTTTGTTAATGATTTTAAAATATTCTAAATTTAACGAACATCCGTTAATACTTATTAAATTTCAATATAAGCAAACCAAATACACATATTCAAAAATTATATAATAGAACAGTTTCTCAAAAAATAACCTTTGTTTTACTAACCGCCTACTAATACTCAATTGTAGGGTATTATAGAATTTTATTTTATGTTATTTATACTTTGCGTAAGGATTATTACAGTGTAATAATAATAGGTGAAATCGTTTATGCACTGTACAAGCTATAATAATCGCAATTCAGTTTTAATTTCGACCGTATAAAACAGTAATTATCACTTACCGATTTTCGCGCGTTTTTCTATTTATTATTCGTTATATTACCAAATGTAGGCCGTAGGCACTCTTTATCCACCACTTCTGATTTGAAAGAGTAAAACCCAAATCAGAGTATTCAATACTTTAATGATAATTTATAATTAGACTAGTCACTTCGGTGCTTGTAACAATAATGAATCCGCCAATATGGCCGACATCTAATTTATACCTTACAGGAATAAAAGCTTAATAACATAAATCTCACTAAATCTATAACAATTTTAAAATAAGGAATTGATTTTATAATAGATTTTATAAAAAGACAATGGTATAACAAAACTATTAACTAAACTTGACATTTCATTTGACAGTTTGACAGATAAACATGACGTGATTAACATGAAACTTATAACATTAATTGTAAATTTAATTATATAATATGTTTTAGAATAATAACCTGTATAAAATATAAAAATTAACAATAATAATTAACAAATTTCTAACATGATAAATACTCGCACTCAGCAGACTGAAGCCCAATTCTCGTACTTAACTTATACTTTCGATGAATTATAAATGAATCGTCTTGATATCACAAACTGATTTTTGGAGTTTGGACACCAATCAAAACGCTTTAAACGTTAGTTTGACGTTTATGAGAATACCATTTTGCTGTTTGAACATATCGAGACTGCATGGAAACTGTTGTTCGCGACATCGCGTCCTTCCACATCGCACAGCGACCACAGCTTGCTGCCCGCGCGCACCTCACCCCCGGGCGCCGGCCCGGCACTTCACGCCAAGCCGTATTAGATATAGCATCGTTTTATTTCCTATATTGTAACTTTCTACATGAATACAGTCCACGTTAGTAATTGTACCAACATTTATTTACTTTACAACCAACTTTAATTTATTACAATATTTAATTAGCAGAATTGATCCACAGGTCATGCACATGACGAGTCCCAAATAACTGCTTTAATTTAGTTCGCAGCGAAACTTGCTGTACCTACTTGGATGGATGTTTGCGACTATCTCATGCAATAACTAGGTACTGAACGGATTTTGATGACATTTGGTATGGTAGTTAGTGGTTTAGGCTCTGGATTAAACATAGGCTACATTTCATCCCGAAATGTACATACAGTATTCCCGTGGGATACTGCATTTACGATGCTGAGTAGCGGGCGAAAGCTAGTCTCAAATAAATTGTAACATCTCATTTGACCAACAGAAAAATATAAGCTTTCTACACGCCTTCCCACACATGAACTTTAACTGTGCCAAATTACACACACCTCCGTTCGTTCCACCTCCGTTCAAAGTTTTCCTTCACGTATTAATATACATGTATGTAAATAAAAATGAAGTAATATTTCAAGTACGCGCATAACTTCCAAACGACTGCAACAAATTGGAAAATCTTTATTTTATGTGTTCGTCATTGTCAGGAGAAGGTTCGTATGCAAAAAAATATTAAAAAAAATATATGTCGCGTCGGTACAAAGTTCGCCGGGTCGGCTAGTATTTCATACTAAGGCGGGTCAATAAGTCCGTGACTTTTTGAATTTCTAACCTCCTTACTGAAAAAGCAACACTACTCCTGTCAACAGGCATCTGTCAGTTGACTCCTATCAAAATTTGAACTTGCTGCGTCAGTTAGTTTGTGTTTTACAGCTATCTTTATCAGACTATCCAGTAACTTAAGGAAACAATGGAAAAAAGTGAATTTCGTGTGCTTATTAAGCATTATTTTTTGCGAAAAAAAACCATTACCGAGACCAAGGCTAAGCTTGATAAATACTATGGGGACTCTGCACCATCGATTTCAATGGTAAAAAAGTGGTTACTGAATTTCGTTGTGGCCGTACAAGCACTGAAGATGCCGAACGTCCTGGACGCCCAGTTGAGGTCTCTACACCCGAAACAATCGAAAAAATTCACGATATGGTGTTGGCCGACCGAAGATTGAAAGTGCAAGAGATTGTGGAAGCCATAGGCATCTCGCATGGCTCAGTGGTTTCAATTTTGAATGATCACTTGGGCATGAGAAAGCTTTCCTCAAGATGGGTGCCGCGTTTGCTCACAGTCGACCACAAACGCAATCGTGTAACAACTTCACAGGAAGGTTTGGCGTTGTTTAATCACAATATGGAGGAGTTTTTGCGCCGTTTTGTAACCGTGGACGAAACATGGATCCATCACAACACACCAGAGACCAAACAACAGTCAAAACAGTGGGTTTCTAAGGGTGAATCGGCGCCAAAGAAGGCCAAGGTGGGTTTGTCAGCCAATAAAGTTATGGCGACTGTTTTTTGGGATGCACGTGGGATAATCCACATTGACTATCTTCAAAAGGGAAGAACAATTAATGGGGAATATTATGCCAACTTATTGGACCGCTTCAATGAGGATTTGAAAACAAAACCGACCTCATTTGGCCAAGAAAAAAGTTCTTTTTCACCAAGACAATGCAAGGGTGTACACATGTGCAGTTGCCATGGCAAAAATCCATGAATTGGGCTATGAATTGCTCCCACATCCACCCTATTCTCAAGATTTGGCTCCGAGTGACTAATTCTTGTTCCCAAACCTGAAAAAATGGCTCGGTGGAAAAAGATTTGACTCCAATGATGAAGTCATCTCGCAAACAAAGGCCTATTTTGAGGACCTCGACAAATCATATTTTTTGGAAGGGATAAAAAAATTGGAGAAGCGTTGGACAAAGTGTATAGAGCTCAAGGGGGACTACGTTGAAAAATAAAATTATTTATTTATCAAAAAATCCTTGTTTATTCCAAAAGTCAGGGACTTATTGACCCGCCCTCGTAATAATTATGATTATGATAAGATTAGTTCAAAAATGTAATAGTCATATTTTTCTGTCTCTCTATTTGTTAAGTTTCACGTAAAACTATGCAGTGAGTAGTAACTAAACACAGTTTAACCACAAATTCTAAAACAACAAAAACCCTTGACGTCAACTCACACCGAAACGAGACGATACGGGACGTGGCGCTGCATTTTTAAAATATCCATTCAAATTTGAAATTACATATTCACTGCACATTACATAAGAGGATACACGTTTACTTCCAAAAGTTCGATTTTCAAGCTGTCACCGCTCTATATCGCGGCGCCGCTCTTGCAATTAAACGTGCATCTTCTTCGTGTGAATGGAAAAAGTTCAATGGGTATTTTAAAAATTCGCGCGCGTCGTGTACCGTCTCGTTTCGGTGTGAGCTGACACTTGTAATGCTCAAGTATCGAAGTTTTTACACTCGAACAATATGGGTGGCATTGTACCTACCTTGTATAAACATGTGGTAGTCCCACGCAGTCGCTAATGTTTTCCCAGAACGTTTGTACATCATGACCCACCACAGGCAAATGAGCAGTCGCCTGATGTTAAGTGATTGTTCAGGCCCAAGCGATGAAACAAATCATGAGACATATTAATTTATGTCTGTCTATTTGCCAAATGTTATTTATATGCTTTAGCACTTACACACGCGCTATTTGCGTGTGCGAGTTCTACATGCCCTGTCGGCCCTGTCGCTGGAGCCATACTGTAAATTGAGAATTAGGAGAATTAGGCCGCAGGTTCAGCCATTTTGCAAACAAATATTAATGCATCCTCACAGAACTGCATGGTTTGACGTGAAACTTAAACAAAGAGAGTGACAGAAAGATATGACTATTACATTTTGACGTGATAACGTCTTATAATTCGATGCAACCGGCTGCACGCACGAAAAAACATGACTCATGCCTTACCGGCGTTACCGGCGTTACCTCGCTAAACATGACTCATTTCTTATGACGTTGTCACGTTCAACTATCGTCAGTAAACCGACTTTACAGACAACCGCTTTTTTAACTAATCTTATCATAATCATAATTATGAAATACTAGCCGACCCGGCGAACTTCGTACCGACGCGACATATAATTTATTTAAATATTTTTTTTCATACAAACCTCCTGATAATAACGAAGACATATAAAAGAAAGATTTTCCAATTTGTTGCAGTCGTTTGGAAGTTATGCGCGTACTTGAAATATCACTTCATTTTTATTTACATAGATGTATATTAATACGTGAAGGGAAAACTTTGAGGGTACCTACAGTTTTCGCATTTAAAATACATATGCTGCGTTCCATTAGGACAGTCAAAACGTTATTTTCATTATTTTCATTCCCTTTCTGTTACTTTAGCGCCATCATGATCATTCGTAACTGTTTTCACCCTTGTTCCACACGCAACTGTCAACTGTCAAAAACTGCTAAAAACGCTAAGAATGACCACAACATTTTGTTAATTTTTACCCAGCTCCCCCTACTTGGCTTAAAATTGGCAATTTTTGACGTTTACAAGATTTGACAGGCTTATTAGGTTATGTGTAAAAATATAAACATAGGATTAGGAAATGTTTTTGTTTATTAGAACTAGATAGATTTACTACACACAATTGTTTTTCTTACTTGCTTCCGTCGAAATTATAAAATATAAGAAGCTTATGAGCTTCTCTTTTAAGAATTTGTGTTGTTGTGTGGTGTGGCCTGACTTATGGTAATTTTACGTGCTTATACTTATTTCCTCTTGAAAATGACCTAAGGAGCACTTACGTCCTGGGATCTCGATATTTGTAGATTCGACCCAGTGATATTTCGGACTACAATCAATAAGTCCCTTGTTCTATTACTTTTCTTTAGTCTTCTATTATCATATTATATTTTAATCATAGCGCTTCAAGGTGTATATAAATTAGGCTATGCTCATGTCGGAGATTGTTATACCTACCTACAAAGTTATTTTTATAGTAAAACTACGTACTTATTAAAAACTATAGAATTAAAGTATTTTTACAGATGTTACTGATACATGAAATGTCAAAATTTAACACCTGTATGTCGTTCCATTGGTCACTAAATTGCTAAAAACGAAATTTACTCAATTTTCATTAATTTCGTTATTTCGCTAAAGAAATACCATTTTGTGGTAAAAATTATCGTAGCGTTTTGGGCAAAAAAAGTGTCTAATGGAACACGCCTATACATAAAATTTTGACGCCTGGACTTGACAACTTGGACGCCTCCGTGGTCCAGGGGTTTAGAGCTTGGCTCGACTCAGAAAGCGACTCCGGAATTGTTGGGTCGATCCCCGCATTGGAACAACCAAAACAAATAATTTAGTTTTCAAGTCTGGTTAGGACAATGCAGGCTGATCACCTGATTGCCAATCGTGTCGGTCATCCGTCCCACTGGGCCTCCTATCGTAGCCGTAAAGGAAGAAAGAATGCTCTTGTGTACTGCGCACACACTTAAGCACAACAAAATTACTCCTGCGTAACTGGCCTTGTTTCAATGAAACCGGCCACCGTCACCGAAATCGGTGGGTGTGGGGAGTTATTATATCTTGTGAATAAATACTTTCGCCCATGCTAGTGATCATAATGAGCTTTTTTTCTATCATTAAAGTAATTATTGACCAAAGGACTCAGCAAACAGCTCACAATAATAAAAAAAAAAGTGTATTTATGTACTTGTGTAGATAATATACTCTGTTCAGTCTTCAGATCCAATGAGGGTTTTCGATTTTTTTTCTGTCTCTAGGGGGCATACCGGACTCGCACAAAGCGCCGTCTGGAGGCAGAAGTGGTATCGAAAAATGACAATAATAATTTTCGACACTTTCTGCCACCAGGTGGCGCTTCGTATTAGTCGGGTCCCAGTCGTGTCAAATAGCTGACAAATATCATGAATTTATATACCCTTTTGAAATCTAACCGTAACAAAAACATTATATACCGTAAACGTAACAAAGAGAATTAATGTCATATGGTTTTCTTTATTTGCACAGTAAATAAGTGACATTTAAATTGGTAGCATTATAGTATGCTATTGTCTCTTTGTTTACCTCAAGATTAAATTGAAACTAAACGGAGTACGTTAAAACTTTTCGCCATTAGTATAATTTCGTCAGGGTCGCTAGACTTTTTACTCAATTTTCTGGCTTTTTCGTGGGTCGCGACATAAAAACGGTTGAGAAACGATGCTATAGAGTATAGACTATAGAGTGATGATTGTCTATGAAATAACACAACACCGGATATTAGATACAATCTCACATCCGCCGCACAAGCTGTTTCTTTGTTTAGAGATGACATTATCCGACTATACAGGATGGATGGAGGATACAGGATTTCAGAGAAAACTTACATATTATCACCTACTCATTAGTTACTAACATAATATTATACGGGGTTTTTTTTCAACTGGACATGGTATTCAAAATTCGAAACTAGACAAGACAACTAAAACAAGAACACGCTGTGCTATGAAATGTTACTAACTATTACTAATAACCTAACCAAGCCCATCTCAGGACATGTCCAAGCAGGGTTCCGTAACTACCAATGCGTAATTTTTTTTTTCAAATTGCTTCTAATGTTAATAAAGAGCGTTATAATATTTATAATATTATGATGCCAAAACCGAGATCTATACATAATCTACAAACTATACCAAATACCAATTATATAATACATAGTTACAGAAGTTAGAAGGGCGGATATACAGACAGACATACGGACGGGCAGAGCGGGCAGGGCAGAGGCGAGAGCATCACTATACAGCCGCTATTTATTCAGGCCGCATTAATTACTTTGTCAACTTCCTGAAAATTGTAACCATGTAATGGTAGCTTCAGGTTTTCGCGATCCGGTATATTTGGAACAGGTCAACGAGTAAACTCCAACCATTAGTCACTTATGCGACCCATTTCCAACCACTAGAGATCCCGGGCGAAACGAAAACACCGCAGATATTGTTATGTATACCTCAAGAATACTCAAGATGCTGTTTGGGCTGAAGAATTATTCTTTTACCTAAATCTTCACATTGTACCTAGGGGGGGAAATCAGAAAAGTAAGCATGTAAGTCATTTTGCGTGTTCAATTTGGTTTTAAAAAAAAATTGTTTATTTTGAATGCCGAAATAAAACTGCTCTCTGCATAACTGCTAAATGCTTGAAATTCAATATAAAATATTTTAGATAATGCATAAAATGTCAATCACATTTTCACAAAATTTAAGTAGGTAACCGACGCGATGCGAGCTCCTGGCTCGGGCTAAGTGATGTAGAACATTTGACAATAATATCGATAAAAAAATATCGTGACAATAATTTTGACAATCGAGTCTCAGTTGAAAGGAAATCATTAGCTGCTGTAGTTGCAGGTACCTACTCTATTTTTCTGTTTCAATTGAGTTTTGACCGAATTGTTGAAACAAATGTAAATAGTTTTTTTTCCATGTTAAAACTACCTATTTTTACCCGACTACGGTGAAGACGAAAGAAAGAGTAATCAATGATTTTGGCAGCCTATGTATTGTATTTGTGTCCCACCGTAGCGCCTAAACTACTGATACGATTTTAATGAGTGAGGTGTCAATAATAGCCCGGAAAACATAGCTTAAGGCCATAGGCTATATAATTTACGTAGTCGGGTAATAGTTTTTCATAATTTATTTTTTAGAACAAAACGGCTCTATTAACATTAAACCTGAACTATCATAAAACTATTACAGGCGTAAAGTTTGTTTTGGTTAAAAATTCAAAACTCAAACCATATTCAAATCGTATACTTAAAACAAACTTTTTTGGTAAAAAAACAAATGTGCATTCGAAATCCGTACCGTAAAAAGTAATTGGATTGCATTCGAAATTCAACTCGAAAAATAAACGCGGGAGTTAATTCTCACTTGTACGAAGTTTGTAGAGTTTGTACCTGAAATATAAATTATGTTCAGAGCGTGTCGCGAAAGAGATTAGCCTGCGTAATTAAGCTCGTATTCAGCGCAACTTGAATAAATTAGTTTCGGAACTAACCTTCCGTCTATTATGTTTATATAAATATAACTTTTGAGCCATGTATTTGGCAGACGGCCGAAGCGGCGCCCAGTCGACGCTGGTATCGTGACGCGTCAGTCCGCGTCGAAATGACGCACTCTAAATTCAAAACGAAAATCGAATTTTCGATTTTTTTAAGATACGGTAGTGACTAGTGATGTGCAATTTTGTGACAAAAGTATCGATTGAAACAAAATAATCAGTGCTTCGGTGTATGTGTGTTAAATTAAAAAAAAAAAGTACCTCGTAAGTGGAAATATAACCGAGAAACAAAATTTTAAAACACTAACATTCCCTAAAAATTTTCGTGGATACGTGAAAAGATGCACAATAAAGTAGAGTAGCTATATTTAGAAATAGATACGTTGACCTGCGAGAGCGAAATAAAAATATTAAATTTACAGACAGTGAGACGGCGCTGAAAACGTCCACTGTCGTAATAGCTTGATCCTGTGAGCTGTGACGAGAGCTTATTTCATTATACTCCAAGTTTTTGGAGTGTAAACTTTAGCATCGCTTTGATTTGTAACTCAATGAAACGAAAAAGGGACACTAAAAGTCGCAAAAAAGAGACATCAAAATGGAGACATAGGATTAAACAAGCGAGAATATTTTCGAACATTTTCTTCTATCGCGTGCTAGGTAGGTACTAGGTACTGCTATAGATCTATATATTATATACGAGGTATATAGATGTCCACCCTTAAACTTTCCCACTTTTGGCAGTTGAGGTTGAGGAGGTGAGGTTGAGGAGATATATTTTGTCATCTTGACATTAATTGCTTTCCGCAGTCCGCATTTATTTGACAAAATGTGCTGAAATCAAGATGGCGTAACTTTTTCTTGTATGAAGGTATTTTGTGTATAGTGAACAGTCCCATTCTTAGTTTTGAAATCATTGGGTACTGCACTACAACCTAAAATGTTTCGTCTGTCATTTAGTCATGACTGCATCTGAGCGTCCCAAATACATTTTTAAAAATACCTAAGCCAAATATGGATAAAGTCATGGTGTATTTTTATTAATACGGTTTTCAAGATGTACATCACGATTTGTAAGTATTTTCGGAAAATTCGGAAAATATTAAAAACTTTCAAAGTTTACGTCCATAGTGTGTTTTGTTGTTGAAATTTTGTAACTTGTAAATATGTAAAGACTTAAATTGGTACAAAACCTGTCAATTGTAATTTGTAGATTTTAAACTAGTTACCGATAAATGTTTAATTTTTATAAGTAACTTTAATAACTTTTACAATACTTGTGGTGATTGATGAAGAATGTTTGCAAGCTTAGCTCAGAGTTGCGAACATCTGTGGCAGCAATCACTTTAAGAGTTTTATCAGCCATAAGTACATCATCATCACACCATCTGACTCCACTACTGAATATAGCCCAAAACAAGGCCAAAAACTGAAAATGAAAATGAAAGAACTCAAAGTAAAAAATTGCTTTTCGAAACTGGCACATGCATTCGAGTAAAGTCGAATTTTTGTAAATTCGCAATTGGGTAACGGTCTCAACTCTCAGCGCATGCCGTCGCACTAACACACAAATCAATCTCACAGCATCCTAGAGGCTCTAGGCTAGAGCCCAATTGTAAATTGAACAGAAATAAATAATAATTATACGTGAATTGGTCCCTAGGTCTTTGATATGTTACATAGCCTAAGGGCCTGCTTCACAATCTTCTAATAAGTGTCGGATAGCTTATTCGGAACTTTTGTCGCTGCTTACTCTATATCGAGCGAAAGAAGCAAAACATGTAAATAAGCTATCTGACAATTATTATCAGTAAATTGTGAAATAGACTCTAAAAGTTGTAAATAACATTTGTGTGCAATATAGGTAGGTTGTTTATGTAAGTACTAGCTTATGCCTGCGGCTCCGATCGCGTAAATAAAGTATCCCACGGGAACTTTGTACTTTTTCGGGATAAAGAGTAGCATATGTTTTAACCCAGAGCCTAACCTACTACCATACCAAATTTCATTAATATATGTTCAGTAGTTTTTGCGTGAAAGAGTAACAAACATTCATCCATCAATCCTCAAACTTTAAGATTTATAATAGTAGTAGGATTGAAAACTAGATAAGCCTAGGTGACGCGTGACGTACCTAATAGTATTGTCTGAAATTGGAGTATTGGAGTAAACAGTACATAATGTGGGTGCAGCTGCAGCAACAAAGGTTTGCTGATATTTGACCGTTAGGTCAGGGACGAGGTGAAATCGCATTCAAACAAAATTATACAAAATAAATACTGAAAAAACTTCAATAGATTGTTAGATTTTATAACTGGTGTCTGGTGTATATTTTTTACGAGTCTAGTACTGTAGTTTGTAAATAACTCGATTTATAAAATTCACTATTTTTGTTATGGTTTTATCCTCCCTGAGTCCACAACTCTACACACGTGTAAGAACTTAATAAAAGCCTTTTCATTCAATGTGTTCTCAATGAATCTTTAGAAATATAAACAAAAGAATATAGGTACTTATTTGACCTACAAATAAGAATAGCTCTCAGATGTGCACTCAATCAAAATTTTTAAACGAGCTGACTCTAGACTTAAATTATTATACTCAATGGATATAGGGAAAATTTTTATTAAAAGTTTTTGCTTCTGCTTCATGCTTCATGAACTATGTTTACGAAAAATTTTGCTCGCATTTACTGCACCTATGCTAACGATTAGGATCAGTATGAAAACAATGAATAGGATTTTGGAATCAACTAAGAATCCTCACCAGAACCCTGACTGGGCACTGCAAGCTCCAGAAACACCTCAACAAAATAGGAGTCGGTGACACAACGACTTGCAGATTCTGCGGGGAGAAAGACGAGACACCCCTCCACCTTCTCCTAAACTGTCCAGCACTTCAACAGAACAGAAATAGGTACCTTGGGGAGCACGAATACTCTACCTCAGAAGAAATTGGCAGCATATACCCCAACTACATCGTACGTATGAGCAGCGTAGGCCTGGGGCCAGTGGGGACAAAGGAGTCACAATAGATCCACGTGGGTCGCAGTGACGTCAGGGCTCGATAATGACCTACCTACGGTTATAAAAAAATAACCTAACCTAACCAAGATCATGTCAGGACATGTCTAAGGAGGGTTCCGTAACGCGTAATAGGTTTTGACGTGGTAACGTCTTATAATTCGATGGAGCCGGTAACCCATCCGGGTTAAGAAAACGACGAACTAATGAGTATGTATCTATGACGATAGATTTTTGCATATGAATATTTATGTTTTTATAAAGGTCTAGAGTTTTTAGAGAAGCGGCAAGGGTTTTAGGTATTACTCCGGTTGAAGAGATGATGATGGGAATAATTTTAACAGTCTTTTGCTGCCACATTTGTTTGATTTCGTCTGCAAGTGGAATATATTTCTGTATTTTCTCATTATTATTATTATTATTATTATTATTATTATGGTTTTCTTAGAATATCTTTTCTTCTTTGCGGGGTCTACTGAAGTTGCGGGCTTGTGGCCAAACAACTTCAGGTAAAATATGTGTTAATTATTGCTTGATAAAAATTTTCGGACGATGCGGCATGTATTGAGAATACTGCTTTTTATGTATATTGTCGGAGCCCGTAGCTTTCCAGTTATGAGTTCTGGCTATTAAACTTTTGAGTAGATCTAATCCTATATCTTCAAATTTCATTTCTGTTACATCTCTAAGTTTTTCTTTGTCTTCTTCTATCCAGTAATTTTGTTTGTGCTCCATAGATGTAGACCATATTTGTGACCAAAAGTCGTATAGTGCTTGTGGGGTAGGTAACGATTTGTTTTCTGTCGAGTTCGTATTTTTCTGCTTAGTTAACTTTCTATAGAATATTTTTCATTGTTACTGTATTCCTTGTTCTGTGTCTTTCTGTTCGTCGTTTCCCTATATCTTCTCAACCGGTTAGTTAGAGTATTAAGTTTTTGGTTCAAGGTGTCAAGGTAATGTGAAATTTCTGTATTCTGAGTTTCATGTTGAGAGTGTATTTTAAACTGTTGTTTAGTATTATGTATATGTTTATCTAATTTTGACGATCGAACTCCTCTTATATATTCAGTAAGTCTTCCTATATTCGCTCTTAAATTATTTACTCTTTTTTTCCAACCGTTTTTGCCACCAAGGAGCTTCAGGTTTTTATATGTCCTATCTGCATCTTTATTTATTCTAGCACCATTAAATTTGGCTGTGACATATGCTGCGCTGTAGATTATAGTTTGCAATGTATTAAAATCTGTATCTGAATTTAAAGTCTTTGGAATTGTTTTAGAGTTCAAGTGGTTTATAATAATTGATAATCTTTTAGATGTTTTAAGCTTAGGGATATTTGGTCTTCTTGTCGGATCGATTTCTTTAAATTCATTAATAGTTTCTGTAAGCATTTCCTCTAGTTGTATGGCCATTTCAGGGAATAGACTGGGAACGCACGTATTACGTAATTATATGATATCCGGATTCACTTGATTACTAGTATCTGTTGGTATCATTTGATGTTAGTTATCTGTAGTTAGCATTTGTAACAGAGATACATCGGTATTCGCTTCGATTTCTGTTTCTTCTATAACGTTTATATCACTATTACGGTCTAATTCAATTCGTACTTCTTCCTTTATATGGTTAAGATGCTCTGCAGATAAAAGTTTGTTACTGACGATAGTTCTCCGTTGATCTGCTATCCGTTGGATAGATAAGTGGGCAAGTTCTGGGCATCTAGAAACAATTTCTCGGTGTAGGAGCGGTCTGTATGAAGTGAGGTCCGTTTCTAGTTTTGTGATTCTGTAATAGCTTTTCATGATGAGTTGGTTAAGTTTGCTCGACCACTGCATTCTGTAAGTTTGTGTTTGAGGTAAGTTTGGGTCTATATCTGGTAGTTGTTCTTGGTTTTGTATGAACCGTTTTGCTTCTTCTTTTATGTCTAATATTTCTTGGTTTGTTAGTAAGTTCCGATAAGTAATAGCTCTTCTTTGGTCGCCTATTCGTTGTTTACATGTTTTCATTTCTGGGTATTTTGTAGTGAAAAATGAGTGTAGCGGTGTTAAATAAGATCTTATATTGGTTTCTAGTTTAGTAATGATGAAATAATGACGTATTATGAAAATATTCATGTCCCTTGTCCATGTTTTGCGTGTGCGTCTTAAACCTTGAACGGGTGCAGTAATTTCAGCTGTAGTAGCCTCCTGCACAACATCTACGGCCTGTATTGGTGAAGAAAAGGTTAATGAGCTGGAAGAAGAACTTGACTCATGTATATCAGCAAAAGATGGGGGTGATGATGGAACAGATGAGAATAATGATAATGTAGGTGATGAATTTGGTGAGCGATGATAGCATTGCTCTGCAACAGTACTAGACTGGGTAGCTTGGCGCGACTCGTTGCCCCCCCCAGAATTCGGGGCAGCCCGAACCCGAAGGCTCGGGGCGGGATTCTCCATCGCGTAACGCTCTGGTACCCTCTGGGGTATATACCTATTCCTTAGTCGCATCTCATATTATCTTCTTCTCCTCTTCTGCTTCTTGGGGCTTGGGACCGTTAGTTAGGAAGGGTGTAGCTTAAGATGTTAGTAGCTTTTAATTTGAGTGTAGCCGTGAGTTAATGGCTCTATTGACTGTTGTTACTAGGTCTAGGTGTTAGTGACCCCTTTATACTTCGTGCCTTCCCTAAGCCCCCCCACCACGTCAAGGTGGCCCCACGGGGGGGTTATTATTATTATAATTATGCGCTTGATGTTATTACTCATTTCGGCGCCGGACTTCGCGGCGGCAACACGCCTACCTAAGGCGCGGTCAATTAGTTCCGCGTGCACTATAAACATGACGTTGTCACGTTCAACTATCGTCAGTAAACCGACTTTACAGACAACCGATTTTTTTTCAAATTACTTCAGAAGTTACTGTCCGATTTTATTCAAAAGAATTGTTGTAAAGAGTTTTTAGCATGATCTATCAGCGTGGAAACTTATAAGTATCTCCAATAGTTTAGAAATGCTGTGGGACCAACATAGAAAACCACTTTGGAGGCCGATTATTCGAAAATGGTCGACTTTGTAAAAAAGTCATGCATGAAACCTTGCTTTTATTTTAAAAGACCTATTTTAAACCCCACACGATGGGGTAAAATGAAAAAATATTTTTCATACCCATTTCACTTCACATTAGGGATATTCGATATACATCGATGCATTGAAAACATGGATGTTTACAATGAGATACATCGATCCGATCCGATGTTTTAACATGCTTTCGATATACTCGATGTATCGACGTTTTTTAAGTTTTTAGTAGAAAAATATCGAATCGATTTTTTTTCTCTTCTGTTTTGACAACTTGACACAAAGGATGCGTATGTTGTGCCACAGACAAAATCGAATCGATTATAACCAATTAATTTCATAAAAACCCAAGTTTGACCACTAAAATTTCACCTAAATCCTTTTTTTCCAATTTGTTTATTTAAAAAAGAAAAGTTTATTATTCAATAGTGGACTGACGATATATTGTCGTCGCGGCCAACGTTTACTAAAAAATTATGTTGTATACGTAACGTAAGTATACGAAACTTGAGCCTAAATCGTCAATCAACAACGAAATAGACTGAAAGGCAAACGTTTAAATAAACGGTTGTTTTTGCAAAGTCTCTCAAAAATACACTAGCAATAGGACATGACAGACTTAGTAAAATTATTGTGGATGGTTTTTTTTGTACTTACGTTAATTTACAATAAAGATTTTTCTCATATATGGCTTTTACTTTTTTTTATAAAACAATGTTTGAATGTATCACACATTTGCACGAAAAGTAGTCTTGAAGTAGTATGTCTGGTCTGTGTCCTGTGAATTATATTTCTTAGCATTTGTTTTTGTAGCGGTAATAGAAATACATAATCTGTGAACATTTCAACTGTCTTAATATCACGGTTCAGGAGATACAGCCTGGTGACAGACGGACAGCGAAATCTTAGTAATAGTGTTCCGTTTTTACCCTTTGGGTACGAAACCCTAAAAAAGTACTCGATGTATACAGAATATCGATGTTTTCATACGATACATCGAAAGACATCGATGTACAGTTCTCATTTATCGAATAGAAAAAAACATCGATGTTTTTTCAAAGTGGACACCCCTACTTCACATGTATAGAGAGCTACCCCTAAAATATAAAATTATTATTATTTTATGATGCCAAAACCGAGATCTATACACATTCTATAACTATACCAGATTTCATCCATTTATATCCATAATTACAGAAGCTAGAAGCGCGGACAGACAGACAGACAGACGGACGGACAGAGCGAAACTATAAGGGTTCCTTGTGTATTACGGAACCCTAAAAACAGTACGAATAGGTACGAAATACAAACTATATAGGTGCGAAGAAACTACGAATTTAATAAGAATTTTAATACCAGACCCTATATAAATATTTGAGTCAGTCTGGGGAGCGGTCAAGACTCGTCTGCCGAGGATAATCCAAAAGTTTGTAAGCGGTAACCGCGTAAATACTGGGGCTATTCATAGCCAGATCGTAAAGACCCCGGGCGTCTTACTACTTACTAGTAACGTCTACTTCCCTCAGGTTGTATCTAAATAAATAGAAAGTATTTTTATAATATGATATGTGTTGCACGCTCAGACGAAACAAAATTAAAAAATGAAGGCAAAGATCTGCAAACCACACGGTGAGGTCTACGCCAACTACGCCTTGCCGTATGACTACATAGTGTCACACACGTAATGAATCTACGCCTTACCTTGTAAGACGAGCTGTCCGGTGTCAAAGAATATAATATAAATTAATAGTCTCAATACTAACTTAAAGAAACGTCACTTAATAGACTTACACGAATGACAGCTCGCATAGCCATTTGTATGCGGCTAGACAGCGGGGGGTGCGCGGCGAGCGGTATGTAAGTTTTTTTCAAGACAGGTCTTTCGTTCATGGTGCTGGCCGCCGTTACGTGCTTGACATAATTGAAAATATAATTTCAAAATATTTATTATACATTTGTCTGACGTGACGTTTAAAATTATTTAGGTGTGTCAACCCTAGGCTTACGTCAACATAGCTAACATTCGCCGGTGCTCGTGCTGTCATTTGTAGCGATTGTCGCTCCTGTGCCGGTGTCCCATACATACAATTAAATATAAAATACATCAAATAAAAATAACAACAGCACACACGAACTCCAGACTATTAACGCACACTACCGTGCGTTTGATAAATACAATTTTGTTACACGTTGACGTCTGTCAACATTTACATTTTTTTTAATTTCTGTCTAAGAGGCAAAAGAGTTACAAGTTTCAAACTTAACTAATTAAAAAAAATAACAGGGCCCACAGATTAAAAAGGAACAAATAAAAAGCTACATAGCTTTCGATTTTATTGCACTACTACAAGCACACGAGCGTCCACGATTGTGTCGAAAAATCGAGGGCCGTTGAAGGGGACGTCAATATTTTAAAATTTGCATCGAATTGGTTCGTTCTATGACAGCTGTTCCTCTAGTATTACTAACGTCTTCACTCGTCGGTCCTCGGGTATTATTTGTGGCGGTACAATGCACTATGATCTGGCCGGATCTGGCAATTTATAAACACATCAACACACATCCCCTCAGGCGGGTAATGATTGTTTTATCCTTTGTTTGCGTTATAAATACTAATATGTTTCATTATAATAGTAAACTATGATATTATGTGCTTCTGGATATCCATACTAATCTAATAAAGAGGAAAAGTCTGTTTATTTGTACGTATGTCTGTTGTTGATGTTTGTTGTATGGACCAATTTCGATTAAATTTGGCACAAATATAGAGTAGACTACGGGGATGGAAACAAGCTACTTTTTATCGCGAAAAATGTACGGCTTCCGCGAAATTACTTTTGCGCGCAAAGTCGCGGGCTAATCTAGTAATCGTATACAAGCTTTGAAACTTATTTCGATAAATCTGGTGTTTAATTTTGATTTATAAACATACATCTATGTACTATCAGGGAATCAGTTTACTGTAATGTGTAAACATTCAACTTCATTCAATCAATCATTAATTTTCATAATATAACAAATCATAGGCATAAAACCATTTTTATAATAAAATTAAAACCGTAAAGCAGAGTAGAGAAGTTTTACGTTAAACGAGTGCTATATTTAGAAAAAATCTGCATCAAAAGCTGCAAAGCTCAGTATGAGCTTTATTGCTTATTGAATGAAGCTTTCATCAAGATGCGGCATGCGCAGAAAACTTTTAATTATGAAGCTGCCAAAATATTTACACGTCCAAAAGTTCCACAATAGTCGGCTCCATTGGGGAACTTTTTGGATTGGGTTTTGAACAAAATATTTAGTTGCAAGTTAAATATAAACAAATAGCGCGTTAGTTCAGGAGGTTAAAAGCGTCCATTAGTGTATTACTACAGTGCTGAGTGCACGCTATGGGGTAGCCGTGCATTTGTTTTTTACATAGGAAGTTTTTAATGTGAAACATCAATTGCATACCGCATTTGGTCTGTTTGTAATCGTGGCGAGCGTGAAAAGCGACCTGTCGCCACATTAATGGAAAGCAACAATGTCGAATGGTACAAAAAAATACATGGTGTGTATTTTTTAACAAATTAGTCGGTTCGATTCATGGCTAGTGAAAATAAATCATCAAAAATCGAATGATGTACTTTTAGTTTTTATCAAAATCGACCTTGCAATTACATCTTTCAGCACTTTTCGCTATTCCTTATAGTTTCGCATTTAGCCTACCATGCCCACTTGATAAAATTCAGCCTGTATGCATAATCTTAACCGCTTTCTCAGGGGGCCTGCAGTGACAATGATCGTAACTAAGGTTGCCAGGCGTCCGGATAAAGCCGGACATAGTTAGCCTTTTTGATTGCGTGTCCGGCCAACATAAACGGTGTCCGGATTATTCGAATTTTGTAAGGATTTTTATAATTTAAAAATGTTGACAATAATTGTTTACCTAGAAATAAATTTTGATTGATGACTTTATAACAATACTTGGACTGATTAATAATAAAGTACTAAGACTAACTTGGACTTTGATTTTATTTATATTTCATTATAATTTAAGAATATTTATGATAAAAATCAAAAAGCTTGTTTCTAGAAACTATTTTACTGTCGAACTTATTAATCCTGAGACAAAATTAATCAATAATGTAGGGTGTCCGGCCAAACTGGTTGGTCTGTCCGGCTGTTAGGTTTGGCGATCTGGCAACCCTAATCGTAACGATAACGGCTGGGATTGAGATTTATTGATCCATCGTCATGCGGGTGACGGTCATCAATTTACACAGTTCAAGGGAGGAGAGTTCGATCCCACAAACCCGGATGTTTGTGTGAATGGATGGATTAGATTGAAGATAGAAAATGATTTGTTTGCTTTGCACACACATAAAACGTGACGTGAAAAGGCAGAAATGAAACTGCATTCATCAATCCAAAAATACTCTCAACACGCATATTCAAATAAGTTCCAATTGAAAAGCTTAGTCTTTCTGCTAACAGCATTTTTCAGACAATCTGGATTTTATTCGCAATAATCGCTAAACTTTGTGTGATTTTAGGTTTGTAGGAATTTATGTAGAAGTTGGAAGGAAAATATTACTCTTTTTTCCAGAAGTCCTAATAGTCCTAGGACCTGTGAGTTTCCGCGGATTAAACTAAATGTTTTTTTTTGTTTCTGCCTTGATCCTGATACTAGGGGAGCTGATGGTCGATTTTTATTATGAGCTTTCTTCTTTTTTACCACTACGGCGAAGCCAAAAGGAAGGGTAATGATTTTGGCAGTCTATGTATGTATATGTATGTATTGTATGTATACTATATTTGTTCCACTGTAGCGCCTAAACTACTGATCGCATTTTAATGAATTATGTGTGAAAAGATTCGTAATAATAGCCCGGATTATAGTTTTTTATATAAAATATTTGTTATTAAATGTTAAATTAAACTGATTTAATGATTACTCCTCACATTGTTAGTATTATTTTAAATCGTTAAAGAAACGTTAAGCTTTTGTGACCCTTTTGTGCTCCATCACGTACTAACAAGGGCTCCGGTCCCTTTGTGTGCAGTGCGCTCTTCAGATTATCTTAAGTGTTAGTGTTTTTAAAATAAGCCAGTATGAGAACTAAAATAAACGGCAGAAATATTTTAAACGTAGAATTTTACTCGATTTTCAAAGCAAAATATTCGTCCTTCCACTTCGACATTCGATATTTTTAACACCCGACGCAAAAAAAAAAGTTTAACTTGTCTGTCTGTGCCATCGTAGCTCCCAAACGGATGAATCGATTTGGACCTAGTTTTTTTATTCGAAAGCTGACATGATCGAGTGTTCTTAGCTATAATTCATCATCATCAGCTCGCTCACTGCTTGAGAATTCTGGGATTATGTAAAAAAAAGAAATTTTGTTTTAAATATTTACTCATTCATATTTATTTCAAAGTGAGGAGTTTCATTCCCAGCTAGTATTGATATTTCATTATCTGTTAAATCTGTGCTTAATGCTGAACTAATCGCTGATATAATAGAGTTAGGGTCACTTAGGGTCAGTTCACACATAGCACCCAGACGAGACGATACGAGACGCGGCGCTGCATTTTTAAAGATAGCTATTCAAAAATGAACTTTATTCACTACAAAAAGAAACACGTTTCATATGACATATCGCATCGCAGTTTCATAGTGCACATGTGCTGTGCAGCGCGGTGCACCTTGCCATTCGAATTCTTACAATGAAACGTTGTATCTTCTTGTGTACCTAATGAATAAAGTTCAATTTTGAATAGTAATCTTAAATAAAAATGTAGCGTCGCGTCGCGTATCCTTTCGTTGTGAATTGACCCTTAGGGTCAGTTGACAGTTCACACCGATTTTTTAAGAGAAGCCAGTGCGGTGCAGCTTACAATTCAATTTGCAATTTCAATTTTGAATTGCTCTCGTCACTTAATAAATAAAATTCAAATTTGAATTGCTATTTTAAAAATGCAGCGCCTACGCGTTGCGTCTACTTTCAGTGTGAACTGACCCTTAAGCATTATCATATTGATCGTTTGAAAACAGAATGATTGCCAAACTCCCAAGAGTCAATGATCGATGATTCACCTTGCACCTGCTGGCCGCTGCACGATGTTTATTTTGAGTTACATCCATTTCGTTGCCGTATTTTGGAGGAACGTTTGTGCAATTTAAAATAAAAAAATTAAAGAAGAGAAAGAGAAATTTTCTAATTAATTGTGCGAATTATTGATACTGTATTATATGCTACTTTCGCACTAATATACAAAAGTTCGATAAAGCAGGCGGCTTATAAATTAAAAAACCGATTTGCCGGCCAATTGCCAAATGCTAGATCTAAGATATTTCGAGCAAAAACATTTCAACCAGTTACATTAACATATTTATTTTCAACCAGTATTCAGTGAATATTTCAAGCGTCTACCAGCTGTTGCCAATCTTGGGAGTTATGTAAGTATCAATATCGATGGAAAAAAGACGGTAAAAATCACGTTTGTTATATGAGACCCCCTTAAATATTGATTAATATATTTTTTTTTTATTTTGTATTTGTTGTTAAATCCGGCGAGGGAAGAAACCCCTACCGAAATATCGAATTGTCCGGATTATAGTATGTACTATGTATACAATATTTTATCAACCTTTTTACATGGCAATAAGTAGTACACCTAACTTAGATCTTAGAATATTTACGCGGCGGTGTCATTTACTTTGTCAGCGAACACGCTTGTAACTAAAGGTGGGACCGCACTACGCGACGCGGCACTCCATTGCGGTATTACTAGCAGGAAAGTGTCGCGTCGCTCTGATGCCGCCTAGTGCGGCTTACCTTAACACTGCAAGGTGACAAATAAAATACTGTCGAGTTGTTGCAAACGATTGAATATTGACATGTTGTGATGTGACCTGCACCTACCCCCGTCGATGAACGTCCCCCGGGCGGTCCTCTCGTCTGTCCGGATTACTGCGTGCACCGAAGCAACGCGGGTCCGGAATAGCGAGGCTCTTCTGTACATAATGTTCGTGATCATTTCAACTGTCTAGCTTGTAGAAAATTTTAACGATTCATGATATACAGCCTGGTGACAGACAGACGGACAGCGAATATTCAGTAATAAGCCTTTTTTACCCTTTGGATACGGAACCCAAAAACGAGAATAAGCGCGTTATCCAAGGAACGTACAAATTACAAACTTACATAGTTCATTTAGAAACTCAAACACTCTACATAATATCCTACTAATATTATAAATGTAAAATTTTGTAGGGATGGGTGGATGGCTGGATGGATGGATGGATGGATGGATTTTTGTTACTCTGTCATGCAAAAACTACTAAACGGATTTTGATGAATTTTGGTATGGCAGTACTTTAAGCTGTGGATTGAAACAGGCTACTTTTTGGGGTAATAGTTACACGTGTTCCCGTGGGATACTGTATTTACGCGGACGAAGCCGCGGGCAAAAGCTACCAAGAACTACTCTGGAAATGTTTTAGTTGAAGAAGAATAAGAAAATAAAAATGTTTTAAAAATAGCACAGCCATGTTAATTCTATTCTTGAACCATTAATGAACCATTTGACACTCGTTGATTTACTTCTAACATAGGGCTAAATACCTAACAAATTGTTGTTCTAGATCTGCAAAATTACTATCAATTAACAGACCTAGGTTTACGAACTGGGCTACTATGTTCTATCTTGGCTGTGGCCAACACTGACAATACACAAAAAACGATACCTTCTATTTCTAAATAGTAAAACAAAATGAAACATTTCATGTACCCCCCGAATTGTCAAGCAGTGAGCGAGCTGACAATGATGAATTACAGATCTTATTTGATAATGATATAATATGAAAAAAGATATAAAAAGATAAAAAAAGAGAAAAATGATATAATTCATCGAATTTTGATGGAATTTTGTATGGTAGTAGTTTAGGCTCTGGATTAAAATATAAGCTATATTTTATCCCAAAAAAGTACAGTGTTCCCGTGGTATACTACATTTACGCAGGTGGAGCCACGGGCAAAGGCTACAGTATTATTATCTATGTAATTACGCACATTTATTAAATTATTAATCTATTTAACTTTAAAAATCAACTACAGATGTTTGTATTTGTTCTCTTCATTAGAATTTTTAAAACCACGTTAGTCTGTCAGATAGTTGGCTCTTGGATTAAACTGTCAAACTTTGTAATAAATAACTTTTTTAACAATATAATGTTCATATCACACATTTAAATTAGGTAAAAAAGCCTGTATTTTTTTCATTACAATGTGTCCCAATAGAATTAATATTTAATTTCCACGAACGTTTTGTTATGTTTGTCAGTTACGCTGTAACAGGGGATTTAACTTTTAATTATAGTTTATAATCATGTAAACATAGTACCTACATTCAGGCTCATACGTGCTACGTTCCTAGAATTATGAATAATTAGTAATTGTTTTAGTACAGCCTAGATCAAAAATAATATAAAGGACCATACCTACCATGGACACTACCTGGCCTGTTTAGGGTTAGGACTTAGGTCTTTAAGTACTACGCCTGGTCACCGGGTGGGTAAACGCCCTCCGTTTAGGCTTTAGGTTTGTGTCAACATCATCTGATAAATAACCTAACCAAAAGTATGTCAGGATATGTCTAAGGAGGGTTCCGTAACTATCAACGGGCGATAGGTTTTCCGATTTCGCTCAAAATAATTTTCCTAAACACTGTTTAGCATGATCTATCTATCTATCTTTTTCTATCTATCATTTTTAGCATGGAAACTTAAAAGTTTCTATCTCTTATAGTTTAGAATTGCCAGAGGGACCAACTTATAAGCCACTCTGGAGCAGTGTGAGCAACCATACTATAATTATAGTAGATAAACTATAATTACACTCTCTTTTACTATATACTATAATGCCTTCACTATAATGTTGAAATCTACTATAATTTTTTGAATTACGTATTCAATACTTAATAGCTAATAATTTTTTCAATATATATATTTTTTTTCAATTTGTATTTTGGCGCAAAAATAATCCGCTGTTGATAGATACAGCAGGATATATTTCAATTCAGGGCTCGTAGTGTACAATGTATCAATTACGTCGGAATAAGTGACAACTAAAGTAAATTACAACCTCGATTGTATGTACACTATATCCCCAATATTCTGTGTTCATCACTACTTACGGCCCTGAATGGGAAAAAGTGGTAACGTATTAAAGGTATAGATCTATTAAATTGCTTTAAAACTATCAAAGAAATGTAAATGACATTACATTTCTATGGAATGATACCGAGTACCGACTAAAGAACAGATGTATCGCCTGATCTTAGACCAGAGCCTTTATCCCAGTTGCCATCGCTAATAACGGCGACGAAGTTCGAAAAAAAGATGTCATAATTAGTATCTGACATAAGCATCGCTAAGTGACATATTATCGATGCTTAATATGTCACATATTGATGCTTATGTCAAATCCTATACATTTTTGTTTCCGTACTTCGTCGTCGTAATTAGCGATGGCAACTTGGGTAAAGGCTCAGCTCCTAGTAGTATTATAATTTTTATCGTTTATCGGTACTACTATTTAAGGTTACGCTGACCGATAATAGTGTGATAAGGAAGTCGGGTTGAGCCAAAGGAAATTAAAGCCATGTTGAACATAAAACATATTACTGAAGATTAGATGTTAAAGAGCTACCTAGTCTATAAAGATTTAATTTGCGGGGTAATTTCTGACTGTGCTATGTTCTTTTAGATTTTTTAATAACCCATCAAAAATACAGAAGCAAATAAATGAAGATAAAAATCTGAGAATATAGAAAAGATTCCATGTTAAATCAGAATGATCAATGAAGTCCCAGAATGATGTATAAAAAGTACCAATGATAATTTCGTATGGATCAGCCCCGTTTTTTAAAGGGCTGTTGCCGTGCGCCTCTATAATTACAATATCGTTTTGTGAGTCACGCGGCAAAAAACGATTCCTAGAAGGAATGCATTCCGTCACGTTTATAGTTAGGATAGAGCAGAATGGGAAATATAACCCCTATTCCCTCTAACAACATCTAATTCATAGATGGAAATTGGATATTACTTTAAAAGTTCGAACTGTATATCTTATGTAAGAGTTAAATTCTAGAATTACGATTGGCAGGCTTAGCATGCGCACCCTAGAAACACGGAAGAATCTACAAAATGACTGATTGAAGAAACATTAATACCATTCGGAGCAAAATAGTTCTTATTGCATGGCAGCAAGGTCGATGCATCGTCGTTATGAGAGACAACATTTCTTTTCTTCCCGAGCATGAACTCACAAAATGGCCTCTTTTGACAGCTAAAGTAGAAACGTTTTCTTATTTCAATGTCAAATAGTTGCTTTGCCTTTAATGTCATTTTTAATAAATAAGTATCTTCATCTTGTATGTATATGTACTTTAGCTATAAGCAATGCAATTTTATGAAATGCCTATTATTATATTTCTTTCTTTATTGTTTTTCGATTGAGGGGTTGTGATTATTTGTTTTATATTTGTTTTATGCTTAGGGCGGATTCGACCAAACTGGAGTAAAATTTTACTCGAGTGTAAATGTTTCCTAATCAAAGAGTAAGCTGGTTTTGCGTTTTTCCAACTTCTAATCCAAAAATAAGGTAATTACACGGGAGTAAATATTTACACGGGCGATTTTGACGGAGTAAAGTATTAAACTGAGAATAGTGAATAGTCGCACAGCTGGCTGTCAATTGTCACGATCAATGTCATTGTGAAGAGTTATAATTTGATATTGACATTTTACTGTATTACTCTACGAAATTAAATTATTATGGCGTACAAGTCATTCTAATACAAACAATAGTACATGATTTTTTGTCGGTTCATACATTCGTTCATTATTCATTGAATAATAATACCGAGCATAGTATACTCTTCGAGTAACTTGGTAAAACGCAAACGAAGATATCCTAGAGTAAATTGAAGGAGTAAAATTATTCTCATTATAGTTACACTCGTGTAACTTCAAGTTTGGTCGAATCGAACCTAAGTAATAAAGTAATTTAATTTTTAGTGTAAAATAGTCCAATGCATGTTGAGGCCAAATGTATTTAGTTAAGTATTCTATCTAGCTGTAAAATTGGAATGTATTTTATTATTCTATGTTATTTTTGATGCAAAACTGTTTTTGGTCCATAAATAAATAAATAGTCTTACAATAATGTCAGCTACTCCACAGTCCACATCATGGCGGTCCAAGACAAATAGTTTCTTTACGTTCAGTCATTTACTTGAAAATTTGACCATTTTTGACAGAAGATTTCCCGGCAGCCATTTTAAAAATATTTCTGTTTAGAAATGTTGGCTTCTATTGACGACCTTGTTACCATGAATTAAGAACTATTAGATAGAATATTTCTTCTTTAAAATTATTTATTCGGATCGCCATGCTGAGCCCGCTGGACTTCAAAAGACACTCTTTTGTCTCACCTAGATTGTTATAACTATTGTAAAATGTATCTAATTTATCTCTAGTTTGTTATAAAAATATTTTAATCACTTGGCATAAATTTACAAGATATAGGTGCTTTTCACGGTTTACTGTCGCAGCCAACTTCACTTGCAGCAAATATATGTTATCTCATCGAGTTACGATGGGTATAATATTCACCTTGTAAAAAAAGCCCCTATAATAAAAGAGAGAAAATAATATATTCAAGCTCATGCTACTGTTCATTGTCTAAATATAGCTTTAATCTCAAAGATGTCAAAACTAAAGATAGGCTATGACGTACATTTGACAGAACAAATCTTCATACAAGAAAAAGTTACGCCATCTTGGTTTTCATCATACCTCAAATGTCAGCCATCTTGGTTTCACCATACTTCAAATGTCAAAATGGCCTCAAAAACTCCAAAAGTGGGGCCATTTAAGTGGAGACAGTTTTTGCCTCAACATGCCTCGTCTATAATATACACGTATATGTTTAATCTTATCTGGAGCGTATCATGTAGGTGTAATTACCAACGCACCCAAATTTTAAGCTTACCTGAAATTTTGTTTACACGCTATCAACTGTAAATAGGCCGTTGCCGTAACCAGACGTATTTTTAGATATTTTTGATACTAATTAAATATTAAACATAATAAGAAAATTATGAAAAAAACACACTGTACCTCTATACCTATCTAGTGATTAAACATCGTTGAAACTAAATAACAATACGCGCAATAAATTAAAAAAGTGTAATTTTGAAAAAGGAATTTTATAGTTTTAAACTAAAATGCCGTCGGCAATGGACAGTAGCCCGTTCAGTCAGCCCGAGTGGAGTGACTCGAGTGACTCAGACCCGCAACCGTTACCGCAGCTGGGGTATTTCGTACCGGTGAGCTGCAGATGCAACCGATCGTCACGTCACGTGTGCAGACGAAACCGAAGGTAAATTGTCTCCAGGGAATAATTAATGATAGTTTTTAAAAGGTTCTAATCGGTTACCTACAGCTCCGGAGATGCCTCAAATTAAAACTTAAGTGCTTATTAATTATTGTTTAAAATCCGTGTTCTATTTCAGCAAAATAGCGCGTTATTTGCAGTCATACATACCACTTGCCCGCAATTGTGCACGTTAACGAATATTTAATGGTTCCCTAAATATTACACATTAAGAACCGAAATAACACAACTTTAAGGATGAAATACAAAAACAACAACGTCACACTTTGACATCCCGCCGAAACTCTGTCAGAATGTTAGTGGTCAATGATGCTGATGATTAAACCCTAAACCCTTGTTTACAGAGGGTCTGCCCGGTCGCAGCACGGCGGTCAGATAGACGGCTGTAAGATGCTGAAATATTCTTAACTCTTTCTTGAGGATTTCTCTGGCCTACAAACGTACTAAACCTTACGCATTGTCCACAGAGAGTCTCCCCGGTCGCGGCGGTCGGTATCGCAATGTTCCTGCAGCAGCCTGTCGCGGCGGTCAGCGGCGTCGCCGCTGCCGGTCCTCAACAACACAGTGGAGATGTATGTGGAACCCGTCGTGGAAGATGTGAGTGTTTTTGTCTTTGTAATTTGTATATGGAGAGAAAGGAGGGGGCAAAAACAATCTCTGTTTGCCATGGGGACTAAAATTTACCTATTTTGTTAGGCGATAGTAAATACTGACATAGTATATAAAAGTTATTTAAGTAAGTTTGGGTAGCAGGCAACATTTGGACTTTGGCTACTGTCTAGACAACACATTTTGGAGATGCAGGGTAGAAAATAAAATAATTCATACAATATACTAATGAGGGTTTTTAAGTTCGTGACATCCGACAGCTTTTTGACACGACAAGGACCGTCGGGCTACCAAGCGCCGCCTGGTGACTGAAAAAGAATCGAAAATTCATATTGATCGTTTTTGATACCACTTAAGCTACCAGATGTCGCTTTGTGTGCGTTGGGTCTGCCGGCTGCCTCCTAACGGCAGAAAAAATATCAAACACCCTCATTGCTTTATACATGCTTTACTAATCTCATCGTCACTTTCAACTTTTAAGAAAATGCTGAAATGTTCCACCAAGGGCATCCTGACCATCCAGCCTGTAAATGAGGGTGTTTGATATTTTTTCTGTCGCTACGGGGCAGAACCAACGCACACAAAGCGTCATCTGGTGGCTTAAGTGGTATCAAAAACGGTCAATAAGAATTTTCGATTCTTTTTCTGTCGCCAGGCCGCGCTGTAGCCTGACGGTCCTTGTCGTGTCAAAAAGCTGTCATATGTCACGATTTTAAAATTTGTCATTCAGCGTCAGTAGTCGTCATTAGTGTCAATCGTGTCAATCATTTATATTACTTTTGCCTACTAGTCCCAAGACTAGTCCGCTTCAATTTGACACTATTGACTGGCTTCTGGATTTGCAGACTGGATGATCAGGCCCCTTTAGAGCTCTATTGATACATATTCTCTCTGATTATCCTTATATCTTTCTGACATATGTAACTTGTTAAGGGCCTTACTCACCGGCCAGCCTGTAAATGCAAGGCCACGGCCTTGAAGAGGACTTTTTGGCAAAAATTATGAATGATTGACACGTATGACGGCTATTATTACCGGTGCTGGATTTGCAGGTCGGATGGTGAGTCCCTTTGAACAAACTTGGAGTTTAGCGTTCACTCATACAAATTACAAACAGATACTTTTAGCTCATTAAAAGTCACGATGGACATGGTTAAACGCAACATCCTTTGTCTCATGACATCCAAACCAACTCTTTGATCTAGTACGTCTCCCCGAAAGCTTTTACACTAATAACTTCGCGGTTTTCTTGGATGACACATTCGTTGATGCGGTTGTGAGCATTTATGTAATTTTCTGATTAAATTAATTGTTAACGCATTTACGAGCAGAGAACATAAATTTTATTATAACATATGATCATAGAATGGGCATTAAAGGATAATAAACAAATCGACTCACATAAACTACGAAAATAGAATTAGGTGTCCCACAGGGATATGATCACAGTCATAAGCTTCTTTTTGCATCTTATTGCTCCCGATTCCTGAATAATTACGGGTCGTACGTTACATTACCTTCATTAAAGTAGTTTTGAAAAAGGCAATGTTTTGGTTATTTATGTCTTTATTGTATTTATTGATAACTTTTCTCATGGATTTAGCTATCTGTTCCGGTTTTTATTGCTCCTGATTCCTGAATAATTACGGGTCTCGTTACATTAACTTCATTAAAGTAGTTTTGAAAAAGGCAATGTTTTGGTTATTTATATGTCTTTATTGTATTTATTGATAACTTTTCTCATGGATTTAGCTATCTGTTCCGGTTTTTATTGCTCCCGATTCCTGAATAATTACGGGTCGTACGTTACATTACCTTCATTAAAGTAGTTTTGAAAAAGGCAATGTTTTGGTTATTTATATGTCTTTATTGTATTTATTGATAACTTTTCTCATGGATTTAGCGATCTGTTCCGGTCGACCGTAGAAGTATTTGAACTGCAGACTGCCGTCCTCATTGTATATGTCGTGGTCTACTGAGCCCGTCGGGGACACAAAGAAGATCCTATAAATAAACAACAATTGGTTACTAACCTCTATATTACTCCAGTGATTTTAGGTTTTATCTACGGAAAAATTTCCTAGTGAGCTGAATTTTTGTATACACCTTTATTACGGCGTTGTAATGAAGATGTGAAAAATCGACATTGATATAGTGCCGGCTAAAAAAGTTATAAAGGGCAAAAGGTCACGAAAATCAAAAAGCAAATATCCCGTGACCTGTTGCTCGGAAGTCAATAGAGGTCGGTATTAAAATTGTTTTTTTGTAAAATTAACTGTTTTCGGAGTAGAGCGCTGAGAAGGAGACTAATATCGAATATCGTACACCAAGGCGTAAACTCTAATTGCTTTTTTATTCATGTTTGTAAGTGTCTTAAAAACTTCTATCTGATACTTGGGCGTTTTGTGAAAAATGTTTTAATCCAGAGCCTAAACTACTACCATACCAAATTTCATCAAAATCCGTTCAGTAATTTTTGCGTTAAAGAGTAACGGAGTTCTCCGATGTACTCGGTTCTTCTTGGCGTCGCGTCGTTTAAAAGCCGCCGCCGCGCCGCTCCGCTCCGTTACAATCCCGTAATAAAGGTGTATACAAAAATTCAGCTCACTTGGAATTTTTCCGCAGATTGGGGTTTAAAATGCCTAATATTACTGGGCTATATGGTCGATACTCGATATAGCCTCGAGGACTAGGGATTGGTTTGTATTGCGTTTACAAAAGTAATTTTGTTTTTTTATTATGTTAGCAGCTAGTAATTTAGGCTAAATTCAAGCTATATAGTCTATAATATACATCATTCGTTCATAATTATCAACTTAAATGTAGCCTAAAACACGCGAACTTAAAATTTAATATGGAAAAATAGTAAAAATTTAATATGAAAAAAGTACGGTTTAATATGGAGGAAAATACATTCTCCTTTAAGTTGCAGCTTACCTAGGTATATAATTCCCGTCTGGAGCAAATATTTTGCTTTTCGGCTCCTCATCGTCAATAAGATTCACCATCACAAAGTGCTGGCTCAATGATTCTATTTCTGGAGACTGAGCGAATTTCGACTTCAGTTTCATACAAGCTGGGCACCAGGACTTGTGGATTATGACCATTACAGGCCTATGGTCGTACGAGGCTATCTCTAAGCCCGACTCCAGGGACCCAGCCCAATCATATTGAGGACCAAAACCATTGTCTTTACCGAGAGCGAAACATTGGACTTTATTTAGTACTATTGACACAAATGCTTTTGTAAAGTTCGTGAATGCCATTATAAACTAGAATTTTTCTACACGATAGATGTTACATCGTGTATATGAAGTTAAAAATACAAATAAAATTAAACTAAGACATTTTGGAAATCACGAAAGCTTATTTTTGAATTTTGACGCGTATGACGTTCATTGCTCGTAAGCTCATATCAACGACATCTATAGGCAAGTTATGTAACAAGAACAGTACGCGAGGCTCTTAGTGTGGTAGAAGTGCAATTGTAGCGTACTAGATGGCGCTAGGTGTACCTTTTTTAAACTCATTACAGATTTTAACCACGTTTGTAACGGACATGTTGTATTTTTGACCACCTTTTCAGAAATTATATTTACATTCCATTTTTGTAAATTTTACGGACTCGACCAAGTGAAAGAATAAAAACCTACCTACCTATACAATAGATTAATTATACAAATGAAGAACCGATTATAGGTGAATTATTATTTTATAAGATTCCAGAAGACCTAGGGAAGGCAAACATTGACCAGTGACCACTCCCATATAAAAGTATCTTCGTGTAGTTAACATTGTTAAGTGATCGACTTTCTCCTGTAAATCACAAGAGGCTTCTTGTGTCTTGTATTACGCACCTCACGCACTTAAACCTCGTCTACACTATTGATTAGATGTTGAATAGTATGTGATGTACCGTACAGTGTACACTGTACATTATCGAAAGCAAAAGTTTATATTTATATTAAAGATGTATCTACTATGGTTATCATTAGATGCATTGGGCATTAGCCCAAACTTAAGGTCGTCAATCAGATACAAACCATTATCGCATTCAAACTTTATCACAAAGCAACCATGTAAGCCCTTGGTAGGGAGAAGTTTTCGATTGCACACGCATTATTTGAAATATACAAATGCTAGGTCCATCAGGATTCTGCGTCGAAATGCACATGACAAACTTTTTAAACCCGTTCATGTGGATCGGCGCGTGTCAGTGCGTGTGCATGTGTTTCTCTCATTTCAGATACGTCGCGCTTCACGAAACCTATTGGAAAAAGCAAACTATGATAATTATATGTAATGTGTACGAACATCCCATTTCAAATAGCGAACACATATCGCCCGCACGCTTCCCGAAAAGTGCTACAGATTATATTTCGACGAATATTTATCTGATAGACGTATTGCGTAAAGTCCCTTGCTTTTTTGAATTAAAAAATAACGTTCCGAATTTGTGCCAGTGTAACTTTTTAAATGTGTGGGTGACTCTGACTTCTGTGTATTAGTGCCATGATGAATGTGTATGGGAACCGTGGACGTAACAGGAGTTTGTATGGGACTGTGCGGTCCACCGTACCCAGGACCGCAACTCTGACGCCTGGCATCGAAGACATTTTCTTCACCCCGCCCTACTTCTACCACATTCCACCGCCACAACCTGTCAACACTTTTCCCGGAAGAAAGAGACGTAAAAGGGTGAGGGAATTTTGCTATCTTCCAAAATTAATGTCTGAAAACTCTTCTGTAAAAAGGCTTAAACCTAAGCCAAGTTATATTGTCGAAATCTAGGTTTAGCATCTTAGGAGTTTCCAGAGCCCAGGGTTCTAGATTCTCAAGGCCAAGTTAAAGTATGCCTTTACCTTTTAGTGATTGCTTTTCTAGTAAGAAAGAAAAAAGCCATCAATATAAAAATTGATTTATCACTTCCAAAACGTCATAAATAACTATGAAATTAAAATTAGGGGAGTTTCGAAATATTATACTTTGAGATAATAATTATTAAATTAGTTATCAAATTTAACGGTTTGCGAGATTACGGATTTACGCCCACTTGTAAAGTTGTATGTTACATTAGTCATATTATTGTGCATATCATATGTGTGGTTAGAAATTTTTCATACACCTTCTAAATTGTTACTAGTCTTTCTTTTAACTTAGAAGTTTCGTTTACTTTCACTAACTTTAGCAAATCTTAATTCAATATTATATTTTATTCTTAACTAGTTGTCCCGACACCGTTGTTCTGTCTACATCTACAACTACCAACCTACTGGGGCGGCCCGTTTTAAGTCCACGTCAAAATTAGCGAAAACGGTCAAGCCATTCCCAAGTTTTAGCGAGACATTAGAATTGCAATCGATTTATATATACCTATATAAAAAAGATTAAGGAGATAAAGTAACTAGAATTTGGATGTGCTAGATGCGCGCAAAGCTTCTATCTGATTTGAATGAGGGTATTTGATATTTTTTCTGCCGCTAGGGGATAGAACCACGGACACAAAGCGTCATCTGTTGGCGTAAGTGGTATCAAAAACGGTTAATAAGAATTTTCGATTCTTTTTCTGTTACCAGGCGGCGCTTGGTGGTCCGACGGTCCTTGTCGTGTCAAAAAGCTGTCAGATATCACGAATTTAAAATCCCTCAACCCCAACACAGTAAAAATATAAACTTACCATAGACTAATCATTGGGCTGGTCTGGGCGGTCGAGCGAGCGAGATCAATCAAATATCTTTGATACTTACGTACCCCTGACTAACTTATAAGTTTGACGTCTCTGCTGTGTGCCTGTGGATTTTCGTGTCTGTCCGTGGCAACGTAGCTCCTAAACGGATGAACCGATTTGTATCTAGCTTTTTGTTTGAAAAATGACATGATCGAGAGTGGTCTTAGCTATAATTCATCAACATCAGCTCGATCACAGCTTGACATTCGGGATTCGGGCGTTACTTACCTAAAAATTAAAATTTTGTTTTATTTTTCAGTTATCGTAAGTTACACCGTCTCTATAATTTCTCCGCAACTCCATACATCTGTAATTTCTTTACACCTTAATGTGATTACACACAATACGAGTAGGTTAGCGATACATACCGCAGTTGGCACCGCATACGAATCAGCTATTTGCCTGCATTCCTGTGCGTTTTCTCCACATCTTACAAGCTCATTTGTATTAGAAAATTGGATTTTTTACAGTGTTCCGAGTCAAATATATATAAGTATAACTTAAAGTTTATCGTATGGAATAAGAATGGCAATCGAATGGATCGCCTGATGGTATGAGATCACGGCTCCCCTTGGAGATAGTTGAGACTTTTGCTATTTTGGGCAATGGCAAGCTACCGTACTTTCATGAGAAAGTGATTTAGATACTGCAATATTTCTGATACAAAAATAACAAACAGTAAGTGTTACAACTTTATTTTCAATTAAATACGAATTATTTATCACGACATATTTCTGGCGGCCTATAACATTTTACTTGCTCACAAACCCCTTCCAAATTACATGCTTCTTCACACTCTTTCTTTACACACATTTTTACTTCTTTAATTTTAGAATTTTCACAACCCTTTCTCGTCCCTTCTCTTCTTATATTTCCTTCGAATATTCCAAAAGAATACATAATTGGGATAGCCCAACTGAACATTAAAAACACTGTCTGTAGCACCCTTCTTTCGGTATTCATATTATGTAAATTCTTTCTTGCTTCCAATCGATGTCTTATAAGTTTATTAAAATATTTTCTGGATGTCCAGTGCAGTAAGTGCGGTGGCAAATTTCCGATCGCCATTTTTAATTTTGAATTTAGTCCAATTTCGATTTCTTAAGCTAGCCAAATACCCTTAGTTACGTTAATGGCTAGAATTAGTATCATTTTCCCTATTTCTCATTTTTCTCTTCCAGTTCTCTCAAGAAGTGTCGCAGCACATGATATAGCTGCCGAAATTGTAATTATCGCCATTAGTTTGTGTATGTTCATTTAATTTTTTTTCTGTTTTTACTCTCTACGGGATTTGACATGCTATCTCAGTTGTCATTTAAATCTTTTTATTGCAGCTCTTGTAATGGCCATGTAGTCACACTTCAAAAAGTTATCAATTAAAAAATATTTCACACCTGCATATTATGATGCATCGTGTAGAAAGTTAAATCCGGTTAAAATAATATGTTCAAAGCTTGTTACTACTTGCTGCAACTGGAATATTACTTAGTATTACGATTCTATTTTGTAAAAAAAACAAAGCTCAAGTCAGGTAAGAACCCTGACCAAAACCTTCTTTGTGTTACAAAAATATTTCTATACGTGTTTCACAGATGAGTCATTGCGACCTTATTCCTCGATTATAAGGTCCAAAATGGCTTAAATTGGTCCTTCGACGCCCTGCAGGATTGCCTCTTGACGGCCTTCATGAGATGCATTGAACCGGTCCAATTCATCGATCGAATCGATAGTTCCTTTAATCGACATAAAAATGAACTATTTATCCATTATATTAATCATACTTTTATATATATATTCTACATTAAATTTCTTAAAAAGAATTCTCAGTCTAGCTAGCATGATTCACATTCGGTTGACATTTAAAGCTGTTCTGAGGATAAAAAGTTGTAGATCTAGTGACGACTGCGTAGCGCTATTTTGTTTTTTCAACTATATCTACAACTTTCAAGCTGCGAGCCTCCGAGTCCGTGGTAGTGGGAGCAAAACCTGTAGATCGTATACTCGAGGACGGTGTACCTGCACGAGCGTCGTCCTTGTCGCTCCCACGTAGTTGTGAGCCCTTGGAAATAGCCCGTCTCACCGCACAACTCTGGTATGCAAAGATTGATAGCGTATATGACCATTTGGTTTTGAAAGTCCCAAGAAATCACGCGCGGCTAACTTTTCGCCCTGGCGTCCTTACTTCGATCGGACTTTACAGCCTTATAAACTTTTGTACTTAAAATATTTCTTGTAATATATAGTAGGATGTAGGTAAATTATTAAACGAATCTAGTCAGGGTTTAATAGTTGTTAGTGTATATAGTGCTTCGTTTGTGACATGTTTTATTGGTGACTGTGCTAGTGTATAATGATTTTAGAAAAATGGATCCATTGGCAACAGACAACGGGTCGATGGTGAATAATTTGAATCATATCCGGACTGACTCTCAGGTAAGTAGAGACGCGAAACGAGTTTCTTTTGCATACTTCTCTATAAGTGCAATGACTCCCCAATTATATTAATTATTCTACATTTTACACCGGCATTATCATTGGTTCTCTTTGTAACTTAGCCTGTGCTTTCTGCACCTCGTAGGCAATTTTAGGAATATTTCGAACAAATTTTGTCACCAACTGTTCCTGTTATGGACTTTAATTGATGCAACATAAAAAACATAACTTTTTATCGTTAACATGATCTACGAACTTTTTATGTATCACAAATACTAGTTTTGAAATAGGAGATTAATATTATTGTATAATATTACCGTAATTTGTTTTACTTATGAGTATAAGTTACAGAAACTGTTTACTACATAGTAATTATCATTATCATGGTTTTCTTCTGCATTAACATCTACAGCATGCTTGCATGAGCAAAAGGAACCAGAGTAAGCTTTTTCAGAGGATACTTTTAAATTTGGATAATTTTCTGTAGGTTATAATTAAGTTTTTAACTTTATTATTATGTTGGCAGAGGCTGTTTTAGAAATTCGATGTTCATGTAGTTGTTCTAACCTGTTCTTTACTATCCTTATGTAGACATAAATAAATATCTTCTCATAAATCAAAAACAAGCTTAGACACGTCTGTTTAAAGGCTAAGATGGAACATACTAATACACAAAGATAAGACAAATGGAAAGTTGGTGTCTTGTTTTAGTATTTTTAGGGTTGCGTAGTTAGTGCTAGAAATATGAAACTTTGCATGGATATGTCTATTTACCACGTCGAAAAAGTGCTAAAATAAAATCAAGAAAAAATTTTCTTTTGGGGTACCTACCTCTCCTACACGTAAAGTGGGGATGATTTTTTTCTCGCAATATCCCCATAGTGTCTGATATCATTAGATAGGTCTTATAAAAACATTGAGAGATTGCTCAGTCGATTTTTTGATTGAGATATCCGTTTAAGAGATATATTATAATATTAAACTTTAAAGCTCATTTCTTTGTTAAAATAGGGCGTCCTAGGCGTTGGAAGGGAGGGCCCTCTAAAAGCTAAACGGCTGGCTAAATCGGAAAAAATCATGATGGTAGTCTATGAGATGAACTTTAATGGAAAACTATAACGGCTTATGTAACTTTGTTAGTTTAGGAGTTATAGATGCCTAACTTATAAAATACTTGAAAAACTTCGTTAAAAAATAACAAAACAATAAGTTACATGTAAAATACATGTAAAATATTGGGGTAATGGTACGGAACCCTACGTGCGCGAGTCCGACTCGCACTTAGCCGGTTTTTTATAGATATATCCATTTACAGAGTTGAATACTAATAATACGTTGTACACATACGAGTGCCAGACATCGGCTTTTTGTTATTTATTACTTGGTATTAAGGGTCAGTTTATAGGAATCTGAAATGTAAGTGTAACCTGCGACTTTGTTCACGTACAAAATAATCTAAAAATTCCGCATGATTCAGTAACCGTACAATAAGAATTAACGGAGCCTTATCCAGTGTAATAGATAATAATAATTGTAACAGTGTAATAGAAATTTAATACTTAATTCATCATCTGAATCCATAAACCTCATTACAACCTTTGGCATTCGTTATATTAGTAGGATAAGTAATTAGTAGGAACTAGAATTTTAACACCAATCAACGTATGGTTCAAGGATCGACACTCTGAACTATCTATCAGTGGCGTGGGGTTCCTATAACTTCAATGGGGAACTCCATTCCTATCGGCTTCACTTATCACTTACCTTTTGAAGACCCTCATCCAAATCCCTATCTATTATGTATAAAATATAATAGATAGGTTCTTCATCAAGGACAACTAGCCTTCGCCACTGATCTCTACTAAACCGAATAAACGAATGGAAAGAAAATGTCAAAGTGTATTGCTAATTGCTAGCCTTAAGACTGAACCTGATTAGGTAATGATTTATTTATGAACGAAACGAAACATTGTAAGTAGAAACTGCTAAGCATTCTCGTAAATTCGGAAAAAAAATCTACCCCTATTTTTTACACTCAACTCTTTTCCCTTATTTCTTAAATTATAATAATTACTTATATGGGTCTGCTGCATAGTCTACTATATAAGTGTCAGATAGGTTATTTGCATGTTTTGTCTCTGTGGCTCGATATAAAGCAGACACTTATTAGAAGACTAGCATTATTAGCCCGCGGCTTCGACCGAGTGAAATTAGGTTTTAAACTTTAATTTACCTTTACCCACCTGGGGCAGAATTTTAGAAAACGCTGAAATACGTAACTCATTATTTTTCCGTACTCAATCCATACGAAATTTCATGCAATTTATATGTCCAAGGAATAAAAGTTTCATACAAACTTAAATCTCCTTTTTGCCCCCCTTGGGCGTTGAATTTTGAAAAATCCTTCCTTAGTGGATGCTTACGTCATATGAGAAATACGTGTCCGTTACAAATTTCTAACCTTAAGGGTTTAGCCTGTGCGTTGATACATCAATCAATCAGCTTGGCCTATATATATATATATATATATATATATATATATATATATATATATATATATATATATATATATATATATATATATATATATATATATATATATATATATATATATATATATATATATATATGTATATAGATTGTGAAACAGGCCATAAAACTTAGCTACCGAATATGTATCTTCCTCACCTAAAGTCTCAATAACCGTTGCATGTATTGGAACCATATAATTTGTATGATCAATTGCCTTTGAACCAAGCTCTATCACAAAAGATATGGCTGAACTCGTTTAAACCAGACTAACAACCTTATTGCCTAATTCCTGCTTTGGTTACAGTATTGATCTTATGTCCATTGTTCTATGGAGGTATTTAAACGCCTTAATTACAATGTATACAATTAAACATGTTCATAAGATTTAATGTACGATGATATTATTTTGTAGATGATTTTCTACATTTTCGCATATTTCAGAACCTTTTTTTTACCAACCAAACCAAACCACAACCAAAATTGTATATCAAATACATATTTTAGGATTTATGGCCTTTACTTTTTCGAAGCCTTTTAAAATGTCAGTGTGGCTGGTAAAACTGACATGAATACATATTTTAGGACCCATCATTTCTGCGTACCAGTTACAAATCCAGCTTTATCTTTTTGTCTTAAAATTGCGCCAAATTGCATTTTTTATCGATCAGAAACAATTACATCTAATAACACCTGTTGATTTAATAAAGTCGATGGAACAATAAACGGAGCCGTAAAATCGATGAAAGAGGTTTAATTTTTTGCACGAGAAACGTTAAAATCTCAGGCACATGTCAGGTGACGTCACTGCACCCACTAAACCTGTTTCGCGCCAATTCGCAGCTGTCGACGCAAAAGTGGTTGGCTTGCATTTTTTTTTCTTTATTTTCCTTGCCCAAGGCGTTCTGCCTCCGAGATACACCGTTACCTTCTTTAACTATGGCCTGGTGTTTTTGTTTCAACATAATTTTCATTAAAACTTAAATGGAAGTATTTTTTTGGGCAACCGCAAAATGATTTTGACCCATTAAAACATTTCGTGAGTCATCTACATGGCTTATTTTATGACAGCTCATTTGAACATAATATATGTTAACGTAACCAACAAGAAACCATCTAAAACAGGTATTTTATTACCTTATATTTTGGGTTGACCTAAAGCGATAATAAGTTCTGACTTTTTGATTAGCTAAAAAGATCAAGATTCAACTTGGATTTGAAATTATTATAATTGACTCAAATAATATTTTGCACATTTAAAGTTCGTTCATTTGGTATTATAATACTTCTGATAAATATTACGCAAGGAAATAGTTTTTCTCTGCTTGCTTCCCATAAGATATTCCTTTCCACCTCTGCTCAACTCACTAGAATCACTTCTGTGTGTAGGTGATTTTAAGTTTTAAGGGTTTATTTGAACTGTTTGGGGTTGAAACCCTAGGCACATGGGGTCTGGGTGCGCACAAACTATACAGAGAAATTTCGAAAAAACTCATAGAGGCCACCCGAGATCCCAGAGATCCCGAGAGATCCCGGCACCTATCTGGCTCAAAGAATTAGCATTGCCATCCAGCGAGGATACTCTTTGAGCCTTCTAGGTACTTTGCCTGGTGGGGACCCAGGTGGTCTTCTTTTTATTTATTTAACAATTTATTGTACACAAGAAATATTTAAAACATTACACTTTACATGGAAAATGACACAAAGGTTCTGCTTATTTCTAAAAAGAAATTTCTTCCAGCAGCCCTACGGAGAGAAAAGGGATAAAAGAAAGCAGATAGAACGTGCACAATTACAAATACATTTACATATTATGTCTATACTAAAACATAAATAAAATATTATAATATGTAATAATATATACACTATCAAAATAATTAATATAAAATACAATACCTAAATATTATAAGTAATATAATAATATGCCTATAATATATAAATACTATATGTTTATATAATAACAGTATTTACATGGATAGAGATTCGAGGTTGTGCTCTTTCAAACGTCTTTTAAAAATAGTAACGTAATCTAGTAATATAATCTTTTTTTGTAGCTAAGCTAAGCTAAGTTTTTCTAGTATTAATTTTCTTTTTAGCTTTTATAGTTTGTAAATATTTTAAGTAGTTAGGTATAGTTATAGTTATTAACATTATAATAGTTAACTTAAACTGAAATTAAACCTTTTTTATTAGCTGTGCATTTTACAGTTAAAATCTCGTACAGTACGTAATCCGGCAAAACTTTACCTACAACACCCAAACTTTTTCTATTGTATACCTTTTATTCCCCTTTACTATCGTGCAGCGTATATTTGTACAAGTAAGAGTTATATATATAAGGAATGTTACGGGCGAAAGACCAGTAAATAGACGAATATAGGTCGCTAGTGTATGCACTTCCTATAATACCTAATACGAAAATAACATCGCACACTTGCTAGTTGCTACTCAAGTAGGTATCAAGATTAATATAGATCTATGAATCTGGACCATCTCGCAGATCGCATATTGTCATTTGCTCTTTTGCTTTGTTTTTTCTAGAAATGTATAGAATTATATATATATAATCGTAATCTCGGCAACATCTGCAAGTATTTACATGAAATTTAGTATTCAGGAAGTTTCGGAAGACAAAAATCCCTGGGAAACTGCTCATTTTTAGGTTATATTACATATGTTTTTTCTTTCGTCGTTCAACAATAAATTTTTAATAATTTCGACTCTATAATGTCAGTCCGATTGGCAATTTGGTAAAATTTTGCGTTGCTCGGAAATTCGGAATGTGGTGGGTTCGAACCCCGGTAAAATGTTTTTGTGATTCTTTTTTTTTTATGAAAATATAAAATGAAAGAGCTCTAGTAGTAGAGCTCGGAGCGAAGCTCGGTTACTCAGGTACTTGTATTAATACGTGAAGCAAAAACTTTCGGTACAGTTTTACGAGAATTGTGCAACGGGCGGAGTATGAAATTTGACTGGTAAATTAAAGTTCATGTGGACGAAGGAGTGCAGAACGTTAATATTTTTTAAACTAATGCTTAGAAATATATTAAATTAATAAAAAATAATAACAATACACACTGTAGCTCAGATTATTAATACACACTAGCGCGCTTCTGAAAAATATAATATGATAACCTAGATACAATTTTGTTACTCTTTGACGTTTTCAATCTGTCACAAGTCGCAACATTTTAATTTTTTTTCTATCTTAAAGGCAAAAGAACCCATAAAAAGTTCCAACTTAAAAATTATAAGTAGGTATACATTTTATGGGCAAGCTAATTTCGACCACTTGACGAACTCTAGTCAATGTTAACGTACAATTATTTATCTGTCTTCTGTCCTTGCAGTATACTCCAGTTGATAAACTCAATTAATATAATAAAAAAAAATAAGTCGTTTTATAGTGCCAACTATTTAATGTTTTTACTTTTTATGCATGCTTGGATGTGTGTAGCTTAAGTTTAATTTTTACATAACCTATAAATTTCTCTATTGTATTTGTAACACCATATGGTAATATTTCACTTATAACACCTGTTTAGTGTAGTCTTAGATCTAGACTTGCCCGTTCAGTTTTCTCTGTATAATTTGTAAGTATATTTAAAAATATGGCGTGAATTTTATCAATTACGAACCTGTTTAGCTTTCGTTTGATGATGAAAGTTACGTCGATCTAACGGCTAACCTGTTCACTTCGGAGACATATAGTTTATAGTGTTTTTTTTTAACTTTTTTTTTTTCTGTTTTCTACATGATATTGATATCACATATATGATATTACATGACATAGGTCAACGAGCATAGTTGTTTTCAAATAACCGATACTGTGTAATTTTACTTATCTTTTCCAACTATTAAGGCTGGGACTATATGATCCGGAATCTGGAAGGCCGGGGAAAATTCTAAGCGTTGAAAATAGAACTCTGCGCTAATGCAATAGAGTTGAAAATCGAACTGTTGAGTGTCGAGCTGTATTATATGTGACATATATGACAGTGACATTTAGCTCGACACTTTTGTGTTCGATTTTCAGCTCTATTGTATTAGCGCAGTTCAATATTCGGTGCTCTGAATTTTCCGGGGCCCGCCGGATTCCGGATCATAATAATATAGTCCCAGCCTAATTATTCATAGGACGATTAGTTTACTATAGCCTAATATCTTCTCACATTGAGGAAGGTCACCTTAGCCCTGAGGGCCCTGAGGCTGCTGGCCACATATTCGATTGTCGGGGATTGAATAGACGCTGTCACGATTTTCATACAATTCTCTTATTCGATAAAGTTACGATGCGTTGTTGGCAATTGTTCGTGCTAAGCCCACATACGTTTTCTCGATCTCGTCGCTTTTCTCCTCGACCCGTCTATACCGGCGCGGCATGGCAGTTGCAAGCGACCTTAAACGGCCATTCTTTATTTAAGTAATTGTTAGAAATGGCTTAGCACTAATAATTTCAATCGGCGTAACATATAATTACTTAATATTATGATGATATTACTTAAAATAATCTGTTAACAAATAATATTTTGTATTTTTTTGGGGTACTTAGTTATAATATAGGTACTAAATGTGCACAAAAGGTAATCCCGGCGAACCGTACATTTTGCCACGATAGCCTTGATGTCCTTCCCCGTGGTAAACTATATCCGTGCCAAATTTTATCAATATCGGTTCAGTAGTTTCGGGGCCTGTTCAATGCAAACAAACTAACAAAACATACATTAAACAAACAAATCTTTCTTTTTTACCCGACCACGACGAAGCCAAGGGGGAAGGGTAATGATTTTGGCAGTCTTATGTATGTATGTATATAATTGTGTATGTTTGTATCACAGTTGCCACAGTTTACTGCAACTGGTTCGATTTTAATAAATGAGGTGTCAATAGATTCGTTATAATAGCCCGGGTAACATAGGCTATATAATTTACGTAGGCGGGTTATAGTTTTTTTTTTAAGTTATTAGAAAACGACTTCGTTTGCGGTTATCGCAAATAAGGATCAAACTCACAGGTACATTCTACTTCACAACTATATTTGTTATTATTATTTATTATTTCACACCAATGAACAAAAAATATAAAATAAAAAGTGACCTACAAAACTGTTCTTCAGTTTGTCTGTAGGATCAATGTTACAAAACATAATATTATAGTCAGTGTATAAAAACAAAATTAACGATTTACGACATTAATAATACTGTGGGAAGAGTGGATGACCCAAAGGGAGACTCCGACCGAGCGAGGTGGTATGGTATGCCAGGTCAGGCCGAAGCCGACTTGTATAAATTTCAGATGTCGTATATATATAGTGCCGATCTTAAAAAACTTCGATAGCGCGATTCAGGATTGTGGCGCTAATTGGTCCGCCAACATGGGTGATGTCCCCGAAGACCGGAGGTCAAATCTTGAAGTTTTCTTGCTTGAGTTGCCAGTGCCAGAGAGTACCAGTGAGTCGGAGCTGTGCTGCTGCTGCACGGGCTCCAGTGAGTCAGAGTGCTGCCGTGCGGCGGGGCCTATGCTACGCGTGCTAACCAGGAGAGATGTGCTCTGCTTGCTAAGCGGTCGTTTGTAGTGAGTGCCCATTGAAGCCGATGATGGTTCGACCAGGCCGCGGTGTGTTGAGTGAGGCTGGTGGTGGTCGAGGTACCCGATGAGACTGAAGCTGGTGGCGTGGTGCGGAGGGGTGGAGAGTGATGATGCTAATGTCCAGAAGGAGGCGTATCACGCCGGGGTCACCAATGTGGGAATAGTTGTAAAGCTGCAAATCCCAGATCCCCGACCGAGCGAGATAGTATGCTTGCCCACTTGTATGAATTTCAGATGTCGTATATATAGTGCCGATCTTAGAAAACTTCGATAGCGCGATTCAGGATTGTGGAGCTAATTGGTCCGCCACAATACTAATATAACAAAATGAAATATTGTAATAACAAAATATACAGCAAAATAAAATTAGAGTAATGTTTAGCTTTAGATGAATATTTTATTGGTTGGTGGTGATTGACGTACAATAAGGTAATAAGGTGTTTGTACACGTTTTTTTAAGGCTTTGTTTTGGTCTCGTGTCGGATATCGTTGGGCATGCTATTTAATAGAACCGAACTTGAAATAAAAGTATAGATATATATACTTTTATTTCAAGTTCGGTCCCCAAAGTAGTTAAAAACTCTGGGAATATCATTAACAAGGCTGGACTGTGGACATATTATCCCGAGATGGCTCTCTCTTAGGTCATTTATATGTGATAAAATTGCTAATTTGTTATGTAATTATCGCTAAGGATAAACTATGTACTAAGGAGGTACTAAAATTATGAATCCGGCATTTTTTTTTACAATGGCAGGGAAAATACTGAAAACAATTAGGATATGGTAAAGAAGGCGTTTAATTACGACTGATTAATGGGGTTAACCCCCGGTTTCTGAAAGGCTAATCAACGCCAAAATCAACTAATCAGCTTTCAAATCTCTTGCCAAGTGTAAATTGAGTTGCAAAAAGCTTGATCAGTCGTTTGATTTGATCAACGTGTTAGTTAACAAAACTAATGTCAAACGAACGGTCAAACAACATGTCAAGTGCTGTTTTCGGTTTCTGGAAAGCTATTTAAGGCTTGTATCTGCTTGTGTGTTTCATGTCAATTTGATCAATGATTAGTAAATTTTTCACTAATCAGCGTTTCAGAAACGCAAAAACTTAAAATTTTATTTAACAAGCCTGGTAACTCAACAACGTGTTAGTTCATCAAATGTTTGATTAGCCTTTCAGAAACCGGGTGTTAATCTTTCAAATATTATATTGATTGCTGGCTATAAATAGGTATTACATGATTTATTATATAATGACTTAAAACTTACATAAACAAAATGGCCGATTCGGTTGAATGACTATCCCCCGGTTTCTGAAAGGCTAATCAAATAGTTGATCAACTAACACGTATGTTGAGTTAACAGAGTTCTTAAATCATTTGCGTTTCTGAAACGCTAATTAGTGAAAAATTTACTAATCATTGATCATCTTGACATGACACGAAGTTTGATTTTTAACATGGTCACACAGTGTGTGGCGTCCAGTTTGTCGTTCAATATTTCGTTGAAAAGTGTGAAATTGATGTAAATTGCCTATTGCCATTCCGAAAAAAAAAACAATTCGTCAAGCAGATAGCTGTCAAGTGTCCAGAGTGAGGTATTTTTCGACTTGTCGTTAATAAGTAAGTAGTAAGGTTTTCGATATTCCGCGAATTTCGAATTTTTCTTGACAAATATTACAATAGAAGTATTTCAGAATGAGTTCTCGAGGCAAAAATTTTACCGAAAGAGGAAAATGTCAGCATATGGAAATAATTTCCAAGTAAGTGCCTACTGAAAAGTATTATGTGATTTTAGTATTAAGTACATTACCTTCACTTGTTTGAATAATGAAGCATCTGTTGTTGTATTTTTTAGATATAAACACATAATAGAAAACAAAATATGTACCAACTCGGGGAGCATGGAACAAAAACGTGAAGCTTGGGAGTCTATTGCTTTAGAATTCAATAGTAATCGCACGCTAAACCAGCTACATACGGCATATTTAAATCTTAACTAGCTGTTTCCCGCGGCTCCGCCCGTGTAAATACAGTATCCCTCGGGAACACTACTTTTTCGGCATAAAAAGTAGCTTATGTTTTAATCCAGAGTCTAAACTACTACCATACCGAATTTCATCGAAATCCGTATATATATATATATGAATGAATCGAATAATGATATGATAATATCTAATACCTAAAAATCATATGATATCTAAAAATCTGAAACACAAAATGACAAAAAATAATTTTGTAAAAATTTGGAAATCAAGAGTGATAGCCATAATTATTATTACCTACTTACAGCTTCTAACAAATAAGTACTAGGTACCATATAAAAATATTACAAGCGCCCAATTAACTTGGTAAAAACACTTTACATACCTTCTCTAAACGATATCAGTGGAAAAATGGGAGGAAACTAATATTTTTCAAAAGTTAATTCGCCGAAATGCATTGATCAGTTGACAATAGATTTGACATATGTTTAATCTATGATTACGCCTTAAATAGCTTTCCAGAAACCGAAAACAGAGTTTGACATGTGGTTTGGCATTAGTTTCGTTAACTAACATGATGATCAAATCAAACGGCTGATCAAGCTTTTTGCAACTCAATTTACACTTGACAAGAGATTTGACCGCTGATTAGTTGATTTTGGTGTTGATTAGCCTTTCAGAAACCGGGGGTATATCTCGCAGTGGAAAGTTAAATGAAAATCTGCATAATAATATGCATAATAAACTAAAAAACTCTTACTCTCTATCGGACCTGTTTTGCCGGTGAATTTTAATTTGTGATAACTTTATTGAGTAACAATCTGCATAGATAAATAACTCGGCGAATTAATTACGATTTATTATTACTTTGTCATAAATATATTAGGTATTGGATCTTGAAATGTATAATAAAAATTCAAATGTTTTTAAAGCAATCTTTTCGACGATTAGAAATCCGTTTATACAAACTTTGGTATTTAATACATATTAAAGTATGATATTGATTTAGGTACAAAAGAGGCTTTTCACGTATAAAAATAGTTTAACTCGGTATTTACTATATTTTAGCGATGATCTTTAAAGGAAATCATAATCTTACAAACGACGAACACTAAGCTTGCAAGTACTCACTTGCTAGATAGCTCGCATCTAGGGAATATTATTCGTATATTCGTCAATTTTATTAATCGAATATGACTGACTGGATTCATTATTCGGATAATTCAAATAAATAAAAGTTTAATTTTTATTTATTTTTCAATAATTTGTTAATAATAATACGTAGTTAGTTAAAAAAACTTGCATAAAGCGGAAAGTTTAGTTATTTAATGCATTATTATTTATTAATATTGCCGGTAATGATGTCTGAAAACTGACTTTACTCTTTGTTTGTGAAAATATAAATCTGTTTTTAAATAAAATAAAAAAAATAAGGTCCATACTTCCTACAGACAACTGCGAAAGGTCGCGACGCTCACGCGCAATGTTAAAATAACCTAACCAAGAGCATGTCAGGACATGTCTCATTAGGGTTTCGTAACTATTAACACGTAATACGTTTTTTTTTCAAGTTTCTTAAAAAGTTGCTGCCCGATTAAGTTCAAAATAATTTTTCTAAAGAATATTTAGCATGAACCTCCAGCATGTAAAATTGTAAGTTTCTAAGTCTTATAGTTTAGATGTGCCAGGGGAGAACCACTTTGGAGGCCGATTATTTCAAAATGGTTGACTTTTGTTAAAGTTATGTATGAAACCTTGCCATTATTTTAAAAACATACTCAGCGATACCCCCACACGATGGGGTAGAATGAAAAAATATTTTGTGTTAAAAAAAAGTTAATTACCTAAATATTAAATCAAATATATACCTAGTTGAGTTGATTATTACAATAGAGTACGGTATTACACTGGCCTGCAAAACTAAGTACAAATCTTTTAAAATTTCAAACTTTACTGAGTAAACAAGTATTATCAGCTTGCTTTGAAACTAGTAAATTATATTATATAAGGTTTGGTAAAATCAATTAAGGATATTTTGAGTATATGATAGTAATAGTGACTCCAAGTAAAAAAATATCATTTATGGGTGACTCTCCGCTCAACAAACTCGCCCATATATAGGATTTTTTTTTCTAAACGTCTATATATAAGCAGTAGATGATATGCCCAAAACATCCGTAATTGATTTTACCGGACCTATTATTTTTATCATTAAACAAAAAAAAACATTTTAATCTTATTAAAGATTGAATTTACATTTTTATAAGTACTTTTACATATTATTGCGGTTTTTAATAACTCCTCAGGGTTTAACACAACAGCTTGGAGCGGGTTTGCCTTGTTGAAACCGATTTTTGAAATATTCTCCCATTCTTCTATCAGGGCGTGTTTCAGTGCTCTGAGGGTGCTAGGTGACAGTCTGCGGCTTCTGACTAGCCTTCCAATCTTATCTCAGGGTATGCTTAATCGGGTTTGAGATCTGGACATCAAAATGCATTAATATAGATCCATCACCCATATTTGCGAAATACGGCCTTGCATACTCTTTAAGAATCTCTCGAGCATACCTTTCTCCAGATAGAGTGCCAATTGTCATGGCCACATACTCTCTGCGGCTTCCTGAAGGTATTGCAGCCCATTTTACATGTACACTGTCCCAACTTACTGGACTCTTTCTGAAAATTAGGCTTGAAGATATCGCCTACCAGGTCACCTGTATTTAGCCTCCTTACAGAAGTTCACTCTAACTTCTGAAGTTAAAGTGACTAAATCGACTCATCTGGGAAAATTCTTGACCATTCTAGTTCATTCCACTGTATGTTTTCACGGGCGTATCACATTGTTGTTATTCGATACTAGGGCTCTCGAGTTTGAGAGTTGAGACCACTCGCTGGTCTTTGGGGTTTCAGATTTGCTTAAGCAAGTCTTCTTCTCAACGTACTGTCAGTAATGTAGTTCCTTCGGGTCTTAAGAAGCTGCTGCTGAACTTAACTGCGTTTAAGTGTCGACTTTCAACAAGTGGAAACAATTTAACGGTCTTTTCGGGTAAAAGTACACCTGGGTCTGTCTATGGTCTAACTATGAAGTTTTCTTGACACAACATTAAACTCTTTTCGAGTGCTTTTTTATTTTGACAGTTTATCTTGTTTACTTATGTTGCTTACACACGTACCGATTTAGTCTGGAGAGGGCCATTATGACAGCACGACACTCGTGGGTGTTTGATTTTCAGCTCTATTGTATTAGAACAGAGTACTATTTACATAGCCGGGCACTGTTAATCAAATAGTTAACTTCGTTAATCGTTAATCGGCTACAAAAAAAGTTAGCTTCGTTAAACGTTAAAGCGTTTACATTTCGGAAGAATTAACGCAAGTAAACGTTAATCGTTAATCCGTTAATATGTCACGTAAAATTGCATCTTTATATCGTTGCGTTAGTGAACTTATAGAACTTGTTGGTTTAGGTTCTAATTCATTCATCAATTATCAACACGCAAATGATCACTGACAGTAATTTATAATAACAACAAACAAACAAACAAAACACTCGTCACTCTAAGCACCGGCGCTAAGTAATGAAATGATCAAACGAAACAAATCTCTTCGCAGTTTTCTTTCTCACTCGCACACGCCGGCAAAATATATCTAGTTTTGTTTTTGTTTCACTCGCTGCCACGCGCCGCCCGGCACTTGTCGGTGCCGTGCGGTAACTATTAGGCATTGGATTAACGAATAACGGACTTCTGCTTATTAAAACTTAAAAGTTAATCCGTTAATCAAAATGTTATCTTCGTTAATTAACGATTGATGGATTAACGAGTTAATGCCCAGCTATGACTATTTACAGTGCATTCCTATTTTTGTGCAATGGTCCAACTCTTAAAATTTTCTCCCCAAACTTAAATAAACTGATAAATATATAATGTAATAAATATGTTCTGTAATATTATTGTCCTTTGTACATTAAAATATACTTCCAAAAGTTTATTTTCTAGAGGTTAACTTTTCAAATCGTTTGTCAATGTTATGTCGATCAATAGCTTAATTTATTTAAAAACGAGAAATACAAACCTCTTAAAATAACCCTAAAAAATACTTTCCCCTAGAAGATTTTTTTCCCTAATTTTAGGGAGAAACCCATAAGTTGGCAATGAAATCCGTGGTCTGCTCCGGACCAAATCCGTACGTGTGTTAATACTTTAAAAAAAATATTGCAATTTAGTTTTATAAGTTAGTGTTGCAGGCCAGTATCTTAAGTTATGTTAAAAGAAGATTTTTGTTAAAAATTACGTTGATTTCTTGTGATATAATAGTGAATCGCTTCACATTTTAATATAAACTAGCTGTTGCCTGCGGCTCCGCCCGCGTAAATACAGTATTCCAAAGGAACAGGTTCTTCGGGATAAAAGTAGCCTAAGTTTTAATCCAGAGCCTAAACTACTACTATACCAAATTTCATCGAAATCCGTTCAGTAGTTTTTGCTTGAAAGAGTAACAAACATCCATCCATCCTCACAAACTTTCACATTTATAATATTATTAGGAATTAATATGCAGGTCATATTACTTTTCTTTATAGTTTATTATCAATATTCGAATTATTCGAATAGTAAAATTTGTCGAATTATAACATACCCTACTCGCATCTCATAACGTTATCTACATCCGCTAGTGAATATACTTGCTAGTAAACAAACCTTTACTTAGAGATACTTAGCATTTCCTTCTCATGGACGATCATGAGAGGACTATATTTTGCAATTATTATAGGCAACTTACTTGAAGAGAAATCTAGGTAACTGTTTACCTAAAGCTTTTAATGACTAGGGTGTGCCAGAGACAGTAGAGAGTGGAGACTTTAGACCAGAGATAAAGTCTATTAGGTGCGCGTGCGCGTGCATTTTTCACGCGAATTATGGTATTTGGGTGTAGTTTTATAATAATTGTTTGCTCGGGTTCGTGTATTTTTTGTTATTGTTTTCGAGCAGCAACAGAAGGTAGCTTCCCATGACGGGCATTTAAAAAACGGACAAGATCCATCCGTCACGCACAATAAATCGTGTTTATGACTTTTAGACTTAAATCGATCTATATTAGAATATGGTCCATATATACTAATATAATTTATTTTTTAATCGATATTATAATATTACATTAGCAACAACGACAAAAATCCGCTTTTTTAATACTGTCAAAACCCACAACTGGAAGGGAATTAAGTTATAATAATAATTAAGTATACCTTACCTACAAATTTTTCGCATTTATTAAATTTATTGTGGATTAAATTTATTTTGTTTAAATTCCTGCGACTTTACCTTATTGCATGAATTATATCTTGGTTACATCTGAAAATACACAATTTTGGAATTTGAAGCACGTTGTTAAAATCTATTATTAATAGAATAATTAATACTTCTTTTCTAAAATGCTGACAATAATATGACAATGGAAAGTTTTGCCGGGGAATTCAATTGGTGACGTTGTGGCTTTTATATTTCATTCATTAATTTGTGTTATTTCGGTTGTGTAATATTGGTATTAACTATTAAATATTCGTTAACGTGCACAAGTGTGGGCAAGTGGTACAACTTCTAAAAACGTGCTATTTTGAGTTTCCCTCCAAAACTCCCTATGAACTTTCAGTAAAGCTTCTTTCTACCACTTTACTGAATCGACTGACATGACTCATGGACTGCACTGACTATTTTTTTGGACATTGACTAGACTTTAGACTTGACGATTAAGGAATACGGTGTTGAAAATTGAAACGAAAGTTCTATTTCCCGCCTTTTTTTGACCTGTTTATTATAACTTTTTAATTTATATCGTTCGATTTGCTATAGAAATATATTCTCTACTTATTTTAAATTATCTGAAAAGACGCGATTCAAGGGTTTTTCTGTGATGATGGTCAACCATGAACCACAGTCTACAACTGAGGTGGAGTAATTCTCACAATCTAAACCAAACGTTACCCTTTGACTAGACCTGTAATTAGTTTCTTAAAAATGTTAACAAAAGGTAAAAAATAGCAAGTTTTCAGTTTAGAGCTTTTGGCAAGTAACGTACGCACGAGCACTTTTCTACATATTTCTTTTATACATATTAATTTTTCACGAGCGAAAAATTAATATGTATAACCATATTAATAATATTAATTTGATTAGGTACATTATTTTATAATATAACACCACTGAAACAAAAAGCGAATACAGGAGAGTGGCATTTTTTCTAAATCGCAGCGCAGCAGGTTTTCATCTCTATTTTTAATTTAGTAACGTTGAGCGCTGTTTTATATTATAATCGCGCGATAGAATGAGCTTTCAACGAGACGGGCCGCACGGGCGTGTTGTTATCTAAGTCGAACAAGAGTCGAGCCCAAAAAGTTCGGGTATCTATACTAGATGGCGCTTTAAAGGACTGCGATTCTAAGTCGGCCATTTTGATTTTTGACAATACTTGTCATTTGTCAAATGAAACATGCACGTGTTTAGCAATTTTGTGATAAATGTTTTAAGTTTATTTAAATAGTTTTGTATATTTAATTAAAACCAAATGTCTATGCTGGCGGGTCCACGCCGCAAGCAAAAAGTGATTAATCTAAGAGCGAGAAACAATGAATGGAGCAATGATAAAAATAAGTTTGGGCAGCGAATGTTAGAGAAGATGGGTTGGAGCGAAGGTAAAGGTTTAGGGGCGAATGAAAATGGAATTGTTGAACATGTGATAGCGAGATATAAAAATGATGAGAAAGGCTTGGGCTATGTGGACAGAAACGACCAGTGGACCAAACATGAAGATGATTTTAATACACTCTTAGCAAACCTATCCGACAGTAAGTAAAACTCTTTATTATTATTTATTTATGCTTTCTTACTCCTTATTAGTGAATAGTACAATTTATTAAGAAAATCTCAGTTAATTTTGTAACTATTTTAATTTGAAGTATTTTCATATTAAAATAGTAAAAAAATTATATAAAAGACTGTTCATGTTAGAAAACATTGAAAGACTGAACAAACTATATGGCTAGTTTAAATTTTATGTTCAAAGATTTATAAAAGGTTGAGTAATATATAATAACATTTTCATTTCGTATAACTGGTTTACTTTGTAGTGACTCTTATTTTTTTATTTTAGGTAGTGCTCAGAAAGTCAGGTCACAAGAAGTTTCACCCAGTGGGAAATCTTTAGAAACTAAGTCAAAAAAGAGTAAAGCCAGAATTCACTACCACAAATTCACACGAGGCAAAGACTTAGCTAGGTACAGTGACAAAGATTTGGCAAATATCTTTGGAAAAAAAACTTTAAAGCCAAATGAAAATGAAGAACCACCAAAGGAGGATGATGACACACAAAAAGTATTTACTGAGAAGGGTAGTATGTATGATTACTTTAAAAATAAAATGGCTAGCGTAAATAATGTTGGGAGAAAGTTATCTGAAGTAAATAAAGATGATGATGAAGAAATATTGGACCACAGTTTTCAGGGTTTTTCGAACTCAAATTCTAGCCCACAACATACAGAAAAAGAAGAATCCATAGATACAAATAAAAATGCCGTATTCTCCTTTTATCCCCAAATGTCTGGAAAAGTTTCTATTAATCAAATCGATGATATGTCAAATGGTTATGTAGAAGGGTCACAAAAAAGCAAAAAGAAAAAGAAGTCAAAACAAAAGGACATTTCAGATAGTGATCATGAATTACCAGAAGAGTCAAATAAGAAGAAAAAGAAATCAAAGAAAATATGTCGAGAAGAATCAGTTGAAAAAGAAGAAGCGCAAGTAGTTAAAAAGAAGAAGAAAAAAGATAAAGTTCTAGTAGAGCATGCTGACGAGTGTACAGAAGTCACATATAAAAAAAAGAAAAAGAAAAATAAAAACATTATTTCATAAAAAGATTTCTTTAAAACCCCTATCTTTAATAATACCAAAAATATTCACAACTTTGTACTAATTTTGTGGCCAAACAAAACAAAAATTAAAATATGCTGCTTTGGTGTTGCAGATTTTTGGAGGAAAAGAATACATTAGTTAACACCTGGTCTGCTGCTGCTACATTATATTATGTACCTATTTAAAGAAAAACATTTAAAAAAATCAGATACAAAAACTTGTTAAAGTACCTAAATTATTATCTAAACAATTTAAAAGTTATTGTCTAAATGAAAAAAGGTCTGAAGGTAAAAAACTGAAACTAGGTTACGGGTAAAGTACCTAAGAATCTGGCAGCATTACTGTATGGCCAAACTGAATTGGCTTATACATTAATTAAAATCATGATTATTCTTTATTGCATTTCCATGATTACTTTAAATATTTATTTAAATAGAAATTTTTTCATAACAACTTCACAAGTCACAACCATTTCACAAGTTTCTGAACGCAGCAAGAATGACGTCGGAGTTTTGCCGGGGAATTCAATGGGTGAAGTTGTGGAATTTGTATTGTTTCATAAATTTGTGTTATTTCGGTTCGTAATGTGTAATATTGGTAGAATATTAATCATTAACACCATTCGTTAACGTGAACAAGTGGTACAACTTCTAAAAATGTGCTATTTTGTGTTTCTCGCCAAAACTCTCTAGGAACTTTCAGTAAGGCTTCTAACACTTTACTGAATCGACTGACTATTTATTTGGACTTTGACTAGACTTTAGACGACGATTTAGGAATACGGTGTTGAAAATTCAAACGAAAGTTCTATTTCCCGCCTTTTTAACTTGACACTGGCAAATGGTTATAAGCCGATGCCATATATTTAAAAAAAAAAGAATGACGTCCGACGTCACCTTGACTTTTCGCAATGCCGTCAGCCATGTTGTTTTGTTTCTACAATCTACTCCATGAACGTCGTCGTAAATTTAATTAATTTTATTGAAAGATGTATTAATAATTATTAGATTTGTGTGCTAAATTGTTATAAAAAACTATATTTGTAATATTTATCTATAAATTTCCATTAGAGCATCGACGAAGTAAAAGTTAGATAACCTAAAAGTGGATTGAAACTTACGATTTTTATGATTTGATAAACGTTTATGTATTTGAGTGATGGGCATTAAAGCAGATTTCGATATGGATAGTGAACCTAAAACACCTTCTGAGAGAAAGAAATACATTATAGTTAAAAACCACGTGCGTGAAATCCCAAGTATCAAGTTGGATGAAGCTAATAAAATCAGTACAGAAATAGAGAAAGAGGTAAAGAAAAAGAAAAGTAAAAAATTACGTCCATCATCAGAGAGTGAGAATAGCGCTAGTGAAATTAGTGAAAATGATGTGAACGAACTTAGAAGTGTTTACAATAAATGTAAGGCGGTAATGAAGAAAATTGAAACAAAATATGGACATTTGTTACAAATTGATGATCAAAGTAGCTCAAGAATAAGTAAACATAGACTTAGTTCTAGTGAATGTCACTGTGGTTCTAAAAGAAAAATTGTATATGACGATGACGGCACACAAGTGTTCCAATATGTTGATGCTGAACATCATATTTGTCCCACAAATGTCCCTAAACTGAATGAGAGTAGTCATCATTTCCCAGATCCCTTGAATGTTAGTATAGAGGATGAAACAAGTTATAAGTTGCCAAATACTATCGAGGAATTGACTGAAATGTTGCAGGAACAAAAACCAAGTAATTATTTAAAATATCAAATCACACAAAAGATGAAACATATTCGGCAAGAGCATATTAATAGTTTACGTTATGAAAAACCAAACTTAATAGAAAAGTTAAAATCAAATGCCAGTGATATTTTTGAGTTTGAAGGATCAAACTTGTGTTCCTTACCTGGTTATCCAGTGGATAAAGTTTTATAACACTGTCAAGGGTCACTTTGCAAGTGATAAACAGTCATATTGAAGTGCTACAATGTATATACAAATGTTATAGTTACAAAGTGCCGTTGACATGTAAACATAGTGCATTTGTTTGAATGTTTTATCCATTATCAATAGCAGAAAATGTTTATATGTAATTAGCACTCTGGTTAGTATACAAATAGATAGTAAGAGTACAGTTTTTTATTTAGTTATTAAAGTGGGTGACCCCAATTACATTAATTAAGTAATGTATAAGTACTTAAACAAAATTAATACATGGCAGACAGAAAGGTGTCTAATGCACGGTACTTACTTACTTAGTCCCCATGGACTTAGCTCTCGTGGCAAATTAACATGCCGGCAGTGCTGATAGCTTGGGCCGATTACTAGGACGGTACCTCAGTGGTATACAAATAAATGGGGCACATGGCAAATCAGAGTGTGAAGTTCCAGACAGTCTGTAACATTATGAATTACTTATAATTGTTATTTTATGTACACCTAACACTCTACAAAAATCTTGAAAGTAATTTAGTAACCTAATTTGTGTTAGATTTTTACATCAATTAAATTACTGAATATGTCTAAAATGTTATCAGCTTCTTTTTTATTTTATTTCTGTGAATTGTAAAATATCTTATGAAAGTCATAATAAGTAATTGCATGAGTTTTACATTTAGAATCAAGGACCTTAAGACAACATTTTTTTTCCTCTGTTTAAAAAAGTGGTGACCAGACACCAAAATACTATTTGATTGTACAATTTTCATTCTCATTTATTTTCCCGTAATTATTTTAATTCCAGGTCCATGGAGAATTTGAGATAATCAATAAACTGTTAATCATATTTTATATAAATATTAGTTGAAATGAGTTAAACTGTCTCGGTACCTACCTCCTGCAGATATGCGACCTATGCCATTATAATCCTGATGCAATTGCTTTCCATAGTAAAAGGCCCGCATTGTCCTTTTCTACACTGATTAAGTGCCTTTTTTAGGAATATTTTGTATAATGTACTCAAATTTAATTTTGATATTCAAAATGATTATGACCTTTTTACATTTTATTTATATTTAAATAAAGTAGCACTAAATTATTTCTGACTTTTATTTAAAACATTTACTTTTAAAATTGGCCATTAAAAATTTTATAAACCTTTTTCCATATTTTGTACAATCTTATGCAGGGTGTTTGTATATAAAATTCTATTTTTATGAAATTTTGCAAGTGAATTTAAGAGTAGGTATGAGACTGATATATCTTTGGTATGAGAATAGGTTATAAGCTTAGTAGTTTTGTCTGTCGCGACCATAAAGTTTGGGGTGGCTCACTCCAAATTTTTTAAATTTTTGTCTTTTATTTTTTATGATTTGCTATTAAAAATTCATATAACCCTACATTGTTTAATAGCGATATTAGTACTGTAATAATCTTCAACGCTCGGTGGTTGATAACTTTTTCACACAATCACTTGTAGGTTGTGCAGGTAGGTTGTAGGTGTAGGTAGTAGGAGTAAGTTGTAGGTGTAGAAACTGTAGCTGCAGGCAGTTATTTATTTATTCCAGGTCAAAGTTAAGACAACAGCGTCTGATGGGCTAGTAATATAATAAAATTTTATGCTTATCTGTTTGTTTGTGACTTAGCAAAGTGAGGCCTACTTCAAAAAAGTCGACAATACAAACAGAAAATTATAGTAAATATTGTATGACGACTTCTACGGCTCAGTGGTTGAGCGCGTTGGTGCACAAGCCGGTGGTCACGGGTTCGGATACCGCTGAAGCAACAAAAAGTTTTTGCTGTGTTCCTGGTTCACGGATGTGTATTAAATATGTGTATAATATAGTAAAAATCTTAAATATATGTATAATATTAAGTATTAAAGTATTTCATATACTTCGCGTCTGATCTTCGTAACAAGTTCTTCTAGTACTAAGCACGGGGCCAGATTGAAGTGGTGTGAAGGGTCAAAAAATATTTATATTATTAGCATTTAACAAGGCATCATTGCTCATATTCTAATTCTCTAAATTTTATGCCCATGGGCTGTGATAATCACTTACCTTACTCACCATCAAGTGATTTGTCTGCTAATTTGCCCCTTACTCCATAAAAAATTAAACATGGAAAGAAATTGATGATGAATACAACATATTACATGCTAATATGCAGTTGGCACATATGTTCAGTGTACAAACACTTTGCATGCTAATCAAAGATGGACATTCCCCGTGGGCCGCGAGCCGCGTAGCGAATTTAAATTCCACGCTTGACGCTTCAGAACACAAAAGTATTTTTCTACTGTACACTAGGACTAAAAGCCTGAATAATAATAATTCAGACGGATACAATGTCTTTTGTCTTTATATAAAACATAGTTGTTATATGACGTGGAAAAATAGACCGTAGGGCGTAGAAGTAGGTGTTATAATGGAAAGCACGGTCAACCATGCACGGAAAACCATGTCACCACAACATGGTTTTTGCCATGTATTGGCTTACAGTTTGAATAATGATGAAGTAGATAGCTTCGATAGTTGGTATTCGGTATGACGGGTGATGTCGATTCGATAGTGAATACCTACACGTCTATTGTTTAGAATTATATCATTATAGCGCAACTAAGCACTAGGTATCTAGTTAAACTGAGATTTGGAGTTATTGCATCGTTTATTATTAGCATTTTATGGGCATGTTTCGTGATTAGTGTCAAACATTGAGTTATAATGTACTACGTATACATTATAACTCAATGGTGTCAAAAATCTTTTTTTGCATGTTTTGTCTCCGTCGCTCGATATTTAAAAAAAGCAGCGACAAAACTTCCGATTATGCTACCCGTGTCTTAGATTAGATAGAGAATTATTAATCTGTATACATACTTATTAGAAGATTTGTTTTACAATCTTAGAAATATATGTTAGTTTTGGTTATAAATGCCACCGATTGGCAATAGAAACGCAACGCATCACAAGTGCGTTGAGTGTTGACTGTTGACGGATCCCCCTTGGTAATGCTCAAGGCCCCCGCAATCACTCGGCCAACCGGCAAACAACACAAGCGTTATTTCAAGTCGATTTTCTGTCAGGCCGCGTTATTTCTCCTGGTATGTCGACCCGTTCGTGCCGTAGTCGACATGCTTTGGAAGCATAGCTCTCTCGCGGTTAAATTACCCTCACAAATATCAGGCTTCGGTTCAGGTTTCATAAAAAAGTATTTACTAATTGGGTAGATAACAGTAGATCATATTCGATGCCTTGTGAAGCCAAGATAAATGTTTTGTCAATACTTTTTAATACATCCATGACGAAGTGTAAACAATTTGAATGTCTAGGTACAATCTACATCGCAGCAGCATGTCTCATGCACACACCCTGTAACCGTAATAGGAAAACGTGGTCTCGTTTGTAAATTAACACTGAGCAATGGTTTAATGGTTTGAGCTCTCCATTATAAAGCCTTCGAATTTCAAAGGCGTGTAATTTCATATGCCGCGAGACGGCGTCATCGTTGGACGCCTACGATAGAACCTTTGAACGTTACGAACAATGATAAAAAAAAACTTGCGTTCGACTTTTAATATTTTAAATTTTCAATGTGGTTTATTTTTTAAGTTAATTTTATAATTAACTTTTCATATATAAATTAAAAATGTTAGTGATGTGATTGTGTGATGATACACAACAGGATGAAGTTGGATAACTATGGCTTTGAAAAGTTGCAGGTTTGTTATTGATTGTATTCAAGTAGATAGTCATGTCCCCTAGCTACTGATACGAGTTATCAGATTGGATTTGAGTTAGCCGTTAGGACTATTCTATAATACATCAATGCCTCTATGGTAGAGTATAAAATTTACTATTTATAATACTCACCCAATCTTAATATTATCTATTTACAAACATAAAGTTAAATAACTTTATTCGAAAATACTACCAAGTAAAAGAAAATAGAGCGCAACTCTATCTAATGCAACGGGATTACAATTGTTTGAAATAAACCCTAAGGATTCTTAGTTAGGTATTGTCATCACCTTAGTTACAGATATCAGTATGCTTCTCTATTCATATCAGTTAATATTTTAACGTAAGGGTACCTATGCATCCTCCTGAAAGTAGGTAATCCTTCCGGCGCCCATGGCTACTGATTATTTTTAAATTATAATCCAGTTTATTCGATCATTATAGCAGGCTTATCACTAATTTAAAGTTTACTTCCTTATCACTTACCAACAATTGAATCGGAGCTAGTTTGTTATAAGTTTACTTCCACAATAGTGTCATGGCTAACTAACGGACATAACAGAATCCTTAGTATGCATTATGTACTAGCTGTTAAACATAGCTGGCAGCACTTGACGATAACTAGCTGACCTTCACAGTCCACTTGTTCCTAGAAATAATATAGCGTCTAAAACAGTACATACTTTTTTAAAGCTAGCAAATTATAACCAGTAATGATCAGCCGATCATGATGATATGCACCAGAAGAATTGCTGGTGCGTTCCCGATTATTTAAATCCCGAACAGAAAAACAAGGCCGTGTATTTTTCTGTCTGAGACGCCATATAATTCGTATGGAAGCAGGAATAAGCGCAAATTACTCTAGGATCTCATATTTTTGTGTTAAAATCGATTTATTGTAATGTCGTGAAGTATCCTTCAATCATGTAACTTCAACATTGCAACTTATCGTTTTGTCTATCCTTTCGTTGAAATATCATTTAAAATCATAATCGAAAACTACGCAATTTAATCAAATGGCATATGGCTGATATGGCGTCTTGCGTAAATATTGCGTGGAGATGTGTGGGCGAATATTATAGGTTGCCATAATTTATTCTGTTGTGTTCGTAAGATGCACCAATATCCATGTATCACATCACAGTTCTTGTATCTTGACAATTTCGTAGATAATTGCGTTTATGATAGAAACTAGGAAGGCAACAGTTTCATTTACTTAATTTACATTTGTCAGCGTACACGAATTTTTGAGTCCTAATTTCTACATAAATTTAGGCCCACTTGCGCAGAACTGGGTTAAATTTAACTCCGGGTTAAATGTCATGTTATTTCTCTCGTTGTTCGTATTTATGAAAGAGAAGGCATGCTATTTTAACCCACGGTTAACTTTAACACAGATCTGCGCAATAGGGCTTTAGTGTTTTCGCATTAAACATTATAGACAGTAAATATCAAAATGGCGAACTGTAATTGTGAATACGGTTTTTGCGTCATTGGTCAGTTTTGATTTTTTGACTGCAAAAAAACGTAGTTATATATAAGACTGGCGTATTTTTTACAAATCAATAATCTGAAATGTCGTGAAAGCCTCTCTCAAGACATAGAAAGTTTTAAGTATAAGTACCTACCTACATACACGTACCTACGTGTATTTTGTGGTTCATACAACTTCTACCAATGTCAATAATAGTCACACGTGCGAATATCTCCAATTCACGAGTAGGTGACCCTTTATTACGTAGAAGAGATAAAGAACAGCATCTAGGCAGATCCGACGCACCTACTGCCTATCTAAAAATAACCCTTTTAGTTCAAGAGCTCAGGCCGTTTAGTATAATCCCGTTAGTGCCAAGGCAAATGGTTTACCCTGTGCCAACAGTAATCCTATATTGGAAGGGTTGAGACCTAGGTATGCGACCGTGTACACCTCGGCACCATCATTAGTGTTATTGTATATTAAGCAATGGTCAAGTATTGCAGAAAACATGTAACTCAAACTTAACTATTTATTTCCATATAGATGATTAGTACCTGGGTAACTGAGCTTTGCCCGGAGTTATGATAAATTTTAAAAAATAATAAAAATAACCACAAAAATATTTATTTATATGACCAGGATTTGATCCCACCACATTCCGAAATACCGAACAAAGCAAAAAAAGTATAACAAAGCGCCAATTGGACTGACATATTAGAGTCGAAATGAATGATATATTGTTGCACGACGAAAGAAAAACATACCTAGCTTAAAATGCGCAGATTCCTAGGTATATGACCTAGCTAGATCGTTTTTTCTCCCCCAAAACTCCCTGGCCACTGCATACTAAATTTCTTGCAGCCGTTTTCAAAAAACCTATTATATATAAACAAGATTGTCTCGTTTAAAGTATAAGATAAAACACTTTTATTACATGCAAAAAATACGATTTTTTCCTGTATTTTTTTTTTATTAAGTACATAAATTAATAGTGCTCTGAAAAATAAGACAGTTTACAAAAAGAATAGTACCTATACTAAAAATCAAAATTTTTAAACATATTGCAGGTTCTTTGAATCACTTTTATGAGTCTCGTGAAAACGCCCCATATAAAAGTCCTAGTAGGTGACGTCACACGCTAGTTAGTAATGTGGCTACGAAATGTATGGCCATATGCACAAAGTGTCTGATATCTCGTAATCGTTGATACGTACCACAGTAAATCTTTTTGCATTTGATGTAAGTAAACTAATTATGTAGGTTTTATACTTTCACTAATGTTTTAAAAATATTTCCACTTTTTTGTGACTTCCAAATGCATATAATTACAAAATTACAAATAAAATGCCAAATCTTTTTACTTTTATCAAGTTGTAATACCTAATTTTTACTTAATTTATTTAAAAAAACTAAATTTTTACATGTAGGAAAATACCCATAGGCCACATGTAACATGATGCTTACGGTTCGGTAACCAACACGTAAGATCCTTAAGTAAGTATTTCTTTCGATTTGTAGGATTAAGGATATGATCTAATAATATTCCTAATATCAAAACCTTGCGTGGGTGACTCTATATTTTTAGTATATTTAGTATATTTTCTTAGTCGGTAAGACTTACGGAGTTACGGCCGAATACTGAAACGATAGTCAAATTAAGTGACTCAAAGCACATACCGTCCTTGTCAATTCGGCTAACAGAGACAGCGACAGCCCGTGAATGGGAGGGCTCTTAATTTTAATTAACGTTTACCAACGCCAACCGCTATTTTATGAAACTGCTACAAATCTTTTCACCTAGCTATCCCTTATACAAAACAGGTACAAAGCATGTAATGTAATTGCAAGCTTTATTTTTCGTAAAATAAAATATGCTATACCTTATTACATAAAGCAAAAAAAAAAGTAATAACTTAGTGCACAAAGAAGTCATTTAGCAGCGAACAACTCGACGGTTATATTAATTAGTTGTATAATTTTATCGGCACACAATAACTTCCTTGCAAGGGTCCATTAGTTTGATGGATGGCGGATCAAAGACCTCAGCGGATGCCCAGACGAGCTCAATTCATGCACTCTAGATAGATCTAGATATCGTATTCTAGATTACGCACTATAACATTATTGTGTTGCGTCCGGTGCCTATAGGATAATGCAATATAGTTGGAGATTTGACGAATGGGTAATACTTATTCGGAGAAAAATATTATTGAACTTGAGTGAACATGATAAATTAATTGTATGGTCCACTTGCACAGATCTGGGTTAAAGTTAACCACAAAGGTATAGTAAGTTACACAAAAAGTCACAATGCACTGCAGGCTACAGCGAACTAGCTAAGTATGACCGCAAATTGCATTGGTATGGCAGAGGTGTGGCAAATCCAAATTACAAATATTGTTTGCTATTTGAAATGTCAGAAATAATATCTGCTTACAATATTTCTCAGAGTACTGTAGATTCTATTACCAAAATGTAAGCAAATGTGTATTCAAAATATAGACAAGGTTATGGAATTGATTATTTCTTCAAACACCTGTGTAAAGGTAATTGTCTTGTTTAGATCCTTATGTATGTATTGTAATTTGTACTAATTGTTTTGCTAATTAAAATACCATTTCTGATAATGAGCTTTATATAATATATTGTCCCGTGTCCGGAATCTCCCCGGCCGGAGAAAATTCAAGACGCTTAAAATACAACTATGGTCTGAACTGAATCAAAATCATAACAGCGTCCGTACAATTTTTATTCGATAACGTGAGAATACTTTGTTGTCAATTGTCTGTGCTACGCCCACTGAAGATTAGATAAATATAAGATTAGATAAGATGTTACTCTAGGTCTGTACACTCTACCATAATATTATATTTCGCAGTAGGTATATAAATTCCATTTGACTGTACAGCATTCTTTCCAATAAACATATAGCAACAATATCAATTCTATATTAATTGTGTTACTCTTAGATTATTAGTTTTGTGGCAAGAGTGGATGCCCCAAAGGGAGATCTCCGACCGAGCGAGATGGTATGCTAGGTCAGGCCGAAGCCTACTTGTAGTCATTTCAGGTGTTGTATATAATATATCGCCGATCTTAGAAAACTTCGATAGCTCGATTCAGGATTGTGGCGCTAATTGGTCCGCCACAGTTTATTTTATGAGATTAACCTTTCTAGATGAACTGGAAATATTTCGTACCTCTTCGACTTTTTTTTGCCATGGGTCCAACGGCGTTTCCCTTCGGTACCCCTAAAGTCACATCAAAGTAATTGTATACTTTGATAGCAGTAACCAGCATATCGATAACTGCAAAGGAGATAGTTATTTTATAGTTGCTCTAGTGGAAGAGCTATGAAAGCCCGCATTTTTCCAGATAGAAAGGTCACATTTCTAAAATTGGTACCCATCTTTTATTCCCACAGCTGACAACAAAGGTTTAATGTCCTAGAAATCCATTTGTGCATGTTGGATGTAACACGAGTGACATTGTAAACTGTATTCACAACACGACACCGCAAAGTGGAGCTAATTACATACCGTAACATGCAAGTGTGTGTAGCAATCGTTGCTAGAATCCTTTCATTGTTTTAATGGAAAACGTTGCATATCTATATTACCTAGACTACTACTGGCAGAGAAATGAGCAAATTCATCTATCCTTTATCTACGCGCACATTATCTGTATCTAACAAACATATGTCTTTAGGACTATTGAGTCCTAAAGAGTTATATGTTTAGATAGGCAATTCATTGATTTTAAAGATACCTGTGGCCATCTGATATTAGCATAAAAACTACGAGCAGAATAATGTTATTTTATTTTTATTTAACAATTTAGTGCACACACACAATTGTTACAATAAAATTAACAAAGAAAGATGACACAAAGGCACTGCTAATTTCTAATAAGAAATTTCTTCCAGCAGCCCAACGGAGAGAAATGGGATAAAATATAGCAGTTAGGACGTGCACAATTGATTTTAATACAATACAAATGTTCATTGTTTAATATTATAACAGTTATATTTTTAACCATGACCACGGAGAACCCCGTAAACAGTAACTTCAGTGAAATTGCTATGTAATATCAAGAGGGATAGGGACCGTTAACCCATACTACAGGTTTATCAACCTATCAAGGGTAACAGAACTTCACCCAGTGACTGGATTGTATGTAAAATTGTGCCTAGCTATAAGTTAATTTGTACCAACTACAATCTGCTTTTTGCACCAATAAATTATTATTATTATTATTATTGTATTGTATTAAAATCTAGTAACAGAAATAGGTATCTAGATCCAAGACAGTAAACGACACATTCCGTTCTCAATATATACATATAAGCATGTCTGGTCAGTTTCATACATTAGAAAATGAAGTACATGCTTAGTACGTAAAGATGTCGCTACGAGTGAGCATTGTGAACCATGGAAAAGTAAATCATATTAAAAGCACAATTAAACCGCCATGTAACTCGTTTTGTTTTACGTCAGTGATTTGTTTAGTTTTATTCTTGAAAATTTTCAATGATTACTGAATAAAATATGAATTTATAACAATATTTAATTCATACAACGCCCTCTTTTTTAAAAATTGAATTGATAAAGTACATCGGCACTACGGGACTCTTCAAATTAAATGTCGTCAATTCACGATAGATGGCCTAGTTAAAGCGACGACGCAACGCGCAGGCGTGGGCGTTAATTTAATAATTTATCTTTATAGCACAGAGATAATAATATTACGTTAGTACGTAGATAATAATATACTTAGTTATGTTTTGTTATGTTCGTTCTCTGAAAATAGTGTCATTTATAATTTCCACGTAAAGTGCCATCTAGTAAGTTTTCTTAGTAATTAACATTATACTGACAATCGTAGAACTCGTTGTAGTACCAACCTCGCGCCACGGGCGCCCGCGCCGCGCGATTAGTGTGGGGTCAAATCGACCTATGGGATTGTCCTCTGTTGTACGTAGTATATTATTATATCTGTGATATAAGTCATGAGTCATGATTCATGACTCATGCTACGCATTAAATTATTTTATACTTTTTATTTTTTTATTTTTAAATATATGTACTTAGTCTGGTCATAAATTTTTTACATTTAAGCAACATTTTAACAAACAAAATATCCGTTTTTATGCTCAAAGGTCTAAGGAAGCTTCCGAATTAGTCGACAGAGTGCAACGTGGGCACTATCCGACTTCAGTGATGGTTTGGTGGGGTATTAGCTGTGAAGGAGTGACTGAGCTATACTTTTGTGAAAAGGGTATCAAAACATCGGCACAAGTGTATCAAGATACCATTCTTGAGAAGGTAGTGAAGCCCCTTAACAACACCATGTTCAATAACCAAGAATGGTCCTTCCAGGAAGACTCGGCGCCGGGTCATTAAGCTCGGTCTACGCAGTCTTCGTTGGAAACGAACGTTTCGGACTTCATCAGAGCTGAAGACTGGCCGTCGTCTAGTCCCGATCTTAATCCGCTGGATTATGATTTATGGTCAGTTTTAGAGAGTACGACTTGCTCTAAACGCCATGATAATTTGGAGTCTCTAAAACAATCCGTACGATAGGCAGTGAAGAATTTTCCCATGGAAAGTGTGCGGGCTTCTATTGGTAACTGGCCTCAACGTTTAAAGGACTGTATTGCAGCTAATGGAGACCACTTCGAATAAGCTTTTTTTATATTTATCTATTAAACTAACACACTGTAAAAGTAATAAATGTTATTTGCAATAGAAAAATTTATTTTCTTTGTTGCAGTATTTATGGCAAGACTAGGTATATATGGGTATTTAGGTACTAATATACTTTAATTTCACAATCTATAAAAAGTAAGTATTATTAAGATAATTATTGATGGTAGAATTAGCCGCTCCCGCGGGTGGCCTATTATAATTATAATTAAGGCTTCTCTCGTTGTACCTACTTTGAGTTAGTTCGCCGATTTGTGAATTAGGTGTGCCAAGAGCTTGGGGTTTATAATTTTTGACCGTTTTTTTTGTATCTAAAAAAACCGCCCGAAAAATTATATTATTGATGGTAGAATTAGCCGCTCCCGCGGGTGGCCTATTATAATTATAATTAAGGCTTCTCTCGTTGTACCTACTTTGAGTTAGTTCGCCGATTTGTGAATTAGGTGTGCCAAGAGCTTGGGGTTTATAATTTTTGACCGTTTTTTTTTGTATCTAAAAAAACCGCCCGAAAAATTATTTTTTTCTTGTTCACATACTTGAAGACTAAGTTTCGTCTTAGTATGAACGCCGATGAAATCATATACCTAAATTACTACCAGCTCCCTAGCTTTTAGGCTATGGATCTAGTTTCAAAACTTGACAACATTTTCCTTGTTCCAGACGACTGAGAGGAGCGCGGGATGGGAGACGCACCGTGTGCGGCTGAGCCGCGTGCCGGGGTACGGATTCGGCATCGCCGTGTCGGGGGGCCGCGACAACCCGCACTTCGCCAGCGGGGACCCTTCCATCGCCGTGTCCGACGTGCTACGCGGCGGCCCAGCCGAGGATAAACTGCAGTAAGTTGATTCATGCTTTGAACACAGTGACCGACACCACAGATTAATGCTACATAGCTTTCGATTTGATTGTACTATTACAAGCATACGGTGTGCCCACGATTCTGTGGAAAATTGTGGGACATCAAATTTTTCAAATTTGGATCCATTGGAGCGTTCTATGAAAGCTGTTTCTCCATACGTTAGTACATATTTTCTACTCTGTGCCGACACTGTGTACTGTATATTTGCTTCATGATGATGATGTTAATACAACAACAACACATCCTGCTAGACCTTAACAACAGGGCAGAATTACATTTTTTGCAAGCACAGCCTATACTTGTAATGTTTAAAAGACCACAGAATTAGCCATCTCCTATATATAATGCTGCGGCAATCCGCAATGGCAGTACATAGTTTGATAGGCAACTTCTCATTTGACGAACAAATGCGACCAAATACGAAAATTCGCATTGAGCAAAGCGAACGCCGCGCTGCTTTTTATGATGCGATAATAAATTAAGAGTTCCAATCGTACTTTAAAAAATACAATGACAAAATTTCTTCTTCCAGAGTAAACGACCGGATAGTCTCCGTGAATGGCGTACCCCTGGAAAACGTAGAATATGCTCGTGCAGTCCAAGTGCTAAGGGAGTCGGGCGCGGCGGTGTCTCTCGTCGTGCGGCGGAGAGCGCCCGCGCCGCCGCCCACCGCGCCCACCACCATCAAACTGGCGCTCACCAGGAACGGGAAGAAGGAAGGTAGGTCCTCTAGTTAAGGAGATGTATCGCCTGATTGTTATAATATCTGTTTATAAATAACCGCAATTCCATAGGAGTTTTCCGGACCATTACGGCTATCAAACCTTCAAGAAAAGAGCGTATTATTCTTTGAAACGCATGCAACGCACTTGTTACTTCTCCGGACTTTTGCGGGTGTCCATGGGCGACGGTAATCGCTTTCCATCGTTTGCGTGTTTGCCTTCTATGTTTAATAATAAAGAAGGAGTAATACGCACTTTAAAAGCCCAGCCACTTTAAGACGGTAGGTCACTGAGTGAAATATAAGTGCCCTTACACGCGAGTATCTTTTGGCATCTTGAAGTCTCATCTAAGGCATATTTCATTGTTGTACTTTTTAAAACATTTTGTTTACACCGACTTCAATGATTTCATTTCTCTGTTACAGATTTCGGGATAGTATTAGGCTGTAAGATATACGTAAAAGAACTAACCATGCGAGCTCGGGAGCAACTGAACCAGGCTGGCCAGGGTTTATGTGAGGGTGACGTCATCACGCGGATCAACAACACCGCTGTAACCGATGCCATGACGCTCAAAGAGGCGAGGAAATTGGTGGAGTCTTGTAAGGATAGGCTTAGCCTGGTCATCACGAGAGAACTGATACGTGAGGAGACCGTCACTAATGGGAATTATCAGAACAATTATAGCAGTTTAGGTAAGTTAAAGAAGTTACTGGTATTTATTCTAACTAAAATTTTCTGTACTTATTTTCATGATACGTAACCATAATAGATAACTTACGAAAGAAGGGTCTATGTGTCCCGCAGGAAATTGCGAACCGAATAGGAAACACGATCTGAAGATGCGACCAGAATTTGTCCATAAATAATCCAACCAAAACGATACCCCACACGATGGGGTAGAATGAAAAAAAAATCATCCCCAATTCACATGTATGCCACGCCTAAAATTATACAAAATTATAATTATTTTATAAAGCCAAAAATAAGGCCTATATGCAATCTATAACTATACAATATTTACAGAAGTTAACGAGTGAGGACGAACAGACAGACAGACCGAATTTGTTAACCCTAACAAGAGATGGATGCTGGCTGCACGATTACATCCACGATCCTATTATTGTCAATTTCATTTTTTGGTACCAACAGCGTTAACTACATACCTTAAGCTAATTGAATAATACATGACAGTTGACTTATCCATCCCTCTTCCAACTTATGTTTACTTACCGTAGAATATAATATGTAGGTATTACATATTCATCATTATCATCTTGCTTCAATAGAAAATATTTATTGATATCCGTTAAAATTGTAGAGGCCACGCCCCTCAATTCGTACGGAGCTGGCGCGGGGGCGGGTGCGGGCGAGCTGACGTACTCGGGCAGCGGGCAGAACCTGTACGTGGCGGCGCCCGTGCGTACTGACGGCCGCCGCGACGACCAGCCGCCGCGACCGCCGCCGCCCCGGAACGACGGTAAGACAAACGAATATATGGGTTATGGTAAGCGAAAACCATAACCATGAACACATATTAGACTATAGGGTATATACGTTCCAACGAGCGTTTTTTTGTGGTTGCGATAGAAAAAACTGCACTGTAAATAGAACTCTGCGCCTTTTCTGTCGCGACCCCAAAAAAACTGTCGTGGGTGCGAGCTTTATAAGAATAGACTTGGAAAATTGCCGAACAGAATGCGAGCGATATGTCACTGGAGTTTGTAAGCCGTGATATCTGAAACTTATTATGCTCTTATGTTATAACATACTTTTTATAAGTGATATTAAATTATTGTTGTTTATATTCTAGATTATTACAGTAGTAGGCGTCAGCTGTATGAAGAAGATGGAATGACGAATCAGAGAAACAAACCACCGTAAGTATAAAAATATTTTTGAAACTGGCTATAAGTCCCACCTAAAATAGTTCAGACGTACATAATAGAGAGATGAGTTTTAAATATACTACTTCTTTTAATTTTGTACCAAAACTTTAAAGTAGGTACTATTTACTGAATGATCCTGGTATCTTCTTTTTCTTATAGCTTTTATATACGACCGACCCTAAATTCCTCTTTTTTTTTCAGGAGCGAGCCCCGTCTAATAAGCTTCCAGAAAGAGGGCTCGGTGGGTCTGCGGCTGTGCGGGGGGAACAGGTCGGGGGTCTTCGTGTCGGGGGTCCAGCCCACCAGCCCCGCGGCGTTGCAGGGGTTACAGCCTGCTGATAAGATATTGAAAGTGTGTACATAGGAGTTGTAACTACTTTTTATATTATGGGATTAAGGAGCAGATGGGTCGTATGCGAATACCGCTATCCTTGGACACTTGTAACACAAGTCCGTTACCGGTCTTTCAAGCAATCCCTTGGGCACCCAGTTCTCACATTCAGCGACGAACAATACAAGTGAATGAGATTATCGAATTTTGGCCCAATTTTCTTTTAAAATCGGGTAAATAATACCCGAATTTTCTGTAATAATAAGTCAGATTAAGCTGACCTTTTCCTGCTAAAGCATGCATATATCTCTTCGCGAATGTAGGAGGAATTTAGAATTTAGGAGGAGTTTCCTACTACTAGTGTTCCAGTTTCCCTCCCCAAGTAAAGGGAACACTTCCTACTCCTCCTACAATCTTCTGATTAATTTCGTTACGGGTCCCAAGACAGATTTAGCATGTCCCTCAGGCACCCTTGAGATCATATCAAAGGGTTTTTGTGGTTTGCTACCACTGTAGATCCTGGCTACACAGGAGTTGCAGTGGATAAGTGTGGTGGGTTACTTGCCCGTTCAAAATGTTTTATTATATTTTAGGTGAACGACATGGAGATGAAAGGCGTGACGCGCGAGGAAGCAGTACTGTTCCTGCTGAGTCTGCAGGACCGCATCGACCTCATAGTGCAGCACGCGCCGCACGAGTACTCCGCCGTCGCAAGCGGACAGACGCGTACGTATTTCCGCCATTTTGGAATTCAAAATGGTGGATTCATATTTAAACCAAGCAGCTGATTTTAATTTTACATTGTCCGCATTATAAAATAAAATAAAACATTTTTGAATACCGCCGTCTTTGTAATACAGGTGCATTAGTACGCAGCTTCTTGAAATAAAAAATGGCGAACAGCTAGCTGCTCAACGACGTCGAAGAATATATTATATTAATTAACGCAAAGAACCGTCGTTCAAAGATTTTTACTAATCACAGCTCGCGGCTATGTGCGCGCGGCATGGCGAGTGGGGGGGTCGCGGGACGTGGGTTTTTTTAAGCCAGGACTTTCGTTCGCGGGGCTGGTCGCTGGTCGCTTCGTGCTTTGACTATGATTTGTCTGACGTGACGTTTGAAATTACTTCTGACGCGACGTTTGAAATGATTTCGGAGTCAACCTTAGGCTTACGTCAACATAGTTGACATTCGCTGGTGATCGAGCTGTCATTTGTAGAGATTGTCGCCGCTGTGACGACGTAGACTATTGGTTTTTTTTATATAATACTAGATCCCGCAACTTCGCAAAAAGAGATCCCGCGATAAAGTGTGTTATTCTCCGTGGTCTACTCTATATCTGTGCCATATTTCATGTTGATCATTTAAGTAGTTTTTACGTGAAAGAGAAACAACCAAACAAATAAACACATTTATAATATTAGTAAGTATTATTTATAATCCTGTTCATATACACTTGTACTAATTAATGTTGTTTTTTACAGCGGGCGACTCGTTCCACGTCAAGACGCACTTCCACTACACGGAGCCGACGGACGGCGAGATGCCGTTCCGCAGCGGCGACGTGTTCCATGTCATAGACACGCTGCACCACGGCACCGTCGGCGCCTGGCACGTCTACAGGATAGGTAACCTACATGAACACTATACAATATATCCCTTACTAATAAAAATATTTACACAATAAATCTATACAATGTTTTGTTCTTGTCTGATACGTTGGAAAAGTCGCTTGACAGACAAGGACAAAACAGTGGATAGTTTATCCATTGTGTAAATATTTTTATTAGTAAGGGAGCACAAGTACCGTGTACACTGTACACCGTTTTAACAGCCACCGTGGTCCAGTGGTTTAGAGCTCGACTCTCAATTCGGAGCTCGTTTGTTCGATTCCCGCTTTGGAATAAAAAAAAATATTGTTTCCAAGTTTGGTTAGGACATTGCAGGTTGATCACCTGATTGTCTGACAAGAAAGGTGATCCATGTGTCGGTTGGGCATGTAAAAAGTCGGACCTGCGCCTGATTTCTCGCTAGTCGTGTCGGTCATCCGTGCAACTGGGTTGCGAGAGTAAAGGAAGAGAAAGTGCTCTTGTGTACTGTGCACACACTTGGGCACTATAAAAAATAACTCCTGCGTAGTTGGCCTGGTTTCAATGAAACCCGCCACCGTCACCGAAATCAGTGTGGGGGAGCTATTATATTATTATTGCACTGTAGGTACACCCAGAGACTACGTGTACTTAAAATACAGTAAAACCGAAAACGGAAACATATTATATGCGTGCGCGCTCGCAACAGTACATGAATTAATTATATTATACTTTATTACTTTATTTACTTATACTTTAAACAAAACAATCTTGTATATATTATATATTTTTTATATATTTTTTTCTTCCGTCTTGCAACAATATATCAATAATTTCGACTCTACTATGTCAGTCCGATTAGCAGGTTGTATAATTTTTGCTTCGTTCGAAAATTCGGAATGTGGGTGGGTGGAATCCCGGTCAATAAATATATTTTTTTAAATTATCAGAAGTCCGAGCAAACCCCAGGTACTTTTATATAAATTAGTTATTGTTACTAGGAAATAATCTAATCTACATATTATATCATATTATATTATATTACATCATATTATATAATATATATAACTTTATACAATATAATAATAATTAAAATTTAAAGTAAACGCTAGATTAACAGGTACATTATAGTATTATTTTTTTCCCAGGTCGGAACAATCAAGAGGTACAAAAGGGCACAATTCCAAACAAAGCAAGAGCGGAGGAGCTGGCGACGGCTCAGTTTAACGCCACCAAGAAAGAACTTTCGGGAAGCGATGGCAAGAACTACTTCTTCCGCAGAAAACGGTCTTCTCATCGACGAACGAAGAGTCTAGGGAAAGTGAGTCTTATAGAAAGCGCTTGCGCAATAATTGTATTCTTTTGTGCACCGATCACAGAGATTTTGCGGTATTTTTTTTAATCGGCCAATTACGAGTCGGCCTAGTGCACGATGGGTTGGATTGGATTGGTTGGTTAAGATAGATACCGTTCCATCTGGTTAGTGTTGACTCGCAATAAGCTGAGTGTGATGCGTTATGTGCCCTGTAATTTAGTGGTTAATGGTTATGATGATCATAGACGTACATATTATAGACGAGGAAAAAACTGTCCCCACTTAAACGGCCCCAATTTTGGGGATGTTTGGGGCCATTTGACATTTGAGGTATGGTGAAATCAAGATGGCGTTACTTTTCTTGTGTGAAGATTTGTTCTCTCAAATGTAGGTACGTCATAGCCCATCCTTAGTTTTGAAATCTTTGATGATGATTAATTACTATCGTGTTGTCCACAGGAGCACTGGGACGAAGTCGTGCTATCGGACAGCATCAGCAAGTTCCCGGCGTACGAGCGCGTGGTGCTCCGGCAGCCGGGGTTCGTCCGCCCGGTCGTGGTGCTGGGCGCGCTGGCGGACGTGGCGCGGGAGCGGCTGGTGGTGGAGCACCCGGACAAGTTCGCCTCGCCCAGTGAGTATTCATGACTATAATATGGGAAATGAGAAAAGCCTGCCAAGTGCGTGTCGGACTCGCGCACGAAAGTTCTGAAGAAAACGGCAAAAAAAAACACGTTTGTTGTATGGGATCCCCACTTAAATATTTATTTTATTCTGTTTTCTGTTATTTGTTGTTATTGTGGCCACTAGCATCATCTGTGAAAATTTCATCTGTCTAGAGATCACGGTTCATGAGATACAGCCTGATGACAGACAGATAGCTTTAATTCTATCAGCCAAGTTTCATTAGGTGCCGATTTTACCCTTTGGTTTCCAACCCCAAAAAAGAAAGACCTGTTGGATTAATGTCACCCATATAAGTAGACCGCACTAATTGAAGGTAAAAATACTACGCCGCTAACCATTTAATCATCAGGCTTGGCCTCTCTCTAATTCGAAAAACATCGGAAGTGTAATGCGACAGCCTCAAATAACCGGAGTTAAAAAAAAACTACGGTTTTTTATGGTTAGTCGCATCACACATATCAAGCCCATTTCTTTAGCTCGAATAGGGATTCTTCTATATTTAGGCGTATAAGGTTACTAACAGCATTTTTGATTACAGAAATGGACAACACACTAGAAGACAGCAAGTCGAAAGCCAGCGGCATCATACGTCTGTCCAGTATCCGGGGTGTGGTGGAACGTGGTCTTCACGCTTTGCTGGACATACCTCCCAACGCCGTGGATAGACTGAACTACGCGCAGTTCTATCCGATCGTCATCTTCCTCAAGGCGGACACTAAGCATGTGATCAAGCAGTTACGCAGTGGATTGCCCAAGTGAGTAATATCTAGATACGTACGAAATACATAATGACTACGTTCCTTATTAAGGGGGGTTGCCTTACTAATAAAAATATAATAATTTACACAATGGATAAGCTATACAATGTTCTGTCTTGGTCTGTCAAGCGACTTTTCCAACGTATCAGACAAGGGCAAAACATTGTATAGCTTATCTGAAGAAACTGCTGTAAGCTTTAAGACCGCCTTTTAGTGCAGTTCCTTTATTTTAGAAATTATCGTTATGTGTGTGAGTTTTTTATGAGTGTGCAAATAAAAAGTTTTCTATTCTATTTTAGACCTTATGATTTGTTAGTTTAATCGCATACTTGTTTTGTGGTCTACGTAGGTAAATACTTATATGTACAAATTTAAATTAAAAAAGCAATTAAGCATAGTCCATTTGAAAAACTATTAAGTATTCGTACATATATTTGTAAAGTTACCTACCGCATATGTATTTTGTGAAGTTTTCTTCCCAAATACCAGTGGCATGGAGTTCCTATAACTCCATTCCTTTCGGCTTCACTTACACTTACCTTTTGAAGACGCTCATCCCAATCTCTACCTATTATATAGGCTAGGGCTTATCTATAAAGGAAAACCAGCCTTCGCCACTGCTAAATGTTTATATTTTATTATTTCTATATACTTACAGATCTAAAGTTAACTTTTGTCTTATTTTCATTTATTTATTTTTGGTCACCATCATTTTCAGGACAGCTCACAAGTCTTCCAAGAAGCTTCTAGAACAGTGCCAACAGATGGAGCGTGTATGGGGCCATGTTTTCACACATACAGTAACCCTGAGTGAGGCCAACCAGGGCACATGGTTCAACAAGCTCTACGACCTCATACAGCGGACCCAGCAGCAGCAGCTGTGGGTCTCTGAGACCAAGGTGAGTAATTGAGTAACTAGGTTGTAGGGTTACGTTTGGTTAGTTTCACAGAACACAAAGCAAGTGGAAGATTATTTTTTTGTAATTATTTATAATTTTTATAAAGACTACATCCCGAGTACGTAAATTATATAGCTTATGTTACCCGGGCTATTATTACGAATCAATTGACAACAGTTTATTAATTTTAGGCTACGGTGAAACAAACAAACATACATACTCACATAGACTGCCAAAATCTTCCTTTTGGCTTGGCCGTAGTCGGGTAAAAAGTTGCATGTTTTATTTGAATATACGCCACACGCTGATGGATAAGGTTTATTTAGTTATACTGAGGAAAGTACTTACGTTTTGTATTCTAAGTGAAATGAAATTTTACCAATCTTGAATGAAAATAAGTAAGCGTAAGTACGCTTAGTCGTGACTCGTGGCACTCGGACCACGCCTACTTCGCACTTCCACTTGTTTTCTATTCCGTGGTTAGCTTATGTTCGATTTTACTATAGGTAGACAACTCATTTTATCCGGTACCTACACCACAGAGTAAAAATGTATACTTCCTTCTTTTTAATCTGTGCCTACATTCTACACCACATGGTCTAAAGTTACTATAGAGTGTAGAAGAAATATTATTTAAAATTATTATTCTTCCAGTGGCGTACTTAAATTTTATTTACAGTAAAGTAACGCCAAAAGGCCGTCACGTTGCATCAAATTTGTATTTAAAAATGTCAAGCTTTGATTAAATGGAATGATTCTTAAAGTTGTGGCCATCGGATCAGATAAGTTATCAAATATTGGAATCCACTTAAAATTTGTCATAGTTATTTTACTACTTGCTCTTAGAAGCTTAGGATAGTCTAAGTTAATAGAAACTAGATCTTATATTTTATTACACCGTTATATGAATATTATAACAACCATGGTCTATCATTCATTCTGCAGCATACAAGCAAAACTAACTCGGGGGATGCTATGTTTAATGTTGTCTATGTATCAACAGCTCGGGATGTTTGCTTGGTAAAGGCGGTGGATACGTGCTCTATTGTTAAGTGGTTATATTATATGTTTATATGAATATAGATAAATAATATGATCGAAATTGTTAAATTGTGTACCTTAAAAATATGGCCAAGGAGTTTATAGTTTTGTTTTGCAACGTTGTTGCGACAGAAAAGTAACTTGTGTTACACACGAACTCCATTCTGCAATTACTTTTGTGTCGTGTTATTTGCAGAAAAGTAATTATTTATTTATCTATATTCAACGACCTAATACAAATCATTAACAGCAATATTTCTGTCTTGACGTAGCACGTTGAAATGGTGTCGGACATATACTTTCCGGTCCCTCCGTCCCCGTACCCCCCGTTCTACCCCATCTCCTACCCCCTCAACTTCTACCCCCAGAAGCCTCATTCAGTCATCACGTCCCCATCACACATCATCAAGCGCCCTGACCCCATGTTTGACGATAACAGGAACCACGTAATCCCATACTACTACTCCGAAACGCTAACACCTTGCATGCCTAACAATCTGTACAGTGTGCCTAACGCTAGACGCTATACCACATACGACGATCGACAGAACTACTACCACAGAAAGTTGCACCCCCGATTAAATACGCGTCTCGATTATTCGAGTAACGTTAAGTCGAATATTCCGATTTTCAGACCGTATAGCGTTCTTGAAACGTCTAAATCTCCTTTACCTAGTATTCCTCGGCCGACCTCTGTAGTACCTACAGATCAGTTCAGGCCAGCTTCTTTGTTTTTTAAAGACGAAAAATCAAATGAAGTCCCCGAATGGAAGATGCGGCTCCTCAACGAAAAGCCGACATTAGACAAGCCAAGACAACCTTGTCGCATACCAAATTGTAAATGTAGCGAGAAGCCAAATAATAAAATAACTAGGTTTAGTGAATCTCGTACTTTGCCGACCACGAACAGGTCTTTGAGCGCAATGAAAAACTTGTCTTTACCGACTCTAAAGTTGGATGAAATTGATAAAGACGATGACACTTTGGCTGGAAGTGACAGCACTTTGACTAAGCCCATTTCTGAACAAAATCTTGGCTATGTCTAATTTGCTTAAGTCCTATAAAAATGTCCTCATAGAACAACTTCACTCTGAATGTAGCGTCATTTCTTATTTCTGATTAACGACTAACTTCAGAGGGATTATTTTACCCAATCTTGTTTTTTGGTTTGCATGTTGCTTGTTATGTAGTATTTAATATGTATTTATTTAGCTTTTTAAATATTAGCCATTTTGTTGTGTATTTTACCTACCACTGTACTATTAGGTTTGTATATTTTAAATTTTTATACCAAAGATTGAATTAATGTGTTGTATAATTTGTAAATTTGATCACAAGCGTTGATATCACGTTTGTTAATAATTCAAAGTTGACGTTCAATAATTTTTTTACTTTAAACGTTTTAAATAACTGTGCAAATACCTGTCTCTTTCCTGCACATAATGCGTGAAAGGAATGGCATACAATAGTGATGTCCAATATTGAAGGTCAGCTTGCGTGTGAGCATTAATCATTCACCGCTCAGTGTTTTGTATCATTCATTACCGTGTGCCCCTTCCGCGCCCCTCCCGTCAGAGGCCGGAGCCGTTGTCGGACGACTTTCTCTTCTCGATGTCGTCGAGCACGGAGAACCGACTGTCGTACGCGTCGAGCCCGGAGTCCGACTTGGAAGTGAGTCCGCCGCCCGCGCCGAGACTCGTGAAGTCGTCGTCCGACCCCTCCATAGCGACCACCCAAGACAATATGGACCGAGACGACGATATCGGGCACATGGCTGACGCTGTCCCGCCGCCGTACACGGTTCGTACCTGCTTGTCATATAATACCAAGATATGTACAGTCGCCGACAGTTTTCAACCTTATTGCTATGATAATAAGGTATCAGTGATTGTGGTCCTTAATGTCTTATAGATTCATAGTTCCTGGTACCAAAGTATTTATTGTTGAGTTACGGGTAAATGTTATTGTAATCGTTTCTTTTGTTAACATTTATTCAGTTGTACTGCTTCGCCATTATCATCAGTTTGTCCATACGTAAAGTACAATGCGGAGGAAATATTTGGTAATATATTATTAAATTAATATCAATTCAAACTAAATCTTTCTAGACTTCAATCAAATTACCTTTACACTAGGGCGTGTGCATACTTCAGCCGGGTTATCGCCGGACAAAGTTTTTTTTTTATTTAGAATTTTGGCTCCTAACCGTTACCATTTTTAAACAGCAAAGCGCCTATGACAGCAAGTACGGGTTCGCCAACGGTAATGGTCAGACGAACGGCGTTCAGAATTTACCGGCCGAGGCGCCGCCGTACCAGATGAGCCCTATGACACACTCGCCGCCGCAGTCGCCGCTGTATGGAACAGGTAATATGTAATAAGTAATTGTTGTTTCCCGTAACATAATACAAAATGACGACATCAACTTTCGAGAGTAAATTATTTAAAAAAAAAATGAAACCGAAAAAAAGTTTGAAGATTAAGTAGAGAAATAGTTAAAATTTCAGCCAAATTTAAAAGGGGAATTATTTATAAAATAAGTTTTATTTCATACTTTTTTGTGCATTTTTACTTTGGAAGTCGGTTTAATTTTTTGTTTCAAAATAATAATAATTTTTCCCTTTTTAGTGTTTGTGTAGTTTGTTAAATTATTATTAACATATTTTAAGAATGTTTAAAATAAATGATCGAATGTATAATTGAATACGCTCAAGCTTCCATTAGGTATTGTATATAAGATAATGATGATGATTACTGTAAGTTACATAATGGCATATGCTTGCAGTTCTTTAAACAATTTTGAATTTTCCAAACGCGTATCTTTAAAGAGGAGTTCTGTTCAGTGCTTTTGGATCCAGGGTATACATTGGTGAATATCTTACTTTTTGGTAGCATATGCTTGGGTTACTTCTGAAAAAGTCAAATCACTATATATGTCCATATAAATTTCGAGAAGTTCCCTCGATTCCTCATGGATGCCATCACCAGGTCATCGCTTTGGTGACATCGAGATCTATTTCGGATTATACCCAATTCATCAAAAAAAGAATTTTGAAAATCGGTCAACAGACCGGTGTTATCGTCGAACATAAAAAAATATATATTCATACAGTCGAACGTATAACCGCCTCCTTTTTTTGGAAGTCGGTTAAAAAATGCCTTGCGGATGTATTTTAAGTCTGTATGCATTTCAAAATCTTGTTAGAATACCTATATTATTATTTTGCATCGCGATTTCAAAGATATTTTTTTCTCTCTATTGTTTATGATAATCATCATCAAACTAAACAATGTTATACTACTTTACGTATTATAAATATATCAGTAGTTATCTCCATGTAAGGCTATTCAATGTTTATATTGTTATTACTTAGAAATAATAATATTATTAATTTTACGTACAGTACCTGAGCTGCCACCGCGCGGCGGTAACGGCGGTGCGCGCATGCCGGCGCCGGTGGGCGGCGTGGCGCTGCCCACGCCGCCGCGCCCCATCCAACTGCGACACGCCACGCCAGTGAGTACACACCTTTATATTTTCGTATTGGTGACACGAGCAGAAGCATCGCCAGATAATAAGCGATTACGGACATCCGCAATTTTGAAAAAGCAATAAGTACGTTTCCAGACTTTTAACTTGCCAAAGACATTCTTTACATAAAATCTCTTAATATATTTGAACATGTTTTTTTGATTATTGTTTTTATTAAAAAATATTTACTATCAAATCCCTATAAATATTAACTTGAATATAAATAATAAATAAATTTTCAGAACCGTCCCAGCGCGCAAGAGCGTCTATTCGGTAACGGCGTGGGCGGCGCGGGAGGCGCGGGCGGTGCGGCCGGCGCGGGCGCAGACGAGACGGGCACGTACGCTGCGCGCCCCGCCAGCATGCACCTGCCCGGCTCGCTGGACCGCCACAGACACAACCAGGTACGTCGTGCCTTGGCACGAGTGGGTCGGCTCTCTAGAACTGACCGAGTGCGAAAGAACATCTTGTTCCATTGCCGGTCTTATTCCATAAAAAGCTAAGCCAAAATAGCAATATCACAGAGTAGAAAATACATACACTTACGTACAGAGAAACAGCTTTCACAAAACGATCCAAATCGATCCAAATTTGAAAATTTTGACGTCCCCTTCAACGGCCCACAATTTTTCCACTCAATCGTGGACACACCGTATGCTTGTAGTAGTGCAATCAAATCGAAAGCTAACTATGCAGCTGTTTATCTCTTCCTCTTTCTTTAATCCGTGATAATATTAAAGCTCATTTAACTTAAAAAAGACGGGTACAAACGATAATAATATTGCCACGATGATGATGATTATATTTGTTTACAGCAACCGAACTCATACGACGGCGCGCCGACGTACGACTACAGCGCGAGCGCCGCGCCCGCGTCCCGCCTGCCGCCGAACGCGCCCGACGACCTCAAAGTAGCACCACCCTCTATGTAAGTAAAGCACATTCAGAAAACAGTATTAAATAGTAGAAAACATAATTTCAGTAACCGGAAATATACTTACAGATACTTATTACACAATATACAGATTATACAATCCTTAAGTAAGGGTTTTCATCTGTATATTTTGACTGGATAAAAAGTGCGAGCTGCACACAAATATTTATTTAAATGTAATATTTATAGATATTTTGACTTTTATACAAAAATTAGATCAATTCTATCCACAGAATGATAAATCTTTGCCGAACACATTTTTTTTCTATATCTTAAGTTTTTCTTAAGTGGATAAACCTTGCAGGAAGATGGATCCCCCGCCTCCCTCCAACCCGGTGCCGGCCAGTCCGCAGCGGAACTCCAACTCGCACGAGCACAACTCGCTGGAGTATAGGACGCCGGAGAATACATACAGGTAAATCATTATAATATTACGACTAGACCACACCACACATACAAAAATTACCATTTTCGGTAATTTATACAAATGTTTCTTTGTATGTTTGTTTGCATTCAAAAGGCTCCGAAACTGGAACGATTTTGATGAACTTTAGCACAGATATAGAGTATAGACCACGGGAAGGACCTAGGCTACTTTTTATTGCGGTAATTTTATTGCTGTACAACATCACGTACACTTACCGCGAGATTTCCTTTTGCGCGCACGATGTCGCAGGCATCATATTGTATAATAATATATTGCTTCGTCTTCGATGCAATTCGCAATTCATCGATTGAGTTATAATTAGCTGAGTCCACCGTTTCATAAACAAGCATCACAACTTAAATTGACCATTGCCTTTTGTTCTAGACCATCAGACACTTACCGCATGCCGCAAAATCGTCCACCAATGAACGGCAACAGTCCGCACGCACAGACCATGCAGGCGCAGCACATGCACGCACAGCATCCACAAAACAGTCACCCACAAAACAGTCATAACCCACAGAACTCGTACAGTCAACCACCGAACAGCCATAATCCACAGAACTCGCAAAACAGTCATAACCCACAGAATTCGTACAGCCACAACCCCCAAAACATGCAGAGCTCACATAACACACAAAATGCGCATATGCCGAACTCGCATAATACACAAAACACGCATATGCAGAACTCGCATATACAGAATCACACGCACGCTGCGCCCGCGCACGCTCGCGGCCCCTCGCTACCGAGCGTGCCAACCAACGATCATGCCAAGTACAGGCAAGTTTGAGTATTTTGTTTTTATTTAATATAACAATCGATATTTTTACTAGGAACTATTAAATAATCAAAGTTATATTGCAATAACGTTTACCCATAACTCGAAAATAAATACTTTGGTACCGTTGCAGTGGGCGGACGAACTCGGCGTCGACGGCCGACTACAGTTCGCGGACGTACAAGCCGGTGCCGCCCCCCAAGCCCAAACACTACCGCCCGCCCGACCAGCCCAGACCGGTCAGTACTGGCCTACACATAAATTGAAATGTGTTTGTAGTATTATGTGTCTCCCAATAAGATTTATTTATTTAATGGACCGTATCGACCAAATGTCTAATCTGCCAGCTAATAACTAATTAATGAAGATACGATATAGCTCATCGCATCCGATAATGACGAAAGACAAGAGAAAGACAGGTATATGTTTTAATATGAAACATCGTCATCGGGATAAGTGCTTTTTTCCATGATCCAATCTGATATTCGAGGCGCCGGTAATGACAAAGACATCAGAACCTCAATTCTCGTATTTAAAGTTGACTTTCATTCTACTTTGACTGTATTATAAGTGAAGCGACTTGTTATCATAAACTGATTATGTAACGTTTGGACCAAACAGGAGGCGTTTGATGCTGCTTTAACGTTTACGAGAATACCGGTTTGGCAGTTTTAGCGTGTCAGGACTTGATTGTAATTGTATTATTGCTTGTTTTGTTCAGCAGAATGGACCCTCAGATCTTATATCTTATATATATATATATAGGCTTGATATTGAAACATATACCTGTCTTTCTCATGTCTGTGTCATTATCAGACGCGATAAGCGATACCGTATCGCGTAATGTGAAAACGCTCGTGAGTCATATTTGCATGGACGATGCAACCTTAAAATAATATACACATTTTCTCTGATTCATGTAAACAACCAACCCATTCTTTAGATGGCACTTTAGAATTTCCTAAGAAAATCAGATTAAATTTCCAAATAAATTAGTATTAAGCAATAACATATATTGAAAATATGTATTTTTTTATTTATGATATAGAACATGGACGCTGGCGGCGGTGGCGGCGGCGGCGGCGGCGGCGGCAGTGCGGGCGCGCCGCAGTTCGCGCACGCACACTCGCACTCGCAGCCCGCGCCGCGCCCGCACCCGCACTCCAACTACCACCAGGTAATGCGATACTAATGTTTCACACTAATAATACACACAACTTCTTGCACTTTTTCCACTTTAATAGGTGTTTTAGATTAATTTTAATATACCTATTACATGACCGGCTTTGACAAAGTCATCATTCTATCTATCTACACCTGATGATTATTATTACTGTGAAACATGTCATCCACCAAGAACCGACAGTACGATAGGTATACTAATGTTCAATTAAACGAAATTCTAATTGGAACTGTTCCTTTTCTGTTTAGTGACGTTTTAATGGAACTAAAAATTATTGCTAGTATATACTTTTTTGCACTTGGCAACTAGAAACTTCTTCTTCTTCTATCTTGATAATGCTAACTATTCTAAAAGTTTCGTATAAGATGTGTTAACTTTGCTTCTTTTCTTTAGTGTTATCTGCTACTGTAAGGCTGGAACTATGTGACCCAAAATCCGGCGGGCCCGGGAAAATTCAGAACACTGAAAATTATGGACTAAAATGAAAAAAAAATAAAAAAAAAAAATAAAAAAAAAAAACGATAAAAATAAATAATAAATCTCTGCGATAAAACATTAGAGCTAAAAATCGAACACACAAGTGTCGAGTCAAATATCAACGTCATATATGTCAGCTTGACACTCGACACTTCGATTTTCAACTCTATTGAATTAGGGCAGAGTTCTATTTTCAGCGCTGTGAATTTTCACTGGACCTCCGGATTCCGGACAATATATAGTTTGTCCAGCATAAGTGGCGTTATTGTAACATAAATAAAATGTAATATCATGATCAGGGCATGTACGCGGGCGCTCAGGCGGGAGGCGGGCTGCAGTCGCCGCCGTACGCGGGCCCGCCGCACCACCGCGCGCTCAACCTGCCGCACAACCCGCATCTTATTGGTGAGTCCAATGGTTTAGTCCAGTCCGTAAAATTACAGTCAAAACATACTATAGTCAGTACATATATATAGTCTTAGCTAACTGACAAATGAAGAGAGCGATGTGAAATGAGTAGGAAAGTCACTTCACTGAGATTACAAATGTTAAGGTTGCTTTTGGCAGCTTCTAGTATCTTCACGTTAAATTGTGTGCCACTTGGTATAATACTTGGTGATCAAAATACAAGTACTAATTCAGGCAAACAAAAAGTTAAATCGTAGTGTGTACTGACAATACATGAAAATGAAGTCCAGTCACTAGTGTATCGACAGCCACTTTATGTAAAAATAAAGGTAAAGAAATGATTACGCTAACAGATATTTATTATCAGAGTAGCATTTCAATTGTTTCATATTTACATGTTATTTTAGACTTGGCAGGTAGCAGGGAACAGCGCGGCTCGGCGTTCGAGCTGTATCGAAAACCGCAGCACATGCACAACATGAGGTAAGTCAGCACAGACAAACACACACTCTTATTCCAATGCACCGAAAAAACATAGGACCATTAAAATGAAAAAATAAACTTATTAAGAGTCACAAAATTCGTCTTTGCATGTTCTCGAAGCTGAATTCATTTGTTTTCGAGCCCCCTGTAAACTTTGCTCTAACATGCAAACACCGATCGCTTCACAACGACTAACATGTCTTGTCGGGCCACAGTATTAGTTATGGTATTGTTTGTGGTTATGAAATTTATAAATATATATTTGTAACATATATCTCTATACCGGGTATATTGTGTAACTCAAAAAGTAGTTCCAAGAACAATTGGCAGTGCGTGTCTGCATTTTAGTGCAATCATAGATTTTTAAGCATATTGATTTAAAGCAATCTCTTTCTTATATCTTAGTGTATTTAGCTTCGCTGCTGTTCTATCTTGTTATCTTTCCTTTTATTATTAGGATACACCTATTTATTTCAATATGCTTGTAAAATCGCGTGAAATTTTTAAAGTTCAATAGACATTTCAGACTTTTCAATATTCTAATTTCGTATTGATAGAATTATGTATTTTATTATATCGTTTATCTATTGAATTATCTGAGGTGTCTCATAATACATCATTGTGTAACTAAGTGGGTCTGGTTGTGGGTTTCCGCAGTTCCTCCGATGCCATGAACTCCAGTATGGAACCCGACGAATCGTTCTCACCAAAAACTAAAAAGAAGCTCTCGAAAAAACCCTCCTTCATTAAAAACGCCGTACTCGATTTGTTCCGCTCGAAAACGAAAAATTCTCAAAAGGTCTCGCGGCAAAAGTCACTATGCGAAAGTGACTTGCAGCAGAGATACGAAAACCAAATTCCAATGCTGAGGCGAGAAAAGTCAGACCTAGGCGATCTGACCATTCATATGAGAAACACTCAAATTCGAAACCAAATGTTGCAACGTAGCAACTCGTCCTCATGCGAAAAATCTGTTCTAAAACCGATACTTAAGAGACAGAGCTCTTTCTGTGATGACAGGAATGGCTCTATATGTACAGTTAGAGATTACGATACGAAACCTATTGTGAAGAGTTTAAGGAGGCAGAGTTCCATGTGCGAAATGGAAACCGAACCTAAAGTTACCCCGTTACTGCGTAGACAGAACTCCCTCATAGAATATAATAGAAAGAATCCCGCTTACGGCCAGAACTCCAGCTTTAATATGATTACCAAAATAGATCCTATTTACCAAAGACACCAGCAAATGAAACACGAACCATTTTACCCTACACAACCACTACCTCCAGAACCACTGTACCAAAGCAAAGAACATATAGTTTATGATCCTATACCTAAACCTAGAAGAACATATGCTTCTCTTTACGATACCTCCAGCGAAAATCCATATGCGACGCGTTCTGAGATCTCCAATCAGAGTTTCGAAAGTAATTATAGTAATCGTGAAACTTTAGCGTTGCCAGTAATGGAATCACCGTATGCATCAAGAGCAGAATGTATACGAGACAATCCGTATGCGACCAGAAATGAGGTTTCTGAAAATCCATACGCCTCAAAACAAGATATGGGCAAAAAACCCGAATCCCTTTACAGTGAGTCTCCATATTCCAGCAAAGAACAAATGTTGCGAAACAGAATGACTGAAAGCCCTTATACTACTAAAGAAGATATGCTTAGACAGAGATTTTCTGAATCACCGTACAATACCAAGGAGGAGATGCTAAAACAGAGAATGGAAGGATCTTACAGCAAAGAGCCAATTTATGGCAAAAGAACTTATGAGCCTCCTCCAAGTACCTCATGGTCTGAAAGCTCATATTCAGTCAGGCCGGATAGAAGATTACATACGCCAATAAGTTTTCCAGGGCGAATATCTCCTATGAGTAAATGTATGAGTGAACCTCCATATGCTACTAGATCAGAAATGTTAGGTAGATTGGGCCAAACTGAGTCACCGTATGCTACACGAGCCGAAGTAAAATCTAGCTGTTCTGATAACAACTATAACATGCAAAATGAAATGTCAGATAACATAGCTCACAAAAGACCTGCATCTGCAGAGTGCACATATGTTACAAAACAGGAAATATTATCACAAAAGGCAGCTTTATTGATTAATAAAGATTCCTCTTACGGCAAATTAGAAGAAAAGTTAGAAATTATAAGACAAAGAAATCAAGCGAAAAAGGAGAAAATATATCAAACTAGATTGGAAGCAAATGAATGTGATTCTATGAAAATAAGAGAACCTTTATATGTTTCAAAAAGAGAACTTAAAGATAGTGTCATATACGAATCACACCAAGAGGCTAAGGAATTACCACCATCGCTAAATTCTGATGGGAGTGCTAGAAGTAGCCCATACGAACTCAGCGATGTAAATCATTTATCTAGAAGAGAATCACTATATCAGACTAAATCTGAAACTCAGAATGGTGAACTGGAACCGTTTCAAGAAATAGATTTTTCGAAATTAAGATTAACAGAATCTCAGACTGATGCAGAAAAAGAAAAATCCAAAAATGTTGAGGGTAGCATATTAAAAGGTGAGCCAGTGTACGCACCAAGATTGCACGGAAAAGCCGAACATATTTCCAATGCACTCAAAGTGACTACATCCCCTGTACCGTACGATTCTAGTACTTCAATGGAGACTCACTACGCTTCCGAATGTAGCATGAATTTCGAGAGCAAGCCACAAAGTACACCGTATACATCTCAGGATTTGCTGGAAAAAACTAAACCCAATCGAACGGTGACGTTCTGCGAACAAATATTAGAGAAAAGCGAAAACAGTAATGACAATTCGGAGAACACAATCAAAAACGATTCCACAATTGTAAATAACGAGTGTACGATTAAGAATGAGTCTGGTGACGGTGAAAAGTCAGTAGAACCAGACGGGCCACATACAACATGGGGCATATTCGACAGCGAAGGTGGCATGTTGGAGGACAGACACTGGGGCGTATCCTTGATCATCCCACCGAAGGCAATAGCTCCAGGGATCAAACAGAAAATATATTTCACGGTGTCGGACCCGCGGCTGAGTCAGCGAGTGGGGGGCCCGCCCATCGATATGGATAACGGTAAAGCTTTTGTAATGGAGCACGCGTAGCGTAGACCGCACTTACTAACGAATGCAATGATTCGCGGATTCGAAGGGTTGAAAATCGTATTGTAGATTTGGAAATTGCATGTTTCGAGCATGGTACTAAGCAACTTCTACAATTTTGCACACTTTTCTATACAAATAACGTTCCATGCACATTTCATATTTTATTGTATGTATTTATGTATTTATTGAATGACATTGAGTGATATTTGTGCAGTATCTGCCACACAGTTCGCTCCTACCTAACGATCGAGGAGCGGCGCCGGCGGTTCTGCTATCTACACCCGTTATCGTATGTCCAAGATATTTATTTTGTGCACTGTGAATATGTGTGCAAAATGTGCGTTCTCAAAGTTGCTTAGTGAAGTCAAACTTTAGGGGCATACGTCTGTTGCATTCTAATGTTTACTCTTGTTTATGAATTATTATTTGAGGTTTACTTAAGTCCGCTTGGTTGGTTACTTAGTTTCATGCACGCCTGCTTGCTAACAAAACGCATTAATGTGTAGCGATTTGTGTTTGTGTGTTTGTATACGTTTCTTTGGTAATATGGACGTTGCTGTTACAATACAATATACACCCTAAAACTACATAATTTAATGTAAAATCTCAAATTTTGCAGCTTAAAGACAACTAAGTTAATCCACCTAAAATTCTAATGCATAGTGTTAATCAAAAACTGATAATGTCTGTTAATTATCTTTATTCTTTATTATAATATTCTTTATTATAATCTGTTAATTAAATATTTTAACAAAAACATTGACCTTATAACTAAAATATTTAAAAATTACAGAGCATCTGAAAGAACCTACAATGTGTAAATAAAAAACTGCCTAACAGCTTATTCGCATACGCACGGCGTATTTCACTTTATGTTCTGCACCAGAGAGCTCTACAGAAATAATAAACAAATATCCCCTTAGGATAAGGGTGGTGATGTAGAAATAGAAATTTTAGCTTATCCCGGAAAAAACGATAAAGCACTTTAATTATGTATGTAATGACCACAAAGAGCTTACTTCAGTGAATGTGTAGCCGGACCGGTAATGTAGAAAACCTTGCCATGTTGAGGAAAATACATTGAAATGTAAATGTTATTTTAACCAATCACATCCCAGTTTCAGAGGACGTTTTGTAGTGTTTGCTGCAATTAAAAAGCACCCACGGTGCAGATTTTTTATGTTACTGGTCAAGCTTATTATAATGTACTTTTAAATTTGGGCTTACTACAATAATTCCTACTTGCCAGGTGAAGCAATGCTGTCCCCACTAGTGATGTGCGGGCCGCAGGGCCTGGTGTTCCTCAAGCCGGTGACCCTGCGCCTGCCGCACTGCGCCAACGCCGTGCCCTCCCTGGGCCTGACCATCAAGGCCACGGACACCGAGGCCCATCTCAGCACCGACTGGGACCAGATACACCTACCCGCGACCACTACGCTCAACACCGTCGCGGTCAAAGTTGACCACTTCTAAATCTGTAAAATAGTGATGTGCCGGATATCCGTATCCGCGCATATATTGAAAGATTCGCATCCGTTTTAGTATCTTTGTATTGGCACATCACTACTGTACAATTTAATACATAGTCTGATTTTTAATCTCAGTCTGTAAAATGTTAACTTTTAAATTATTATCTACGTTAGTAGATGAAAAGGAATGAAAGAGAGATGAAAAGTGCATAGAAATGTTGATTTTTAGTAACTGAGTTTGGAATGGGATGAATCATAGCATAACTTCCATAATTATTGATATATTATATTGTAAATATTTACCAAAGTAAACTATGAGATGAAGGAAATAATTGTGGCCATTAATTGGAATATTAAATTATACTAACGATTTTGATAATAATTATTGCTTTTTGTGTAAAAAAAAAATACTTGTTAGTGTCAATATTTTAATAAACTAATGTATCTATTTTTTTCATTGAAATTCATCTTATTGACTATTCAACTAAATAAATAATAAAAACCTTTTTTATCGAAAATAATTCAGCACTGAATTTTCAAACAAAATACTGGTTTCTGATTGGTCGATATATTTATATGAAGCCCAATTTACGTAATTATTTTTATTAAATCTCGCTTTGTTTCCCAAGGTCAGCGTATGTTGTCATACGCGCACGCCACACATCCACGATTTGTCGCGTGTACAAGAGGGTGAGTTGGGCCTCAGAGTATTTTTTGCGAGTGGCGCCGGGTTTCCTACCTTGTATAGTGGTGCTAGAATCGAAAATTACATGGACTTGATACCTACATAGCGTAATAGTGAAACGGTAGAATTTATATATTTCAATAGTAAATGTACATTTTTGTAGATTGAAACTATTATGAATCGCACGCCGCCCCACTGCCCAATCACTTAAAATTAAAGCTAAAAGATTGTGGAGGGGATGCACTTTTACAATGGCTTGGTTCTTCAATATTTCTGCCTTGTATCAAGTATGTTAAGCATAAAACAGAAGAATATCCAACTCGAATGTAGAGTTAAGGTTAGACCGCACAAGACGGCAGCGGAGCGACGTGACGCATCCCTACTAGTAATACCGCAACGGATTGCGTGTGCGTTATATCTCATACAATTTCATACAAAGAATATTTGGCCGTGTCACGTCGCGTAGGTCCTGTGCGGCGCAACTACTAGTGCGGTTCCATCTTTAAATGTACATTTTCTATGAAATATCGAATCTCAGTATACCAATATAACATTACTTATGTAATGTATTCCTTGTTAATAACTTACCATAATTAAGGTTAGTACTATGTTCAAGTAATGTACCACCCGTATTTTGTATTGTAATCATTTGGATATGCACATTCTTCGAATTTAGGTTAGGTTCTTTGTTATTATGTTAGGGAAGTTACTTAAGTCCGCAGCGGTAGTCATGCGTATGCGTCATGTTTATAAGTATTAAGTAATCATTGTATATGTTATTGTTACAAGTTCGATTTTACCTATGACACGACTATTAAAGTTTTATATCTATAAAGTGTTTGAATTGAATTTACATCTTATCTCAGACCTAATGTCTGGCCGAATGTTTGTCCAAAATTGGGCCAATATACCAAACATTTTTTCAAGCAATCGGTCAAACATTTACCCAGTAAAAGCGACTGCTTTTACTGGGTAAATCACTGACTAGTGAGGGTTTTTAATTTAAATTCGTGACATCTGACAGCTTTTTAACACGACAAGGACCGGGCTCCCAAGCGCCGCCTGGTGACAGCAAAAGAATCTAAAATTCTTATTGACCGTTTTTGATACCACTTATACCACCAGATGACGCTTTGTGTGCCCCCTAATGGCGGAAAAAATATCAAACACTCATTTCGAGGCAATATTTGCCTAAGCAAGCCAATTGCGCTAACCATTCGGCTGGTTTGTCGACAAGTGTGAACAGAAGCACAAACTAATGTCCCAACACAGAAGCTAAAACAAGTGCCAACAAAAGATTGTTCTTTATACACAGCATTCTATTCTCTGTACAACAACTACATAGTAAAGAAATACTAAAATATGGTGTTTGTCTAGTAAAGTTTGATTCATATTTTTAGAAATATTAATGTTCATATATAATGTTAGATTAATTATTCATTCATTAAAAAATATTTTAAACAGAAGTCCGCCATGTTCACTAAAAAAAATGAATGACGTCACGTGCGCTTCTATTCGTTTGCTATTTTATGTTTTTACATTCGTTGTTAATGTTATCTACATTCCAGAATGCTACGCTCTGAGGAAAATATTTTTCTAAATATCCTTATTAACATCCGTCTGGATTCTGGAACGCAGTAACAGTCGTGACGTCACAAGCAGACGCCATGACACCTCTGGCCGTTTTCGCTCTACGGTGGAACAAATTATAAACAATCATACATACATAGACTGCCAAAATCTTCCTTGGCTTCGCCCGCGTGGTCTGGTAAAGATATCCACAATAGTGTTTGTAAATAGTTTCACATACAATGTGACCTACATGTTATTGTTGATGAAGCAATGGATAAATTCCCATCAAGCGTATCTCGAATCGGAGTACGACTTCATCGAGGGCCCTAATCTTGCATTGCGTGTGACCTTGGCCTAGCTATACATACATTAGCTCATACTGAAGGGTCAACGTAAATCGCAGGAAACGGAGATTAAAATTTGAGAGCGTGCTCAGTTTTGTCAAATCACGATCATCAGATAATTTTCGGTTATCATGAATCGACTTCATGAAGCCTTGGTTCATTAACGATTCATTTATGATCTAAAGCATTTTCTGGCAGTGAAATGAAAAAAGGAAAATATTAGTGACATCAATTTACGCTCAAACGATTCATTGATTAGGAGGCCCCCAAGGCTAATACTATCATTGGCATTCTGTCAAGCAGAGACAGAGACGACCCGTGATTTAGGGGTCCCCTAAATTGAGGTAGCGTTTAAAAATTCAGCCAAAATTTACATATCAGACGTAAAAACTTATGGCAGAATACCGTTTTCATCTATTTATTAGTTACAAATGTACAATAGCGTAAAATGAAGTGTCGAACTCAGATTTCTCCGAAATCCAACGGACCATAAGGATAATTAGATTCCTTACAAGTTTGACAACGATTTGTGTGCGCGCGGCTGAATCCAACATGTTAACTGAAGTATGTGCGGCACCTTATAAATTATACTCGACATGTAGCCATATAATAATTGATATGACGACGTTTTGTTCTAAATGTGGAATGTTGATTGTTATTAACCGGTTTTAGTTTTGAAACCGCATCTAAGCTACACTAATATTAAATCGTCATGACTCTGTCATGAAATCGTATGACCTATTGGAGGATTTTAATTAAAACGATAAAGGAAAATATTGTCCGTTCGTCTGTCTATCTGTCCACTCTTACCTACGTCACCCGCAAAACCGCGTATATTAAGCGCCTTAACGAACGAATGCTTTTAGTCTGTCTAATCGAACCATTGAAAGAAAACAGATTTTCTAGTTTTATTACTTAATTCATAATATTACTGTTAATCAATCCAATAGTTTAGATAAACTTACTTTTAGATAGTACTTACTTACTTTTAGATAATAGTTTAGATAAACTACTTTACATTACTTAACCAAATCCAAGTAATTATTTTCCGGTTCTTGTTTTTCTAACAATCAATTTATATGATTTAAGTATTTTCATTGTATGTAAAACAGTGGGCACTTTAAAATGTGTTAATTTTTAACCCCAAGTTTTGGTTACGTGAGAAACAATATTGCCAAATTCTACATTACATTTGACCTTTGCAGTAACATTATTATACAAAAAAAAAATTAGATAAGTACCTAAGAATTATAAATCTGTTTAAATATTCTAACGTGAGTAAGTTCTGCAAAGTCGTGTTATTTTTATTTTAGGTTTAGGAATAAAACATATTATTCTGTTTCATTATATTATTCTGCCCTAAATTAGTAAACTTGCTAAAAGGTACTTGGTACGTGATTATCATTTAGGTATCATTCGTCTTCTATTATTCGTCATCTTCCCTTTCTTTTAGGTATCAGCGAGAGGTAACCCGAGCCTATCGGGACATCAAACAGCTGGATGCTCAAACGCTTCTTAAATTAAGAAGCTACCAAGTCACATGATGTTTTATCATTCTACCAAGTAGAGAAAATAATAGATTTAATCAGTATAATATACCTACTTATTATATTATGTTACACAATCTACTGATAATTAGTGTCAGATAAAGCTGTCTGATTTTGATGATTTGCATGTTTTATCTCTGTCGCTCGATATAAAGTAAGCAGAAACAAAACTTCTGAATAAGCTATCCAATATTCTAATAAGTAGAATATTGAAAAATGAATTCTTCTAAACATAGCGACCTCTATAGTGAACATCGTTTTTTTAGTTTATTCGCGTTAAGTTTGTAGTGAGTCATTAATGCAAATTTGAAAATTACGTAACCAATTATGCATAAGATTGAACATATTAATATTTATTTAACATATTTATTTAACTTACTGATTGAATGGCTTACTTCAATTTGCGAATATTACCACGGACGATATTATTTCAGGACGATATGCAAACTTATTTTAAATTCGGAATACATACGTCACATTTTTTCCCTCCATTATACATTTTTATTCAAATAACATATTGTATTAATTTTGTAAACTATCAATTATTATATTATTTTATACTGCTAGTCTGATATGTATTATTAGGTCATTACATATGAAATTGGCGTTTTGTTAAGGACATAAAGTCGATTTTTTTTTAAACATAATTTATTTATGTCATCAAAGTATATTGCTATCTATGCACTTTTGCCATCTCATAAGTAGTTCATTGGTTCCTTTACTAAAAAAACCATTCGGACAGGAATCAATAAAATCGTTGAAGGCGCTTTGGCCTGTCCCATCGGAGTTGAATTTTTTCCCTTGCAAGAAGTTATCCAAATTTTGAAAAAAAATGGTAATCTGCTGGAGCAAGGTCCGGGGAGTACGGTGAATGACTTAGACATTCCAATTAAAGCTCCTCTATTTTGATAGCCGTCTGTTGTGCAGTGTGTGGTCTAGCGTTGTCCTGAAGCAGCAGTGGCCTAGAGCGAATGACCAACCTCGGTTGTTTAGCAGCTAGCTTTTCCATCATGATTTGCAGTTGCTGGCAATAGACATCTGCCGTAATCGTCTGGCTAGATTTAAGAAAGCTGTAGTGAACGACACCGGCACTAGTGCACCAAACGCTCACAAGTAACTTTTTTGAGTCAATTTTCGCTTGGGGCAGGCTTTGGCTGGTTCGCCAGGGTTCAGCCATTGCGATGAGCATTTCTGATTATCGTACAGGATCCACTTTTAATCACAGGTAATGATTCGATTTAAAATCCCTTAATTATTGCCTCGATTGAGCAATGAACGCAGCAGTCGATGCGCGTTTGTCGGTTTGCTGCACTCAATTCATGAGGTAACTCACCTTTCAAAAAACCAAAAAAAAAGGAAAAAAACAAATGAATCACGGTTTTCGAAACACAAATGCATGAGTAAATAGCGGTATAAATTTGAAATTAGAATTCCTAACCAAAGAAGATATATTTGAGATCAAAGTGGCCAGTACGACAAAACGCTAATAATATTAAAAAATATTTTAGTATTAGAAGACCTCTTCTGTATTAAAGCCGATAGATCTTCGATCTATAGTCTATACACACGGCTTATAGTCGTGTGTCAAGAGTTTTAAACTCTTCTACATATTCTACCACAGGAAAATAGCCCTGCATATAGTCAATTATGACATCACACATGGAAATTACAAGGTATATCATTAAAGGGACCGCTCGCGTTTCTAATACCGACCTATGAACAAACTGCGTGATCTCAGATATTGAATCCCGACGACAACTGTGATCTATCTAATGTGGGTGGAATGGTGATACATGGCTTTGGGGCTGCAGTCAATAATTTGCATGATAATAATATCTATGGACGTTTCACACCACGTCATCTGGCCCCGTGGTAAATATCCGAAGAACTTGTGTTACGGGGACAGGAGAACGGGAGTCGGGAAGTATATTTATTACCATTATATTAAACATATATTTAATATTTTTTAAAAAATAGCTTATTTTTTAAGTATACGTATATAATATACTAAGGCGGGTCAATAAGTCCGTGACTTTTTGAATTTCTAACCTCCTTACTGAAAAAGCAACACTACTCCTGTCAACAGGCATCTGTCAGTTGACTCCTATCAAAATTTAAACTTGCTGCGTCAGTTAGTTTGTGTTTTACAGCTATCTTTATCAGACTATCCAGTAACTTAAGGAAACAATGGAAAAAAGTGAATTTCGTGTGCTTATTAAGCATTATTTTTTGCGAAAAAAAACCATTACCGAGACCAAGGCTAAGCTTGATAAATACTATGGGGACTCTGCACCATCGATTTCAATGGTAAAAAAGTGGTTTACTGAATTTCGTTGTGGCCGTACAAGCACTGAAGATGCCGAACGTCCTGGACGCCCAGTTGAGGTCTCTACACCCGAAACAATCGAAAAAATTCACGATATGGTGTTGGCCGACCGAAGATTGAAAGTGCAAGAGATTGTGGAAGCCATAGGCATCTCGCATGGCTCAGTGGTTTCAATTTTGAATGATCACTTGGGCATGAGAAAGCTTTCCGCAAGATGGGTGCCGCGTTTGCTCGCAGTCGACGCCGTTTGCGCCGTTTTGTAACCGTGGACGAAACATGGATCCATCACAATACACCAGAGACCAAACAACAGTCAAAACAGTGGGTTTCTAAGGGTGAATCGGCGCCAAAGAAGGCCAAGGTGGGTTTGTCAGCCAATAAAGTTATGGCGACTGTTTTTTGGGATGCACGTGGGATAATCCACATTGACTATCTTCAAAAGGGAAGAAAAATTAATGGGGAATATTATGCCAACTTATTGGACCGCTTCAATGAGGATTTCAAAAAAACCGACCTCATTTGGCCAAGAAAAAAGTTCTTTTTCACCAAGACAATGCAAGGGTGCACACATGTGCAGTTGCCATGGCAAAAATCCATGAATTGGGCTATGAATTGCTCCCACATCCACCCTATTCTCCAGATTTGGCTCCGAGTGACTACTTCTTGTTCCCAAACTTGAAAAAATGGCTCGGTGGAAAAAGATTTGACTCCAATGATGAAGTCATCTCGCAAACAAAGGCCTATTTTGAGGACCTCGACAAATCATATTTTTTGGAAGGGATAAAAAAATTGGAGAAGCGTTGGACAAAGTGTATAGAGCTCAAGGGGGACTACGTTGAAAAATAAAATGATTTATTTATCAAAAAATCTGTGTTTTATTCCAAAAGTCACGGACTTATTGACCCGCCCTCGTACTAATAAACAGGGTCGAATTAAGTGTTAAGATTTAAGTCCCATACAGCAAAAGTTTTTTTTTGCCGTTTTGTACGGAAACCATCGTGCACGAGTCCGACTCGCACTTGGCCGGTTTTTAATTTAATTTAGCAATTTCATGAACAATTTTTAAAGGTTTCCTGGCTTCTAGTGTTCAAAGAGGTTTATTCCCTTTCGGCGACGATATATTTTACATTTAAGTAGGTCGGTAGCTTTCCTCAGCTAGAACTATGTAGGTTTATCCCGCGGCTCCACATGCGCACAGTACATGTATTACAATGTGTAATTTATTTCGTGAATCTATGCGATATTCTGCGATTTGAGGGACGAATCCAACAAATCATAGATCATCAAATTCTGTTCCGTTTCAAAAGCCGTTCTTGAATTATTATAAATGGTGCAACTAAAACTATAGACTATTTTCTCTATTTTCTATAAATATAGACTATTTTCTCAAAATGCTTGTCATTAAAAGCTTATCCTATTCAAAATTATCGCCGGCCAATCACTCGTGTTTCAACACTGTATTATTCGTGGATTTAGTTAAACAATTGAACAATACATTAATATGGTATCGATTTTTTATTCGATTCTCGCACGGCTGACAATCGAACCAATATTATCAATGCCACGAGACGGCATAAACAATAAAACCTCTAATAGACTAAACTATGGGAAATATGTAGAATAGATTAGATCTGTTAAATTGCGTTACTTACTACTATAAAGTTACTTTTAGGGCTACCTATGCAACTAGGATTTCAGTACGTTAAATTGTAATTTGTTAAGTGCTTATATCTAAAATACCTATCGAGTGTTGATTGGTATTATGTGATTTAGAAAATTTAACAAGATTACTATCGCCAACAATCCTCTTACTAAACTGCTCCACAGTTTGGCGATTTATGTTGGTACCTAACAGATGTAAATGATGTGTTTTGTGATAAAAAAAAAAACAATAATAATTAAAAATAAGAAGGACTCGATATCCTGAGGGTTTATCATAGATATAATAATTTGTCTTAAAACTCACTGGTATAATACACAACATACAGCAAATTAGAACTCTAGCAACCAATGCAACATCATACTAAACTCGTTGAGCGACACACACTTGGGTGGCTTTTTATTTTATATTATAACTGTCAGCCTGTTCGAGAATAAATAAACAAATAGGTAATAAATCAATAGAAGTGATAATAATCTGTCTCTTATTAACAAAAATAATAATCTATTATGCCCGTGTTCGCCTGAAGTAATATTGACCGGTGTGAAAAGTTCGCACGGTTTCCATAAAACATTAAGGTATTAAGTGATTAAAATTTTATCGATTGTTTGCATTTAATTATATAATTAGATATTTAGCAGCCCTTTGTATATGCATGAATAAAGAAATATAGTTATAAGGCGGTTTCTCACATTGGAAAATGACACACAATGAATATTCTTATTCTAAAACGTTCTGAAAACTAGTTGCGATATAAAATTTTAGATAATAATAATACTAAATATAATATAAAATCATAACTGAAACATTTAAAATATGTACCAAGAAACACAAGTTTTTTTCATCCTAGCCAGAAGCTAATTCAATACAATCTTCGCATCTTCTCTACATAAAGTTATTATTAAAAATCACCATTTTGGTATGGCCTTTGAGTTATAATTGAGATAAGGTTTGTTTACATAAGTACGATAAGCACCAAAATGGGCTAACTGTATGGTCAGTTGGCCAAATTTAAAGTTTTACCTTGCGCGGACGCAGCTTTTAGAAGCCATCGCACACTACAGTTTTGAGTTTACTTTACTTATTATTTTCTGTTTACTATTGCCTTATTGACTTATCTATTAAACCGCGTAAACCTCTTTGGTTTCATTATGACGTTTCTTTGACGGCGGGCGGCGAACTCGGGCTGCGTCTCGCGGAGTCGAGCTCATCGTGCGTGTGACGGCGCGCATATAACGCTCCGTCGTGATGCACCGCTCTACGTCGAGATGTGCAGCGCTGCGTTATGGAATGTATTCTGAATTGTGTAGTGAATAAAGTTAAAATTTGAATGTATATTTTAAAAATTGCGTTGCGTTGCGGTGTGTACTGACCGTTAATGTAGAAAGGTTTTGTAGTCCACAATGTTAAGGGTAAAAAAAAAAAAACGTGATCAAAAATGCATTCTTAAATTTGAATGCTCTATTTAATTGAAACAAAAGGGGTCTGCAATTGACTTATATATTATATTTATGTATAATAATATTATCTCTTAAAAGAAGGTATCGTATCGGATACTTAGCTCGCACTTTGCAATGGCGCATAAATTTCCGAAGACGCGACGTGACGTAAGACATATAAATATTATAGCTTTCTCGAGCCAAAGAAACCTGTCGGTCCACCACGCTTAGCATAACCACGGTTCTTTCTGCGGAAGAATATACAAAATGACAGATTGACAAAGGAAAGCTGTCAATTTGTCCATATTATATATGTCACTATGTCTATTCTTGTTTAGGCCAAACGCATTTCTATGGTGGTCATGCTAAGCGTGCCGGTAAGAAAATATAATGTGTGCTGGGGTTTTTATAAACAAATTTCGTGGCAAGTCACGAAGCGCGGCTCACCTATGACATGTGATAGGAAATCTCATATTAAAGTATCATTTGTGCGTTTGTATTACCCCGTAGTTATATAACAGTCGCCATTGGCTCATCATAATTGTTAATTCCTTTATTAGATTTAGAACTATCTTGAAAGATAATGTAGGTTAATAGAACATCTAATTTATAACTAATTTAAAACTATTCGTCACAGTGGCATGCCCCATAACCCCACCATGCTTTAGAAGGGTGGAGGAGGCCTTACGGAAAACCGGTGTAAGTTTGCGTTTTTATTTCGCTGAATGAGCGAGGATACCGCAGGTCCTAGGAGAGGGAGTGATTAAAGATCAAAAATACACTTGTGACTCCTCTGGTGACGCGGGTTATTATCTACAGTTCTACACTAATATTATAAAGAGGAAAGATTTGTTTGCATGTTTGTTTCTTTGTTTGAATCGAATAGGCTCCGAAACTAATGGACCGATTTTGATTAAATTTGGCATAGATAAGAGTAGAACATAGGCTACTTTTCATCGCGGGATAATTTAACTGATGTAGGTATTACATGGGAGATTGGGTTTTTGCTTGGCACTGATGAGACACGAATCCCGACTCTTCTCTAATTGAGATTATTTAATCCTTAGTTTAGATCATAATAATAATATCCATGGGCAATAAATGTATAAAGCACACCACATCAATTTGGCTCCGTGGTATGTACTTAACCGAAGAACTTGAGTTACCCAGACAACGTAATACCCAGGAACACAGAATTTGTTTCTTCCCGCGACCTCCGGCTTGATCGCAAACGCGCTAACCACTGAGCCACAGAGGTCATCAAAATCATTCCTCTGTTATTCACTGGCATTCTTAAACCAAATTATTTAAATAGCGTTCTTTTACAAACCTTCCATATGATTTATTTACTATGCATTGTTCTTCGTATGGTTGTAACTTCTATTCGTCCTTATGTAATTCCTTTGTAGAATACCTTATATGGGTATTATAGTGATATTCTTAGCTTACGCCTTAGAATACAGTCCTTTATAGAGATAATGGATTGTATTGTAAGCCATACATACACATTACTAAACACATATTTATAATGATGTTCATGTAGTCATTAAGGCATTTTTCACTTGTCGCCGATCTAGGCTCAGCCGTCACGAGCTGAGACCTTACAATAGTTGACTGAGGATGCAATGCAGTTAACACTCACGATATATATTTTGCGTGTGAATATGCCGATTTAAGTACAGTCACTTTCAAAATTATATTAACAAACATCAGCTGTCTAAAATGACCGGCCACATTAAGCGAACGTACTATGAAACATTATCTATTGAAGAAGGTGCTCTTACAGTGCCCTTCTAACAATTCAATTTTAAAAGTTATCAATAGAAACGCGTAAAATAGTACCCAAAATAGGAATTGCATAATTGACAATTAAGAGAAAAAAAAAAACAAGTTACTGTTAGAGCAACTTCTTCAAAAGTTGATGTTTCGTACGAATCAAATAATGTGGCCATTTTAGACCTGATGCTGATATCAGAAAAGCTTACGCCGTCGTTTATAATAGCGTCCCACTGGGTCGCAATTGCATTTCTATGTGCGATTGCGTGGCATTCTGATCTTAGCGACCGCCACCGCGACCAGCGAACCAGCGAATCTGGGCCTTTAGTCAAGAATCTTGACTATAGATGATTAATGCATCTTGACTAAAGGCCCAGGTTTTCAGGCCACGCCCACCGGTCGCGCGTCGCAGTTGCGGGAGTTGTGTAGTGATCAAATATAATTATTTCGGTCGCTATGAACGGAATTCCACCTTCTCATCTAGCACGATGCTCCGTAATAGGCGCGAAAGAGTCGAGAAAATATCAAAGAGCGATACAATTTTAATTTAAAATCACTTTTATTAATTTTTTTTGTGAGTATTACAACAATTTTTATCTCAACAAATGAACAGTTTAATTCGCCTTAACACGCACAATATTTTGTCGTCTATATAAGACACACCTATCGGTGTGTCTCAAATAATATGGCACGAGCCAATTTACCTCTTGACATTTTTGGCCCACTCTCTATGTTATGAACTAAATTATAAAGGTTACACTTGTAATACCTTAAGACTTAATTATTAAAACATCAATCATTCATAATTATTATACGTAACTAGCGACGCATTGAAACAAAGAATTCGTATATTAGTCAGGTTGTCCTAAGGCTTTATTTTTAAATTGGTGCCTCTATAGTACAGACTAATAGCTCCCCCACACCGATTTCGGTGACGGTGGCCTGTTTCATTCAAACCAGGCCAGCTACGCAGGAGTTATGTTATAGTGCCCAAGTGTGTGCGCAGTACACAAGAGCACTCTCTCCTCCTTTACTCTCGTAACCCAGTGGGACGGATAACCGACACGACTGGCGAGAGATTAGGCGCAGGTCCGACTTTTTACATACCCATCCGACGCATGGTTCAACTTTCTTGTCAGACAATCAGGTGATTAGCCTGAATTGTCCTAACCAAACTTGGAAACAACATTTTTTTGTTCCAATGCGGGAATCGAACCCACGACCTCCGAGTCGAGAGCCAAGCTCTAACCACTAGACCACGGAGAGTACAGACTATAGAAGCATCTATATGTAGGTACCAATTGCAAAGCTTTCCATGCTCCATATTATATTTTTGACTAGACTTAAAGACTACACGAAAACAATGTGTCGTAGGTATTTGTCTCGTTATATTTTGTTAGCTAGTTAGTAGAAGGACAGTAGTAATTATAAATTATAAATTATTTCTCCAGTGACCACAGTTCAAAGTAAGTTGTTTCGTTGACAATGAACTTACATATTGCTAATTATTGTAAACAAAACAATTCTCAGACTTATTTAAAGCAAAACAAAGACGCAATTGTTATTTTACCTACGTACAGGAGCTACGAGTACGAATTATAATAATTACAAAGATAAGATTTAAAACAATTTGCTCAGGTACTTAATATTCGCTTTTCCTTTGAAATCCTTGTTTAAAATTCGCTCTGAATTTCGCATAAACATCTCTATCTGATGTTACATCAGCTGGATGCTCCGTTTAACAATATTAGAGGGAATTAACGAGCTCACATGCGGGCCAAAGTTGACGTTGCGCAGGCGCAGCTGATTGCAAGTGCTCTCAGATCATGTGAGGTAAGAACGTGACGGACAAGCGTCATTATGTGTAACAAAAAGGATGCAAAGTTCCTATTATTATCCACCTATAAAGCAGAAATGTGACAGTGTCGCAGAAATGTAGCTGGTGGCAATTCAGGTGACGTTGTAATAGTCTGCAGACTATATAACTATGTAAACTAGAAAAAAATAGGAGCAGAAATAATTCTATAATCACTGACAGTTTTTTTTGCTTAACATTTCGAACTATTTTTTTTTTAACCAGAGGTACCTGAGCTCGCGACTATATTTCTCCAGGTCACATAGTTGTAGACTACATAACGTCTTAGAATCAACGACGATGAAATCATATACCTAAATTGCCACCAGCTCCCTAGCTGAACTGCTGCAAAAGCACTTGATAAAAAAAGTTTGCGATACATCCATCAATTCACATTTGTTATACTTGTATCACAGAGTAAATAAATATGTATATCTACATAATATGCCGAATGAGCTTAAATGCGGTTTTCACAGGACTTTTAGGTAGTTAAACTTTAAAACATTTTGCACTGTTTTAAATATAAATTAATTTATGTTTTAAATATAATAATTATAGCTAGGTTATTTATTCACTATTTTCGGTACTCCAAATGTATTCGTGGTCCGAAAGACAAGTATTAGACGGTGATGATTTTAAAAATATACCCACCGTCAAATAGATAGTACCTACTTACGATAAATTCGCATGTCAATCATAATATCTTAGATTATTATTATTACTGATATTTGCGGCATGTCGTCACTGTCAAATTCGCCGTCGAAGCCTTCATCGTTATAATAATGATCGATGGTTAACATGTTCATTGAAAAGTAGCTCTTAAATGCAAGATGTGGAGTTGGTTTTACGTTAAACATTGTAATGGGTCCTTAAATACACGGTGAACTCATGATCTAAGATAGTAATTATATTAAGAATTGTGTTTCAAATTATTCTATTAACGAGTATGCTTAAAATATAGGCGGCACAGTTTGCGTGTAAATAAAACTGATAATTAATGTAGATTTTATAGTATTATGTTTTAAAAAACTTTTACAGATTTCAAAGATTTTTTTAATTACTCTTTTTAAACAAAACATCACAGATACCTAAGGTGGCATACCTTAGGTATCTGTGATGTTTATCATCACGTTGATCATCCTATATTAGAATTAAATTTTAATTTTTGGCGTATGTATTGTTATAATGTACGCCAATGTATTGTTATAACTTTCAAATGTGTCTTTGTTAATGTCTACATGAAGAATAAAATAAATTATAAATAAAATTGACGTTTTTATCACTATCCGTAGAAAATAATCCTATACGTTACTAGACTTGATTAAATTGGTTACTAGATTTGAGTCTAGAGTATAGAACATGGTGTAGACCATGCTTTAGGATATCTAAATCAAAATTAAATCAAATGACAAAGTTTAACAAACCTGAAAAATGAATCTCACGACTTGATGCGAACGGTGAATTGCGAAGACATCACAATCATATTGGTTTCTAAAATTTGACGAAGATATGACAAATTGCACAATCTGAAAAGGTAGTTGCGAATTACCTACACTTCTAGACTTAAGTATAAACACTAGATGTTGCCCGCGACTTCATACGCGCAAAAGGTAATCCCACAGGAACCGTACAATTATATGCAATAAAAGTAGCCTATGTGTTAATCCAGAGTCTAAACTACTACCATATAAAATTTCGTCTAAATCCGTTCAGTAGTTATTGCGTGAAAGAGAAACAAACATCTGCACATACAAATTTTCGCGTTTATAATATTCGTAAGGGAGTTAGGATAATTTATTTGTATAACTAAGACACATACAGTGTTTTCCAAATCACATAGATTTCGATTGTAGATATCATCATTAGTATTTTTTTATTAGCAACATAAACTTTACAGTCTAAATATAATATTGAATTCGCGGCATTAAAGGTTCTATTAAATTTCACAGTTATAGTATGTAGATTGTAGGTACTAATTTTATTACTTGCCCTCATTAGTCATTGTAGAATTGCGTAGGTTCTATACATTTATGTCGTCCCAAAGAAGAGGGACCTCGGTATTTAAGTTGGTAATTACTAATTAGGTAATTAAAGTAATAACTAAGGCCATTCAGCATTTATTACATTTTCCAGATGTACATTTGCATCTGTGGCAGACCAATTAGCGCCACTATCCTGAATCGCGCTATCAAAGTTTTTACAGTTCGGGGCCATATATAAAACATCTGAAATGCTTACAAGTAGATTTCAGTCTGACCGAGCATACCACATCGCTCGGTCGGAGATCTCCCTTTGGGGCTTCCGCTATTCCCACATTGGTGACCCTCTACAGAACACGCCATATATGGACATGATCGTCATCACTCTCACCCCTCCGCACCACGCCAGCCAGCTTTCAGCCTCGTCGGGTATCACCAGCCTCAACGAACCGCGGCGCGGGCTGGGTGAACCCGTCATCGCCATCATCGGGCACACTCACTACAATGACCGGTCAGCAAGCAAAGCACATCTCTCCTGGTCAGCACGTAGCATTGGTACCGCACGGCAGCCCTCCGACCCACCCGCTGGGACTTCATTGCAACAGTCCCCTCCTCACGGGACTCTCTAGTACTGGCGACTCAAGCAAACGATTCAAGATTCGACGTCCGGTCTTCGGGGACGACTAATGTGGCGGACCAATTAGCGCCACGATCCTGAATCGCGCTATCGAAGTTTTCAGTTTTTAAAGTTCGGCGCTATATATACAACAGCTGAAATGCATACAAGAGAAATTCGGCCTGACTGAGCATACCACCTCACCCAGTTGGAGATCTCCCTTTGGGGATTCCACAATTTTTTTATTTTATTTTAAACCAAAACCTCCTTTCTTACCTCGGACCAAGACATTTGAAGACCATCCTTCCCCTGGATGGGTATGTTCCCGAAAATATCAGAACTACAGATATTCTATCTATTCGGACACAGAAAACTCGTTATTATGTTTGGTCAGCTTGTCAACTCTTGTGTATGATGCTATTTTAACTCATGTAGTTGACTGACGATGTATGAGAAATGGCAATTGTCGAAAACCATTAGAAACATGGTGGCACAGTAGCAATTTTTCGGATGAATAAACATATGGCCTGATCAAAATTCGCTACATTTATATACGTGAAATTTTGGTCCAGTAACAAGATACAGTAACACGATACAGCGTTACGCGAGAAACTGACAAGACCAGTAACATAATATAGAGATATGATGGACTTTATTACGTACACAAAATCATCATCATCAACCACTGGCATATATGACGACCTCTGAAGGTGGGGTTGAGAAGGTGTAGCTGATAGCTGTGTTGCCAAGAGAGGCGCGTTTTGACATCTTCTTGACTCTCTCGCGCTTATCTCGGCGAATTTTGCTAGAAGCTTTATCCAGATTGCCATCGCTAATTACGATGACGAAGTTCGAAAACAAAGATGACAATAGCAATGCATCGCAAAGTTTATGTCAATTGCCATACATTTTGTTTTTGAACTTCAGCGTTGGCAACTTGGTTAAAGGCACTATCTATTAGTCTATTCTCAATCTCTCCATACTAGAGGTATATAGATTGGTATAATCATGCCAAAATATGTGCTTTAATCTCTAACAAGTACACGATGCATATTAAGGTAGAGCTTACAATTTTTGCTTTGTTCGAAAATTCGGAATGTGGTAAGTCACGAAATAAATAAAAAAAAAAGGAATCACAAAAATATATATAAATATATATTTATCAGAACTCCGAACAAAGCTCGGTTTCCCATGTACTTTATAAATTAATCAAGAAACGTCTTCTGCATATCGCACTGCAATCAGGTCCATTAACAAAAGCTCTACAATAAACTGATAACGATTAAGGAGTGAATAAATTAACTCAAGTCATCGTCTATAATGCACATATTCCATAAGACACGTATCGACCTAGTTATTTCGCTTAAGTTGAGCGCATCCCTTCAAGAGTATGCCGACGACATAAAAGCGCGAACCAACAATTTCTGTTGCAGTCCGCCTTTGCGCTAGTGCGGCATACCTACGGTGAGTGTTCCTATGTGGCGAAAGTGTCAAGTGCGCGTAAATAGATAAAAAATAAACGTCAAAAATTTTGATAATTTTTTTTAATATAATTTGGACCAAAATAATTTAAGTTCTTAATTAGAAGAATTAATTAGAGAAATAAAACACGTTATAAAAAGAGTGTTTTGTAGTAGGTGATTTAAGATGTAAAAAATAAAAGATGTGCTAGCATCGGATTTTCGGTTTTATTTTTTAAATTGAAACCGGAAGCACCGAAATTACAGGTGGTATAATAGGGTATAATAGAATCAAGAACCTTATTGTACCTAATATAAAATACACTATATGTTTTTAATAATATAGTAATGATTTAAACCCTTGTTAGAAAAATTTTAGTAATTTATTACTGAAATTTTTAAAATTGCGTTTTAACGCAACAAAAAAATTGGCAAAATATTTCCATCACGATTCCCTGACAAAATTATTTTTTGTTTGAAAATAAAAAGAAGTTCTTTACCAATAGGTTTTACAAAAAAATGACGAGCTTATTGGAGAAATATTAAGATGTAAATTTTACGTTCGCATTGTTCATTAACTGCAATTTTTTGGCGGTTGGGCCGCCAAAATTAGATCCAACAAATCCCAAGAAAAATAATTTTATTTCCTGCACTTTTCCATTCAAAACGTATGTGGTGTTTGGTATATGATAAGTATATATATAACCAAATGCGGTCATTTAAAAATTCACCATTTTTATCGAATGTGTTATGAATTTTAAGTAATTTACTCAACGCGACGTGTCCACAATTGTTTTTATGCAAAATATTCGCAACACCGCCGAATATAGCAGCTCCTTATTAATCAATATTAAACAGTTACAAAATATTTTTAAACACACAAGTCCTTTTGTGATTATAAAATCGTTAAATCTTAGCAACAGAATCAAAAACACTTTCAAAACTATTTTATGTTAGTATAATGTGTTAGTTATATATTTTGTTTGAGTCAATGTATTCCGAAAGCTTACTTTACTTCAAAAGCTTACGCGTCGTACAATTAACTTAAATAAATAACTACAAATTATTATATTTATTGCAAAATAGATGTTGCGCGTGTCTTTCAGCGCAAAGGAAAATCCCGCGGAAATCATTTGCCGCAACAAATCGTAGCCTATGTCCTTCCCCGTGGTCTAATCTATATTTGTTTTAAATTTCATCAAAATCGGTCCAGTAATTTCGGAGCCTATTCAACGCAAACAAACAAATCTTCCTTCCGTTCTCCCTTTTTGGAATCCTTTGTCTACCATATACCGCGTATTGCGTAAAATGTTTGTATGGCGTGTAAAAACTGCGAAACCTATCATGGTCAACACAAACCAATGAATCAGAATTTTCCCAAACGATTGTGCCGCAATGAATGGGCAAAAACTCGGCCCTCTGTTATGTCAGTACTTGAAAGTTAATCAGACATACCTTATATTGTTTAATTTCGATGGCTGTATAATAATCCCTTTAAAAGGTGGTCAATATTATAGTATATAAGCGTGTTAAAAAATTTGAAATAATTGTCATAATATTTTATCGTAAAAAAGGAAACAAAAATCTCTTTTTAAAAAAATGCTCAAAATGTGTAAAAAAATTGAAATTTAAGGTGTAAACAATAAAAATAATTCCTTCGAAGTTTAAAAAAGATGGTCAAAATGTAGTGTGTAAAAAAATGATTAAAAATTAGTACCTACATAAATGATTCCGTAAAAAAATTAAAAAATTAATGTATAGCCTACAAATCTGTTAAGAAACCTACTTAAAATTCTTATCGTGGGAGAACTATACCTACTTCACATGAATAAGCTAGCTCGACCCGAGAGATACAAATTTTTAGAAAACCGGCGTAAAATAGTGCTTGTGGTGTATTTCGTAGAGTGAAAATACTATGGGCCAAGAGGGGGCTAAAGACTGGCAAAACACTAGTGACTCATCTGGTTCATCTGGTTATCCCTTACCGTCAGTCGATCTGTCTGCTCGTTTGCTATTCTATACTAATATTAGAAGAAGGAAAAGTTTGTGTGTTTGCATTGAATAGGCTCCAAAACTACTGGACCGATTTTGATGAAATTTGGCAGACATATTATAGAATAGACAACGGGGAAGGACATAGGCTACTTTTTATCGCTGAAAAAAGTACGGTTTCCGCAAGATTTAACTTTGGCACGCACGAAGTCGCGGGCGACAACTAGTATTCTATAATGCTGTTTTAGAATTTATGTTTATTGCTTAATACATAGTTCTAACAACGATTTTAACAACATAAAAAGTAATAATGCACACATCTAACATTATACCATACAATTATTGTAGCTATCATGTAATTTACGGCACAGAGGCAACATAAGAGCACATTGTATGATATTGTGTGATTGAGGAATCGTGAATAATATAGAGAACGTGTTAATGGCGCAACATCAGGCGAACTAAAGCTCGTTTATATTCTGTCACGAACATATGTGGGATATATATGTATATGGGATATATTTTTATAGAAATGTACACGACTGTTTGCTTTTGTCCGCGGCTCCACTTTGATGGAATTTAGTATGATATATATATATATATATATATATATATATATATATATATATATATATATATATATATATATATATATATATATAGTCACGAACATATGTGGGATATATATATATATGTATATGGGATATATTTTTATAGAAATGTACACGACTGTTTGCTTTTGTCCGCGGCTCCACTTTGATGGAATTTGGTATGTTGAATTTGGTATATATATATCAATATATATGTTCAGAACAGAACAGATCAATCTATACATCCACCCTCACAAACTGTCACATTTATTATGGTAGTAGGATATGAAACTTTGTGAGGATACCAGGATGAATGATTGGATGTTTGTTACTCTTTCAGGCAAAAACTACGGACGGAAAACGGATTTTGATGAAATTTGCTAAATGTACTAAATGCTATACAATAATGTTAATGCTATATTTGCTAAATGGTACCTAGTAGTTTTAGTTCTGGATTAACACATATGCTACTTATTATCCCAAAAAATGCAGTGTTCCCGGGGGACACTGTAATTATAAATTTGCGAATAATGGGATAGGGCTCTCCACTTCTCTTTGTTTTTGGCCTGGTGAAACGCTACATGGGCCTTTAGTGAAGATGCATTCGATAATTTCGACGGCGAAGTTCGAAATCTAAAATGTATGTGATTTGACATAAGTCATCGCCAAGTGACATGTCGCTTGCGATGCCTTAATATGTCAAATCCCATACATTTTGTGTTCGAAATCGTCTGCGAATGCGTCTGCGAATGCGTCTGCGTCTGAAATGCGTCTTGATTCTTGACTAAAGGCCCTGGGACATGCCGTTAGCAGCATTCACGATCGCGTCTTATTGAAAATTTTAAAAAATCTAGAATTATATAAAACCTAAAGTCTATTGTTTCAGGTGTAGCTTAAGGCCAGCTCTCAGCACCAACAGTATGCTGCGTCTGTCGGCGTTTTGCAGTAAGTATAATTATATCTATGAAAGCTTTCACACCGCGTCAAACTGGTCCCGTGGTAAATTCTTGAAGAACGGGTACCAGACAATGGAAATATATTTAAAACTTTTTATGCTATAAGTACTTATATTTTAGATTTTTATTATATATACACATAATTAATACACATCCATGACCCAGGAACGCAGAAAACTTTTTGTTCCCTGTCGGGAATTGAACCGGCGACCTCCGGTTTGAGCACCAACCACTGAGCCATAGGGGTAAAAAGTAACCTGTAGATATTCATTACTTTGTAATATGTTCAGATTCAATTTCAGCTGAACGTAATCTAACGGAAATATAGCGCACATATAATACCAATTTAAATGCCATTTAATGACCGTGCTATAAAGAAATACAATGAAACATTAATTTGGTCGCGTGTATGTTTTTGTTTACGTTGAAATGAATACAAACAAAGTATACGTAATGGTATAATTGATGTGATTAAAATATCTTTGAGAAGGAATTTGCAACGCCAAAATGAATATTCCCCTGTTCTGTTATAGGTAAAAAGTAATACTGTGCTGAAGCTAAAATATATATTTACTTGAATACATTATTCCTTAGTGATATATTTTAGATTAGTCAACAACTAACCGAACGTTAGAAATACGTGTCTTATTACCCGTTGTAAGCAGTTTCCTTCGCCTCATACAAAAGACATCAACGGGTGCACTGCTCTCGGACTTTATTTGTTGATTTTGAATTTGTCACTTGTGATAGTAACCTCTGTGTTTTTCGTTTCAATTTTGAAAATATACCCGTTGTGTGCAGTGTAAACGCTATAAAATCGTGAAACTTTCAACTTTCAATTATTTTTTAATCCACTTACAAAAATTGATTATTTAATTATTACTAGAGGTCGAAATTCGCCCTTAATGTCTTCTTCGATAGAAAAAAAAAACACTAATGCTGTGACAGATTACCAAACGTCGACGTGTAACAAAATTCAATACTTACTGTATCTATTAAACCCATGGTAGAGTGTGTTAATAATCTGAGCTGGTGTGTGTATTATTTTTATTAATTTTATGTATTTCAAAGCATTATTTTAAAAATATTACCTTTCTGCACACATTCCTCCACATAAACTTTAACTATGCCAAATATCACACCCACATTTGCACAGTTCTCGTAAAACTGTACCTACAGATTTTTTTGTGCTTCAAATACTAATAATTATTATTATTATCTAATACAAAATTCCTAAGCTATCTCAGAGCTTCTAATGCTATCGCTTTTCTGACACGAATGCTGTAGATTGGAGATAGAACTTTAAATATCGTGTACCGTAAAAATTGTTTTTTTTTTTCATTTATTGAATGGATTTATATATCTAATAAAAAAAAAAACAATTTTCGTCACAAATTGCACCGAAGCTGAATAAGTTTTCATTTTAAAACTATAAATTGCTTCATATTTATTTGCAAAATGAACAAAAAATATCCAACACTTTCATTGGCCATTGTTGGGCAAGCCGTTCCCAAAGCTCGGCGTGAGTCCGCGGGATCCACTTCCCATCAGGCGAACAGCTCATTAATCCACTTATCTGTAACGTTATGAATTAATCTGATACGCGAATAAGATGCATCATCAATTAAATGATTGTGAATTTTACTTTTACCGATTGTGGGATAGTATTAGATAAATGTAGCAGTAGCAGTAGGTATTTTATTTTAAAGAACAGTAAGTAATTATTTTAGGTAAATTTTTTCCCGCTGTTAATAAAATGGCGACCACAAACCAAATCACTATTAGATTGTACTATTTTCATTCACATATCAATTCCCGTAATTATTTTGATTGGAGAAGTATAGAGATAATCAATAAAATGTTTTAATCATACTTTATATGAATATTCGTAGAAATGAGCTAAAATATCACAATATTTACCCGACCTCCTGTAGATATAGGATCTATTTAGTTGTCATCCAGATGTAATTACGCTTACAACTAATTTAATCTTAGGTCACCGGGTGTAATTATTCCAAAGGAAATTTCCAATGTCCTGTCAAATATATTATATGAGTGCGAATGCGAACATGTGAAGAATTAGTTGATACAATATCACACGCCTGGCTATCACAGGAGTGTATATTTTTAATGAATATCCATTAAGACTCATTCGTCTCAAAAAAAAAAATAGATGTACCTGCACCTTTTGAGACAACAATGGGTAACCGAGCTTTGCTCGGAGTTCTGATAAATTTAAAAAGATGAAAATAATCACAGAAATATTTATCTGACCGAGATTCGAACCTACCACATTCCGAACTTTCGAAAAAAACGCAAACTGCCAATCCGACTGACATAATAGAGTCGAAATTATTGATATATTGTTGAACGACTAAATAAAAAATATATATAGCTTAAAATGCGCAGTTCCCCAGGGATAAGACCTAGCTAGGTCGATTTTTCGCCCCCAAAACTCCCTGCATACTAAATTTCATGGTAACACTTGCGGCCGTTTCCGAGAAACCGATTATATAATATATAAGATTGTCTCGTTTAAAGTATAACCGATTATATATATACAAAATTGTCTCGTTTAAAGTATAAGATAAAAACGGTGGCTCTCCGGAAGAGCACTATTCTGTAGGTAATGCGTGTTTATGAGATTACCTACTAATGTTATCTCGTCTTCTATGATACATGAAGTCTGCCCAACTTCTAGTAGGCTAGCTAGGGTATGTAGTCATATACTTCGTTCTGAATCAATGTAATCTTAATGTAATCAATGTCAATGTCTAGTCAAGTAGTCACTTGTCTCAACAATAAAAGAAAATATAATGCGTTTACGCCTAACCGTTTTGTGCGTGCAAAGCCGTGGTAAACACCTGTACATAATAGTGATGGGAACTAACGTCACAGCAAGTGTTAAGTAAGTTTTTATGTTTTGATGCAATGACCATTGTGAACCAGCCCTGATCCGAATTGATATAAACGTTGCTAAATATTGGTCTTTTGTGTAAAATCTACCTAACAAATGACGTGTTTTAGCTCATAAACACAATTTTTGCAGTTTATTATCTCGTAGCAAATATTAAAGACATGATGAAATACATCTTGGAAAACATCACTAGGAGGAGTTTGCGTCTGAGAATACTACTATTATCTTCTATCATACATGAAGTCCGCCCAACTCCTAGTAGCCTCGCTAGGAGGATTAGGTAGGTATGTGGTCCACAGCTACATAATTGGGTAGATACTTGATTTATGACATAAATGAACAGAGCTCTGAAAAATATAAAAGTTTACAAAAGGAATAGCTTACTAAAAATCAATAGTTTAATGAAACTGTTGTATGAAGCATTTTTGTGAGTCTAGTGAAAATACCCCGTACGAAAGTCACTGAGATTGTGACGTCAGATTGCTCGTAATTTGCTACGAAATGAGCAAAAAAAATGCACATTCATATCTCCGAAGTTTGAGCGTTTATGTCATGTCAACGGCTACGTTACCATGGTAATTATATAAATTATATTAATTATATAAATATAATATAAAAATATTTTGTGTATTTGATGTATTAAACTAATTATGTACAAAAATATATTCCTATCGCGCTCCTATCGCGGACCTGTTTAAACGGGAAAGCAATGTATTCGTGCGCGAGTGAAAAAAACAAATAGCGATAAGTCAATGTACGAAATTCTACGTGCTCCGCAACCGAACTTTAACCGTACGTATTTTGTAGTAGGAATATAGAATACAGTTAGTGTCTGCAGAACTGGCATAGCTAGTAAGTTCTATCGAGGGAGCTAATTCATAAGCAGGTAGAGTGTTCTCATAATTTATTTGTATTGTAATTACGGCATGCACTCACAATACAATTATTAATGACATGTCAGTTTTATATACTATTAATAACATAATGCGTACCTGCTTAAGAATTAAATTCCCTGATAGTACATAGAGTAGTGAGTTTTAGAGGACAGAGCCGACATAGTAATTACACAGAGTAATTGTCATAGCTCGATGGTCACAGGACAGAGATAACTTAGTAAGTACGCCGAGCTAGCTTCCCTGCTCCGTCGCCCCATTTCGTGCGCACGCGCAATGTTTACATTGTTGTGCATTACGACAACGTAGAAAGCGGACCCATTTTATAATTGACACTATAGCCTGATCGATATTAAATCGAATAAAATTCACGGGTAATATTCAAGGTTGACTGGAAAATTGGAAAAGTTGTTTTCTGAATGTGAATAGTAAAATATCAGCAGCGTCGGCTCCAAAAAGAACAAAATTTTAATACACAGCTTTACCGAGGTAGCAGATATCCATTTTTAGATATCCAATTTTTACCAAAAGTAATTTTATTATTAAACGTACTAAGGATATTCTATTGGCATTTATAGTCCCGGATGTATACTGAAATAGATATGGAAACAGTTGGATAATTTACACCCAAAATAACATTTTCATATAAAATTATGCCAAGATGAGGCCAAATGACTCGCACTGTCAAAAAGTTATCATATTATCTCATCTAGAGCCAAGCTTCTGACTCTACACGCCCCTACTCTACAAGGCCTTAGTCTGCTCGAGTGAATATTGTCATATTGTGTTGAACGAAAACGGGAATCAGGGAATCTAATTCATAAGCAAGTAGAGTTTTCTTTAGTAATAAAGTGCCGTTTTTACCCTTTGGGTACGTAAAACTAAAAATGAAATGTTTGTCAGATAATAATGGCAATGCAAACGTAATTAATCTCGTGTCCATGAAGCCATTAAGTATGTAAACTGGGCCTTGGAAGTTTCCTGAAGCATGATTGCGCCAATTGCCGCACTTTGACACGCTCCCACGCGATCATCTCCCTGACTATTGCGACACGATCATTATAAATGTGATAGCCAATGATAATTTGTTTTGAATTGTCCGTAGGCCGAGGGCTGGCTTCGGAAAATTACATGTCATTTGCAACTTATTTGCCAATTTTACATCGTAGATCAATGAAAATTACTCATCAATATAATAATGATTTGCTTAGTAATAATACATCTCAGGTATCTGTGATTTAAAAATCTGTCACTAAAGTAGAACCGAAGTAATCACTAGTAATAATCAGAATATTATATTTTGTTGTACCTATTAGTGCGCTTATTTATAATTAGCTTTTGCCCGCGGCTCTCGCGTAAATACTGTATCCCACGGGAACAGGGACTTTTTTGGGATAAAAAGTAGCCTATGTGTTAATCCAGAGCTTAAACCACTATTATACCAAATTTCATCAAAATACGTTCAGTAGTTTTTGCGTGAAAGAGTAACAAACATCCATCAATCCATGTTCACAAAATTTCACATTTATTATAATAGTAGGATGATGTATACGAAGTTGGTGATAGTGAACATTAAAAGATTTATATAAATACGTCAGCAGTACATTAGCATTCACTTATGATCATTATGTTGAGTAATAACGGCAATAACTTTTTTTGTTCACAGTCCTACTAGCAGTAGTTGTCGCGCAAAGCGGGTACGACTACACCAAGCCTGGGCAACCCTTCCCCCCGGGCCCTTCCAGCCCCAGGCCAGGGTACGCCCCCACGACATCTTACCCACAAAATGGCGACTACTCAGGTAGCACTCCGAGCTACCCGACAGCAAACTACCCCTCGCAAAACCAAGGCTATCCGCAAGGTCCGGGACAAAATAGGCCTAGTGGTCCAGGTTATCAAGGAAAAGGACCAACTGGCCCAGGCAACTATCCAGGGCAAGGTACTCCCTCGGGATATCCTAATCAAGGTGGACCCGCTGGAACACCAGGCTACCCTGGACAAGGTGAAAATGGACCATCGAATTATCCAGGACAACCCGGATCACAGTTCCCCGGACCAACGAGTCCAACTGGGTACACAGGACAATCTTCACCGGGCCAGAACTATCAAACAGGTCCCGGTTTCCAACCAGCGCCAGGCTTTGGACCCGGATCTCCAGGATTTAGCCCCGGCGGCCCAGGATTTTTTCCGGGTGGTCCCGGAGGTAACTTCGACTCTGGTGCTTATGAAGGCGGGGATTATTCTGCTATTCCTGGAGAGCCTGACAAAGACTACCCAATCCTCTCTGTGATTCCAGAAACGTCTTTCAGATGCGAAGCTCAAGCTTACCCAGGTTATTACGCTGACGCCGAGACCCGATGCCAAGTATTCCACGTGTGTGCTAACAATCTCACCTACGATTTCTTGTGTCCAAACGGTACAATTTTCTCTCAAGAAGTATTCGTATGTGTTTGGTGGAACCAATTCGATTGCAACTCCGCACCTAGCCTCTACGAACTTAATGCAAATCTATACGACTATTCCATCACTGGATCTCAGAACAACAATTACCAGCAAGGACCTCAGGGCTCTTATCCTGGCAGTGCATCGTACCCCGGCAGTTCAGGATTCCCAGGTACAGGTCCAGCCGGCCCGGGATCTCAATCACCGGCAGGTTATCCCGGTAGCCAAGGTCCGCAACAAGCAGGTTATCCTGACTCCAGTCCGCAAGGCCCAACAGGCTATCCAGGAGCTGGACCCCAGGGACCGTCAGGCTATCCGGGCCCAGGAACTCAGGGACCATCGGGCTACCCAGGTGCTGGCCCACATGGATCACAGGGACCATCAGGCTATCCGGGTGCGGGCCCCCAAGGACCACAGGGACCATCAGGTTATCCAGGAGCGGGTCTCCAAGGCCCATCGAACTACCCAGGCACAGGTCCACAAGGACCTTCGGGCTATCCAGGCGCAATACCTCAAGGACCATCTAATTACCCAGGCACAGGGCCACAAGGTCCGTCCAGTTATCTAAGTTCAACTCAGGGTCCATCCGGATATCCGAGCCCAACGCCCCAAGGCTCACCCGGCTTCCCCAGTTCCACAACTCAAAGTCCATCCGGATATCCAGGTCCAGACTCACAAGGCCCAATAAGCTATCCAGGATCGAGACCCGGTCCATCCAATTACCAATCGTCAAACCAAGGCTACCCGTTGCCAGGGAAACCACCCGGTCCAAGTTTTCCCCCTGGCCCTCGACCTCAAGGCCCAAGCACCTACCCAGCACAACAACCTAACAGAGAGTACTTGCCTCCGAAAAACTGATCATAAAGGATTTGCTAGCTCGACTTACTTAAAGACTCTTAGGCTAGTATGTAAAATTCCAAAAACAGACAGATGTCGCTTTTGTGCAGATCTTTTTGTGATACTAAAAATCGATAAAGGGAGTCTAACATATTTACCGTATTATAAGCATACTCGTACTCGTATGAAACCTCGTACTTGTAAGTATGTACATTAACTTAGACATCAAAGGCTACAAAATATTGCGCCGCAAAACGCACGACAAAGATACTGTTGGTGCTTTTCGTAATAAATATTGTAATTTAGACTTTAACATAATTGCTTATTATTAATTTAATAACACGCAAGGCTTTATTTTTTCAAAGTCAATGTAACATTGTGCCTCTAATATTATTGTCGTGTTGTATGAAAAAAGCTACTAACTATGCTCTTTAAATGTTTTATTATTCGCTCACCTACTTATAACCCGGTACAATATCTGTGGACCTGGCGTCGATGACGTCAAGTCGGCGCTCTGGTACGGTGAGCAAAACAAGCATTACTAGGATATTACTGTAAACAATTATGAACTACATTTTTTTATCGACAATGAAGGTGCTAGCCGTACTTACGCGACGGGACGAGGGCGGGTAGGTAAAAGGAGAAGGGGGAGGGGCTTCACATTCCAGTGAGGTCCACAGATATTGTATCCGAGTTGTAGTTGCTATAATTTAACACATGTTGATAACACCAAGTCTTAAAAACTCTGAAAAAATTTAAGCTACATTGATTTTTTCAAAAATGTGATCTAAAGAAGTTACCAAAAGTAGTTATTTTTCAAGAACGAAATTGTATACCTTTTGTAACTTAGTGTAAGACATGAAATGTATTATTAGCTGTATTATGTAAATATTTTTTATCGAAATAAAGAATGCAAATGAAATGGAAATTAAGCTTTTTATTTTGGTACATACCATATAAATGGTATTACAGTAGCCACACTGCAAACACCATACTGCCTATCATCCCATCGGCATACGCCACCCATCAGATCGGTTCCTTATTTTTTTTTATTTTTTTTTGTATTTTTTTTAGGAAAACATACAGTGATTTATTACAAAATTAAATGCTATATAAAGTCTTAGCACTATTTATACGTTTCCACATCTAAAAACTAAGTGTACCACATCTAAAAACTAAAAGCTTTTGTAGCTAAGTAGCTACAAAAGCTTTTCTGTTTTAAAGTTTTAAAGTTCCACATCTTATAATGAAAAGTTTTTAGATGTGGAAACGTATAAATAGTGCAAAGATTTTGCCGCGCGCGTGTTGTATTAAATAAAATTGTTATTTGTGTACCTAGTGTAGTAATGCGGTTACATGACAAGCTCCGAGAGCGTAATAAAAGTAAAAAAAATATTATTGTTGATGCCTTTTTTTTTTGCTTGCACATACATATTTGTCGAAAGTATATATAAAACTGTGCAATGGCGTTAAGTTCAAAAAAATATGCACCGCACCCCCTGAAAGACGGCACTGTTTGTATGTACTATGTATGCTTAACTGTCCATTACGCAAAAACAGTAGGTATATCAACGAAGTTCGGCACACAGGTGGCCTGCAACCTGGAATAACATATAGGTGACATCTAATCACAGACAGATGGACGGATCCCACTGCACGAACGAAGTCGCGGGGGACATCTAGTTTTATAATAAGTTAGGTACCACGTATTTCTATTTAGAAAAATAATTCTATGACGTAAATAAGTTTTTAGTTCGTAAAAGTTCGCCTTGATTGTACAAATAATAAAACACGGGCAAATAATAATAAAATCCAAGCAAAATGTCCCAAAAAATCAGAGAGCAACCAACATATACCATAAAAGAGCATTGGAAATAAACATATAACAAATTCATTAAGTTTATCAGAGTAAATGAATCGGTTATTGTTAACGCAGGTATTTGAGATAATTTTATAATATTTGTAAAGTGCGGTAGTAGGGCGAGGCGCAGGCGAGTCCGGACGCCGGACTCTGTTAACGCAAGCGATTGTAGGCGTTAGAGTGATACACATACTAAGCGGTACGGGCGAGATTCGTACAATAGAAAGCCAACAAGTTTAACAATGTTTTATTGCGCTGGGTCAATTGGTCATTGATGTAGATTTTATCAAAAGAGTTGAAACCCAGCTTAGCCAAATTTAGCTGCTCAGTTTTTCGTGATAGTGCGACTAGCTCTTCATTCTTCTAACGGCTGTGGAAAGCACCAACTATTGATTTTTCTCTTTTAGGAAGACGGGTGGGTACCCGTGCTATATAATTAATTTCTTCTTTATGTAACGGAAGGTGACATAAATTTACGATTTTTAGAACAATGTCGAAAAGCTTCTCATTGTTTTTCTGAGGAATTCCCCTAATCTCGACATTGTTAGCTCTATACCACTGGTTGTGGGTTTCTAGCTCTTGGTGGAGTCTGGATATCTCTTCTTCCAAGATTGGTACCTTTTCAGTAATCTTTTCGATGAAGACTGTCCTTGATTCAAGTGTATTACCTTTATACCTTTCAGATAATGACGTAAGATTACGTCATTATCTGAAATTATTATTGACTAAGAAATTGTATAAACTTTAAACAATACCTATAAACCGTTATTCCAATCCACACCCGTGCAGCTTGGCAAAGGAGAGTATGACGCGGTGTAGGTCCTGTTGTAACCACGTCTTCTCTTTTTTGCTTAAAACATTTTCGTCTGTATAATGTTTTATAATATTAGATTGGAATGACATGTTTAATTTAAATACATTAAAATATAATATATCTCATTCCAATCTGATAAGGATAAAAGACGATACAGTTGAAAGTGTTTCTAGTTCCTGCTGTCACCGCGTTACACTCTTTTTTGCCAAGCTATTTTTTTATTTATTTAGATATGGCATCGGCTTATAACCATTTGCCAGTGTCAAGTTAAAAAGGCGGGAAATAGAACTTTCGTTTCAATTTTCAACACCGTATTCCTATATCGTCAAGTCTAAAGTCTAGTCAAAGTCCAAAAATATAGTCAGTACAGTTTATGAGTCATATCAGTCGATTCAGTAAAGTGGTAGAAGCTTTACTGAAAGTTCCTAGGGAGTTTTGACGGGAAACACAAAATAGCACGTTTTTAGAAGTTCTACCACTTGCCCACACTTGTGCACGATAACGAATATTTAATGGTTAATATTCTACCAATATTACACATTAAGAACTGAAATAACACAGATTTATGAAGTTTTACAAATTCCACAACATCACCCATTGAACTCCCCGGCAAAACTCCTGCCAAGCTATACATGGTCTTTTAACTTATAACTGATTGAATCGGTAGCGTCATGCTGATTGGACGATAGGCAATATGGTGTACGACTACAGCAAGCCTAAACCAACAAACAATTCGCAGGCGATGGTAAACGCTATTAATTAATCGGCTAATATCTTAAAGAAAACTCTACTTGGTCCTTAATATTAAATGAATAAAAAACAATATGTAGTTAATTCTTTTTAAAATATAATAATAATATTGTTAAGATTTTGAATCTTGCTCATGGTATCTTTAAACGTGTTAGACATCTCTTGTTAAAAGGCTGCACTATAATATAGTATACAGATTTATAGGCCTATAAATCCGTTCATGAATATAATATTTTTTTACACTCGCGTAAGAAACGCTACTATCAACAGCTATTCAACAATTGTAATTCACAAAATATAGTAACCTGCAAATTAAAAGTTCTCTATAGTTTTTTTTTTCATAATAGGCATACATTTTTATTTTATGTAGAGGAGAATAGTCGTCATAGAGAGAGCCGAAAGCTTCTCGCACAAGTAGTGCTTTTCTTTTAGTTTAAACGCAGCAATAACTCATTACTTACACATGTAAGTAAAACCTATTGCAGTCAGCATCTCGATGACCGCAAATCTATTAACAAAACACTCGAGGCGTCGCGCACCCATTACGCGGTTAGATGGCGATTTAGGAGCTGTTGAGAAACGGCAGGAGTGAACTCGTGAACAATAATGACTTCACAATATCATTGACATACATGGACAAATGCTAATTACACATTTGCATCATATTTACAAGATTCAATTGAGCTGTATTCTGTAATCGTCAATGTAGTAACGTTTGAAAACCCTTATCTATAAATAGCTAAGGTACAGGGTATAGAATATTATTTGGTAAAGTACTACTGGCAGGTAAGTTTATTTATGTACTATAAATAGCATATTATAACTGAGACCTTCAAATAGCTCTTTTTATGACACTCTCAGCAGTGCACATATACTACATAGGTAATATTGCATACATAGATAATATCTTATATTAAAAAGAGGATTGTATATATTACACACTTTAAAGTATTAAAACATTACAGCGTCGCCGCACACACGTACTTAGTCGCAACTAAACGAAACTAAAATTTCATGGTGCAGTTCGCGCCGAAACATTAGGTATACAAACAACAAGCCGTAGACAGAGAATAGAACTCTCTCTACGCAACAAGCCTTTAGATACTGTAATACTGATAACCGGCGTTGGTCATTCAAAAGCTCAAAGCAACAAGCAATAGAATAAGGATTTAAGCTGTTTTGAACGTATTATGGATAGTTTTCAAATAGTACCGACAATATATTATATTTTACTACAATATTAATTCTTACTAGTTAATTCTTAGGTTATACTACAATATTAATCTTACTAAAAAAATGGTTGTCGAGGGTTTTTGATATTTTTTCTGCCGTTAGGGGGCAGTTACCCAACACACACATAGCGTCATCTGGTGGCGTAAGCGGTATCAAAAACGGTCAATAAGAATTTTCGATTTTTTTTCTGTCACCAGGTGGCGCTTGATAGCCCGACTGTCCTTGTCGTGTCAAAAACCTGTCAGATGTAACGAATTTAAAAACCATGGAGAATAGACGTAAGGAGTACCATCTCCATACATGAAAAGTGTCCGTAAAATACCGTTAAATAGGGCTTACAGGCGCAGACGGGAGTAAAGCGGAATTTAAACGGATAATTAAATCTTAGCATCTTCTTCGGTTTTATATATAAACTAGCCTTGCCACTCTAGCGCCATTATGGCCAGTTTTGGAACTATTATTTAATTACTTTTGTCGGACACTTCTTAGCTTTTCTGCCTTAGAGATATTGTCCTCCTTACCTCTATTCTCCAAGTTAAAAACCCTCATTTTACCTGATAATGTCGAAATCGTCCTCTCTATCGCTTGTTCCGCGTTGTCGCTTGCACGCCAGGCGGAACGTGATAATTTTTCATGCGTGCAGCTGGCGTTCATCGATTTATAAGACGTAATCACGTTAAAAAAGGATTGGAATGAGTTAGGTTTTTAGAGAATCTAAGAATTTAGTGACGGAGTTTTGCCGGGGAGTTCAATGGGTGATGTTGTGGAATTTGTAGAACTTCATAAATTTGTGTTATTTCGGTTCTTAATGTGTAATATTGGTAGAATATTAACCATTAAATATTCGTTATCGTGCACAAGTATGTGCAATTGGTACAACTTCTAAAAACGTGCTATTTTGTGTTTCCCGCCAAAACTCCCTAGGAACTTTCAGTAAAGCTTCTACCACTTTACTGAATCGACTGACATGACTCATAGACTGTACTGACTATATATTTGGACTTTGACTAGACATTAGACTTGATGATATAGGAATACGGTGTTGAAAATTAAAACGAAAGTGCTATTTCCCGCCTTTTTAACTTGACACTGGCAAATGGTTATAAGCCGATGCCATATATAAATAAAAAAAAAGAATTTAGTGGCAAATAGTGTTATTAATATAAATCATGATAAAAGAAGTAGATATGATTTAGTGTCATTGCACAGTTGTTACATTTGTCAAATGTCAATGTCAGTTTGGTATTTGAGCATAGTTGTTTTGTACTCGTATTTTTCGCTTTATATTATTAAAAAATCCGAAAACTAAGTAATGTATTTGTTAAAATAAAAATAAATACTTCTAAATTCAGTTTTTGTAATGTGAGATAATATTTTTTAGTGAAAAAGTGGTATTAGACACTTTACGTATCATGTAGTCCGATGGTCTTGTGGTTTTATTTTGTGGTTGGATAATCTATTTTTGCCTTCAAAGTCATCTTATAAGTACGTATCTGTAACTTATTGTACAACTTTTACACTAATTAATAATACTTAATTTACATAATTTTGTAGAAAAAGACGTAGGACCGTAATAGTAAAACTGAAACGCAAATGTCAAGGTTCAAGTCGTAACACGGAAGATGCACTGTTGACTGGTACAAACTATGCTGCCCTAGTACAAAAAGCGTAGAATTTCAAGTAATTTTTACCTCTTATAATAATAACATTTTATACCCTATTTTTAAAACTTTGTCATCCTTGTTAATATAGTTTTTATTTATATCATAATATGTTTGAGTAGAATATTTAAAAAAATACATTATTCTTTCATAGCAATGAAACAAAAGCAGTTTTCTCTTTGAACTCTATATTGTTTAATGATGTTATCATTGTTTCAATACCACATTGTTTACGAGTGTGACCGACATAGTATAAATAGATAGTGAAAGTAGCCTTTGTAGCTGAAGCGGATAGCCATTTACTGAGATAATAATTATTGTAATTGTAATTATATTGTAATTACTCTTTCATGCAATAAATTCTAAACAGATTTTGATCAAATTTGGTTTGGTAGTAGTTAAGGCTCTTATTTAATACAGGCTACTTATTATTGCAGATAAATGTACAAATACCTGCGGGATTTCTTTTTGCGCATACAAAGTCGCAGGCAACACCTAGTTAATAAAAAATATCTCATACAAATATCAAAAAAAATTCTATGTTCCTGAGTCATGGATGTGTATTATATAATTAAAATCTTGAATATAAGTATAATATAAAAAGTATTAAATATATTATTTCCGTTGTCTGGTACCCATAACACAAGTTCCTTACCACGGGACCAGATTGACATAATGTGAAAGCATCCATGGATATTATTATTATATATTATTAATGAAGTGCTTACTCAGAACATAATTATTTTAGACACAGTTACTAATGACAGCAATCTATATTTTTGAACATGACAGGCGATGTATGAAAAACGATGATTGCCAAAAGACAATGAGTTGATGGTTGCAATGTAATATAGCTTATGTTGTTTTAGATGCAATTATAATATGATCATTACATAAAATGAGTTGGCTGAAGAATACTTCTCAATTGCTGGCCCGGCAGCTCGCTGGTACTCTAGACCCTAAACACAGCTACGAGTCGCAGGCATGCTTCAACTCCTTCCGCAAACATTGGCAGCAAGCTAATGATATCATAGAAAAGTCACAGGTAAAGTTTAAGGATAAGCTAAGCATTAAGTTATTAATCATTGTATATAAATAAATATTCTGTGGTGTTTGTTTGACATCGAAGTCCGTCTAAACTTGACCAATTTTGATGAAATTTTTTGTGTGTGCTCAAGTGAATTCTAGAATGGATGGTAGGTGGCGCTGCTGTCAGTATGTCAACAAATTTAATTCTATTAAGGCACTAGGCGTAACTACGTGGCAGCGGAACTACAACCAAAACGCGACACAACCAAATATTCTTTGTATGAGACATAACGCAGTACACGGCAGCGGAACTACGCGCCGCGGCACTCCATCGCGGTATTATTAGTAGGGAAGTATCGCGTCGCGTCGCTCGGCTGCCGCTAAGTGCGGTCTTAGAATACAATAAACATAAAGAAAGTAGTTGAACTGTAGATGGATTTAAATTCATGTTCATTAAATTTGAACTGATCAAAGTACTATATAATTTTTCTCTTTATGGATATTATAATCCCTTTATTATAGCTCCGTGGCCTAGTGGGTAGACTGTTTGATTCAGAGTGCAGGTTCGATTCCCAGGCACTACAGTATTTCAAGAGTGGTTACTTTGCTCGAAGAATACTGTATAAATCATCCAATAATAGATAAAAGGCCTAAGTAAGTTTATTATATCACATTTACATAATATATTAAATATCCGATCTCATTGTAGCCACAACATCTACACGACGATGTGCTTGGTGTAGTCAACCATTTGGAACAACTGACTACCCTGCTGGAGCTGGAGGCTCGGGCGCGCGAGATCAACCGCATGACCAGCCCCGCGTCGTGTCTGGAGTATCTACTGAGTGAGAACCTGCTGGATAAGCTGTACGAGTGGGCCATTTGTACGGGGAAGTAAGTGGATTCTTTGAGTTTATATAGTCATTAATTAATTAATAGATGTTACCTGCGAATAACACAAAGAATATACAGTAGATTTTGTTAATCCATATTTCATACTACAAACTGTGTGCCAATAGTCAGTCAATTACAGCTTTTGCCTGAAAGAGTATAGCCTTCCGATCTATGCGATCGCCGCGAACCGCGGGCGACCGGCAAACCAGCCAATCGGGTTCTCTAGCTACGCTCACACGGGCGTCGCGGGTCGTGGAGATTGTTTAGTGCTCCATATAAATTCACACTAAGCCACTGCTCCGCGACCCTATTTCGGACTCGGGTCACAATCTCGCGTCGCGCGTCGCGTGCATCCGAAGGCTACCTCAATATTCATCAGACAAATAACTATAATATTCTACATATGCTCACACACTTTGACATTCATATCATTAGCAAGAAAAGCTTCTTTTTAAACCCGGACGCGAAAAAGTGGGGTGTTATAAGTTTGACGTGGCATCGTAGCTCCTAAACGAAAGGTCTGATTAAGATGCGGGTTTTTTGTTTGAAAGCTGACGTGATCGAGAGTGTTCTTAGTTGTAATTCATCATCATCAGCTCGCTTTCTGCTTGACATTTCGGGGGTTACTTATTCCACCGGCAACTGCCCAGCTGCCGGGGGAGCAAAAATGTATGAAAATGTATAGGGCATATTATTCACTTACCGACCCGCCGCGAAAACTCACATATGACACATGTCACCAGTCGCCCCGGCTCCTGGCACCGGCCTTACCAAAACTACTAACTTACCGAAGTAGAATATTTACAATTTTTATAAAAAAACTACAACCCGACTCCTAAAAATATATGGCCTATGTCACCCTATTATAACGAATCTATTGACACCTCATTAATTAAAATCGGACTACTAGTTTAGGCGCTACGGCGGAACAAACATGCAAACATACGTAGACTGCCAAAATGATTACTTTTGACCTGCCATTTGGCTTCGCCATAGTCGGGTAAAAACAGCCATTTTCTGAATTTGTCACACACTGTATAGTAACAGAATATGACATATCTTTACAGTAAACTCATGTTTCAATATTTCTCAAGAAATAATAATTGGAGTGGAACTGCTGCTGGCCAAGTGTCATTTAAAACTTAAAGAAAGTAAAATAGGGCCTTTGAGTTGCAGTAGGGATAGAGTTGCTCTTAAGTTTTAAGAGGAAGGAGGAAAGGAGGATGGAACACTCTGCATAGTATGATTGTTTATATTAGGTGTTTACCTATGAAATTGCCGTTTTGTATGAAAAAACGATTTTTTTTCATGTATTTTTTATTTGTATTAATCAAAGTAATCACCCATGCAATCAATGCATCTTTGCCAACGCAGTGGCAGTTTATTGATGCCCTTCTTAAAGAAATCAGCTGGACGGGAGGCAACAAATTCTTCAAAGGCATTTTGTACTGCCTCTCGGGTATTGAATTTTTTCCCGCCAAGAAGTTATCCAAATTCTGGAAAAAGTAGTAGTCTGTAGGCGCAAGGGCTGGTGAGTAGGGCGGATGACGGAGAGCTTCCAACCCCAGTTCTTGCAACTTGGAGACCGTCTGCTGTGCAGAATGAGGTCGCGCGTTGTCGTGCAGGAGCAGCGGATTCAAGCGATTGACCAATGCTGGTTGGAGATGTGCCAGCTTCTCCATCATTGTGTTCAGTTCTTCACAGTACACATCTGCAGTAATGCTCACCCCGTTTGGTAAGAAGTTGTGATGAATCACACCGGCGCTAGACCACGAAACAGTGACCATCACTTTTCTAGGGGTAAGTTTTCGTTTAGCTCATTGTTTAGGTGCTGAACCAGGATCCAACCAACTTGCTGAGCGCTTGCGGTTATCAAACAGAATCCATTTTTCATCGCAGTTAACAATGCGGTTCAAAATTCCTTCATTTGTGTATCTGTTGAGCAGTGCAAGGCACGTCTCGACGCGTACTTCGCGCTGGCGATCATTGAGTTCGTGGGGCACCAATTTGTCAAGCTTTTAAACCTTGCCAATTTGACGCAAATGGATTAATATTGTTTTGACGCTAACGTCGAAAGCTGCTGCTAATTCAGCCCTAGATTGTGTACCATCAGCTTCCACAATCGCCTTTAACTCGTCATTGTCGACCAAAGTCTTCGGACGACCGCGAGGTTCATGATGACGAAAAAGATTGAATTGCGATGAAAATGTAACACTAATCAATAAACAAATGACTACTTTTGGAAAAAGAATTCCATGTTTTTAAAATAAAATTAATTTGAAATTAGAATTCTTAGCCAAACAAAAATTATTTTGATTTGAAATGGCCAGTACTGCAGAACGGCAATTTCATAGGTAAAGACCTATTATATTTATGGAATACTATGTCAGCGTGTCACAACTCACAAGCTACGCCCCATACAAAGTATACCAAGTCTTGCATGATCCTATAAAATATACTCCAAATTATTTTAAGGCGATTTCGAAGTAGGTAATATATAATATATGCAACATTTGTCGTAATTTACTATTGTAAGATGTTGTGAAAAGTATATTTCCGGCTTGAAGGTCGCAGATGTGAAATACCTACCTACATGTAAAAGTATTTTTATTTAGTTATCAGTAAATTGTTGTCCCCTAAATAATAAATTATATATTTATGAGCATGCAAATAGATAATTGTAAGTCTTATCTCACTACTATTATAAATGTGGAAGCTTGTGAGGATGTTTGTTACTCATTCACGCAAAAACTATTTAACGGATTTTCATAAGATATCGTAGGGTAGTAGTTTTAGCTCTGGATTAATACATTACTTTTATCCCGAAAAAGTTCAGTCTTCCCGTTGGACACTGTATTGACCCGGAGGAAGCCGCGGGCAAAAGCTAGTTACTAATTACGATACTATAATATACCAACTATAATATATTTAGTAACTACTTATAAGTTATAACAGACTATAAGAGACGTTTATTCTCTACCGGAATATTACAAAATTCATAAATACTAAGAAGCTATTAAAAACATTGTATATCCGCTTCGAGGAAGCTGGATATGCAATGAAATACAATAGCTGTTCAGGCATTGAACATGGTGGTATATCATATCTCATCGTATTACAGCATCAGAAGGTCAATTCTGCGACTTAAATCCTGCAATAATACAGATACAATCCGGTCCCGATATGATGTCGGGCTGCTGCAAAATGGTATTCTCATTAACGTCAAACCAGCGTCAACTAGTTTTGATTGGTCAAAATTCCAAAAATCAGTTTACGATATCAAGACTATTTACTGTGCTGTTTTTTCAGTCGCGACTAAAAAAAAAAAGCGTTTTTTTGTGGTCTCTGTGGCTTAATGTCTCCGAGTCAAAGTCAAAAGTCATTTTTTTTTTTTAAATCAAAGTTGGTATTTTTATAATACACTTTCGTGCGGTTTCTTCACATTGCTTTATTTCGGCCAAATTAAGCAGTTTGTAATTTTATTTTATTTAACGGCATTGGATACATATTCTATCTATCACTAATTAGTCTCGTGGCAGATAACCTATTTCCCCCAGTGACTTACGTCCACCGTCTACCTAGTACCTGACCTTTGCAGCCGTGACTGAAATGACTCATGATCGTCTCTAGGTTATCGTATGTCCCAGCCGGATTGTATAACCCGCCGTATTACATTATGGGTATTACCTACATATAATTTTTTTTTTTTTAAATAAATTAGGAAATAATTAGGTATTACAACTTGATAAAAGTAAAGACAATGAAATATTTTTTTACAACATTGGTTTAAAAAAGTTTACTTACATCAAATGCGAAAAGATTAACTATGGTATGTATGAACATAAACGCGCATACTTCGGAGATATCAGAAATTTTGTGCATATGGCCATACATTTCGTTGCAGCATTAGTGGCGTACTAGCGTGTGACGTCACCTACTTGTACGACTTTTATATGGGGCGTTTTCACGAGACTCACATAAGTGCTTCAAACAATCCGCAATATTTTAGAAAATTAATTTTTACTATACCTACTATTTCTAAGGTCATCTGTCTTATTCTTCAGAGCACTATTCATTTATGTTATAAAAAAATACAGGAAAATACCGTATTAGATTGTAGAGACCATACTTACAAAATAAAACAATGTTTAAATGGAAATCAATCTTAATATGAAACAGCCAACAGTTTTCTTCTGACGATATTCCTGTATTATCAATTATTTAAAAAACTATACAAAAATACTAAAATATAGAATATTTGTTGATAAGACAGGCAGCGCCACGAGTGTTTAAAATGGGAACAAAACTAGCTTCATTATATATTACGGCTAGCCGTGTTGAAGAACGTATGGGTCCGAATACATTCTGGTGGAATTTGAAACAGCCGAATTTAATCCGGCTTATCCTTGAACCTCCGCATTTAGAAACGGGATTTCAGTTTTTTACCCGGGAAAAAAATTTAAATTAATTGGTGTTTTTTTTTAAAGTGAAACTTTTTCGTCTGTGTGTTGCATGTCGCGTGACGGTCGGCCGCGGAGTAGGGATAAAGTGAAAGGCGCTCGTCAGAGCAGCCGAGGCCAATATGGCGGCGCCTATAGTTCGCATCAGCTGACCGTGTAGTGTATAGACTAGTGCTCATTTGTGCCAGTGCTCCACGCTATTTTGTTATTAAGTTTCACTTTTACCGTGGTTTCATAAAACCACACAATCCTTTTCTTGATTGGTTTACAACCCAAAAATACTTCACATTAGTAAGGCCCTCATAAACATCTTATGCAAATAGGTTCGCTTTACCTATAGCGTGATCTAGCGGCAAATCGAGCTAGTTTTAGCATATAATATTTTGAATAGTTTTAGGGCGCCCCAGCTCATATTTTTTACCCGGAACGGAGACGGTATATGTATATATGCGATTAGCATGAGAGGGTGTTTGTCGCTATTAATGTTGCCACGTATCTCCAAAAGTACTAGTCCAATTTTGATGCGGTTTTCAGAGATGTATTTGGGTTTAGTTGGAGAATGTTCTTAGATAGATTTTAGTAATAAAAACAATGTTTGTAGATAACTGTTACGATAACAACTCACCAGGGAGCGTGTTTGCGTAAAACCAAAACTACGAGTCCGATTTTGATGCGGTTTTTCATAATGTTTATCGACTCGTGGCACTTGTTCTCTAAAAAGTTATAAATAAAAAGCAAAATTATACATTTGTAGAAAACCTACGAGACGATATCAGATAGCTTATTTGCATGTTTTGTCTCTGTCGCTCGATACAAAGTAAGCAGCGACCAATTTCCTATAGCCTATGTTACCTGGGCTATTATTACGAATTGACATTCATTAAAATCACTCATTCATTAAAATCGGATCAGTAGTTTAGGCGCTACATACATACATAGACTGCCAAAATCATTTTCTTCTTCCTTCCTTTTGGCTTCGCCGTAGTCAGTTAAAAATCAATCGAAGCAAGTTGTGAAGTCAACAAGTAGAAACTATCACGTGTTTATTATGCAAACAGAATGTAGACATGCATAATTGCATGCAAATTAAGAAAAGTCTTCAAACTGCCACATTATCATAACTAGTTCCTATCGAAATGTACGGGAACTACCGATTCGAAATTGGTTTAAAATTGCGGTGAGAATCGTGGGATATGCGAGCGTGACGATAGTGAAAGTTATATCATGACTCCCCGACCCTGAGAATTATGTAAATCCAAAGTTGTATCGATATTAGATCATCGCAGATTGTCGATCTTTAGGCTGGGACTACATGGTCCGGAATCCGGTAGGCTGGGGAAAATTCAGATCATTGAAATGCGTGCTAATGCGCTAATGCAATGGATTTTTAAATTTATTCTATTAGCGCAGAGTTCTATTTTCTGTTTTCTGAATTTTCCCGGGTCCGCCGGTTTCCGGATCCGGATAGTCCTAGCCTTAGTTGACATTGCGCGGGGTCCACCGTCCATTTAATATAACAATTGTAAAGATAACTATAATCCGACTACGTTATAAAAAGGGGTCTAAAAAGGCCGAAATAAGAAAATAAATCAGATAGAGATCCTGAAATGCATAAGTTACAAAAATGGTCTAGCTAGAACCGTGGTCGCACCCACTAATGGCATCTAAGCTGCAGTTTACACCGAGACGCTAAGGCCTAAAGATGTTTCTAGAATTATACCCGAAGACAGACGGCTGCGATTTGTCATCGACTGTGCCGAACCTTATAAAGCGGGTGCGACCACAGCTCTACCTTGACTATTTTTGTACCTATGCATATCTGGATTTCTATCTGAATTATTTTCGAATTTTTCCGTCCTACAATCGAAAATGTTTTTGGAGTAATTTTAATAAGTACCTTGTATGGGACTGTAATTTCCCATAGGATTTTCCACCGCCGGCTCAGATCAGACTCGAAGATAGCAAGGTTACACCGATTTAGGCAGAGCGAGACGATAAATAAAAACACCAAAAACATTATTCACAGAAATTAGTTAACTGTCCTAGCTCATGGCAATGCCGTATAGAAAGCCGCACCCGTATGCCTCTTTGAAGCCGATCTGCTATCCTATTTTTACCTTTCTATACTTTCCGCAGTTTATTTATTATATTTAGTGGAAAACATTGAAAATTCTCAATGTATTCCGACGATCTCAAACTGTGTATGACCGTTCATTCACATAAAGAATATTCTCTTTTACAAAATGATTTAGACAGTGTAAGCAGATGGTGTTGTCACAATAAAATGACGATGAATCCTAAAAAGTGTTTAAATATTAAATTCACGAGAAAAAAAGTTACCGCATTGCTCCAATTATGTATGAGACGGGTATCCACTTAAGGAAGTCAATGAAATACGTGACCTTGGTGTTACTTTGGCTACAACTCTCATGTTAATAACATTGTTAAAAAGGCATCGCAAATGATGGGATTCGTAAAATGCAACAGAAAATGTTTCTCTATTAATACCTTTATAACTCATTGGTAAGAAGCCATCTCGAATACGCTAGTGCTGTTTGGAACCCTACACCCACCGTTCTGTCGCAGCGAATTGAAGGAACACACAGACATCTCGCCTTCGCATGCAGCGGTGTTTCACATAGGGCTCCTTATTCTCAACGCCTCGCTTTCTTTGGAATGCTCTGCTTTAAGTCGAGGAGAACTATGCATGATATCCTACTTCTTCACAAACTAGTGAACGGCCATACAGCTTGCTGCGATCTTTTGCAATATTTTTCACTGTTCGTACCGTACAATCTACCGCGTCGACCTATTACTAAACTCTTGCGCGGCCCTCCTTCCAAAACCAATCTAGGACTAAACGCGCCGATCTACGAATACAATATTGTTAGCAACGCTTTGGCCGACATTGACATTTTTCATGACTTACTTAGCCAGTTCAAATGTAAAATTTGTAATCACTACAGTGATGTGAAATAATATTATATTGTACAGCAAAAATATTTATATCAACGGACTCTGTGTGTGAAATAGTAATGTATGCTGTGACTTATTTACATTAATCTTATTTTTTTTTTTTGATTGATTAAGGTTTTAATTTACTGATAAAATTAACTTCTTTACTTATTTTGACATTGTAAATATTATTGTTTTATGATTATTGATTTATTTTATTTTAATTCGTGATTGATTAAGGTTCTGATTTATTGATGTTGTTTTATATTTTATTCTGAGATTGTTTTTATTATTATTTCTATATTTATATGTGACTTATGTAGTTGCTTTGATTTTATTAATTTTCATTCGTGATTGATTAAGGCTCTAATTTATTGACATTATTCGCTCTTGTTAATTTTATTTTAGTTTATTACTATCTTTTTTTTAATAATTTACGATTTAATCTGTATGTTATGGAGTGAATAATTTTATTATATTATGTTAGGCTCGTTATTGTGAATGCTATGTCACCTGCTAAGGTACATGCATCGGTACAGTTTGCAATTAATGTGATTATATCTATAAATTTGTTTAATGTATGTACTGTTTGGTGTCTTTATAATAAATAAATAAATCAGGTCACCACTTTGGTGAAAACGAGACCAACTTGGGATTTTACCCTTTACAATAAAAAAATAATTTTGATAATCGTCCCACATACGGCGGAATTATTGTTAAACATATATACAGCAGAATATATAACCCAAAATATATAACCATTTTTTGGATAAAGCAAAAAAAAAAAAATGCAACAAAATATGATTTTCCTAAAAAGAAACGACATTGTCCTGCTGAATTTGGATTGATATGGTGTCTGAGATTTGAGATATTTTTAAAAGCGTCATAACTTTTACATTTTATTTGATTACGTAAGAATATCATTTGTTTTATTTTATTACTAGCATTAGCCCACGCATCTGCCCGCGTAAATATATTTCACTTTTTCGGGATAAAAAGTAAGTAGCTTATGTCGTTCCTCGTGGTGTAATCTATCGTTTATAATCTATATCCTTGCCAAATTTCATCAAAATCGGCACAGTAGTTTCGGAGCCGGAGTTAGTGGTATAAAAGAGGCTCTAACCTTAAACCTATTCTCAGATCTACCAAATATTGACAAAAATATACTTTTTTTGTCAACATTTGACTATACATTATAATAAAATATTGAAACAAAGCAATTGTTGCGAATCTGTATTGTTGTAATCTGTAGCAGTATATTACGTAGGCACATCTAAGTTAATCATTACAAGCCACTTATCAAACACCTTATCGTATTCACGCTTTAAAATGTAAATAATGCAGGAGGTATTATTGCTTCATAATAAAGTGTAGCCTTTTTTTAATCAATTATCATTGATAAATTATTTACATGTCAAAGGACATTAATTTCTTTAATTTTTCTAGGCTATTCTAATTAAAGACCAACGTCCAACACTCAACAGCCGAATTCCCAAAAGCTACTTAAAATCAGGGTCAGCCAACACTGAAACGATACGAGATGATACGCGACACGGAGCTGCATTTTAAAAATATTTATTCAAAATTGAACTTTACTCGATACACAAGAGAGCGCTGTGCAGTTTGACAATCGAACTCTTTCAATTAAACTATATCTTCTTGTGTAATGTATAAATTTAAATTTTGAATCGCTATCTTAAAAAAGGAGCGCCGCGTCGCGTATGGTCTCTTTTCTGTGTAAACTGACCCTTAGGGGCACTAAATCAAAAGTAAGGTCCCCCCTAAATTATAGTCTGTCACAACTCACAGTCTATGCTTGGCAGAATGAGAAAACAGCGTGTTACTTAAGAGCTATTTACTTTAAACTTACTATACTCTTATTTGTTACAGATATGAAAATGCAGTTAGATTGGAACAACTGAAGATATTTAGCAAGCTCATCAGTCATTACAGTTCACAGGTACATACCGAATAAGGACAAAAAAAAAACTTTAAATATCTCAGAAACAATACAATTCTATCGTATAGTTTTGGTAAATAAATGACAAAATCTACATCGTTCATTAATATGACCGGTCTCAATCTATATAGCATTAATGTACTACAACAGGATACGAACGGGCGGTTCTAATAAGGCTGGGACTATAACACGATCCGCAATCCGGCGGGCCATACAGCAGGGGCGTGCGCTCCATATAGGTAGAAATGCAGTGCTTTACTTGTCATTCACAGATATTTTAATAAAACGTTCGTACGTTTTAGATGACTTTAATAATTAATTAATAGTAAATAAATTAATTTAAAAAAGTTCTGCAGGAAAAATCATCGCATGTGTGTGTAATTTTCATACTTCGCAAACGCACACATCCATGAATATCGACATAATTATATACCGGCAAGTCCCGCGGCAGGCGATGGCTCTCGGGCCTCGGCTATCCGATCTCTTCCGAAAACCGCCGAACTGGCTTGTCGGAAATTATTCGTTGCCTATAATCCGAGTAAAAAGAATAGTCGGAAATCTAATAAATCACGTATGCACATTATGCATTTTTGTTTAGTAAGGTTTTATTTGTTTAAATAGAAGAAACGTTTTGTGTTTCGCGGGGGCCATATTTCATATTTCATGTGATAAGCATTGTTTACAATTTAATCGCTCCAGTTTATTTATAGTTTTCTTAAAAGATTTTTCATTTTAACATTTGAAAGTGTGTACATTTAACGGTTTTTACTGAGTTTCTATAATAATTGTAGTGATTTGCTGTTACTAGTGAGTTGGTCGATTTTTTTAAATTTATTTGACTGAGGTTTTGAAAATGTGTGTTTATTAAAAATTAAAAATAACAAGTTCTCACAATTGTCATTCAGTGAAAAGATTCAAATTCTGTCTAAAGGTAGGTGTGTACCCGAGTTACAACAATTAAACCAGCAAAAAAATAATGTAACTCGAAAATTTCATGTTAAAAGTTATGAAACGTATAACTGGCTGTGTGGTTGTGTACACACGATTAAATTATATTGTTTTCCTTGCATATTATTTAGTAATTTACATCGGGATATAGTAATCTCAAGTAACCGGAACCTTGAATATGTGAAAATTGAAGCTGACTGGTGAGTAGTTATAATATTTTATAATATGATTATTATTTTACTTATTAGAATTTCTTCCGCCGCGACGATCGATCGCTGTTTTGTCTGCGTTGCCGTAGAAGATGTACATGAATAGTAGTACATCTAAGACTTGCTCTGTTGGCATGGTTTCGACTTAGAGATCCGTCGCTTGGCTGTAGCTGTGCTAAAAATCTATAAACGAAAAAGTTTTTGTGACCCAGTACTTCGCCGCATATTCAGTGTCATAATCCTGTGCACGCCACTGCCATACAGTAACACGGATCATATAGTCCCAGCCTAATGTTTCAGGTGACGAGAGGGCGGAGTTTCTGAAACTTGGATGACGAACGGGCGGTAACTCCGTCACAAGTCTAACTAGACTTAATATAAACTTAATAACTTATATATTGCTCAACGCATCTCCCGTGTCACGCGCCATTGGCTTAATAAATATGCTCGCGGATAAAGATGTAGATCTTTTTTGTCATAACTTGCCGAAATTCATGAGATTAGCCCAGGTAGTTATTGAGATTAATGATAATAATTATTACTTAATGTGATACATAGTTTAATCTGTTTACCATTGCGATTTTTTTTTCTTTTTTCTTCTTATATAGCATCGTCTTGGATTTTATCTGTTATGGTGTTATATATCTGTTGTCTAAAATAAATAAAAAAAAAATAAAAAAAAATATTTTTCTAACTTGAAATTTTTTCATCACCTGATGCATTCTAGAGTTATTACGAAAGTTGTAATTTATATTTAAATGGATTAATTTGAATTATTACAGGTTATAGCAGCAGAGCCATTCCTTCGACCACTACTGAAATTACTAAGCAGTTTCAGAAACCTATCCCCACCTAACCTTGAAAGTAAGTTTAAAATATTTTTTTGGGACTAAGAATTGAAACCTCAGTATTTGCTGTTAATTGATCTGTAATTAAAAAAAAGAATTTCTTTAATACCTGGCCAGCGTTTATAACCTTTTGGCCACTAAAATTGACTAAAAGGCCACGTACACTATATCACTATCAGATAAAAAAAATTGGGTATTTTTTGACTTGGACTCAACTTTTAACAAAACTATAAAACGTTTTGTGAAATCAATTATATAAACTTTGGGCGCATGATTTCCTGCTTATGTTTATGACGTTTAGGCAGAAAATGAATTTAAACGCGAAAATTTAATTTTATTTGTCGTAAAGACTTAAAAATAATGAGAGGTTTTTGACCTCACAGCTGATTTCAAAATAATTTTAATAATTATATCAATTCAATAAATTGTAATTCTCTCTCATTTATACTAGATATATAATTTTTCGTTTTTTTTCTGCCTAAACTCCGTACTGTAAAATATTTCCCGAAAGTTTCTTTAATTGATTTTTCAAAGCTTTTTTAAAGCAAAACTCCTCTTTTTCAGGTCAACTGGTGTCCGTCCTGAACCAGCTATGCGTGGTCCTGATGGAGAATATGAAATTCATAGATCTGTTCTTCCTCATGACTCACACCGCCAACGGCTCTCAGGCCGAGTGAGTTATCTTATCGTACCGTTACATTTATTGTAACTATAATTATAGTATGAATATTATCATATATTTGTTGTGACTTCCAGCTTCCACTTTACTGTGAGTATATTCCACGAAAACCATACATTTTGCTGCGTCAAAACTAGCCTATGTGTGAATCCAATGCCTAAGCTACAACCATACCAAACTTCATCCTAAGGTGTTCAGTAGTTATTGCGTTAATGAGTAACAAAAATCAGACAGTCAAAAAAAATACATATTTAGTAATAAAATAAATCTTCGTCGCTGAGGCCACTGACAGCTGATTCACCTCACTAGATCTTTTTCTGCCTAAAGGCCTTTACATAAGCAGTAAATCATGTGCCCAAATATTGTGTAATTAATTTTATAAAGCGTTTTATTATTTGATGTTGCAGGTTCATAATAGGCCGCCTCCTACTGCCGTGCGTGCACCGCGAGGGCGGCGTGGGCGCGGCGGCGCGCGACGCGCTCCTGCTCTGCGCCAAGATGTCCGCCCGCTGCGCGCCGCTCGCGCACTGCCTCATCACCGGCGACGCCTGCCACATACTGGCGCCAGGTACGGAGCAGGACTGGGACAAGCGACTACTATATAGGATAAATCAACTGATCATAAATATGGAATGAATCGTACAAATATATATATAATAATATACGAATACACTTATAGACAGTTAGCTCCTGACAAATAGATATATATTAAATAAAATTAGTAAAAAAACAATTAAAGGGGTAACCTTTGGTTTAAATAAAAAAAGAAACAGATTCGTTACTTCATCGTTAACTTGTAGGTCAAAACTGTATTTACTTTAAAATGGCGCGCCAAAGTTTATGTTCCAGGAATCGGATGCTAAATTATTATAATCCGACCTAGTGAAATTGCTCACTACTTTTGAATGACAAGTATGTAACTTTGAGATGATTTAATTTGGGGTGTTTTTTCGCTACGCATTTAACCAGAAGTGGACAAAATATATTTCGTTTCATGGCTCTAATACAATATAAATAATGTACAGTAGCGGAACTCAGCCGTGTCCTTGAAATTTTTACCTACGATTGAGCGTAGCTGAGCGGCGCCCTAGGGCCCTAGCGACGTCTACCAAGATGGCGTTGACAGTGCGCAAGCGTCGCGGCACAACCAATTAACTCGTTAGTCATTTAATGCAGCGACATGTCTTTTCAGCGCGGCGTGACACTACATACTTCTGCTATATGAAGTTTCGTTAGCGGCCGTGTAAAAGACGCGTATGTGTGCGTGCGACGATTCGGGCGGTCTACTACGAAGATGGTTTACTGTACATTATTTATACTGTGGCTCTAATCTCGATTTATTAACAGGTCTAAGCGGTCTCTACTCTGTACTACCCCGCACGCTGGCCGACGACGTGTACAAGCTGACGCCGGACGACGTGAATCGAGTACATAAGCTCACACTCTTCGTAGACTCACTGGAGTTCTGCGACGCCGTAGCTGAGGCGAGTTCATCATCATTATCATCCTATCATCAGATACATATTTAATAGGCTAGACGACTGAATTTTTTTATTGCGTAAATGACAGTGGTGTTCCCATAATTCCATTCCTATCGGCTTCACTTGCCACTTACCTTTTGAAGACCCTCATCCAAATCCCTACCTATTATACAGGCTTTCCTATAAAGGAGAACCAGGCTTCGCCACTGGTGAATGAATAGTACTCTTAAATATGAGTAACTTCTAAAAAGAAACAGTACCTATATCAAAAATAAATATTTTCAAAGGGACAGCGATTTGTTTACAAAATTTCGCAAGTCACGTGAAAACGCTCCATAAAAAAGTCGAACCTATCTGTGACGTCTATTATTAGATAAAAGTGTCTCATACACTTTTATCTAATAATAGCAGGAAAATATTTGTAAATATCCCTGAAAAAATTCCCCATATATAATGTAACGTCACGTTTTTCAGGAAGCCCACCCGTCCATAAAGAAACACCTAATAGATCTACTATGCCAGGGTTTCCTGGTGCCCGTGCTGGGCCCCGCGCTCCTGCAGGTAAGTCGGCCACCAGCGTCGCGCATGTCTGTGTGCTTACTAATGACACCGGTGGGTGTGGCAGGAGGTGCTGCTGGTATCGCGGATGGCGTTTCAAGTGCTTACCATCGAGTGAGGAAGTCGTTCGTTTGTCATTAAAGAAAAGAGTATTCATTATTTTCGATTAACAACTTTTTAAGTCTACCCACATCTTTTTCTAAACAAAATTTGTTTAGCTATACATCCAGTACTAATAAATAGCTACTAATTTTGAGAGATAATTTAAGATTACTATCACCCGTTATAGTCAACAATCCTCTAGAAATAAACGAGAGGATTTTAATGGCTAATTTTATCAATGACTGACAGAAAAAGTGAACATATTCCCCCTTACTAATAAAAATATTTACACAACGGATTGCCTATACAACACTGCTGTCTTTGTCTAATACGTTGGAAAAGTCACTTGACAGACAAGGACAGCGACGTTGTTTAAGTTATCCGTTGTGTAAACATTTTTATTAGTAAGGGGGTTAATGTAATATTTTTTTTTCATAAGTAAACATATTTTGTATTGATTTTTCATTGTTGAACATGTATTTCATCAATTTGTCAATGTCAATATTGAATTTGAAACTTTTTGTTAGCAAATACAGACAAACATGAAGTTATCTTGACAAAATGTGTAAAAACAAATGCTATTTGTATGGTATAGGTAAAATACCCAAACATTGACACAATATGCTCACTGCCATGTGACATAAAATATCAATTAATGGGTAGTGTACTTAAATATAATTTATCAATTCTCCACGGTTGTCCTCATTTGCTGACGGAATTGTATATTCGACACGCAAGTGTCCAATACTGGTGTGGTTACGTGGCGCGGTTGGTACCTTGGTGGGTTGTGACATTGTATCATAAACCATATTGCCATTTATATAAAGTCCTGTTTCGAATCATTTGCTTCAAGTGTCAGTGCTTTTACATATTTAATTATAAATAGTGTTAAGACACATGCGATTACAATACATATACACGTTATTTTCATACAGTTTCTAAATCTTAAATCGAAAATGTAGGGGATTTGAATCGTCAAATCCCGTACATTTTGTTTTCGAACTTCGACGTCGAAATTATCGAATGCATCTTGACTAAAGGCCCTGGTCGTGATACTAAAGCTGGCACGTTCACAGTACTCATACTTCATATACAGAGTATTAATAAATATATTTATATCAATAAAAATTTGTGTCTATTTGACATAATATCATTGACGGTAACGGACAAATTAAAAAATAGTAACATGCTGTATTTGAAAATCACAGAACTATTAATAATAAACTAAGAAAATGGCATGCGAAAAGCAAAATATGCAATATGAAAAAGCTAATACTCTATTCTTCGTGGCTCACTTCGAAGCCAATTATTAAGTATACTGTATTTTATATAATACACTTTTAATTATACATATTGATTGTTAAGAAATTAGCTTGTAAACTTATGGGTGATGATATAGTACAATTTAAGTGCATTATTTGGTCCATACAATCAATCTCATTCTTTAATAGAATTTACACGACATCTATGGTACTGTCAGAGAATTAAGAAAATAAATTTATATATTTATTATAAGCTCTGTGGTAAAAATCAATAACAAAACATTTATTGATTGTGAATCAAACGCTTGACGACCGGGCGACGAAGAATCACACACACTACGTCACGTAATGCTCTTTTTACAGACAGCACAAAACAAAAAATTACAATGTGTTGCTCGTACCAGCTTTTAAATATTGGCTTATACTTCCATTATAATGTGACACTTTATTTTGAGGTTTTATTAATTAATCCAAAAAATGATTAGGCTTTCAGGCAGTTATTTTAACACAATAGACTGAAATTTTACTGAACTGACTGAAGTTTATACTTACACACAAATAATAACATGCTTTTGCACCATTTGTGTTTTTTTTTCTTTACACTAATTTCTTACTTACCTCCTGCAATAATATATTATGAACAACTGAAACTGGACTCGATAAAATGAGTATTATTTAACCATTAAAAACAAATTGGCATATAATCTCTTTGGCCTTGTGCATGTAATTAAAACTCGCTTAAATACTCACCTTTTATTTCAGTTTAATAACTCCTTACTTTTATAGTTCCTAACATTCTACGTTTAAGGCGAAAACTAGACTGCAACGCGTGAGGCGCCGCATTTTATATAATGTCCTGAAATAGGCGTAAACCATACAGTTTATTATACAGTTATGGTCAGCGTCCCCGCACGTTGTCAGTGTGAAAGTCGCCTAAATGTAAATAACACTTTACACACACATATCGCATGTGTCCTACCACTCTACTAAAATTTAACCCTTAAATATAATAATACTAAACGATCGATCTAATCTAAACCCTCCAATAACCCACCGCGACCGCGCGACGTACCGTAGACGAAAGCGGGACCGTTACAGAGCGGCGTCGCGGAACAAACCGCTGCGACTGCGTACCTCGAGCTGTTCATACGCTGCTGCGGTCCCCGAGGCCTGCTGCGGACAGTGCTGCACTTCCTGTTCACGTACCAGTACGACGGAGTTAAGATCTTCGATGTACTGCTTGGACGATTGGAGGGGAATTCACAGGTATGTAATTTGATAAAGTATCTTACTGGGATGTAAAATTAATACACACAATGTATTGTGCCGCTGTTTAGGAATTCTGAGGTATTTATGCATTATGCCCTTTTGAAATAATGCCGCGTAGCTACTTTTATTATTAATGATTTATATTCAATAAAAATTTTAGCTTTATTAAACAACGTTGGATATCCTAGATAAATAAAAGACGCACAAATGCACGCATCCTCTCAAGAGTGCGTATACCCGTACGCACACGCAGGAATACCAACATAACAATGCAATGTACATATTATATGCTACACGATACATAAAAACCCTTTAATTAACCCTTTTCAGCTATCCTTAGTAACTCTCTCACTAATGGAGACCCTAATCGATCTAAACTGCGAAGACGTGATGATAGAATTGGTCTACAAATACCTCCTAAACGGAAACTATCTAATGACAACATACAGGAATAAAATAGGAGACCCAGAGTTGTATAGAGATGCCGCCGTAGCCTTTCTGAGTCTTACGCCGCGAGTATGCAAGAGACCTTTAGAAAAGACCCAGCAATGGGTAGAAGAGTTGGCGCTAAGTGGAAGGAGAGTTTTGGATAAAAGGAGAGAGAGTGATAGGAGAGTTAACGGGGTCCACGAAGATATCGCTCTCAACAGTCTAGTCCAAGAAGCGAAGATTGACTATGGGGTAAGTTTTATGAATACTTCTCTACTTATTATTTTAACCGACCTACAAAACGAAGAGGTTATTACTAATCTACGTTTATGTTTGTTTTTGGGGCCATTTCTTTAATCATCTAATTTTGAAATGAATATTATAGTGCTCGTAGTATTACTTTACTTTTGAAGTTTAAAGTAGTAATTAGAATCATTTAAATTTCGATGGTAGATGTTTCTACTCTGAATAGACCAATATGTAGTTATTTTTGAATTTATATAATTTGTAACAATATTTTTTCTCTACAGAACCCAAACGAAAGCCTCTACGGCAACTACCACGCGTACCTCTGCGACGCGCGATTCCAAATAGTGTCTAGAACAATCGCGTGCGCAACTTGGACATCAAAATACAACGCCGTCCTCGCCAAACGAGAAACGAACAACAACAAGGAAACGAAAGAGATAGATATACACGCACACACGAGTGTGAAAGAGCCAGATAGTCTCATATCGATATGCACCAGCGGGTACGATACGATCAAAACCAGTGAAGCGTCAGAAAAAGAGGCACATAGTCTGAACTCCTTGAACGATGCGGAAAAGAACGAGACGGAAGATAAAGAGCCCGACAGTTTGACGTCCATTAGTGATGAGTTCGATAGCTTTAGGTTTAGAGATGATGATGACGAGGGCTTCTCCGAGGATTCTTTTATAAAGAGTATAGCCAAGAGCTCCGATAACGTTAAGAGTTACGAAGAAGTGCATTATTTGAGCTGCAGAGTGAGTGCGGATACAATCATAGGTAAGTTGGTACAGTTTTTTTTTTAACCGAAGGCAGGTCATAGTTCAGCCCTGACGTCAGTGCGACCCAAGTGGCTCTGGTGTACTATTGTGAGATTTGTGACTCCTTCGCGTTATAGTACCGGCCATATGGTTGGGGTTGGTGCTGCAAATGTCCTCTGTGTTGATACTGTACTCAATTTACGAGTTAGAAAATACATCGATACCGTACCGACCGAATTCCACACTAGTTTATTGTTTTTTAAGTAGAAACTTACTTAGCCGCGTTGGGCACTTTTTGATAGGGGAAAATCTTATGGGTTCGCGTCACCGACATGCTCATGACTGACTTGTTGAAAGTACGTCCAAAATTTATTTAACCTTCGACTTAACCTTTATGCCGACGACATAAGGATCTTACGCCCGTATCATTAGTTCCTCAGATCCGCCTCGACTCAACCTCAACTGAGGTATCCTTAAGAAGTTGCTCGAATTTGGTATTCTTAATCGTTATTTCTACCTCAGCTATTTGTTCCTCCAGTAAGGTTGAGTGGAGGTATGACGTAATAGATAATCTTAGAAAAATAAATTTTTTTATGTTAACACCGATAGTTACCATTAAAACTCGATCCGAATTTGGCAGAATGATGTTATAACCCTTCGTTTAACTTGTATTGTCGTGTTCGTAACGCTTTATGCTTGGGATTGGTAGTTTATTATTTCCACGAATTGGTAGGTTTAAAAGTAGTAAAATTACTTCTACCAAGTACCACAGTGTCTTTTCTCAATCTAAATAGTTTTTTTTAAATTCCTCGTCACAACACCAGAGCGGTATTCTTTTTACGGATTTTCGTAAAGGTAATCCAGAAAATCCAAAAAATCCTCCAAGCTTTTCATTAAATAAGTATCCCTCTGTAATTGCATCAAATAATTCCACTTTGTTTAAAAATAGAATTGATATAAATGTCGGAAATAGACGCTCGAGAGAGCCTCAAGGTACGTCCTGAGGTACTTTAAGTTTGACATTTGATTCCTCGACTCGCTTAAGGAAATTCCTCAAGTCGAGGCCATTTTGTTGAACTATTGATACAATTTTCATGGATTGAGGTTGAGTCGAGTGAAGGAGATCTCGAGGAAACAACTAATGATACGGGTGTTGGTTTGTTCATGCTTTTTGTGTCGTCGTGTAATACAAATAAGATATGTCATATTATGAGTAATTTTGAATACAAATATCAGATACACGTAACGCAGTTACGTTGGCGCTTGGATTTTGCGTTGTTAACCAATTGGTCTCGGATTCGAATCTCGGTCAGACGAAATATTTTTATTCGTTTTATATATTTTTTTTTTTTTTTTTTTTTCGCACTACTAAAACTCCGAACAATGCTTGGTCCCCTATAGTAGTAGTCAGCACTATAGTATAATATTGTCGAAAGCGGTATTAGTTTCTCCAAGTTGTAAATACTCGTGCGTTCGCGTCACCGACATGCATATAGCAGTATACCTGTATACCTCACCTTATTAGTATTACCTATACAGCTGACGTATTGTGCAACATAAGTGCTGTGTATATCTTTTAAGTGAAATTGAATGGAATGGATTTATTAGTGAAAATTTCAATGTGTATATACTGTTTCCACTTCTATCGGCAGTCCCTATAACTGCCAATTTTTTTTTTATTTACAAAGTTAATACTAAGGATTCATAAAAACGCCGACCTTCATTGTTTAATAATTATTATTTGATGTCCAAAAAAGAGTTTCAAAATATTTTTCATTGTTTCTTTTTATTTTATCGTTCTCTTCGCAAATGTCCTACTGTCTCCTACTATTATGAATGTGTTTGTTACTCTTTTACGCAAAAACTACTGAACGGATTTCAATGAAATTTGTATAGGCTTTGGATAAAAACATACTACAGCTACTTTTTAACGCGGGAAAAGTTAGTTACTATATAAAATTCTACATCTATTTGTTTGGTTTCTGATAATTTTAAATTAATAACAGGTCCGCTGCTATGCAGCCTACTGAAGAAGATAGCGAACTCCCTCCAATCGGAACTCGTCGTCAACTGTCGAGTAACTAGCATTATCAGCAAGCTCGCAGCGTTCCCCACGCCTCTCATAGCGGCACTGTTGTTCCCCGGGTTGGTGTTGCAGCCGAATGTGCCTTCCTTGTTTCAGGTAAGTGTTGATACTGTTTCGTCAGTAGGGCCTCCGTCCATTCACCATCTCTTTGGGAGTCCCTAGTACCGTCCCCAGTAGTAAGGAGTATTAGAGTTCCCGATCAACTATAGTTCATTCGCGTTAAGAATACAGTGAGCCATCTTTACAAATGTCAAAATTTACCACTAACTCTTAAGCTGTGTTCACATTCGCCAAATGTAGTAACCCATTCAATCAGTACGGACGCGTCATCAATTTCGGCATTATACAAATGCAATGTAACATTTTCAGTACTACATTTTAACTCTGGTAACATTTTTAGTAATTTCTGTAAACTAGAGATTAAGATACATAAATGAGGAGTGATGTGTTGCAGGACGCCATTTCAGCGTATCGAGATTTTCCCTTAATATAATGTGGCGGATCAATTAACGCCACAACCCTGAACCGCGCTATCGAAGTTTTCTAAGATCGGCGCTATTTAGACAACATCTGAAATACTTACAAGTGGGCTTCGGCCTTACCGAGCTATCACCCTTTGGGGCTTCCACTATTCCCTCAATAACTTTTGCGATAGTCAAAAGAAACTCATATCATTGTAACAAGAAATTATTTTGCATAACAATTAATTCTTAGAAATGTAGTAAAAGAAATGTAATAAAAATATTACAGATACTTAAAAAGCTGAAACAGGAGCTAGACGAACTAACAAACGGGCTCACGAACGCGGGCGAGCTGATGGACAAGGCGCGCGTGTTCCTCGTGCAGAGGGAGATGGCGCTAGTGTCGCGCGCGCACAACGACGGTACGTGCTGGTTCGGCGCAAATCGGACACCGGCGACGGCTACCGGTCGCCACAGCTACATAATTTTTAACGTCAATCAGCCCGCCACAGAGTCTATTTGTCTGACCAAAGTTTTTTTTTATATAATATCTATAGACGATTCCACACCACGTCAATCTGGTCCCGTGGTAAGCTCTCGAAGAACTTGTGTTTCGCGTACCATACAACGGAAATATATATAATAATTTTATACTATACACATTTTTAAGATTTTTATTGTATTATACACAATACGCATATTAAATACACATCCATAACTCAGGAATATAGAAAACTTCTTTTTTGTTCCTCCAAAGTTATAACGTGTCCGCACGCATTCGCAACGTATGTACGCACCTTGCGTACTTGAGCGCAAACTGCGCTTACGCTTGCGCTTGCGCTTACGTAATACGTAATATACATTTATCTTGAGACTGCTCCTATGAGTAATTAGATATTTTATAGTGTTCACCGACCTGCCTAATAAGAACAAGCAGCTGTTACATATTTTACAATTTCTACAGGTGTAGCACAAAAACCCAGTTCGCCAGCGCGACACAGCGAGGAGTCGCCGTTCCGCCGCACGGAGTCCAAGCGACGGAGTTTCTCGTCCAGTTTCTCTAACATGTTCGGCAAGAAGTCCCGTGAGTATTACACGTATATATTTACTAGAGTTTTCGCGCGACTTCGTCCGCGTGTATCCCCTTATCTTTGCACCCCCGTGTATTTCGAAATACCATTCTTATCGGTTTTCTGTGTCATAATTAACTATCTGAGTGACAAAATTATTCAACTTTATCCGACAAGCTATTGATATTTCACTATACAAACTTTGAACCACCATTTCAATACTTTAGGGGACGAATTTAAAAAAAAAAAACTATAAAACATTTGCATAATAATTTCTATTTATTCCTTTGGATTTTAATTTTCATGGAAATCGGGACAGTTTTTTTTTTTTGTACAAACTTTCAACCCTTATTACATCAGGATAAATACGTAGAATACGTGGAAGACGTGAAAGTATTTAAGAGCATGAATCCCAAGTTTCATCGAAATCGGCGCAGATTTAAAGATTTTCCATGCCCCATTTCACCCCTTTAAGGGTGGAATTTTTCGAAATCCCTTCTTAGCGTGCGTCTACATTGTAAATTAAAACTACTGTACAAATTTCACGTTTCTACTTTTAGCGGTTACGGCTGTGTGAGCGTATACGTCAGTCAGTCAGTGGGGACATCTCCTTTCATGTATATAGATTTCATTAAGAATAGCTAGCTAGAAGGAACGGTTATAGTCCAATTGTCTTTACAATGATCATAAATATTACTTACATCTAATGCATTCATCCATGCAATCAATCCTATATGTATAATTATTACGCAAGTACCTTTTCACCATCATTATCGACCACTTACGTCCCCTGTACTCCGTTAAGTGATGTGTACACTTCTAGTGTATATTATATTTTTCAAATTTTATTTTCAGCATCACCATCACCGAACAGTTCACAGAACGCCCAAAACTCCATGTACCTGTCGCCAGCACAAAGGAGGCCGATTTTCACGCAAGAGGCCTACTGGAATCAATCTATAACACTAAGGTCGATACTTAACGCCGTTTTATTCGAAGAGTGGCTAAAAGAACTATCGGCGCTATGCGAAGAACACGCGCTGAGATTGTCAGCGGAAAACTACGAAGATGAAAATTTTGTACACTCTGTGAGATTATGACTGACATCCGTAGCCTCCGAGGGCAATACGAAAACTAAAAACTCACTAGACACGTCCGTTTGAATTGTAAAATGAGAAATTAACATATTATCTTTGTCTCACACTTTTTTCTATTAATTTTTTGCGTAAATTTTCAATTATGCAGTAAATATTTGATAGGTAACAAACGTGACTAAAAGGCACTTGTATTATCCCAGTAAAAAATCCGTCAATTAGATTTTAGTCTATGATAAATTCCTGTAAAAAGTTGATCTATATCTTTCTCTTTCCAACTATATATAACATTAGTATTGAATTTTGAAACTGTGAGAGATGTAGTTATAAGTTAGCGCAGACACTTAGTACTTTTAGTGAGTACCTACTTTTACACAACTAAATGCAGTTAGCAATTAAAACTGTAGATGCCATGAACGTAATTTTGAACTGTGATTTAATATGTTCAAAAAATTGGGACATAATTTATTGTATTTAAATTTTATAATTAATATTTTTATAAACGATATGCCGGTGTGTTAACAATACTAATTACATAAGTAAAACATATATTAAGCTAATTTATCAATTAATTTTTATAAGAATATTTTGTAATATCATTTACCTAAATGTTTTATATTTTGACTTAATTGGAAATTTAATTTGTTTTATATGCATTTTGTTATATTCGTACAACGATTATTTTATTATTATTATCAATTACAAATAAATGTTTCTTAGGCTTCTTTTTGTATTAATTTTGATGAATATTATTTTTTGGGTTGTTAATACATTCAGTTATTTAAGTTTCCAAACTCAGTGTTATATGAAAAAATAATTAAGGTAACAGAAGTGAGAAGCCATCTATCTATGGCGACATGATCCTTTTAGGAAAAACATAAATACAGCACATATTAATCCAATTGAGTACCTATTTAAGAAACTTAAATTTCTAAGTTGGCGTCACAAATGCCTCCGAGCGTTATAGATTTTTAGACAATGTACAAAACGATTGTAATAAGTATTGTATATTGTAGTTGTTGTCACAACAAACTAATCAATAATACTTTTCCGTCCAAGCGATGTGAAGAGATATAATATAGATATTTTTTTATATTGTAAACGAAATTTTTTTTATTTAATGTCTTATGACATTCTATAAATAAATCAATCAACAATGAATTCTAATTAATGTATTAATAATTTAATAACTTTCCGTAACGATCAAGATGAGGCAGGAGTTTCGAAAGATGACTGGCGCTAAACAAATTCAATAGGCCTGAAGCTACCACTCTTGTTTAGTACAACTACGAAATTATATAAAAATTAAAACAGACGTTTTGTGCAATATGGAAACTCTTGCCTGTGGAGTGGATTGTTGTCTAAACTTGTTATGATTGTTTGCACAATTTAGACGTAGAATGTTTTACAAATTTTTCATATACTTAATTATATTGAGAATACTATGTTTGTGTCTTATTTAACATCATTTTATATCCATTTGTATATATGTTTATAAATTCCATTTGTAAAGAAAGCATATTAAATGTATCTAATCAAACAAACAAAGAAAACTTACTTATAAGTCATAATAAACTCACTCACTCACAGGCCACAGCATTGCAGACTCACTCATAGCAAACCATGGAGGTATTATAGAAAGGTGTTGTAAGTAGATTTCAGTATGTAACAAAGCGTGATATTTTGCGGGGTGAGGGGGTGTCTGACTCCGCCCACTCATCTACCGGTCAATAGCAAAACTACATACATTCGTTATCGACCTTACTTAGTAGTTTGCTATCTCACACTAGATGGCATTAAACGCCAGATTACATCTTTGTCGACTGGGGCGTAAAATTATGAAAAACAAAATATTGGTTTACGACTAAACTGACTTGCTGTCTTTAGGAAGTACTGCAAAAAAAAATGTTTGCATGATGATTAAAGTAATATTATATTCATATTGAGTTATTACTTAACTAGAATATGTTTTTAATCCCCGTGGTCAAAGCTTAAAAACGCAATCTATTGGAAAGTAGAATAATTTCTAATTTAACCGACATTAAGAGATTTTTCTAGAAATCTAGAACAATTATAATAAATTTAGTTTTTCATTACTTACACATGAAATGCCACAGCATCAGAACGCTTATTTAAGTATTTTTATATTACAAGACAAAACATTTAATTTTCTTAGAAACTCAATAAGTACAAAAAGTTGTCGAAATCACAGAGGTGTGCACAGTACAAACGCTGACAGTACATTGATTTAGGCTACGCCCATTGTGATGACGTAGAGGGCCGACTAGAAATCACAGTGCACAGTTGCGTATGCCGCCTCCTCTCGTATTATGTCAGCTCCATGTAGTAAACTCACTTGTAACAAACTCGTTAAGGACTCGCTCACCTAGTCAAGTCATGCATAATCAACTAACTCCAATAAAAGTCACTCATATATTCTTTTAGTTCGTTGTAAATTCAATTACAACATACTCACACGTAAAGAAAGATTTTTCGTTACCTATACTACAAATAAGTTTTTTTTTTTTATTACCTGAGTGAATAGAAATATTTTCTCCTTAGACATTTAAAAAAATATAATATCAATGTCACTTCATAATTGTCAAGATGACATTGACACGACAAGAACAAAAATATTTCTACCACATTTTCTTTGCAGTTTTGAGTTTACAACTTTTGCGTTTCATGAATACAGTGACGAGTGACGACGTATTTATGAAGTAAATGTATTTGTATTAATAAAATTATAGCCTAGTCGTTTTCTGCAAAATGTCCTCATTCATAAATTATAGAAACGAAAGTACAGTAAGTGTAGTTGAAGCTAGTGCAAAAGATAACGTTACTTTTTATAAAATCGCAATTAAAGTGGGCTTAGTGCAATGGAGCGTTCTGCATCGGTACAGTGATTTTGTGGATCTCAACGACAAATTAGTGACAGACAATGGCTTGGCCAAAGACTTGTTGCCACCGAAAAAAGTAATTCGAAACAAAACCCCAAAATTCGTAGAACAGAGACGAGATGCCTTGGATGTATATTTAAAAAATGTTTTCAACTTCTTGAAGTTATCAATGCCCACAGTCCTGGCGCACTTTCTGGATTTTCACTTTTATGACATATTTTTCATCCTACAAGAGTTGGCCAAGAGATTGTTTTTAGATGGAGACAAATTGCTAGAATGTGAAAAGACGCAAAAGTTTAAGCCCATAGAGGTTTGTTCCATTTCTTTATTATTCTCTTTTTTGTTTAGTTCATATTAAAACTAAAAAATTGGCATTAAATTTAAAAAAAAGTAGTATAGCCTCTGAATATATAAACTCATGAGCAACCTAATTGTGAGTCATATTGTACACATCCTCTTTCAGGGGAACTATATATTTATGCACAACAGTAATTATTGTATGCTCGAACTACTGTTTTATATTTCTTATTCCTCTTGAAAACCTTTCAGAAAATTGACAAAAGATAGTCAAGTAATATAAATTTTATTGCTAAAATTATATTGCTTAATATAATGCTAAAATAAGGTTTTAAAAATAATATATAATAGGAACCTATAATAAAATTTAATTTACCTTAGTTTATCAAAAACACATAAATAAGTTGATTAAATAAACTATTTATAAGGTAAGGTCAAGTGGTGTTATTGGCCTTTTTTAACTGCAGAAACTTTTGTGTGTTTTAAAAAGAAAATAAAAAGTATTATCCATGGGCAAAGAAAATCCAAGTTTTTCTTTATTTATACCTTAAAATACATTCATTTATTGTCCTTAACATAATATATTTTGTAACAACAAAAAGCATGGAGTTAAGCAAAAACTGTTTCTAAGTTATCTAACAATACATTTTCATAAAAATGATTTTTACATTTCAGTTACATGCAATAAGTGAGAGGCTCAAAATGGCTTGTCCACAAACTGAAACGCAGGACAAAATGTATGACTTTAGTCATGTTTTGGACTTCTGTTCTCAAGTCAGGTCTCTAAGTGTTGAAGGTAGCTATGAGAAACTGGGCACAAGTAATATTATACCCAACAATCTACAATTTGATCTGATACCATTTAAGTCTTTGTTGGAGTTGAAAATAATGGGTGTGCCTATGAACTGTATTACTAGTGTAGGTAAGTGTCTTTAGAATAATACATCGACTGAGAAACTACAGAACGTTGATTCTGCTAATTAAATCCTGAATAATACAGTCCCGATATGTTAAAACTGCAAAATGTATTCTTATAAACATCAAAACCGTTTTAATTGGTCCAAACTCCAAAAATCATTATAATATCATTCATTTATCCTTACTATAATATTATAAATGTGAAAGCGTGGATGTTTGTTACTCTTTCACGCAAAAACTACTGAACGTATTTCGATGAAATTCGGTATGGTAGTAGTTTAGACTTTGGATTAAAACATAGGCTACTTTTTATGCCGAAAAAGTAGTAGTGCAGGCGGAGCCGCAGGAAACAGCTAGTAATTAAATAAAAGTAAAATGAAAGAGTGAGTTAATTAGGAGAATTGGGGTTCAGTTTCATAAAATTTGTTGAATAATAATAATAATATAATCTGTCTTAAAGCTTTAAACATTAAAACTTCTTTGATGCTTTACACTGGACACAAATTAGGTTTTAATCTTTGGTTTTTAGAATTATGTAACTATTACTGAGATAAATGTTCGTCATAAATATTGTGTCAGTAACTTCTTGTTATGAAGAAGACATTTGCCAATTTAAATGGAGATTGAACTTTCACACTAGCTTTCTATTTAAATTAGTTTTTTTTTAAGTTACTTATTCAAATCTCTTTTCACTTCAGGAACATTGAGGGAGACTCTAGTTAGTTTATCAGTATTAATAGCGTCTGTGGTGTCATTGAATGAGTTTCTTCTGGTGGATGTTCTACACAAAGAACCATCTAGTCTTGCCGATACTGTGGTAAGAATAATATACTTATTTCTTGAAATACTGAAAACATTTAGTTCCATTTAGTAAATAAAAAAGTACCATTATCCTAAGCCTAATTTTTCTCTTTATTAAATTGTTTTAACACAACACCTAGACCATATTATAACATCTTTAGCTTACTGGCCATTTTAAATCTACACTCAAGATAACGAAATAGAGTTTTGCCTTTATTAGAAAGTTTTAACAATGCTATGTTTAAATATCAACTTTCGACATTATAATTATGTCTGTGTTAGTCCAGCTTAATTTATATTATGCTTTGAGAAAATAAGTGCTACAATACTAAATTGTCATTTGGACCATTGTCATCGCTTGCTCCCAAAATTGTATCGGAACTTCGATGCAATATTTATTTGCACTAATAATGGTGTACTAGATTGCTAGTCATTATTCAGTGCTACAGACAGGTCCCTTCCCAAATCAGTATTTATAAACAAACTGCAATCGTCAATTAATATGCAATTAAATATTAATTAAAATATAGGAAGTTAATAAATATCATGCAATAATAATGTGTTATCAAACTAATAAGTCAGAGTTCATGCTTATCAGTAAAACTGGGTTAAATTACTGTTCATAACTGGGTTACACATGTGCAGCTTATATAATAGGTAAGGCTCGGATTACATAAGGCTGGGACTGTATGATCTGGAATCCAGCGGTCTGGGGAAAATTCAGAGCACCGAAATGTAATGAAAAAAAAATGTCATATATTATGACATTGACATTTGATTCGACACGTGTGTGTTCGTATTTTAACTCTTTTATATTAGCGCAGAGTTCTTTCAGCGATGTATTTATCTCGACCGAAGAGATTCTGAATAACGTAGTCCCAGTCTAATGATAATAAATAATGTGTTGTTTTATGTATAGTAATTTATCACTTGCTGGGCGATTTGCGTTGCTCTGGCAAAAAATATATTTTGATAAGTAAATAAAATCACAAGCACTAAAACCTGTGCTAAGAGCTACAGTAGTAAACGACAGATTACGTGATTATTATGAATAGGACACGAACTTATACATTCCTTCCGCAATATGTTGCGTACTCGTGATTTGCGTTCAAGTATTACGTATCGCAATTTGGGCGGGTACAAATATAGTAAATAAATATAAATACTCTTGTAGGAGGGGGGGGGGGGGGGCGTTACGTAAAAGGATATGTCTAAAATCTTCAAAAATTTGCGTTACGTAATACTTGAACGCTCCCTTGGTGCTCGTGATTGCAACCAATAGAATATAGATAGTTCTAAGTTATCTATATAGTATACGTCTATGTTTAAGACTTATTTTGAACGTCGCGTCACTAGTCGTATAGGTTTTTCCTGAGTTTAGCTGTTGACGTCATTTAACATAGAACATATTGGAAATTTTATCAATTTATTTTATTTTAATTGCACTAAACATATAAAACTAGTTTTTAATCGAATCACGGGAACAATACTTATGCAAACTTATAAATCTACCGTTGATAAACAGGATCATGACTCATGACTCATAATCATTGTTTTATTATTTTACAGATCTGGAAGAAACTATCGAGCATCGCTTTTGTAAGCAACAACATAAACAACATCGACTGGGCGATCAAGCTGGTTCCAAAGTTGCAGCACCTGAACTTGTCCTCCAACAAGCTGAGCGAGTTATGCGACATATCCAGCCTACACCAACTGCAAGTACTTAACTTGTCAATGAACAGATTTCAGCTCTGCGAGAATTGGCACGCCAAAATCGGTAACATAGTCAAAATAGATATGTCTCAGAATAAAGTGGAATCCCTGCAGGGCTTCTCGAGGCTATACTCATTGCAGAGTTTAGATTTAAGCTGTAATCTCATTACTGACGTCGAGGAAGTACAACATATTTGTAATCTGCCCTGTCTTGAGTATCTCCGCTTGACAGCTAACCCCGTCGCCTCGTCCATAGACTATAGAGTGAAGGTCATAGAGCAATTCAATGCTAGGATGGCGGAAATTTATTTGGATAGCGAAAAAGCGTCAGAAAAAGAGTTGGACACGGCGCTCGTATTGCAGGCTCTGAGGATAGTGAAGGAAGGCAAAACGCCGACCTTTTTACAAACAAGCCAGACGAGCCATAATTTTAACAAAAGTTGACAATAATAATGCATTGTACATATTGACATACAATACTATATTTATAGAATTCAAGAAATATGGCATTTTTGCTGAATATATTATTAAAAATAATAATATTCAGCAAAATTGATTATTTATTATCTTTATTATTTTATGATGATGAGTTTTTTTGTCTGTGATACTAACACTATGTTTACATACCGGCTGCCCAAAAATGTATTAGGTATTATAATATGTTCCACAGACTGCCAAAAACGCATCGATAATTCTTACTACAAAAAGTATTTTTTCGTTCGCAAAAACAAAAATAGCTTAATTTTTTTTCAATTAAAAAGCAAGTGGAACAACTGAAAAGGTGTTAAATTTTGACATAATATTTTATTGTATTTAATTTCGATCGAAAGAATTGCAAGAAAAAATTTTGACACTTTATTTTGTGTTGAGTATGTAGTGTAAATTCTGAGTTTAGCCGTACTCAAGTCAAGGTTTGACTGTACCCACGAAACCGCGTCTCAAGAAACAGTTTGACAGCAATGACAGCGTACTTGAGTAACGAGTCTCGTTTATTAATACGTTCGCACTCACTTGATACGCCGTACCTACAGCTGTACTTAAGTACGGTCTATTAATTAAAACAACATTTTAAGTACTTTCTTGAGAAATGTCTTAGAGATAAGAACGCTTTATTAATACGGGCCTAAAACATCTTAGTACTATAGTACGGTATAATACAACCAAGTTCCTAGTGTCCCTAGGAATCTATAGTTTTTCTATGGAAATGATAGACGATGTTTGAAAAAACGGCGATTTTCGAAGGGCATTAAGATCTTGGTATTTATGTACTGCACAACTAACTGCTTAATGTTTTTACGAAATCTTCGGTTTTCTATCTAAGGTGTATGAAAAACAACGGTAGTTTTTTTGCTTTACTGGATTCTATTTCTGTTCTAAATTAATAATAACAACAAAAAAATAACCTATAATAATAAGTGTTTGGAACAGGGAGGTAGGACCTTTGTCACTAAACAAAAGGGTAAAAAAAAATAAAGTGAAAGAAAAGATGAAGGGATGTATAAAAGAAAAAAAAACAACAAAATGTAATATTGTCCTTATAATGCCCATAATTTTAATTAACTTATAAAAGGACACTGGGCATTCTGTATGGAACAATTTGCTACGGCGACCAAAGACAAAATAAGACAAAGACAAAACTAGATGCAAGCGTGATTATTATACCTGACACAGGTTACATATCTGCAGGAGGTGGGGTAAATTTTCATACATTTCAACGATTATTCATTTAAAATATGATTACAATGTTATTTACTATCTCCACTTCTCCATGGACCTGGAATTAAAATAATTACAGAAAACGAAATGTGAATGAAAATTGTACAATCTAATAGTATTTTAGTTTGTGGTCGAACCTTTTTTAAACAGCGGGTCATAAACGCCTAGTGTCTTTTTAGATCCCATAAATATAATCTATCATCGTCTATACTCATTATGTAATCTCCTAAAAATCCCCCTAAATGGGAATTTAATAAAATAATTTTATAAACTGGTGCTACCACTTAAAATACGCTGACTTCTGTCTACTAATGCTTTTGTCGAACTACCGTCATGTGAAAGTATTCAACTTTTTTTATTACTAACATTTATATGTATATAACTATTTTGTTTGAATATCTTTGATACTGATCTACATATTACATTTAACTACATAATATTATTTTCATTTATACTTGTATCTTGTTTCACATTCTTGTAAATATCTGTATGATGTAAATTATTAAAAATAGTATTTTTAATAAATAATATTATATTTTAAGTAATTATAATAAAGTATTATTATAATTACTTAAAATACCATTTAATAATACAGGTGTCTTTAAAACAAGAATAGATATTCAAGGAGCGTAATCACATAAACAGTATTCCAAAAAATTCCAAAAATACATATACCCTAAATTTTGACCCGAATATACTACAAAGTACATAAATTCGATTCATAAGCGCGCCCATACTGCGCAGCGCGCGTGTGACCTTCAAAACCGGCGCGACGTACGGCATTACGAGGTAGTGCGTACTCTGTGCGTAGTGGGAGTTTCAGGAAATGATAATCATGTTATTTTTCTGTAAATTACGCAAATTTTTATTCGTTTTGCATTCACCATCATTACTAACGTAATATGTTATTTATCGGTAAATAATTTGGATAAAAGTATAATATGTATTTTTATCCAAATTAAATAGTATAGAGATTAAAGAATAGATTTTTTGTAAACTGAATATTTTTAATTCCTGATTTTGACATTTATTATTTTCAGATGACGATTAATACATTCAGTATCATATTTTTGACTTAGATGTTTCATATTATGAGTTGACATGTTATTACTTTAAATAATTAAGTATTATGAATAATTTATGTTTTTGGCTTTATTGAACTACATAAACTCAGTTTAACTGGCGCAGAGTTTACTAATCCCAAATTTAAAAAAGATTCTTGTAAACTTACATGAATCTTTTTAAAATTCGAGGATAAAATTGTTTAGTTGCTGTAATTCGGCAAAGTACCTAACTAGTTTTATGGGAAAACATGAATACTTTGGGAGTGAAATGGGGCTTTTGGAAAACTATTTTAACTGAGAAAAACAATATGTTTCTGTAAAGTTTTTTAAATTACTTTCTGTGTCAGCGCCATCTATCAATAGCTATATCAATATATTATGAGTTCTGGAATCGATGAACGAACCATATTGGTCAGTTAGTTTAAACAAAGTTTATATACTGTCACTTTTTGTTCAGAAACAAGTTATGGAACCAATATAGCTAATGAATAGATAAACTACCGACAAATTCACCTCAGATACCGGACACTAATGAAACATTTCAGAATGGTTCTATTGTAATAAATATTGTAAATAACAAGGGTAAAACAAATATTTTAATAATAACTATGTTAAGATGAGTCATGAGAGTTGACAGCGCTTATTGAGAGTTGACAGCGTTATTTTTTCAAGTTTTAACTGATGACAAAGAACCGTTTTTATATTTTCCTTGTTAATTTTTACCTTATGGCTTATTGACATTTAATTGTAAAATTAATATACAAATTACAAGATGAATATCTTAAATTAAATTACAATAATAGAGGAGTGGAATTTACAAATGGGATAAGTAACAAGTCACAATTACTGTCAAATTAAATAAAAAATTATTATAATATATTTAGTTAGTATTTAATATATTTAGTTTCTGAATCACCATTTATTAGAATATTTTATCATAAGCTTAGTAATTTATAAGGCACTGTTTATACATACGCCAAACAGTAACACAATTTTTGTAGTCATACATTAGAGAAATAATTAGTTTTATAGATCAGAAAAGAAATGGGTCAAATTATAAGTTATTTACCATTCATAAGGGCTAAGTGGCAAAATATATTATCAGGGGCTAAGTGCCAATAACTAATTACTACACAAATGGTTTTCAGGCAAGTATTCAATCATGCTTTCTAAATCCTTCTTCTTTTCTCTGCTTATAATGTTTTGAGCCACAAGCTTGTGTAATTCAACATTTTTTAAGTTTGATATAGTTTTTCCTCTTTTCAAAACATTTACTTCTTTCCAGAGTTCCAAATTGGCGTAATTTTCTTTAATGTGCACTATACCTGGTTTATCTTCCCCCACTAACAACCGTGAAGCAGTTGTGATATTTAGTTTTTTCGTCACAATTATGTTGTCTGCGGCATTCGTCATGTTAATTACTTCGAAAGGCTGTGATGTATTCTTTGCACCAGAAATTACTTTTTTTTTAGGTCTTGAGCTATATATAGCTCTAAGCTATAGCTTTTTATGACTTTTTTCTCTTTTCTATTATTCTAAAGTCTCTATCACATTGTAAGAAACTGTGGCCTGTTATAAGAAATTTTCGTTCAATTGATTTGAAGTGACCCTTTTGCCACTAAAAACATCAATAAGAAGAGCATTATTCTGTTTTTGTTTTGACCGGCACAGTTATCACACCATATTATCAAATGGTCCTCGCTTGTAATTTTTTTATTCACAAAACTCAAAAGACATGATGCTATTTCATTGCCTCCTCTGCTACTGATTCCTTCATGCCAAAGACACATGTAAGAGTTTCTATCATATGTAAGAGTTTCTATATATCAGCCACATTGATGCACGAGTTATAACAGCTAAGCTAGCGTTTGTAAAACATCTCAGAGTGAGTCAAAGTAGGCACAAATAGCACCAGCTGAAGATCTATAGCTAGAGTCATAGTTGTACTACCTGGTAGTTGAGATTGCTTCCTATCTATGCCCATTTGCTGACGAGATTCTTCTGCTTTTCGATGGTGTAATTCCAAAGTAGCCTTAGCACACTGACTTTCTGAATTTTGAGAACGCACTCTTGTTGACAAGCGGTCACCGACTTTACAAGTATCAGTTCTGGGCCTCTTGAACTTCAAATTGGGAAAGTTACTACGTTATCAGGATACATTTCATTGAAGGTCTTAAAGTATCTATGTATGTTTAAATCAGGGCTAAGATATTCTTTTGAATTGATTTTCCTTTGTTTCGATGTGGTGATACACATTATTCTTAGGACTATTCTTATAATTAACCGGCTTAGTGATATCCGGGTACCTACAAATAACATCCCAGTATGGGTGACTTTTGTCAATAGTGCCACAGATTACTAAATAGTTATCAGATACTTCACTCAATAGAAAATTTCCAATACCTACTGCTATAATAGCCTACTCCGTCGCGTCAGCCACCACTGCATGCTAAACTGTGCCTTAATGCTCAAGCGTATAGCTGTGATTGCTTCGCACCGCGCGATCACGTAGCAATCGCAGGGCTGCCTCTTTGATAAAATTAAATTAACATAACTTTTTGTGTCGATGTTATTGAGAACTGTGAATATGTTCTGACTTATATGTGGCAGTCCTAAATTAGTGCTGTACTGTGCAATCTAGATAGAACATAATTATTATAGACGTCAGTGTGTAGGTAAAATAAAATAAAAAAATTAAAGTTACATATGTTTTATTTTAATATAATTTTTTATAAATTTCTTACCCTTTCTAAATTCTCTATTATTAAATTTGAGTGTAGCAAAAATCCTGAATCTAACAAAAAGTTTTATTAGATATTGTTTTGGGAAACAAGGGCAGAGAGAATCAAAATTTATGTCATTTAAAAGCTCGTAAAGAATACTACCCGGCCTTTGTTTCATATTTTTTTCAAAATTATTAATAAACATAGTCTCAAGTTCTCTTACATAATTATGAAACGCATCGGTTGGCACTTTTAACTTTCCGTAAAAAGAAGAAGTTTTGTTGAATGATTTAAAATGTATAAATAATCTATTTGTAGATTCATTCAAATCGGGAATGTTCTGTAATTCAGCAACAAAGGCAGGACAGGTATGCTTCTTGCTACATTTAAAAAGTAAATAACCCGATATATAAGTTAGGCGTTTTCAGTTGGCAAATCGAAGCGATAATCAACTTCACCACTTAAATTCAAAAGTGAAGGTATATTGCGGTGCGAGCTATCTGCTTGTCTCTGTGGTCTCAAAAATCCATCGTTTTTCTGCAGCAACTCGCAGATGTCTTCTTCACAGTTTGTAGACCGTGAGTTCTTCAGCATATTGCAAAGGAATAATTTTGAGAAAGCCCTCATGAACTGTATCGGTGTTGGGTCTCGACAATTACCACCTTGTTGACGGACCGTGCCAAAAAAATTTTCTAGGCAATCTTGATTTAGGCGTCTCGTAAACACAAAATTAATGTTTTCTTCCTTTAAATCCTTGAATAGCATGATTACGGATTGAATTGTAATTTGTATATTTTTAAATGTCCTGATTTTATTTGTGTTATTAACGCCTTTCGTTGAATGAATAGCCTTCAAATTCTTGAACATTATCATGGCGTCTTCTAACACATTGAGTTGGTATTTTTGCAATGAGAATGCCTTTTGAAATTTATTAGTAGATTGGACAGTACTTGAATTTAAAACGTCGAACAAATTATTGATTTTTAGCACGAATTCGGCGGTCGCTTTTGCTTCCTCTGGTAAAATTTTATTATACATCATCACATTTAATGCGGCATAGACGGAGTTACTAAAAATCTGAGTAGCGTATTTAACTCGCATTTTTTGAAAATTGTTTGGTTTTATATGAGCTTCCGTAATTTTATGAATCAATTTTAAATTTTTTTCCTGTTGTGTAGTATAAAGTGTATCTATATGTTCCCAAGAAATTTTATTTTCATCGAGTATAAAATTATTTGTTAATAAATTATTCCTGATACATTTAATTAAATGTGGGACATCGAATATGTAGTAAATTTTTTTACCATTAAATAAAAAGTAAGGCATCTCAGCTGTGACGTTTTTTACTTTTTTAGCATAGTTATCGAAGTTTGATCCCTGATCAGATACAATAGCTTTAACTTCGATCCCTATGTTTGAAAGTTTCAAAATAACTTCATCCAACCATTGTTCCAATTTCGCGTAATGTTTTGGAGATCCTAAGAAAGAATAAGCAATAGGTTGTTTCCAGTTCACAATAATGCCTCTGAGCATTATTACACAGGCATGAGAAGCTATTTCCGACGTCACTTCACCATTGATATTATGAAGACCAACAATTTCGTCTCTTCTGGTATCGTAATGTAAATGTCTCTTCAGAACCATTTCATCTAAGGCCAGAGTGCAATACTTAGCTTTTGATGGCATAGATTTTAATTTAGATGATAAGAAATCTAAAGTGCGATCATCAAATTTAGGTGGAATAACCAGTTTAAATCTTTCAAGGGTACTTTCACTAGGAAGCCCTAAAAATGTCTTCAAACTCCGATACGTCTGCGGACTAGAAAAATGTAAATTTAAGGCAAACAACTTAAATTCGGGATCATACCTGTTGCCTTTGCGCTTATTTTTTAAATTGCTCTGCCACTGAATGAGCTTACAAAATCTTTTTGTGACCTCATCTTCGGTTTGAAAAGTAAACCGCTCAAAAGATTGTGACTCTTTTGATTGAAGTTCTTGCTTTATTTTGTCCAAATCATTCTGAAGTTTTCTTCTTTTTAGTTCCGATTCTTTTAAATCTTTACTAAGTCTTCTTTTCCTTGGTGTATTAGATGAAAGTGCAGTTGACGTCTGAGTTTGTTCAGTTTGACTAATATTATAAGACGTCTGTACCGACTCCGATTTTGTGTCAGCGCCTTTGATGGTAATGGCTGATAGTACATTAACAGTCGAATATTTGGTTTGTGTCGATATTTCGTTAAATTTTGGTTCAGGTTCACCGGCACTTGAAGTAGTTGGAAGAGATGACAGCCGTATTGTAGGCAAAGCGTTAGGTAGTAATTGGGGTTTATGAATAATCGCCGACTTTTCAAAATGTAGACAACACACAAAATGACTTTTTGGCTTGATATTTGGTCTTGCTAAATCGGGCCTACCAATCAATTCAGCCCATGTTTTACGCCTGAAAAAAAAATAAGAATTATAAAATAGGACAGGTCTTACTTTTAGTTTACCCTGTATCGATATCTGTCTTTATACGAAAAGTGCAAAAAAACATATTTGTTTTATGGGAGCCCCCTTGAACATTTGTTTTATTTAGGTTTTAGTATTTTTTGTTACAGCGGCAATATAAATAATACAATTTGTGAAAATTTCGACTCTCTAGCTATCACGGTTCATGAGATACAGCCTGGTGACAGACAGATAGACGGACAGATGGACAGCGAAGTCATAGGAATAGGGTCCCGTTTTTTTACCTTTTAGTTTTAGGTAAGGAACCCTAAAAAGGCTTATCTTCGTAAATAATCCTAGAAAATTAAATTTAATAATTTACAAAATTGGTTTAAAATATATATAAGTTGGAGTGTCTGAGGTTTTACGCTTATCATTAACACGTATATTGTTTACAAATCGCATTAAAATCGAATCACCCGATAGTAAGTATCAAATTTTGTTTGTTTACATTAACAGCACGACAAGTTGAGACAAGTCCGGCCGCCGCGCGATTTGTGTTGGAAGTTTCGTATGTAGGTATTGATTTGAGCGACTGCTTATCAAATATTATTACAATTTTATTCTAATAAAAGTAGTTAAAACGTTAAAATAGTGTTTAAGATAGGTATAACGTTTCTATGTAACGAAAATATGTAAACATGTGTCTGAAAGGCAAGCTAATGCTTATTACGACAAATATAATAATATAATTTATCACTTACCTTTCGTCATTGCCAGGTAAATAGAAAAATGATAGGTGTTTATCCCTTCTTTTACTTGATTTGCACCCATCTACAGCACATAAAGTACCAGAAGGCATCGTAAGGCGCGTACGAACGAATTAAAATGTAAAAACACCCGTGCGCTTCGCTCGCGACAACCGCACTGAGCTTGGGCCTCCGGTGGCCCGAGACCGCTCGGTCGGGCGGTAGGTAATTATAGCGCGCAAGTACATGGAGTGACGGAGGCCTGATAGTGCTCACAGTGGCTACGTTACAGTTCACAACGGATGCTGATATATATTTAAATTAGTCACCTATCTATTAATTTGCGTGACCTTAAATCCACTAACAAACCATATGCACTTAAAAAATCAGCTCCGAGAATGGGCTGTTTTATATCAGCTATTATAAAATCCCATCGATACGGACGACGTAAATGCAAATTTAACTCTAATGATTTATACCGAAGGTCCGAATTTCTGTACCATTAGCTGCATATAGTTTGTAATCGAATAACTTAGAATAATTATTACAATAGCGTTTTCTTACCGGAATAACTGAAACGTACGCACCTGTGTCCACCAAAAAATTTTAATCACTGTTGTAGTCCATAACACGAAGGCGATGCGTTGGGGATACTGCACAGATATCCGCCTCACGTACCTGCGCACATTCTAGTTTCCCTTCTTCCAGGAACAGGGCTGCACGCACTTGTTGGCGCGCTCCTTGAAAAGGAAGTGGTAGAAACAGAGCCAATCTTCGCTCTGAGGGCTGCGACGGGGCTGGCTGTGATTGCCAGACCGGGAACATTGACGGAAACGACTGAAGTCTCTCCTCCGAGAAGTGCTGCGAGATCTCTCCATGTTGGCTATCCTGGCGCTCAGTTTCGCAATTTCGGCCAAAATTTTATCATCCCCTCTAACAGGCTGAGATGTGGATAATTCGGAGATCTGTGGCTGCTGCGAAGTCTCCATGATTTTGTCCGCCACAGTGGCCAGGTTATCCATGTCTTTAGCTTCTGTGACGGCGAGCACGGCTCGCACGGCAGTGGGGAGATGGCTCTGCCGCAATATCCTGAGTGTATCATCAGGAATCTTCTCTCGGCCTAGATCGCGCATGCGGCGAAGAAGTTGCGACGGCTTTTGGTCGTCCAACTCCATTTCGCCAATAAGTTTCTGAATCTGGCGATTCTCTGACTGCTCATAAATAGTCAGAAGCCTACTTTTGAGGGCATCATATTTTTTGTGTCAGGTGGCTTAATCAGCAAATTGGTTACCTGCTGAATCGCTTCTTTGCCCAGTTTTGACACGACGATCTGGAACTGAGTTTCGTCAGCGACCTTTTGAGGACCCAATACTGCTTTCGCTCTGATGAACCATACTCTTGGCTGGTCAGTCCAAAATTCGGGGATACGAGTAGTGACGGAAATTACCGACACGTCACTAAACTCCGGCTTGGCCTGTGCTGGCCCCTGCTGGGCGGCGGGCTGAGACGAATGTCCTGGTATCGGATTCATCACAAAAAATGTGCACTAAATTTGTCCCGAAAATAATTCACAAAAGTCACTTGCACTGTGCACCACCAAAAAAGTATCACGTCGGGGTTACCAATGTTACACCCAATGTTATAACTGCGATTGGGTAACTAAGAATGAGTGTTCATAATAAAAATCCTTTTTGCTGGATCACGTTTATTACGCTAGCGACCGGAGTCACTGCGCCAAGAACACTGGGGAAAAATGTACAATGTGATATCCGATACTACATGCATCGAACGTGGATCCTAATGTCACACAATAGATATAGATACATAATTTCACACGGATGTATACAATATGTCCCCACACATGTAAATAATAACTTTTTGGGAAAATTCCGACAGTCTTGTCGGATCAGCTAAACAGTCGTGATCGTTAGATACAACAAGATAAGACGTTAGAGATGGCAGAATATCCTCGTGATCTTCTGTCAATCTACTGTGATCCGTTGTGTTTCGCGATTGCGATTTCGGGTTTCGTACAAGTTAATATATTTAATTCCATCAGAGGAATACAATTACCCGTTGTTAAATTTTTTAATTGTCCATGAACAAGCATACGTTTATAAGCAGCTTGGAACTGACTAGCGGTGGGGTTGTTAAAACCCCCTTTTGCCAGCATAGCCCTAAAGAAAATTTCCAGGTGGTCTTGGCTGGGTTTGTAAGTGGACAAAAAGTTTAATGTTTTGGTAATTATGTATTCTTCGTACAAAAATAAGATACTTTTTATAGAAATATGGAAATCCAAAAATCCTGTTTTCCTGTTCGTTTGAAGTATATTTGACATATCCATTTTTAATTTATTTATATATTGACACATATTTTCCAAAAAAAGCTTTACATTTTCAATGTTACCGGGATTCAAGGGCTTTTTAAAACCAAATGCATTTAAATTGCGCGTGTTCATTATGTCGAACAAGGCATTAAATCTTTTAATAAAGTCTATAGTTGTTTCACAGTTACTATATTGTTCTAGTTCAAGTATATCTTCTTCTACAGATTCACTGAATAACTGCGGAGCCAGTTTCACCTTCATTATTTGTTTTCTGAAATGAAGGTGTGCACTGACTTTGTTGGTCAAATGAAATCCTTTGTTTTCTTGCAGTTCGACGAAGATTTTCACGTAATTCCATGAAATAGTAGCTCCTTCAGATTTTTTTAAAATAACTTATGCCCCGATGTGTTCCTCACCAACTTTAGCGTGTGGCATGGGTCGGGGAATAACAATTTTTCTGTTGTTATATAAAAATACGGGATTTATTAATTCACCATCTACATGACATCCCAATAACTTAGCCATGGAGAAGTTGGCTGGGCATCCCTCAAATGTTATCGGCGAAACAACAAGACCGCACTCGCTTACCAAATCTATGCAGGTTTTGAGTAATTCGCCTTTTGTTCGGCAAACGTCCCATTAACAAGAAAATAGCTCACACGAAGCTCCTAGCCGCCATTTAAGCAAGATTTTAAAAAACACCAAAGCTTCTTTAGCGACGGGAAGAACATTAGTTTCTGGCTGGTCACCGCAGTTAACAAAACCAACGTAATATTTGCCATTCCATTCAACCTTTTGGCGAATGGCCATTTCATCAAAAGACAGTCCGCATATACACTTCTGTGTTGAATTTGCGCACAAAAGTTTAAGAGCAGCAAGTGCCTCGAATGAGAAACCAGGTTCACCTTCTATCGTTTGATACCAGCGAGCGAGTGTGCGGAAGGCGAGTATTAAAAGTGTTCCTGACAAAATTGTAAGCACGCGGACTAATGAAATGCAAATTTATCGCAAATTTGCGTACTTCAGGAGAGAATTTGCTTCTTTGAAATTTTAACGCTTCGCCTGGATTTATGGAGGATAATAAATCTGCTGCCTCTTGATTAATCAACCGCTTTTCTTTTAATGTCTCTATGATGGTGGACAGTTCAGAGTTTCTCTTCAAGAGACACTTATTTTTTGAACGCAATACTGCCAACTTCTTTTTTCGTGTCTCGGCTAAAAGCGTTTTCCGATTTAATTGTTTAAAAAGTTTCTGTTTTCGTGGTGTCATCTCTTTTCGAGTTCCGATCCGTCCGAGTCCGATCCGAATCCGAGTTTTCTACCTGAAATTTATAAAATAGAGATTCAAAATTGCTTCTGATATTTAGTGCCAGTTTTGTCGCCCTGTAGCATGAATCCATAATTGGCAGATTGCAGAGTCCTTTGGAAATCTGTAACAACAGTTTCATTAAGTAATGTAAAGTTTTAGATTGAATAAAAATTACCCCACATTTAGGGTAATTTATCAATACCTCAGCTGGATTCTTGAAAAATCTATAACCTGATCAAATTATTAAGTAGTTAAAAATGGCGGACTAGCCTGACGTTTGTCTCGAGGATGACAAATTAACCTTGCCGCTTAATTTGGTTGGTTAATATATTTATTATTGTGCTGATACAAGCCGTTTTCATAGATTATTTATATTCGTAATAACTTGTTAATATGCTACGACACTCATTATGTATATATTTTTGGAAAACAAGGGATATTTTTATCTAAAAATTGTACTTGCGTATGAAAGGTCGTCTCGTAATTTCTGCTCAGTACGGCTTTTACAGCCGGTTATATAACATATAACCATGTTAACCCCCGGTTTCTGAAATGCCAAAATTAACTAATCAGCGGTCAAATCTCTTGTCAGGTGTAAGTTGAGCTGCAAAAAGCTTGATCAGTCGTTTGATTTGATCAACGTGTTAGTTAACAAAACTAAAGTCAAACCCATGGTCAAACCACATGTCAAAATGTCAAACGCTGTTGTCGGTTTCTGGAAAGCTATTTAAGGCGTAAATATGTCATGTCAAGATGATCAATGATTAGTAAATTTTTCACTAATTAGCATTTCAGAAACGCAAATTGATTTAACAAGCCTGTTAACTCAACAACGTGTTAGTTCATTGACTATTTGATTAGCCTTTCAGAAACCGGGTGTAAATTATAAGCAACACTTAGCTAAGTCTTAGTTTTACCACATAAATTACTGTAAATCACAAAAATCACATAAATACACAAAGATAATATCGGTCTCAACTGATTTGTTGTTCGCAACTTTTCCTTGTGACAGTTGTGATCAACATAAAATCTGACAAAGAGAAAAAATGTTGTTTTCGTCCTGTTCATTCCTTACAATTTTCGTATGTTGTGGTTTCGTTCACACGCGATAATAAGAATTGCGTTGCAAATCCAGAGCATACTTGATCCTAGCTATAGTGTAACCGCAGTTGAGACAGCATTTGTCAGTAGGAATGTTGATGTTGCCAGTGATAACAGACTTACCATTTTTTCGGGATGTTAAGGAGAGTAGGTGTACTATAATCACTACGATAAGCGCAAATGAAAGGCTAAGCATATTACGATGTATTAATTTTGTTTGTATTTTGACACATTAAATAAAAAACACAAGTGTAGGTATCGACATTTTAATAACACACTAATATAGATACTTAATGGGTGTATTTATGCAAAGTAAAAAAAAATGGGTGTATTTATTAATATACGCAAAGAAGATAATAATAATTAGCCATATTTTGAACGAAACAATTCACACAATCATTATAACATAATTTTATATACAGTAAAAGCTCTTTATTCGCGGGTTATATGTTCCGTAAATATGCCGCGAATATAGATAGATACTGTGAATATGGAATAGTATTTTATATGGGATTATGTTCCTAGGTGACAAAATAAAAAACAAACATATAAAATAAAAAACACTTTAATTGAAGTTTTTGACCATACTTATTAATTATTATCTTCAGGCTTAGGCAACGGTTTAAAGAATTTTGTAATTTTTTCTTGCTTGGCATTTTTTAAAAGCTCTTTCAGTTCAAACTGATATTCAGCAGTGGCATTAGCAATTTGCCTCTTAAAAATAAGATTTCGTTCCATAGACGGATCAATTTTCATAAAGAAATCACAAAGCTCATTTGCCATTCTTAAGCCTTCACTAAGATTTTTCAGAATAAATGTCACATTTCCAGTGCTTGTGCCTCTTCTTCAATGGGCTGTGAATCTAACATTTCCTCCAAGTCGGTTTCAGTCAAATCTTGATCTTGCGATTCAAGCAACTCATGAATGTCACTTGATTCTATGTGTTAGAACCCATCTCGTCCTATTCCATTGGCAATTTCGTCTATGTTTGCAGTCATAGTTTGAATTTGCACAGATTCTTTGTCATTTTCCGCAGTCAGATCAGGCCACAGTTTTTTCCAGCATGATTTCAATGTGTATGGCTTCAGTTCTTCCAATGATTCTTTTATGTTTACAATGCATTTTGCTATCTCAAATTTCTTCCAGCATTCCATTACATTCATTTTTGAATTTGAAGGTTCGTCTAATGTAATAGAGCTTAAAGGCCTGGATTATTCCTTGGTCCATAGGTTGAAGCAAAGCCGTCGTGTTGGGAGGTAAAAATGTCACTTTTATATTTGGATGCATAGTTTCAAGTTCGCGAGGATGACCTGGTGCATTGTCCAAAACTAGAACCGCTTTAAAGTATAAATTCTTTTTTTTAATATAAATTTCAACTTCAGAAACAAAACAATTTCGGAACCAGTCACAAGAAATGGCGCTTGTAACCCACGCTTTCTTATTAGCACGCCAAAACCCTGGCAGGTCGTCCTTGTTTTGATTTTTTAAAGCACGAGGATTTAACGATCTGTAAAGCATCAGTGGTTTAATGACACAATCACCAGATGCATTAGAACATAGCATCAGTGTAACTCTATCCTTTGCTGCCTTAAATCCAGGGGCAAACTTTTCGCTTTTAGAGATGAATGTTTTGTTTGGCATTCTCTTCCAAAATTTCATCTGCATTAAGTACTTGCTCAGGTTTGTATCCTCCATCAGCTACTAAGTTTGCAAATTCTTCTGGATATCTTTTTGCTGCAGAAGTGTCTGCAGATGCAGCTTCTCCAACAATTTTAATGCTATGCAATGATTGTCTCACCTTAAATTTATTGAACCCACCTTCCGAAGCTTGAAATCCTCCATTACATTCACCACCACAACTACCACCAGGTTCTTTAAAATGTGCGTAAAGACGCTTTGCTTTCTCACGGACGTCCAACTTCCATTTTTTCTATTGCTGGATCACGAACAATTTTCGCTGACAGTGAAGTTGAAGCTACAGACGACCTTATTTTATCTTCGGATTTTTTTATCGATCGTACAGTTGATTCGTTGACACTGAATGAGCGTGATATGGATGCAAACGACTCTCCAAGGCGTAAACGATCAAGCATTTCTATTTTCACTTTAAGCGGTAACACAGATTTTTTTCGCGTCGAAACTAGTTTTTAATTTTTTTTTTGTCGACATTTTAAATTACGAAGGCAGCGGTAGAGACGTGTTACTCGATCACAATTTTTGTAACGAATGGAAAGATGAACCAATAAAACACGCAAATCGGCTTTTACCACAGAACGGAACATCTCATACGTGGCAGCCTTTAAAAATATACTTTATGCATTTAGTAATAAGGTTGCTTTAATTATGTTTATTTACATTCTCAAAAACACCGACCGCGGCGAAGGCGGTTTATGTCAAAGGCCGAACCAATACAGCGGCGATATCATTTAATAACATACTTATTACATAGTTGAATCGGTGATTTCTAAAACCCCACATGTGACACAGACCTAACTTTTCAGGAGACAATAAAAACTGATTATTCATTTATGTTGTGGTTATTTAGTCGTTTTTTCTTAGCTATAGTTTATATGTAAAATATATAACCTAACAAGGTATATGAAGGTACATTCAATAAGTTTCTAGGAAATTATGCAACTGAAACAAAAAATATATACATGAACAATATATTTATTAAATAAAAAGTTGTTAATCTTACAATCCAAAGCAACCTTAGTCTAAATTTTGGGTAATTTCGACATCACGTGTTGGTCGAGCAAAAATTTCAGTATAGAAGTTTTGTATTCTTCTGGGACATAAGCGAAAAGTTTTTTCAGGTCATTCACCTTCTTTATATTGATAGGCACATAGCCCTCATTATATACCTTCAAAATTGAAAGAGACATCACTCCTACTTCCAAATTTGAAGGTATGTTTATTGAAATCATTGTCATTATATTTACGTGCAATGATTGTTCCTCTGTCTTGATAAAACAAGTGCATGTAAGTTGATATGTTGAAATTTTCTTTTGCATCTTTTTTTACCTTTTTCCCTGTGACTAGAGATATTATATTTTTTTTGTAGGTGTTTTGTAGGTAGGGTGCCTAACCCCAACCAATCTTTGCAATTTAAAACGTCACTACTTTCAATCTGAACTACAGTGAAATTCTTTTTAGTTGAAGATTCTTCAATAATTTTGCATATTTCTTCCATAGAATACAACCGATCCATTACACGGAGTCTACGTTTAGCAACACTAAAATTTCTATTCGCCATTCTTCTGAAAAGTGTGCTTTTTCTTTAAGTCAACGACACGAGAACTGCCTGAAATAATGAAATATTCTATAATTCAGTGCCCCTGGCACATATTATATGCTTGTTTTGGGGCTAGATGGTTTAGTTTCTGTAGGTATGTCTATTCTAGATATTATTTATTATTATAATTAATTAAGTCAAGAAGTGTACAAAATAACTGTTTAATTTTATTTATTTGTGTTTTTAGATACCTTGTGTTAGTTGTGATACAAGTAGTTGTAACTTGTAAGAAGATTTATAAAGAATATTTTAATTAGATTATAATCATTATATAAATTAATTTTAATTAAAATCAATTACCTGCAGTAGTTCCCCCTATCGGTTTTAACGTGAGTGCTTCTATGATTGCTTCATAAAATTCTTTCTTTGATATTCGATTTTCCTTTCCCCAATTATACACCAACCAACTATTGACCAACGATGTGCCAAACAATAGCTCCATCATCACTTTACGGTACCATTTAAGTCCTCTTTTTAGTGGCGTTCCTCTTTTTACTTTTTTTTTTCCTCTTTTTCTTTTCTTTATTAATTTTTTTGTAATAGGACGCCATTTGATCGCTAAAATCGATGACCTTTTTATTGTCGTTATACGTCAGAACACACTGTGGCTTTTTTATCTCTTCTCCAGTGCGTCTTGTTTTCTTACCAGTATTTTTTAGTGTCGTGTTATGATTGCGACATGTAGATATCATGTAAACAGGTCTTTTATCGACCCATTTTATCACACGAACTCCGTTCTTATTCATCTTTCCAATAATTTCGCCTTTTTTCAGTTTAGTAGACATGAGCTGTTTTGTAAGACCTTTTCTATTTGACCGCAACGTACCATATATAAAAGTCTTGTTTTTGAAAAGTTCTTCTGCAAGTCTCACTGAATTATAACAATTGTCTGTAACAACGATTCTCCCCTCCTCCACAAGATCTTTAATCAACCTCATAACAGTTTTTCTTCCATGATCCATTTCTCTACCATCTTCACCTTGTCCGGTATAAATAATTAAATTAAATGTATAGCCTTACGGAGTGCAAAGCTTATACAGCTTTATGCCGTATTTGTGAGACTTATTTTTAATATCAATATATTAACGAAAACTCAATCTGCCTCGCCACGGGATCATGCTTTCATCAATTATCAAAAACTTTCCAGGTATCAATACTCTCTGAAATCTCTAGTAGCATTAGATATACATCTTTCACTTTGCTCAATTTTTCTTTATTATTTAGATCACTGAAATGCCAAAACTTCAACATCATTAAAAATCGGTCTCTTTTCATGATTGAGATTATGTAATCGTTTCTGTATAAGTGTTTTTTCGACCAGTAATCATTTAAAACTGGGACTCTGTTTAGACCCATGACCATGACACCCAGAAGAAGAAAACCAGAGAAGTTATGGTCTATATCTAGCCATTCACTGTCACCGTTTGTTTCATTTATAGTTTTATTGTTTGCAAGTAAAGCTTCACTATCTAAATCAGAGTCAATTTCAGTCAAAGTAGAAGTTATATCAGATATAGTGCTCTCTGATTCTGTACTTTCACTAGGAGCGTAATCTGCATCATTTTCAGGTCCGATTGTCCGTCAGTATCTTGGGCGGGAATCTTACCTGGTTCTTCACTGATAATATTAGACAAGTGTTCTGAAAAATAATTGTTTTTTGCTGACACGTGAGTGTATTGGTTAACCGTGTCTGATTCTTCATTAGTATTGTCAGATACAATTTCGTTAAGATCATTGTTTTTTGGTGATAAGTTAGGTGTGTTGTTATTACAGTCGTCATAAAATGGATATAGTTCAACTTGTTTACTGGTCTGAACGCTAGGGCTCTGAAAATGTTTGTTTTCTTTTTCCATTAATAAATCTTTTACTTGCTCATCACTTAATGGACATGTCAAGTAGTTTGCACAGGACAAGTCGCTCACAGAGCTACATCTGCTAATTGAATATACATTTTTAGACATCTTAGTAGATTTCGGAGTGCCTGTGCGACTCGTAGCTAAATGGCTTACCGAATCGAGGATAAAAAATTCCGGATTTTTCAAAACTAGGGTAGTTTGAACAGCATTTTTCAAAACATGAAAGGTAGCAGTTAGCACCCGTACTAGGGCTATTATAAACATCAGATATCTTCCCAATCTTACTTCTTTTGGGCGTGTTAAATAAAATAGTATTGTCCTTGCTAGTCCCAGATGCATTGAAAATTTGTATACTTTGAATTTTCACCTTATTTCCTGGATCATCTACGCGCGGTGTCATTCTCTGGTAAACCCGGTCATATTTGGAAACTAAAGGATCTTCATTATTATTGTTTGAAGTATCTTCACTCATTTCGCTAGCTAACTGCAACATCCTTCTGCATCGTTTCTTACTATTTAGTGACATACTGGAACGCGCGCTACGACGAAACGTTATTTAGCGTAATATCGATAGTCCTCCCGTCACACGTTCGTCCTGCGTAAGCGACACGCACCACTAGTTCGATTTGATGCAACTGCGCTAGAAAATAGGTGCGGGTGGGAGCGGGAGCGCCTCCCGCGACTGTGAGGCAGTGACACCTCACGTTCGCACTGTTTTTTTGATTTCTATGCGGAATGAGGTCTTACTGCCTCATTTATATTTTTCTAGTATTTCAATGACAGTTTCAATAGGCAAACGCAACTGTGTATTTGTCTTTTTCATACGCATTATATTTTGTACAATATGAGCTCCGCACTGGACAGCGATATTTGTTCCCCGCACGGAGTGGGAATATGCATATGGCAGTAAACGTGTTAATCTGATTTATCTTATTACTTTCAGATGCAAAAGAGGTAGGCCTCATAATAACAAAACAATAGGTACTTCAATCTAGTTAGGCATGTGCACCAAAAAAAGGGGTAGGTAGAGAATAATATGCTCGAATATGTTTGGGAGGCACTGCCACTGCGCTGACATTAACAAGAAGGATTACTGCTGTTAATAACATACCGACAATCATTACCGTGCATATTTTTTTGTACATAACGGTTTTGATGGTTGTAATACGGTTCATTTTGGACGCGAGCCTTTTTGATTTTGTTTTTTTTTATAGTTTTCCGTATTGTTCAGCCTTTTCTTAGGTCGCACAACTATGTCTCTGTCTAAAGCGTGCGTTTTATAATATTTGCTCTCTTTCACGTGTAAGTGAGGAAGGAAATGATACTGGGTCTATTATTTTCTCTGTTGATTTGGCACTTGCACCCAACGTCATCTATGAAATGACTTCAAAACTAGAATAAAATTTTGTAGGCGCTTCACATTTGAAATGGAATTCAAAAAGTAGATTTGGATTTTTTTGGCACTTATCACATTTGCAAATTCCACGCCTCAATAGCAAATTATTAATATTAATTTTCTTACTGTTTAATAATTATTTATGTTTGTTATAATTAATATAATTGTAATAAAAGTATTGATGTTATAGTATTAAACATATTGTGATTTGAATGCAATCATATTTTTTGCTGTTAATTAAATTTATATTTACTGTGTTTGTTTATTTTTTATTTCTTCGTGTTTATTATCAGTTTATTTGACAAGACGTAGTTTAGCGCAAGATCTGAAGCTTTATAGTTTATACGATTTTCATGAAAAAAAAAGACGACACGAAGATTAAGGAATATGCATGTATTTTTTTAAACGTTTCTACTGGTTTTAACATTACCAAATATAATATATATAACACATCCAAAATATTATCCATTAGGCTGGAAAAAATGTTTTAAAGTCACAATAATTTTTGGGCGATTTAAACACGCCATTTTCGCGCGCTATAGTTGTGTTCGATGACGTCACAATGTCATCGCACCTAAAATAGACAGTTGACAGTTAAAATCATTTTTTGACTTTGACAAACAGTCATACACAAGCTGGATGTGTTTACAACAACAAAGTGATTAGTTCACAAAGTTATAAAATCAACTTATTACCATGGAAAAGCAGAGCAACCCATGTTATAAATATTGTGTCGTCCCTATGTGCGAAAATAACACAAAAACTGCACCTGACAATGTTTATTTTCGTATGCCGAAAGGTGCAAGTATGTAAGAAAAAGTGGTGCAAGGCGATGAGAAGAGACAATGTATCTTGTTTGAGCACTATAAACTGTTGTGAAGTAAATTATAATTATATATTTTTAATCGTGTCAATCTAAATACTTATTTCTTTTAGATTTATACAGGCTGACCTGAAATTCGATACATTCTTTTGAAAGACAGAAAGTAGACCTCATTTACAGTAATATTTTTCATGGCATCCCCTATCCGAAAGTTGATATTTACAAAGTTATTGAAATTTCAAAAAAATTTTCTTTATTTTTGACTTTTTGACTTTGACATGACGTATTTTTAAAAATGTTTGTCTTTTTAGTGTTTTTTTTTATGTATTTTAACCGTCAATGAGTCAAATAATATTTTTAAGAAATAAATAGGGACAAACTAAGCGAGAATTTTTCATTATGAGACATGAAACAGAATTTTCTTTTAAGAAAAATGCACATTTTTCTTAAAAACAGGTGATTTTCTTTAAAAAGTTGTATGATACAATGCGTACAAATACCTTAAATAACTTTCTTACCTTATAAGCTTCCAAAAAAGGTACAAATATGTACATAAAAATATGAACATGTAATAAACAAAGACAAAACAATCATCAGGTAACGTTATCTCTATAATTACTCTACCTGAGGCGACCTTTTTTTTCAATTGTTTCCTTTGTTCAAACTTCGGGATGTTTCGGCTACTGTCGTCGCGGCCCTTTGTCAATGAGTTACCGACTGGCTTAGAGAGCAAATTTAGTAGCTAATATTAGTTTTAAGTCAACTATTGCCGTGTACGGACGTATTGTTGCTTTAAACTACACCCTTACTTCTACTTGTGATTTTTTTGTATCGCGATGGCTGCTTTTGAGTACGATGAATACGCTGACATCTTGTTTTGTTACGGACTTTGTAATGGTAATGCTGCTGCTGCACGAAGAACATACGTTGAACGTTTTCCGAATCGACGAGTGCCAAACGTTAGAGTGTTTTCAACAACATTTCGACGAATTCGGGAAAGCAGCCGTGTTGATAGAAGACGTGGCGATTCAGGCAGACCTCGTTTGTATGCTCCAGAAGAAGAAGAAGAAATTTTAACACTTTTTCAAAATGATCCTTCTATTTCTACAAGAGCGGCAGCTAGAAGACTTGGATTGAGTCAATGGAAGGTGTGGTTTACAGTACACACAGCGCGTCTACATCCATTTCACTACACACCTGTCCAAGCGTTGGAAGAGGGAGACCCGGTTAGAAGAATGGAATTCTGCCGTTTTATGATAAATGCAGACATGGAGGATCGCAATTTTTTCTCAAGAATATTGTGGACGGATGAATCGAAATTTGACCGTGACGGGATAAACAATTTCCACAACACACATTACTGGGCACCAAAAGGAGAAAACCCCAGGATGAAAAAAGAAAGGGCCCATCAAACCAGATTCAGTCTAAATGTCTGGATGGATATAATTAATAATAATTTAGTTGGACCTCATTTTTTGCCTCAAAATTTAAATGGTGAAATGTACGAACATTTCCTAAGAGAGGAGATTACTGGTTTAATGGAAGATGTACCAATAGCAACTCGTCATAATATGATTTTCCAGCATGATGGTTGCCCGGCCCACTTCCGCCTCGGTGTACGCCAGTGGCTAGACCAAACTTACCCACATCGCTGGATAGGTCGAGGCGGGCCAATTCCTTGGCCAGCACGGTGTCCCGATTTGACCCCGTGTGATTTTTATCTTTGGGGTCATATGAAGGCTTTGGTGTATACTACACCCATAACTACTGTAGAGGAGCTCAGAAGCCGCATAAGAAATGCAGCAGAAGAAATCAAAACTAGTCTTACTACCAGAATAATCAAAACAGAGGTACGGAGAAGACTACGGGCCTGTATCAGAACCAGAGGTTCACATTTTGAACAAGACCTAAAGTAGAATATTTATTATTAAATTTAATTAAACATTGATGTTTTTTAAACACAATAAACGTAATTAAATTCAATTTTTTCCTTTTATTTTAACCTTATCGCAAATAAATCGATTTAGACATTATTTCATTTTACTTCTAATATGTTTACTACAACGTCATATTTTTATGTAGACATTTGCACCTTTTTGGAAAGCTAATGAGATAAGGAAGTTATTTAGAATATTTTTACGCATTGTATCATACATTTTTTAAAGAAAATCACCTGTTTTTAAGAAAAATGTGCATTTTTCTTAAAAGAAAATTCTGTTTCATGTCTCATAATGAAAAATTCTCGCTTAGTTTGTCCCTATTTATTCCTTAAAAATATTATTTGACTCATTGACGGTTAAAAAACATAAAAAAAATCACTAAAAAGACAAACATTTTTAAAAATACGTCATGTCAAAGTCAAAAAGTCGAAAATAAAGAAAAAATTTTTTAAATTTCAATAACTTTGTAAATATTAACTTTCGGATAGGGGATGCCATGAAAAATATTACTGTAAATGAGGTCTACTTTCTATCTTTCAAAGGAATGTATCGAATTTCAGGTCACCCTGTATATTAGGTCCTTACATATAAAATTGGCGTTTTGTCGTACTGGCCACTTTAATCTCAAATATATCTTTGGTTAGGAATTCCAATTTCAAATTTATACCGCTATTTACTCCTGCATTGTGTTTCGAAAACCGTAATTCATTTGTTTTTTCCTCTTTTGGTTTTTTCTTTGCTTGACTCTGTTTACAAAATGGAAAACTTGAAATATCGTATTATTTTCGAGTACGTGTTCCACCGTGGCACCAGTGCTGCAGATACGGCTCGAAGGATTAATTATGTGTATGGCAGCGGTGTCGCAAAAGAAAACAGTGCGTTTTTGCTTCCAACGTTTTCGTTCTGGAAATTTCGACCTGCAGAACAAGCCTCGTGGACGGCCGGAGACCAAAGTTAATAATGAAGAATTGAAGGCTATTGTGGAAGCGGATCCGTCGCAAACCACGTCCGAGTTAGCTGCAGGCTGCGGTGTTAGTGATAAAACTGTTTTAATCCACTTGAAGCAAATTGGGAAGGTGAAAAAGCTTCAAAGGTGGGTACCTCATGAATTGAGTGCAGCAAACCGACAAACGCGCGTCGATTGCTGCGTTACATTACTCAACTGGTACAATTATGAAGGGATTTTAAATCGAATCATTACCTGTCATGAAATGTGGATCTTGTACGATAATCGGAAACGCTCATCGCAATGGCTGAACCCTAGCGAACCAGCCAAAGCCTTGCCCCAAGTGAAAATTGACACAAAAAAGTTACTTATGAGCGTTTGTTGGACTAGTGCCGGTGTCGTTCACTACAGCTTTCTTAAATCTGGCCAGACGATTACGGCAGATGTCTATTGGCAGCAACTGCAAATCATGATGAAAAAGCTAGCTGCTATTTGCTAAACAACCGAGGTTAGTCATTCGCTTTAGGCCACTGCTGCTTCATGAAAACACTAGACCACACACACTGCACAACAGACGGCTACTAAATTAGAGGAACTTCAATTCGAATGTCTAAGACATCCACCGTACTCCCCGGACCTTGCTTCAACAGATTGCCATTTTTTTCGAAATTTGGATTACTTCTTGCAAGAGAAAATATTCAACTCCGATGGGGCAGTCCAAAGCGCCTCCAAAGATTTTATTGATTCTTGTCCGAATAGTTTTTTTATTAAAGAAATCAATGAACTACCTATGAGATGACAAAAGTACATAGATAGCAATGGTATATACTTTTATAAAATAAATATATTATATTTAACCCTCTGCGACTCACGTGGCTCAATTTTTACAATTTTACTGACGTGGTAGTACACGAGACACCATTTAAATATTCAATATTTTTATAGAATTAAATTATACAGCAATTTTATTTATATTATTTAAAAATAAACATATTTGTTATGTAAAATAAATTATAAATAAAACAAAACATTTTTATTTAACAAATTTTAATGTGTTTATTGAGATCACACAAATCAGTCTATAATTTTTTACTTAGGCACTAATGACATAGAAAAAAATACAAAATTAACTTTTTTTAAATTTAACATTAGGTATTTTAGAAATTAACAATTACACTAATCAGACGAGTAAACATTAGGAACATTCATTGGTTAATTTAAAAATTACACAGTTTCAAAATCATTGCTTTGTTTGACAATTAGTACACAGTGGCTTGGAGCACTGAAGACAAACTGGCTTCGAACAATCACAGCATCTATATCTAGTTTGTCTTTTTATTTTTGACGGACAAATATAACATAGCTTTTTGCCATCTGAAGAAAATGATAGTACTGCTGGTGGTGGAGAGGGGGTATCCTTACCTAAAACCCTAGCGATAGTCATGCGTAGCTCCCTTGGCAATCTTTCATTATATACTCTTGTTTTCATATGTTCCAGCACTAAATCTCTAGCCATATTCAGCAAAAAATCTATTCTTCTCATTTTGTTATCAGTGTCAGCACAACTTTGATACAGTACAAAGCTATTTATGCCTGCCATGTCCAGTATTCTTTAAAAGATTGCCATAGGCCAACGTCGAGTTTTACGACTGCAACAATAAATCGAGCATTTCTTGTCCACCTCATCTACTCCACCCTTTGTATGATTATAGTCTGCAATTATAACTGGTTTTCCTGTATCATTATCAGTTTCTTGAATATGATGAGAAGAAGAAACCAAGATTACGACTTTATTTGGTTTTGGCAAATATGATAAAATTGTAAAGTCTTTGGTAAAACCATATAAGGAACTGTCTATCGGTCTATTTTTGTTCGGTAAAAAACAAGGTGGTATTTCAGCTTTATTTTTTTTTAGGGTTCCCAGGTAAGTTAGTCCTCTTTTCAGCAATATTTCGACAAGTGGTATCGAGCTGAACCAATTGTCAGCAGTAATATTTCTGTTCGAGTTTTCAACTACTTTGGCAAGTTTTAGAACCGACTGAGTGGGTAGGTACTGCCATTTTTTTCTCTTGATCGCTCAAGCCTTTGCCATCAGAATTCTTCCCGTGGTATATATAACTATTGTAAATGTAGTATGTACAAGCATCTACTAATAATAATATTTTAATACCATATTTTGCGGGTTTCCGAGGCATATAAACTATAAACTTACAACGACCTCTAAATGGCAGTAACATTTCGTCGATATATAGGTTTGGTCCAGGAGTATATTGAGACTGGCTATTTGGTATGAATTTATCAAATATTTCGGATATTGGAGCAAGTTTGTCATCTTTTAGACGTTCTTCTCTGGTGGTTGAGTCATCAAATCTAAGGCAGTTGAACAAACATGAAAAACGACAACGAGACATCACGCAACGGAATATTTCACAGCCTGTACCATCGGTGGCAAATATTGTGCGTAGATTTGCATCGTTACATGTCAATACTGATGAATAGTACATGAAACCAATAAATGCTTTAATCTCGGTTACATTTGTGTCCCGAAGTTCAACCTTAGTAGTATTTTTAAATTTACTACGATAAAAACCGAGTTTCTGATTAGTAAATCGTACTACAGATTCTAAGATTGTGGTATCAATTAGCTGAGACCATAGTTTTGAGTAGCCTTCAAAATGAGTTCTTGTATTACGGCCTGTAATACAAGATAATCGAATAATATTATGAGCTGCCGTGCGTGACGTTCTAGGACCCCCTTCTTTTCTCCAAATGAAACCATTTTTACCTGTGTAGTGCTCGTGTGACTCGTTTGAAGAACTCTGACTTTCGACATTTGGCTCTGAACTTTCTTCACAAGATATGGTGTCTTCTTCAAGCTCTTGGATTTTCGGTTCAAAATTTTGATCTTCTCCTTCATCATCAATATCGCTAAACTCGTGTTCGCTTTCCTCTTCCAGCCAGTTTATTATTTGTTCATCGTAACTTAAAAAAGTTCCAGTCGATGTTCTCTTACGAGTAGGGTTGTTGCTTGAGTCTGCCATCTAAAAAATGAGTAAATAAATTAGAAATATTTTGTAAAAATTCTACAGTTTAAAAAATTCAAATTCTTCTTCCTCAATCATAAATAATCAAAAAATACCGTATCGTAAACACAAACTTACTGACGTGGTTGTTTAGGAGACACTATGGAAATATAACAATTTTACTGAGGTGGTAGTAGGTCACGACAGTAAGGTACTGAGCCCAGCAGCGCGCACATTTAAAACTGAATGAAAATAAACAGAATTTTATGTTTCGTGGTGTCTGTTGGACTACCACGTCAGTCGCAGAGGGTTAAAAATAATCGACTTTATGTTCCTCCTTTACAAAACGCCAATTTTGTATATATGTATTACGCCAATATGTAATACTTTAATCAACAATTTTAAAATTTTAGTTATAAAATTGAGATATTCGACGACCTCTGTGGCTCAGTGGTTCAGCGCGTTGGTGCTCAATCCGGGAGTCGCGGGTTCGAATCCCGCCGAAGGAATGAAAAGAATTTCTGTGTGTCATGGATGTGTATTAATGTTAGGCCATTATATATGAAATTGGTGTTTTGTAAGGGAGGAACATAAAGTCGTTTTTTTTTAACATTTTATTTTATTTTGTTAGGAAGACCAACAGCTTGCAGCAGCAGCAGGACAAGCACCATCAGTAGGTGTCAAGAGGTGTCAAGGGACACCCGACCCTGGAACGAAGTTATAATAAAGATATTATAATATAAATATGTAGTTGATAATTGAAGCCTATTTTGGAATATATATATATATATATATATATATATATATATACAGACATTAGCCGGAACACAGACTGACAAACGGACTGAAAGATGTTAACAATTTATATTTTATTGTAAGTACCGATCATACTTTTAAATGCATTAAGTGAAAACAAAAGCTGTTAATTTGAAATTACAAACAGACACTTCATTGTTTATCTGTATAGATATAATATATTATATTATACAAAACAAATAGTTGAACTATGTATATATAGTGCGCGCGGACCTAGTTGACCGCGCCTTAGGTAGGGACAGAGGTGAGGGGTCGGGTTGCTTGCTGCTCGCAGTGTTGCCGCCGCGAAGTCCGGCTCCGTACTGAGTAATAACATCAAGCGCTCTTCCGTCCCACCGCTCGCCTACCTAAGGCCCAGCTAGCTAGTCACAATATGTAACAGTCATAACAGTCACAATGTGTAATTGCAAAATTCTACATTATTGTGAAGGTGATAAGGTCGTTTTTTGTATCATTCTTAATAGTCGTTATTACATTGTGATTTCGAGTGGCAAAAAGTGTCGTGCCTAATAATCCGTCCAGCCCCAATACAATTCGCAACGCGCCATAAGGAACTTCGTTCCAAAAACCATATAAAACTATTCTAATCATTAGAAAGCCAATTACAGGTCCTCACATATAGCAACTGAATAGGTTAACAGGAGTTAAACATAGTGTACCTACACTAATACACGCTACTTTGACACAGTTTATAAATTATAAAGAAAAAAACAGTCACAAGTGTACAATCAATTATCAAGTGGTTAGCTTATATGTAGCAATAGTACATTTAGGATAAAAGTTAAAAAAACTTATTTTTTTTTCCTTATTTTATCAAAGTATCTATATGCACTTATATATATAATTCATGTGCACTTTTGCCATCTTATAGCTAGTTCATTGATTCCTTTACTAAAACAACCATTCGAACAGGAATTAATAAAATCTTTGAAGGCGCTTTAGACTTCCTCATCGGAGTTGAATTTTTTCCCTTGCAAGAAGTTATTCAAATTTCCAAAAAAATGGTAATCTGTTGGAGCAAGGTCCGGGAGTACGGTGGATGTCTTAGACATTTCAATTGAAGCTCCTCTAATTTGGTAGCCGTCTGTTGTGCAGTGTGCGGTCTATCGTTGTCCTGAAGCAGCAGTGGCCTAGAGCGAATGGCCAACCTCGGTGTTTAGCAGCTTGCTTTTCTATAATGATTTGCAGTTGCTGGCAATAGACATCTGCCGTAATGGTCTGGCCAGATTTAAGAAAGCTGTAGTGAACGACACCGGCACTAGTCCAACAAACGCTCACAAGTAACTTTTTTTGAGTCAATTTTCGCTTGGGGCAGGCTTTGGCTGGTTCGCTAGGGTTCAGCCATTGCGATGAGCGTTTCCGATTATCGTACAGGATCCACTTCTCATCACAGGTAATGATTCGATTTAAAATCCCTTCATTATTGTGCCGGTTGAGTAATGTAACGCAGCAATCGACGCGCGTTTGTCGGATTGCTGCACTCAATTCATGAGGTTTTCAATTCTTCATTATCAACTTTGGTTTCCGGCCGTCCACGGCTTGTTCTGTAGGTCGAATTTTCCAGAACACATTGACAACACAACACAACACACACAACGAAAACGTTGGAACCAAAAACGCACTGTGTTTTCTTTTGCGACACCGCCGCCATACACATGATTAATCCTTCGAGCCGTTTCTGCAGCACTGGTACCACGGTGTAACTCGTACTCGAACATAATACGATATTTCAAGTTTTCCATTTTGTAAACAGAGTGACGCAAATAAAAAAAAGAGGAAAAAACAAATGAATTACGGTTTTCGAAACAAAAATGCACGAGTAAATAGCGGTATAAATATGAATTTGGAATTCCTAACCCAAGAAAATATATTTGAGATCAAAGTGGCCTGCAGTACGACAAAACGTCAATTCCATATGCAAGGACCTAATATGTGTATAATATAATAAAAATCTATGCTAAATTCTAAGTCTTTCGGATACTTAGCACGGTGCTAGATTGACGTGGTGTGAAGCGTCCATTGATATTATTCCACTCTATTCAACCATTCAACCAGTCCATTCCACTCTAGGCAACATCCCTATTGTATTAGCGCAGAGTTCTATTTTCAATGCTCAGAATTTTCTTCGGCCTTCCGGATTCCGGATCATAATATAGTCCCAGCTTTATACAAATATTCTGTTTCACTTGACACAATGAAAATTGACACTGGCAATGGCTTAATTAATACTTCAGTCTTAAATATTTAAAAAAAATTGAAAGTTGATACACGTTCGTCTGTACGATGTCACGTTTTGTTCCGCCAACATATCCTTTTTTAAATTTGCGCGGGATTAAAAAAAAACACTTTTTGATGATTAAATTTCACTATTAATTCGCGATAAATGTTAAAAACATTTGTACAGGTATGTTTTTTTAGCGATAAAGATCACAAATAAAAATATTTTATCCATTTTGGTGTCACATGCATATACTATTGATGAGTAAATTTATGACAAACTAATCTGCAAACCTGCAAAAACCTGGAGTGGCGTATACAGAATAATCCTTCTTGAGGAGAGATGAAATAAAACAATTGTTTATAAAAATAAGTTTACTACTGAATACCAACAAAATACACCATTCATTCCACAAAACCATTGATGCATCTAACAAGTGACGACATGAAAAGTTTAAACATAGGGTAATAAAAAGATAAATTATAATAATTACAAATTACTGATCTTATAATAATTGTGAAAATAATAAATGCATATAAAGATAAAAAATAAACCTTAAGGTTTATGTTATAAGTAGGATCAACATGAGTGAATAGCCAGCATTCTAACAAATTTCATCAATACTAATGATGAATTCTTTGCCCAAAAACTATTATTTTAACTAACAGTTACTTTTTTAATAATTTAATTGTACATAATATCTTTATGAAAAATGTCTTTTCTATTTTCTCATTACTGAAATATGTAAAACACACTTATAACAAAATTGTATGATCTGAAAGTGAAACTCAAGTCTTGCTGTTTAACCGCAGACATAATGATGCTGTTAAATTAGTTGACTAACGGACCATAATGAGGCTGACCAATGTTTTTTCTTTATAGGCATGCTAAAATGACCTAGAAGGAAATACAAAAACATCAGCATTTTTACTTTTTTTTAATACATTCGCAAAGATGGCAGAGTTATTATCAATTTTCGAGCGAAATTATATAAAAACGCACGCAGCGTTTGGTCGCGCTGTGACGTCACGAGTCTAGCCGCGCAATCGCGGTAATTCAAAAAGAGCTCAAAACTTCTTACGATTATAACTTCAAACCTACTGCATAGATTACTGCGTGAAATAAAGACTAATATAACGTATTACCATGTATTCCGTACGTTATATAACACTTTACTGTCAAGGAGGTTTGAGTGCAGTATTCGCATTTGATAGTAACCCTGATTATTGAAACATAAAATCAATAATCAACCATAACGACTAGAGACTAAATTCTTAAAGACTCTGTCCACTCTCTTGTACATGACAAAGAACAAAAAGAAAAATAAGATAAGTACGTGTGAAAGAGACGAAAATATTGTTTGTTTACGACGTTAACATTTTTATAGAATAGATATCTAATTATAACAAGGTAATAAAGCACCATTTTCTTTTAACTTAGTATACATGCGTACTAAAACATTAAAGAAACATAATATCTACATAATATACTTAAAGCAAAGCAAGACAATACACAAGTTTTTAAACTCAACTGAAGAAGCTTAGTAGAAGAAACTGCATAGCTAAAGATGAAATAAAGCCTGACCAGATTAAATAAACGTCTGCACTGAGGGCACTTACATTTTTATTGCAGCAACACTGAAAGGTGGGATGTTATTGTTGAATAATAAAATATTGTTGAATCTCGAAGAGCTTGACATTTTAATGTGGTTTCGTAAATTTTTCCGAAATTTGGCCAGATTTTGTATATTCCTGGTCAGGCTTTACGATGGCAAATATAAAGTAATGCCAGTTCTATAAGATAGTTATTAATAGAAACTCCAAACCGCAAACAGTCTTTGTTTTGATTAATACTTATAATTATTGCGTGAAGCCTCCTAAACTCACTGGTTTACATAACTAATGACTAAATTTATTTTATTAGTTACCATTGACTCATACTGGGAGATTTTTTAAAAAGGTATGGTAAGTAAGGTAAAGTTAAATATTACAATCTATTTCTAAATGTAATAGACAAAAATTTTTAGTAAAATTTAAAAAAATGAAATCAGAGCGTTTCTCAGAATACTTCTTGTTATTGATTGAAATTTAAATAAATATTACGTAGGCTGGTCTTTTAGAACGACTGAAACCATAATTATTTTATTATTTGGCGATCTGAGATCTAACCTCTAATATTATAAACATGTAATAGTAATTTTTCCCAAAGCAAAATAAATCACAAAAACATAATATTATGACCATTTAAAACTTTAGTTTAATATCTTACATCTATCATATATGACATTATGAATAACTAAAGCAACACAATATTGTAAATACACAAATAAAAAATTGACAACAATATTATATTCATTAATTTTACTTGACACTTTTGTGGATACAAGCAAGTTTATTAAGTTACTTTTCTATCCCAAAAGTATCACTAATTTTATAACCTCAAAACGTAAATTCACAAAACTTACATCCATATAATCTTGCCGCATATTATAACACTCACTCACACGCATAATCACAATAAAATCATTATCTACGAACGAAATTCTTGTCACATATGTAAACATTTAGTATTGGCTATTATTAATAACGAATTGTTCGTACGGAATAATTTCTTCGCCAGTTTTCTCGTACAGAGGCGCCCGGGCCTTTACACCCGTGGCTGTTGGTCGCTCGTTGGGATCGGTGTTCAACATTAACTTTAGCACCTCAGTCTGGAAACATATTATAACATAATTAATACATAATATTATTAAACAAAGACGAGAAACACGAGCTACACAAACAAAAATGGTACAATTACTACACTTTACATTAACCCTTCATCTTAATCTAAATTCTAAAGTTACTTATGACTTAATGTTGCAAACACTCTTAACCTAATACATGATTAGTCTGTCTAACCCGTGCATTATTAAAATATGTTTGTTATGTGGTAATGTGGTATTTAGTAAATAAAATTTAAGTTTCTTTTTGAATAAAGACAGTGATATAATATTATCGTTACATATATAATTTTTTGATTCAAACAGACACTCACATTTACATAAATCATATTTTATACTTTGTAGATTAAATAACACTAGAGTTTGACGTGTTGTCGACATTCGCCCATAATAATTCATGTATTTTTTTAAGTTTGAACTTTTTATGTTTTCTTTTGCCTCTTAGATAAAAAAAAGTAAAGATTGTGACATATTGACAGACGTCAACGTGTAACAAAATTGTATCTGTCAAACGCACGGTAATGTGTGTTGTTCATAGACGTATACATAGACGAGGCATTTGAGGCAAAAACTGTCCCCACCTAAATGGTGGGGACAGTTTTCCAGTTTTTTGGGCTATTTTGACATACGAGGTATGTTCAAAACCAAAACGCAGCCTATTTTTAGTTTTGATATCATTGGTGTTGTTGCTATTTTTATTAATTTTATGTAATATTTCTATAGCGTTATTTTAAAATATATTAGTTTTCTGACACCTTCCTCCACTTAAACTTTTAATTACCGGGAAAATTTCAAAATCATCCGGTTGCACAATTCTCGCAAAATTGTAACTACTGGTTTGTGTAGCTTGGAAACTAATTGGCTTGTAGTTGGGGCGACAAAGTCTCCCCTCATCGCTTAACCACTACAAGCTAGATTTATTTGTGTCTGTCTGTCCGTATGTGTGTGTCTCTCTATGTCTCTGTATGTATCACCTCGTCAGGATGCGTCTCCGGGAACTGCCTGGGGAAAGCGCCCGCCCTCAGCCTGGTGAGACTTGCCACTCTCTCCGCGTCCGTGCCGAACGGGCAGAGCAACTCGAACAACACCATGCCCAGTGAATATATGTCGACTTTGTAGTTGTACGCGCGGCCGGCCAGCTGCTCCGGCGACATGTATAGGTGCGTGCCTAGTGGACAGAAAATAGGTTTAGCAAGGTAAATAATAAAAAAAAAAACCGCATCTAAATCGTACCTTTCGTTATCGTTAGGTCAAACTTATTACACCCCTCTTATTGCGTCTGGGGTTAAAAATAGAATAAAAACAAACAGAAGGTCGATTCTGCTAATTAAATACAACAATAATACAGTTACGATCCAGTCCCGATATGTTAAAACCGCAAAAGACGGATGTTGCCTAGTGTGGAATATCACACGTTTATAGAAAAAAAATTAAAATTGTTGATTAAAGATACATAAATCTAAAAGAAATAGGTATTAAGAATGACGCGATTAAAAATTATAAGCAAATAAAAAATATTCCCCATCTCTTTCTCGCAAAACGATTTATGTCACAAGTTGCATCCGCCATACATTTTGTAATGACAAATGTATGGCGGGTGCAACTCGTGACATCACAGGCCGATATATCGCTCTCTTTCATATTGTAAATATAAATTGTTTGTTTCTTCGTTATTTTTTAAGATATACGAAAATGGGTTCTAGATTGTTTTTTAACATTTATTACAAACTAGCTGGTGTCAGCAACTTCGTTTGCGTAGAATTAACGGAAACGGAACCCTAAGATAAAATTAGCCTATGTTACTCCTTATGAAATCAGCTATCTGCTAGTGAAGGTCCCGTGAAAATCGGTCCAGTTGTTTCAGAGATTAGCCGGAACAAACAGACAGACAGTATTTATTGTAAGTACCGTTTGTACATTAATATTCATTTAGTGAATAGCTGTTCATTTGAAATTAATAACAGACAAGTATCGATTTAACCCACGAAAATATTGTACACACCAACTCTACTAGTATGCCTTGACCGCGGGTTCGAATCCGAATCGTCTTGCAAGTCATCAGCCATGGCGGTCACCAGACCGAAATCCCCGACCTTCACCCGGCCGTCCTGCGCGAAGAATATATTGCTGGGCTTCAGGTCTCGGTGTATGAGACCCTTTTTGTGTACGTACTCAACAGCAGAAACTATCTGACTGAATAGCGTTTTCACCTGAAAACAATAATTAAGGTTTCTTTAATACAATATATCATTGATAATTCACTAAAACAGAAATCTCGATACGCAGCAAAAAAACCTCAAGATGGCGGCGCTTTCTTTTTCCAAAGCTTTCAAAATTTCGTCACAATCCTCATTTAGCGTAATGAATTCTTTGATCCTTTAATAATTTGGAGATGATAGACGTGTAACTGCATTTACAAACGCATTATTTTTACAACAACTCTGTAAGAAACTTATAAACGTACTAGGGGTCGCGCCCTATGGTCGAAATTCAACGATAATTCACACGGATAAGATAAATGAGGTTGGATTGGCAATGTGCGCGGGGCAGACGCGCCACAAGTATGATTGGACAATCATACTTCAACCGGACCACGCGTTCATACTTTTTAGTCGCTTGTTGATTGCCTCGCAGTACGGAGCAGCGCTAATATCCTTTGAAAATGCCGTGTTGTGCGATTGTTATGTGCAAATTAAAGAGTCAGACATCAAATGTGAAACAAGGAGGAATTTCTTTTCATCGGTAAGCATAGAAACCTTAGTTTTTTTAGTATTTTTCCCAAAAAATTAGTTCGAATTATGAAATTCTAAGTAGAAACGACAATTAAGCCGAGAATCACAGAAAATATACATTGCTGGTGAAGTACGCAAATATTTCGAGAAGACACATCTGACGCGCAATGGGTTGCAAAGCGAGCCAAATTACCGCGCCTTTCCACTCGTTCGCGTCACGTCCGCTTCGGTCGCCTGGATAGTGCAGTCAGTGATCGATGATTTAGCGACAAAATATTTTTCTTCAGAATGAGTTACCAGTAGTAATTATAATACCAGTAGTAAGGTAATATATGTTGATATTTTTTTTCATTTTCTATCCCAATACCAATTAAATTCGCCTTTGACACAATGTTTTAGTTAGTATAAAATTACTAGTGCTCCCGTTATTAAAATTTTTCATTCAATTACCAATAGCTACAGGACGGTTTACGATTTACGATGAGCCCTCGGCAAAAATAGTGGGGATGCACATATTGTACACGCGCAACCATACTTGCCCCGCTACTCCCCCCGCCGCATTCAAAAGTTAGGGCTCATAAATCGTAAATCTAACTGAAACTGGTCTGAATGAAAATGGTCAAACTTGAATCTTGAAATCATCTTAGATTTCAAGATTCAAGTTTGACCATTTTCATTATCGAAAATTCCCCTATCGACCATAGCAAGCCCTAGCGTGCGTGTGAATTTTGAGTATGTGGTTGTGTCGTAACGTTACCGATTCAACGTAGTGTGAGTACCAAATCGCAGCCCTCTGTTCTAGGTGTGATTTGTTAATTGGTGTGCGTAATTCGTGTGCGTAATTCGTGTATGTATTATTATTTCTTATGTAGTGGAGTGCATTGGTGGGAGACAGGCGGCGACGCTGGTTTTCAAGTAAAAGTATCACGGTTGCCAATCCAACCTCATTTATCTTATCCGTGATAATTCATATTATAATTTTTACCACTTTTTCATGTTCTTTTGGCTCTTAGATATGCATTACAAAATATTATGTAAATTTTGTCTATGGAATGTGAAAGAAAGATTGACAATTGTGTCAAACCAATACCAACTACTGTTATTATACAAACGCATGGTAGTATGAGCGAGGTAGTGTATGTAACTTTATTTTTATTAATTTAAATATGCATTTCTAAGCATTATGTAATGTAATCCAGATAAATTTTAACTGTGCCCAATTTCATACTCCTCCATTCGCACAATTCTCGTAAAACTGTACTCAAAGTTTTTGAGTCGCGTATTATTTATAATAATAGCTCCCCACCAGTGGCGTGGGGTTCCTATAACTACATTCATATCGTCTTCATTTACCACTTACCTTTTAAAGACCTATTATACAGGGTAGGGCTTCCCTGTGTAGGAGAACCAGCCTTTACTGCTCCCCACACTGATTTCGGTGTCGGCAGCCGGTTTAATTGAAACTAGGCAAGCTACGCAGGAGAAGAGCACTCTCTCTTCCTTTACTTTCAAAACCCAGTGGGACGGACAGACCGACACAACTGACGAGAGATCAGGCGCAGGTCCGACTTTTTACATGCCCGTCCGACGCATGGATCTTCTTTCTTGTCAGAAAATCAGGAGATCAGCCTGCATTGTCCTAACCAAACTTGGAAACAACATTTTTTGCTGTTCCAATGCGGGAATCGAACCCACGACCTCCGAGTCGAGAGCCAAGCTCTAAACCACTGGACCACGGAGGCTGTAAGGATTCACGTATTAATATATAATTCACGTTGAAGTCTGTACCTGCGTCCTGCGCATCTCCCAATGGTGGTTTTTCCTCAGCCAGTCATGTAGACTGTCGCTCTGGCACAGCTGCATCTGTATGTACAGGTACATCTTGGAACTGATGCCGGGTAGACACATGTCGAGGGACCAGTGACGCTTGTGGCCTTTCTGGAAGAAAAAAAAGACGATGTTAGAATTTCAATTAGATATTGTAGCAAATGGATGATGGTAGAAATCAAATAACTATCAAGAAACCTAAATTATAGTGCAGAATAGCTATTGGCCTAGTTCGTAGCGGCCTCGCTTTTTGTAAATTTTGCTTCACTTTTGAATTAAACCCAAAATTACAGAGAAAGATTTTCATAAAATGCGTGAAGGCACTTTTTTGAGCTCCTGGATTGAACTACTGTTCTAAGCAAATGAAATAATAAAATGAGAATGTTATCTCCTATCTAGTCGTAGCGACCGTATAATTTTAATATATAAATCTTTGATTTAATATAGAAAAAATCTTATTATAAGCCAAAAAAAATTGTGTTAATAAAAAAAAAGTGTAAAAACTGTGAATTACTCCTATCTACGACAGTATTATTAAGCAAAATTAATTATAATTTTAAAGCATGCATTCTTCAATTACCTAATCTCGCAGAGTGCAGATTTGTAATAGGGCTCTTAAGCCTAATTTAAAAATACACCAATGATCGAATACACGCATACACGCAAATCCACAAACGTGCACGCAAATTTACGTACGCAGACGCACTTTTTAACCTACTTAACACTATAATACAATATACAGGGTGCCAGAAGACCGCTTCCATTAACTTTGGGATATGATTATACTGCCTTTTCTCATTACAAAAAAGTTTTTTTTTATTTTTATTTTCAAAAATTTCATTTTTTTATTTATTTTTTTTAAATTTTATACCTTTTAATCATAAGAACAAGCTGACTAGAAGTAGATTTTTTATTAAAATCTAAAATTATATTATTTTTACTTCATTACGCAATGTAATTTACTTCATTACGCTCGCCGGCCAATGACCCGTCAGCTGACGCACGGGCCATCCGCCGCGCCGTGCTCCTGCCTTAGTACACGCGTTCAGCGATGTTTAATGTATGCAGATTGCAGTGACTTACAACCGTACACACACAAAAGTGACGGATGTTTGGATTTCATAATTTCAAATAATTTTGGCGGAACCTTGATGACTATCCCACGGAACCCACTTTAGGAATCCCTGCTCTACACCACCTGCAGTGTAGTTCGTAAATCACGCACTAAATGTTGCTTGACAAATAACGAACCCTATGTATAGTGCAACTAAATTCTTAATGTCTAACGGCAATCATCGCTTTACTATCGAAATTGCAGACGGTGTTTGAAAAACGACAATAACCGAAAGATGTAACTTGGTTGAACTTGTGGGAATATGGTGGCAAGCCCCAAAGGGAGATCTCCGACCGAGCAAGGTGATATGCTCGGTCACGCCGAAGCCCACTTGTATGAATTTCAGAGGTCGTATATATAATGCCGATCATAGAAAACTTCAATAGCGCGATTCAGGATTGTGGCGCTAATTGGTCCGCCACAAACTGTAGGTAACAATGAAACTGAGTAGGTGTATAAAAGTCACATTAGTAAATTATTATTAATGATAATAAGTTACGTACGTAATTAAACCGATCATAATAAGTAAAACTATGGCTAATAGCTATTTACTTACGTGAAAGTATTAAGTACTGAATGACTGCTAGTAGTTACTACTAGTACTAAGTCTACTTCTAGTAGGTACTAAGTTCACGGAATCCATCGACCATCAGGTGACGGCAAAGTGTCACGTTAAAAGTTAAAACTTAAAGTTGTTAGAAAGTGTTTTTGTTGCATTTTGAAATTTGTAAATCGTTGCTAGCACCATAAATCATTACACGTATCACTTAAAACTAAACAACTGAACACTACGTTTTTAAACACGACCTATTAGTGAAATTCAAATCAGACGACAACCTTTTACCTCGAGAGAAAAACCGCAACTAAATTCGAAAATCTATTTCAAAACAACATAATTCTTTTATCGACTTTCGGAAAAATTCAAAGAGTGCAGACGGCAAGGCGGCGCGCGCGGCCACAGCACGGCTTTTTGGCGGCAAATATCAAAAGCGTGCCGCTCAACTCTTTCAAAAACTAGGCTAAGTGATGTGACCTATGAAAATTGAAACATTTACGTGTACGTAGTCGATATTTAAATTAGTTAATTGTTTGATATGATTTTTTTCCTTAGTTTTTTGTAATAAATAAGTTACTGTTTTTATATCAAGCTGGGTTTTTATGATTTATGACCGGCAATCGAGCAGACAGATCGCCTGATGGTATGCGATTATCGTCTCCCACGGGCCTCTCTCTTCGCTCTTTTACGCCTCTTTGAGCCTCCAGAAGATTTTGTAATAAGCTCATACAAATCAATGCGTATGCAAATTAAATAGTAATTTATCGATATGAAAAACTATCGAGTATCGATACATTTCTGGACACATGCCTATGTTTTTTACGTGTTATTTGTTATTTTTTTTGTTGTATTTGTTTTATGTGTTATTTTTTAATTATCTACTTCTTATCTCCGTTTTAATTTTCGTTTGTTTATTTTGACCTTCGTTTTTTTCAATAACTGTTTTATTTGCAATAAGTATTAACTGTATTGTTTGTTTTGACTTGTTTTTCGTGTTGTTCGTGTGTGATTTTTTATCCTAAAATGCCTTTGCCATTCGCGTATACCACGCGTTACTATGGTATGATGATGATGTGCTTATGTGAAGCATTTGGGAATGTCGCAGAGGCATTGAGGATTTACCGGAGGTGACATACTCATGCCCGCCATCTTTCAGACTCCCGTATCATTACACAGGCATGCGAGTGTTAGAAAATAGGTCCGTTGAGCCTCCAGCGGTGGGCGGCAACTGGACGTAAATATCGAGGAGCAAATTTTAGACGGTGCGCCGGGATCCTCATCTTGGAGCCCGCAGTGTGGCTAAATGCTTAGACGTCGGCACGGTAGGCCAGTTGCTACTTGCTGTTCGATTTAACTGTCTGTACCTCATCTCATTTTATTTTCATTTATTTTTCATAATCAGAACAAAAAAATTAAAGTAATTAAATGTTCACTTAATAAAAGTTAGTAAATAGGTATCCACTTGAATGTTATTAGAACTTTAAATAAACTGAGGCCTTTTTATCCGTTATTGGATGATTTATACAGTATTCTCCGAGCGAAGTAACCACTCTTGAAATACTGTAGTGCCTGGGACAGATGATTTTTAAATGTCGTATGCACGGATAAGATAAATGAGGTTGGATTGGCAATGTGCGCGGGGCAGACGCGCCACAAGTATGATTGGACAATCATACTTCAACCGGACCACGCGTTCATACTTTTTAGTCGCTTGTTGATTGCCTCGCAGTACGGAGCAGCGCTAATATCCTTTGAAAATGCCGTGTTGTGCGATTGTTATGTGCAAATTAAAGAGTCAGACATCAAATATGAAACAAGGAGGAATTTCTTTTCTTCGGTAAGCATAGAAACCTTGGTTTTTTTAGTATTTTTCCCAAAAAACTAGTTCGAATTATGAAATTCTAAGTAGAAACGACAATTAAGCCAAGAATCACAGAAAATATACATTGCTGGTGAAGTACGCAGATATTTCGAGAAGACACATCTGACGCGCAATGGGTTGCAAAGCGAGCCAAATTACCGCGCCTTTCCACTCGTTCGCGTCACGTCCGCTTCGGTCGCCTGGATAGTGCAGTCAGTGATCGATGATTTATCGACAAAATATTTTTCTTCAGAATGAGTTACTACTGTTCTCGGTAGTAAAATTTTGCTATATTTTATTTGCTACATAATATTTATCGACCATCGACTTCTTTTTTTGCTTTGATTTTCTAATTATTTTTGATTACAAATAAAGGTAATACATGTTGATATTTTTTTTTATTTTCTATCCCAATACCAATTAAATTCGCCTTTGACACAATGTTTTAGTTAGTATAAAATTACTAGTGCTCCCGTTATTAAAATTTTTCATTCAATTACCAATAGCTAAAGAACGGTTTACGATTTACGATGAGCCCTCGGCAAAAATAGTGGGGATGCACATAATGTACACGCGCAACCATACTTGCCCCGCTACTCCCCCCGCCGCAATCAAAAGTTAGGGCTCATAAATCGTAAATCTAACTGAAACTAAGATGATTTCAAGATTCAAGTTTGACCATTTTCATTATCGAAAATTCCTACCGACCATAGCAAGCCCTAGCGTGCGTATGAATTTTGAGCATGTGGTTGTGTCGTAACGTTACCGACTCAACGTAGTGTGAGTACCAAATCGCAGCCCTCTGTTCTAGGTGTGATTTGTTAATTAGTGTGCGTAATTCGTGTATGTATTATTATTTCTTATGTAGTGGAGTGCATTGGTGGGAGACAGGCGGCGACGCTGGGTTTGAAGTAAAAGTATCACGATTGCCAATCCAACCTCATTTATCTTATCCGTGGTCGTATGGTTGCTCAAGCACATACGGCATTCTCACAGCATAGTCAGTCAGTCCAGAGGAATGACTGGTTAATACGTCTGGGGCCAACCATGTGCGGAAACCTCACGATTTTTCCCTTCACCGTATAATGTACTTGAGATCTGAAAAAGTCTTATTGGTACACGCCACAACCTGGAAATCGAACCTACACTCTCTAGAGTGCGAATCAAACGGTCTACCCACTAGGTCACGGAGCTATCTAACTTTAAATAAGATTGTTATTAATCTATTCAATTTTCGTGGTTTATTTACTACATACGGTACAGCTGCTAGTATCAGCTGATCTTCTCTATTCGCACCTGCGCGGGCGCGGGGGACGTGTTTGGGCGGCCTCCCCCTCGCGCGCCCGCCTCCGACCGCCAACTCCGCCCGTGGTTATGTACTATGTAAGTTGTACATTGGATATTGAAAATTTAATAAATAAATTTACCAATGGATCTATTTCATGGCCTAATATAAGCCCACGAAGTTAATGGGACTGGTCTGAATACATCCTGTATATTCTCACCTTTTTACTTTTCTTTTTACTAGGACTGTCGGATTCCACAAAACTGTCACTATCCTTCACCTTATCCAGGATTTTGTTGGACAGATTTTTGGAGTGTTCGTCCACAGTTTTCTGGAACACTATGAAAGAATCGTCATTATCACCGCTCGCCATGTGTTTTGATAAAGCATTAGGCGGAGTTCTATCGCCTGGACTTTTTGTACTCTCTATAGTTTGGGACGCAATCTTCGACGCTTTGTCGTCAAATTCGATGACGAAAGAGTCGTTACAGCTTAGTGATCTGTAAATTATGAAACAGTATTGAAATTAGGAATTTCAATTCATCATCATCTTGAAAGATTATAACTAATTATACCAAGAAACGTATCGCTTGATGGCAAGCGGTTATCGCCGCAGGGAGATTTGCCGACCATTTAAATTTTAATTCGAAACAAAACGAAATAAAATATAGCACGAACATAATAATATCGGCCTTAATTTTTGGCAGCTGCTAAAAAACATGACGTGCACAGAGTACACGTGGCAGAAGTGAAGCTTCATTCATCACTTGAAATCCAAAAATACTCTCATCGTGCCTAAAGAACATCACTTCTTAAAAAAAAAAAATAGAAACAACAAAATTGGGCCGTACTTTAGAAAGTGAAGTTGTTATGTAAGAAGTATAAGTAGCTTCCGACAGATGGCGTTATATCCAAAATTATTTCGTGACGTGACGCAACCATGAAATTGCACTCTCAACGCTTCTAAATAAGTTTCAATTCAAAATGTGTAAACAAACCTAGACCTCTTCTTATCATACTCCAACACGTCCATGCACGGATCTAAGTCTTTATGTAGATCCAGCATAATACTCGCACTGCGCGTGGACTGCCGCGTGCGAGTGGGAGAGAGATAGTCGTCAGGCAGCTCCGAAATGTCGCCTAACTTCCTGAAACATATGGGCGGTATTTAGAATGAACTTATCGGAAAATACAAGGTTTAGTTTACCTTCTTATGACTGAATATCGCAAAAGTTATATGAAATAACATAGATTATTACTATGATAATAAACACTAATATTAACACAAATAAATGCCTATAAAAATAGGCATGTTGCCTAAAAAAATTTTATTTCGTCTATTCGATGTTAGACAACATGTTAATATAAACAATCTAGAACCCATTTTCGTATATCTTAAAAAATAACGAAGATACAAACAATTTAAATTTACAATATGAAAGAGAGCGATATTATCGACATGTGACGTCACGAGTTGCACCCGCCATCATAACAAAATATATGACGGTAGCAACTTTTGACGCAACAAATCGTTTTGCGAGAAAGAGATGGGCAATATTTTTTATTTGCCTAATCGCGTCAATCTAAATACCTATTTCTTTTAGATTTATGTATCTTTAATCAACAATTTTACAATTTTATTTATAAAAATGTGATATTCCACACTAGGCAATATCCCTATTATTAACAGATGTTATGTTCTGATTTATAATTTTTTCTTTCTTCTCTTTCTTTATTTATCGAGATAGTAGAGACAGACTGTTTTGGCTATCAATGACGTTATTTTTCACTTGACGTTTTCTGGCGTATCCTCAATCACGCTACGCTTTCATTTCAAATCTAATCCAAGAATAAACTATATTATCTAACAGTGGCGAAGGCTGGTTGTCCTTCATAGGGAAGCCCTAGCCTGTATAGCCTGGCAGGGATTTGGATAAGGGTCTTCAAAAGGTATGTGGTAAGTGAAGCCGATAGGAATGGAGTTATAGGAACCCCACGCCGCTGTTATCTAATAAATTTATACTCATAACTCACTTCATCCAATGCTTGTCCCAGGTCTCCTGCCACGTCGGCGGGGGCTCCTCTATCCACGAGTTGAAGTAACGCACTATGTGCTCATGTTCTAACGTGGCCAGTGCAACAACTTCGCGCAATACACGCTGACGTTTGGACTCCCTGTTTATAAATAAATTAGTGATGAAAAAATAAATAAATACATTATGTTGTTAACACGCTGATGTAATTGTTCAATGAATATTAATTCATTCACCAAACAATCTTATTCTATAGAATATAATTTTTTGTTGATGCGGCTGAACAGTATGTGTCGTCTTACTTATTTAGAAAAAAACTAATATAATACATTTGAATCTAAAAAAAAAATGTTGCTTACATTTTTTTCTTATTTTATATATAGTTTTTAATCTAGTCAGTTTACCCCAAAATTTGATGTAAAATACAACAACAAATGTTTACTCCGGATTTTTCTGAGCAAGTAATGAAATTAATTTTTCATTAATGTTGAAAAAATTAAAAGGAATAAATTGAGACCCTATTGAAGTGTGTAGGTGATAAATAAAATTAGTTATTTAGTTTTATTCGACGTAAGGTAACCAAAACATAAAATATTCAAATGCATGTAGCTCAGGGGGTGAAGTTTGCGACCCTTAAAAGAGGGTGTTTTATCGATAAAAAAAGATAAAAGGGTTTTGAAGCTGCATGGTAGTTAGGTAGCTTACGAATTAATTGTAGTAAAATGATTACTGTAATAAAATATTAAAAGTACAGATTTACAGCTACTAAGTATAAATTTTCTACTTTTAAATTAAAAAAAGCTGATTTAAATATCAAATTATAACAAAAGGTAACTTACGTTCTCGGCAGTGTGATTCTCTTCACAGCGTACAAACAATGATCAATTTTATTCTTAGCTTTGAAAACCACACCAAAACCGCCTTTGCCCAAACACATCAACGGTTCAAAATCTGTGTCGAACCTTCCCAAATACTCTGTATTGTTATTCACCATCGGTACTGGTCGCTCATAATGTCTCTCCACCACAATATACTCTTGGTTGATCGGTAACGGGGTGCTTGGGGGCGTTTTGGTTGTGAAAAACCTAGGCCAAATCATTAAATTCATGACTAATGCTGAACTGACTGCGATGACTAGAACCTCTTTCCACCAGAACCAGAGAGAATAGACGTGTACGTGCACATGGTTGAACTCTGTGGCGTCGAAGTCGCTGTTGTTGGGTAGAACTGTATCTTCTATGTCTCCGTCAACTTGTATATCTTGGTCACATGTCTCTTGGAGGTACAGGAAGAAGCCACTGTTATCTATAACAGAAAAAATCTGTTAGTCTTCTCGAACGATATAATGATTTTGGTATGGTTCTTTTTGTAATTATATCTATGGACGCTTCACACCAAGTCTATCTGACCCCGTGGTATCCGATGAACTTGTGATAAGAGGACCAGACAATGGGAAGTATATTTAATCAATATTCTAAACAAAAATAATTGAATTTTAACCCATTTATTGTTTATTCATAGCACAAATTCAATTTAAGTAAAAAAGGTTTAGTCACCTTCTTACAAATATATAATATCAAAGTAACAGACAAAGAGGACTAACTAATTAAACAATAATGTACAAAACAACAAGGGACAAAAAGGACAAATGATATTGGCCTCTTAACTGATAGGGGCTATGGATTGCTATGTTTAATCATGACTGTAGAATATAATATGCGAATAAATGAGATAGGACACGTATTGGTAATTACATATTCACATTAAGAAATGTATATTTTTATTTGGTATTTAATATTTTTGTATTTAAATAATTATGTTAACAAATATAAAATGTACCTTGAGCAGCAGCCGAGCCGTGTAAAGCGACCGCAGTCAACGTATTGGGGTCCGCGTCTTGCAGCGACAGCGCCGTGGCTTCGTCCGCGATCAACGGTCGTGTTTGCTTCAGTTTCCATGGCAACGACTTTTTAGTGACTGAGGACTCAAGCTTATTTGCGTAGAGCTGGGATTCTTGGATGTATAACTGAAAGGTAAAAATTGACAAAGAATTACGAAAATACAAAGAGTAAATATAGTATTAAACTTTGTACACTAACTTTTTACTTTTGTAATGATTGATGAAAGCATACAATATCTATGTTGACAAGTTACCATTTTATACCCATATTTTGGCGAACAATATTTAAAAATGTATGTTATAATATAACCTTTTGTATACCATACGTTTTTCTAATGTATGTTATATAGCCTATAACCAGTTGCCATAGTCTCATCAAATAACAACGCTCAAAAAGGTATAGCCAATAATCGAATGGCCACCTGTGTGTCGTGCACGCCGAGGTATAGCGACGGGCCTGCTAGCGCGTCAGGGGCAGAGTCAGGCGACAACGCGCGCGCCGCCTCCCACAGCACGTCCATATGCTGCAGCACGCCTGCTTGAAGCCGCCACATGCCAGCTACTGGCGCGTCTAGCTGTAATACATTTTTTTTAATTATATTACGAAGGTAGGAAAATAGGTATAGGACAGATGTTTTTAATGTTTATTATTTTATCAAATCAATTCGTGAACAGAATAATGGGATCAGAAAAATGTCTATGAGATATTAGTGTAGAGGGAATGTCCAGATAAGGTTTAAACAGTTTCAAAACATAAGACAGGTTAAATAAGTTTGTTTCTATACAATAAGTGCTTTTACGAACAGCGCCATTTTGTGAACACACTGAAAACAATATGGCGTTCACCTTCTGCTGCCACAGCGGCATGTTGTCCGGCCCTCTCACGGCGACTACGCCCTCGGGCAGCGCGACAGCTATAGCTACAGAGCTCTGAGTGGGGGACGCGCCCGCGCATTCGCGCCGGCTCAGCGCCATCTGATGGTCGGACACGCTGAAGTTCCATCTGTAAACAAAATGACGACTCTAACATAACTGATTGATAGGTTCTTAATGACAATTCACGTTTTACAATGATATTATTATTTTCATATATAATTTTTTAGACTCAACTCGACAACTGGAATTGGATTTGTAGAATTTTTGTCTGTATTCCTTTTGTATGTGCAAATGTGCGCGGTATCTCAGTAACATTTAAATGAAGTTGTTTATACAGAGCCTAGTCCAGAGTATCTCTAATGTTTGTGCGGTAAATAAAATTGATTTTAATTTTACACGAACAAAGTCACAGGCAAGAGCTACTAGTAATGTAAACTCACTTTTCAGTCCCACTTCTTGGATCGAGCGCTCGCACCGTATTGGAATGTCGTCTCAGCACCAATATATCTCTGCCCGCACTCGCCGTCTGCTGCTCGCTGTTGCAGCCGCTGGAGTTGCACTCATACACTATCAGACCAGTGCGCGCGTCTACGCCCACCCATCGCGTCTCTCTTGAACCTGGAAGAATGTTCTAGAACATTAGATTCTGTTTTTTGAAAAATATACTATAACAGTATACTGTATACTGTATACTATGTAATGTATAATATGTAACATTGTAGATTATTCTGATAAAATGTAGATAATATGAATAAAATTTCACTATTCACTCATAAATTCTACTGAAGTATTTATTTAGTACAAGTATAACTGATCCCTGGACCCTTTCTTCTACTATTGGGTAAAAAAGAACAATTCATTTCAATAACAAAGGGTTTTCTTGGTCTATTTACTTGCAAAAAATAATAAAAAAAATCAAAAAGAAATTGAATTTACTTGCCAGCTATAACCAATTCATCTGAGTATTTAAATGATGAAGTGAGAAGTTGTTCTGCATCAAATGGCAGGGGTTCAATAGAATCTCCGCTCAGACTGTACAATGTCCCACGAAGTGATGGCACCAATCTCACCCATTTTCCACCGGATGTAAGCTGTTAATAAAAAATTGTCAAATACCAAAAACAAAAATCATGGCCTTACAGAAAACTGTTGTAATAAAAGCATGCCAGAGTGCCAAGGAGAGGTAAAAGACTAAAAAGACAAGCAACACACTTATAATTTTTCTGGTGTTCATTATTCTGTCGAGGCGGTTAGGCAGTTTTATTTCTTAAGGCATAATTGCTTTTGCCCGCGACTCCGCTCGCGTAAATACTTTTTCAGGATAAAATGTAGTCTATATTTTAATCTAATGGGTAAACTACTACCATACCAAATTTTATGAAAATATGTTTAGTAGTTTTCGCGGGAAAGAGTCATAAACAAACATCTCGACGGCGCCTACGTACATTGTATCTGAAAAATATGAAAATTTTCATAAACAGTATTGTTAGGATAACAAATTAGTACATTGTATCAAAAATCCAAAATGTTGAATTGTTTTTGCGAAAATTGAGTTGCGATAGTATACCACGTAAATGAGCTTGCTCTCTTAATCGTAACTGGCACTTACAATTATTTTCTAGGAACTGCATAAACAAGAATGTATCGGATTTGCCGATTCCGATAATCTACGTTGGTATTTATCAGGAATATTTTATTGTAAGTGTCAAATTCGATTATGTACTATGTAGATTGCTTTTACTTACGATTAATTTTAATGGAATAACAAGAACAAAATTTACATAAAATATCTCGTGGTTATTCACAGTACTTTGCTTGGCACACTTATTTGTTGTTCTTTATTTATAAACAACTGTATTACAGTAACATAATGACTGACATAAGCTTCCAACTTCCTCATTCATAAAATACTTTAATTGTCAGCTGACCTAGTCATTTTCTGTCAAGTGATCTTTTAAATGTATCTGACAAAGATTGATTAACTAACTAAATTTTTTAAAAAAACAGGGCTCGGGCTTTTATATAACATGTGATTGAGCTTGCTGCTTGGAACTTTAAAACTTGCTGATGAAATTTCAAAACCATGAAACCATCCACCAGCTCCTTCAAATTATTTCAATAAGCAGGTAAATTAAATAAATATATGATTTAATGTTGTTTTCATACAAAAAAATAAATTTCATCCCTATAATTAAACATAAAACTTCATTTTTACATAAGTACTTATATCGAATCTGTATAAAAACTGTAAAAAAAAATCTTCCAAATCAATCGTAAAAGTGCCACTTCGATAAATATCAGAATTTTAAATACGACGTAAAATATCGTAATTGTCAGATTCGATACAAATACGTTAAAGGAAAGCTGCCTCAACTGCCACTTACATTATTTTTGGAATATGAAAATCCATCTTAAGCAATCGGCTCTGCCCGGTTCAATACTTTTTTCAGTAACATTTTTAATTCAAGAAAAACAATATGAACGCTCACGTTAGTGCCAGTTATGGCCTTGACGCACACTCAGGTGCGCAGCGTTAACTCGAGTAAGTTAACATAATATGTTGGTATTGGTCGGAAAGACACATGTTAAAATAAAATATGACTAAAAAAACGTACTTGCAATGGGTTTTCAAAATTTTTGAAAACGTGACACTAAAGATACCTATAAATATACTCTGAAACAGTAAAAACAAAAAATTTCCATTTTGCAGTTACAATAACGTACGTAGGCACCGTCAATCTATCCATCCATTCATCCTCACAAACTTTTACATTTATAATCATTATTATTAAGCTTTTATTATCCCTTACATTGTACTTATTTGTTTGTTAGTAGTGTTAGTTTTGTACTTAATAAATAGGGTTAGTGTTGTTAGGTAAAAGGGCTGCCAATTATCACGGTCAAAGCCTCCTCCAAACTATGCCAGGTGTCTCTATCTTTTGTCAATCTCGACCACAAGATTCCAGCTATTATTACTAAATCATCACTTCGTCTTCTTAAAGGTCTACCCTTCCATCTCTCTACCCCCCATTTATAATAGTAGAAAAAGGCAAAATAAAAAAGCTTATAGTAAAGCAACAGTCATTATATGTTCATTTTTATTTTTATTTTTTTTTATTTTACCTCAACATGATGTAGGTTGGAAGACAGTAGTGGTTGTGTTTCAAAATCCCAAGCTTTCTTGCCATTTTCTGTTGAAAATGCTGAGATTCGTCCATCTAAAGTGCTGACTATTACCAAGCTGAAAAAGACAATAAATTTCACAAAAATATTCAATAGTATTTAATGAAATGAACATTGAAATTAATCATAATTGATAAAGACTTAATTTATTTAGTATATCAACTGTCTTATAATACCTAAGTATACATTATAGTATGTTGTATATTCTGATAAGTGATTGTAAACTTTGATACCTGCACAATCAAATCTTACATGTTTACATCAGAAAATTAAATAATCTTTAAAAGCAAAACCACAATTTACAAATAAAAAATGTCAACAGGACTTTTATAATTGTACTTAAGTTAAAAAGTTGCACATTAAAAGTGTGAGTGGAAAGTCCCAGGGAAACTAGACGCAGTTTGTGTGGTATTAAGCATTTAGTAGTAGGCACAGTTTATTTATTTATTCTTAATATCCTAAATGGTCTGAAGAATATTTTGTATTTTATTATTAAACAGAAAAAATATAAACTACAATCTTGTACCTACACAAAGATTTATCATGGAGAGATTACATAACAAGCATTTTTAAGCCGCACAAAAAGTATTATTCAAATTAAATTCAATATAATACCTGATCAATAGTATCAAGCATGGATTACATGACACAAGGCCAATTAAGATTAGATCATATTATGCACACATGTAATGTGTGTTTACAAATATATAGTAAATAATCAATATGATTATTCTTCTAGAAAGCTCACAAATTCGACAAGTTAAGTCATGTCCAGCATTGGTTTGTTTTGGTTTTTGAACATCAAATTTCTTATTTACAAATTCATTATTCTATCAAGTTTTACTTACTCGCTCAAATGTGAATCCTCTTGTGTATGTGGATTACAAAATGGTAATTTTTTGATTATATCTTCAGCTCCAAGACAGGATACAAAACAAGTAAGGAAAATAATAGTTGCAACATGAATCACTTGCCAATACCGAGTACGCATATTGAAAACAATAAATTATTATCGGGCATTGCAAAGCCCTCACTGTGGGCTCCTATTTAATTTAATATAAAATAAACTAAAATATTAGTTATATGCAAGTGTAGTTCCTGAAAAATAGTAAACCAAAGTAAACAACAAAAATCCTATCCACTCTCGTACTTCCACGTTATCTGTCAACTGTCACTATGACGGATATTATTTTTTATTTAGATAATGGCGACGGATATTAACATTTGCCAGTGTCTTAGTTAAAAAGCGGAAAATAGAATTTTCGTTCAAATTTTCAACACCGTATTACTAAATCGTCTGAAAATGTAACTCTGCGTTAGTGCCTGCAATAGAGTTGAAAATCGAAGTGTCAAGTGTCGAGCTGTCTTAAATGAATGTCATTTGACTCGACACTCTTTTTTTCTTTTTTCTTTTTATATATGGCATCGGCTTATAACCATTTGCCAGTGTCAAGTTAAAATGGCGGGAAATAGAACTTTGGTTTCAATTTTCAACACCGTATTCTTAAATCGTAAAGTCCAAAGTCTAGTCAAAGTCCAATTTAGTCAGTGCAGTCAAGTCAGTCGATTCAGTAAAGTGGTAGAAGATTTACTGAAAGTTCCTAGGGAGTTTTGGAGAAAACACAAAATAGCACGCTTTTGTAGTTGTACCACTTGCCCACACTTGTGCACATCAACGAATATCTAATGGTCAATATTCTACCAATATTAAACATTAAAAACCGAAATAACACAATTTTTGAGAAAATACAAATACTTATAACAACGTGGCTGATTGACATTCCCTGCTAAATACCCACGGATAAAATTCTCATCAACATGCCTCATATTATATATTAATAAGGTAACCAAACATTTCGCTTAAATCGGAATTACTTAAACCGCTTCAAGCTGGTAGATAAAAGTGATTTATTTTGCAACAGTCTTATCAATCGTGATATAAAAAAGGAAAAATCAGCTTAGCTTGCAACAATCTTCGCAAGTAACGCACAGAACTCGGAGCTCTCGTGAGCTTGCATTAAAAAAAAAGTCTTACATACTATTACGGTAGCTATAAATACCGATGATTGAATGGCCGTGTTCTTAACCAAATAAACTAGCCACCAGGCTAGTTATAGTCCGACTTAGCTACAGCGGTCTTAACCCGACCCTTAATATAGACCCGTTCGAAAAAAAAAAAAAGAAATTGCCGTGTACGGTGAGCTGTAGCTGTACTCATGTAGTCGTATTTTATAGACATTTATCAATTTAATGCCAATGTATAAAAAAAGGTAAGTGACGTTTGTAACCGCGCGCTTTTTGACAAAAGGCGATTTGAAACTTGAAAGTTATAATAACTTCTTGTTTTGTGTCTATTGTTTTATGAAAAATTGTTATTTTTCTTTACATATTACAATAATAAAGGAACCAAAGTGTTTTAAAACTACTTTGTGCTTGCATAAAATATAAAACAATATGGTAAGTGCGAATTAAATTGAATTTTAATAATTTCTTGATATTGTTGGTTATGTCGAGGCGTAATAGTTTATGATGAGAGTGTTTTATAATTAACGCCTATCTATTGAGCCTAAAGCATAAAAATCTTTTCATACTGAACATACAACACGATATTCCGTTCTTTCTTCGTTAGTTTTCAGTCGAATTTGGAGTTCATTACTTTTGCTTGATACTCGACGCTAACCGGTTTTAAAATGAGGATTATACTATACCTATATAGGTACCTAGTATTATATTAAATATTAACTTTACAAAAGTAACTGCTATAATCTTCACTTTCTGTGTTCTGTGTTTTATTTTCCTATCAATTCACTAATGTTCTGTGTTTCATTTTCCTATCAATAGAGGCAAAAACAAATTTAATACCTGATTCATAAACAAAATGTGTATATCAATATCTATCTTATATTACAGGTTTCTTAATTCTTAAGGGCCTATGCCAAAAAATGCGCTCCCACCACCAATTGGTTATAGTACAACTTGTGTTGTAACAGCTCTAGAGATGCATTTTTTGAGCGGTTTATTTCTGAACTTATTTTTATATCAGTAATACATCTAAAGTAAATGTGAACATAACAATTACTAACTATTCAACTGCAGAGTTCTCCAATTCCTGACACACCATCTGACCGAGATGGGGCTAGATCCCGTATGACGTCTCCAGCCCGTGACTATGAGATGTTTGAAGATGAAAGTGCAATTCTCGGAGATAATGCTGAAGAGGAAGATGATGGGGAGGAACTATTTAATGACAATATGGAGGCGTAAGTTTTAATAAACTCAAATCCTCACTTGACTGTTAATTATTAGGCCAGAAATAATTCAAAATTGTCAAATAAGGTACATATATTTGATTTTGATGGCTTTATTGTAGGATTGGTTTATTTCATTTTACCATTTGCTATTTTCAGGGATTACCGACCAATGCCTGCGTTGGATCGATATGATGCAGAAGACCTTGACGATGAGGACTATGATGCTATGTCTATCGGAGACCGAGTGGCTGCGGAACGAGATTTGCAGAGGAGGGATAGAGATGAAGGCAGAGTGAGGAGGGATGATAGAGATCTACTCTATGGTATGTTTTTTTTTATAGTATATTAGCTTTATTGTGGGACTTCATCCGCGTAGATCCCTGTTGCACCCCCATGGGTATGTATTTAAAAAATCCTATTTAACGGATTTCTAAGTCATAATAACTATTTGTGTGCCAAAATTCAACGTAATCAGACCAGTTGTTGATATTTCACTATACAAACTTTGGACCCCCATTTCCTCCTTTAAGGGATGAATTTCAAAAAACTATGAAATACGTTTTCAATAATTTCTATTTATTTCTCGGATTACATTTCATGGAAATTGGGGCATATTAAATTTTTTTTTCATACAAACTTTCAACTCTTATTTTAAAACCTTAGAGAGTGAATTCTAACAAACCCTGAAACATGTCTTTAAATAAATGTATTTAAGAGCATGAATCTCAATTTTCATTCAAATCAGTGCAGATTTAAATATTTTCCATACAAACTTTCAACCCCTATTTCACTCCTTTAAGGAAGGAATTTTTCAAAACTCCTTAGTACATTGTAAATTAAAAAAACTGCTGTCTAAACTTCACATTTCTATCATTAGCGGTTACGGCTGTGCGAGGCTCTATATCATTGGTTCCGAACCTGGGGGTAATTACCCCCGTGGGGGTAAAACAGCTATTCTATAGGGGTAACACAGTTGGTACCTTAAGAAAGATGAATAAACAGAAAAAAAAAATATGTTTCAAATAAAATAACAGTAGGTACGCACCATGACGCCCTCTCGCGTTTATACAATCGCGGTGAGAATTATGAACCCTGTACATTTTGGCGAAAAGCAGCTTCAGAATACCCTGTCATTGCTGAAAGAGCTCTGAAAATGTTGGTACCGTTTTGCCACTTATAGATGGGAGAGCGGCTTCTCAACTCTAGTAATATTGTAAGCAAAGGCCAGAAACCGTCTCTCTGAACGTGGAGCATGATATGAGATTCGCGTTGAGTGTACCTAAACGTAATATTAAAAAACTTGCGAATTTAAAACAATCTCAACCTTCACACTAAAATCAAAACGTTAGTAACAAACTATTATAAATGTGCATTTTTTTATATAAATAAAGAGATATGTAGGTACTTGCTTTAAATAATTTTTGGGGTTGGGGGTTAACTGGGGGCAAAATCTAACAGGTCATATAGGGGTAACAGTTCTGAAAATGTTAGGAACCACTGCTCTATATGTTAGTCAATCAGTGGGGACATCTCCTATAAATACTGTTACAATTAAAAATAATCAAAATATTACATTTGAATTTGGAATCTGTCATTTTTATATGATTGTTCATTGAGTTTTCTCATTTTGGCGCCAATACATTGTACAATATTTTGCGATATTATAATGGAGTGGGGTGATAAAGAGAACCGAATCGCTGTGATTGCATTACACAAAGTAGGTATAGAGCCAAATGCAATTTTTAAAACTCTCCATACGCTTGGTATTAGTAAAATGTTTGTGTACCAGGCTATTAATTGGTACAATCCTCGAGACCTCCTCTGTTTGTGACAGAAAAGGATCTGGCCGTCCACATAGTGTTTGTTCAAAAAAGGTGGTCAAAGCAGGAAAAGAAAGAATTCGAAGAAATCCTGTCCGAAAGCAAAAATTTTATCTCGGGAGATGAAGATAGCACCTAGAACCATGTTGCGTATTTTAGCTTAAGCTTCCCAATTCGTCGACAGAGTGCAACGTGCGCACTATCAGACTTCAGTGATGGTTAGGGTGGGGTATTAGCTATGAAGGAGTGACTGAGCCATACTTTTGTGAAAAAGGTATCAAAACATTGGCACAAGTGTATCAAGATACCATTCTTGAGAGAGTAGTGAAGCCCCTTAACAACACCATGTGAAATAACCAATGAATGGTTCTTCCAGCAAGACTCGGCGCCGGGTCATAAAGCTCGGTCTACGCAGACTTGGTTGGAAACGAATGTTTCGGACTTCATCAGAGCTGAAGACTGGCCGTCGTCTAGTCCCGATATTAATCGGCTGGATTGTGATTTTTGGTCAGTTTTAGAGAGTACGGCTTGCTCTAAACGCCATGATAATTTGGAGTCTCTAAAACAATCCGTACGATTGGCAGTGAAGAATTTTCCCATGGAAAGAGTGCGTGCTATTGATAACTGCCCTCAACATTTAAAGGACTGTATTGCAGCCAATGGAGGCCACTTCGAATAAGCTTTTTATATTTTAAATTGCTTTATATTTATGTATTAAACTAACACACTGTAAAAGTAATAAATGTTTTTTGCAATAGAATTTTTTTTTAATTGTTACAGTATTTATGGCAAGACTAGGTATATATAGATAATGGCTATATATATATATATATATATATATAGGCTTATATACATTTACATATACATATATATGTAAATGTATATAAGGTAAATATATATATAATAATATAATTTGTAAAAGAACTAGGATACGAAAAAGAACAAAACAGGAAGAAAATATATTGTTGGCATCCCCCCAATTATTGGCCCCAAAGATTTCAAGTACAAATTCTGTGTTGGTCACCCTTCATTTTATTTATTTATAGCCTTTTTAACTGATTTTAAGGCGCGAAGGCACTTTTTTGAGCTTCTGGATTGAACTACTGTTCTAAGCAAATGAAGTAATAAAATGAGAATGTTATCTCCTATATAGTCGTATAGTTCGTAGCGGCCTTAGAATTTTGAAATATCTTTGTTTTAATTAACTTAGCCAAAAAAACTTTGAAAATTGCTTTAAGTTAAATGTGAATTACTTCTATCTACGATAATATTATTAAGCAAAATTTATACCAGAACAATTGTTACTTCATGAGGAATAAAGATTTTATAATTTTAAAGCATGAATAGATTAACCTATTTCAATAAAAACAATAAATACAACTGCAAAATTACTACAAAATGCAAAATGTCGGGAAAGCTTCAAATACCTAATCTCGCAGAGTGCAGATTTGTAATAGGGCAGAGTCGGACTTTTTTGCTGACTATATTGAGTTCTAAAATCATTTGATATAATTCAGCCCTATTCGCAAAAACCACAATATCGTCTGCAAATCTTAAATGTGATAGTTTCTCACCATTTACATTTAAACCGTTTCTTGTCCATTCGAGTTTCCGGAAGATTTCCTCTAGAACTGCTGTGAATATTTTTGGTGCTAGAGGGTCACCTCGTCATACCCCTCTTAGGATATTTATGTCACCGCCTTCCCTTTCCATTTTAAATTGGCTGTGGTGCCTGTGTAGATGTTCTTTATTATCCGTATGTATTTGTGATCGACCCCCTGATTTCGCAGTGTTTCCCAGATTTTTGAGTGGTCAAGAGAATCAAATGCCTTACAGTATTCAACGAAGCAAAAGTAGTATTGGATGTTATATCTTTGCAATTTTCTGTTATCTGTCTAACTATGTGCATGTGATGCACTGTGGAGTAGTTATTTCTGAAACCTGCTTGTTCTCTGGATTGATTACCGTCCGTTTATAATGCGGTTTAAATAATTTTCGAGAATAATTTATATACATGGGACATAAGTCTTATGGGCCTATAATTACCGATGTCATCTCTATTGCCTTTTTTGTGCAGGAGTTTAATAAAGGATATTATCCACTGCTTTGGTATATTTTCTGTTTTCAGGATAATGTTAAAGATTTTGGTCAAGAGTGGTGTGATAATATTCTTTGCCTCAAGGAGAACAAGCACACACAAAAAAAAAACAAAGCTCCAGAGCTTTATCTCTTTTTTGTGTTTTGATTGCTTTTTCGATTTGCTTACGTACTTCATCTATGTCAAGTAATTCAATGTGATTGGTAGTTGATCTTTTTGAGTATAGGTCTCTACAATATTTTGTACCTGTATGTCTGGTCTTCTAGTTTTATCTCAACTTAAGAAGTCTTTTAGTTTGGGTATCCATTGGTCTTTCTCTTGTAGCAATTTCAAGGCTTTTTTAGTTCCTCCAGTGTTGTCAATTAATTTCTGCAATGTTTGTAGTCTGCGGTTCCTCCTGTGTTTCCGCTTGTACATTCTTAAATCTTTTAAAAGGCGACAACTCTTCTTATTTCTGCTATTTTAGAAGTTTTTAACAATTCTGCTCTATGTTCCATTATTTGTGTGGTCTTCTCTGATATCTCTTTGCCTTTTACATACTTTTCTTTCTGCTTAATGCCTTTACTTAAGGTATCAGAGAATTTGCTGTCTAGTATATTCATATCTGACAGACTTTCTTCCATGCTCTTTAATTCTTTTTCCAGTTCTTTGGCTGTGGTTGTGCTTTGTTGCATCTCCATGGTGTTTTATGTAATTCCGGGTAGATTTGATTAGTGTAGGTTTGAGCTGTGTTCAGACCATTCGATGGTTAGTATTAAAGTTCTAGTTTGCGATAACACCACAGTCTTCAGATGATCTGGGACGATTAGGTTTAGGTTTAAAAATTCTTTATTTTTCAAAAGATTACAAAATCACTTACGAGAAATACATTTTGTGACCTAAAAGTAATTAAAAATCTACGTGTAGGTACAGCGAGCGCATTTAAAATAAATACAACAAAAAGATTACACATAATATTAAGAATCAGCATGCAGTGATCAGTGGATTCAGCTGAAGGATGAGTCCCAATATTTTTATTTTTGCTGTAATACATATCAGGTCAGAATCATATGTTCAGATCGTGTTAGCACAGATCAGCTGAATGGGGCTGGTATATTGAGCATCGAGCCTAACTGCATGATAAAGGGCCGAGACTTTACTATGTACTCTCAGACCAATTCCAGGAATGAGATCTATTCGGATTTGGGCGTTATAGCTCCCAAACTTCATAATATTAATCATATGATCAACCAATCACACTTGTAATATTCGAACATCCTTGATAACAGCGAAATTGATATAAACAACTCCATCAGTGATTTAGGCAAGCAAGTTGAAGAGTTGAAGGTCGCCACTAAAGATTTAAAGACATCGGATAGTCAAATATCGGGTCACGACGTTCATCAATACAGTATCTCATACAGCCTGCTCGCTGTCGTGGTCATAGCAGCGTCATTCATACTGTGGAAGAAGTATAGGAAAAGATTCAGCAATGTCTCCCCGCAAGCAGAACCTAGTGTAGTGTTTAGTGCGCGAAAGCAGAGTACGGCTGACCGTCAGCCGAGTGAATTGTGTAGTGTAAATATCACGAGGGACATAGCAACCTCCCCTTATCTGCCAGATGTAATTTTCCCCCAAAATCAACCTAGTTTTTTGTATCTTTTCGGCTCGGGAGTATGTACGGTGTCATAAATCACACCGCAGCATTTTTCACATCACAATGCATTTTACCGTCAGTACGCGTTCATAATTAGCAAGCACCGCGCGTGCTCCCCTAGCACCTTTATAGCATATATCAATCTTATGTGGGACAATTAATAAAATCTTTATGTTCGGGAACACATTTGGTTTTATTAACCACCCCCACAACTAATAATAGATTAGTGAGTATATAATCGATTTCACTCTTATAGCCATCAGGAGATGACCAGGTCCATCGTCTGCTCTGTTTAATCTTGTAAAATGAGTTTATAATTACTAAGTGTTGTTCAAAAGTTAAATCGATTAACTTCTTTCCATTTCTTGATCTTTTTCCTTGGGAGGGCCTATTATAATTTCCTCTCCTGTATTATAATATTTGTCTGTAATATATGTCCTGTATTTTCCTGTCATGTAAAATTGTTTTTCCTAATTATTGTGTTAATGTGTCGTTAAATTTTTTATAGAAGTCTTCAATGCTTCTGTCAGAAGATTGCTCTGTAGGAGAATATGCTTGTATTATTAGCTTGGTAACATGATTCTGAGAATGGCTATACGCTCTGAGATCCCACAGACTTCAATAATAGTATTTATCAATTCTTTATGTATCATAAAACCTACACCATGCTTTCCCGACGTCTTACCCTTTGAGTATAGAATGAAATCGCCATAGTTCTCTTATTTGGTCACCTACACGCCTGACTTCTCTAATTCCTATTATACTCCATTTTATGTTTTCCAATGCCATTGTCAGTTCCAGTAGGCTTTCGTCTGTTCTTCGAGTGCGTACGTTTATGGTTGCTATATAATATTTGTTGCTTTTGTTGATGTTGGGGGATGTGGTCTAATTACCCACGGGGAGTAGCCGGGTTGGGGAATGTTGTATTTGATTGGTTTTGCTTAGTATTTACTTGCCTAGTCGTTTTTTGGTAACTTATTGGGCTGCAAGATCATGCTAGGGTCGTATTGTTCGTCTGTGATCGTAATGAACTTGCATGGGTGTGTCTTGGGTGTGGAAGACGGAACCCGCTTTCTTTTGTGTAGGGGGCCAACAATTAGCTGCCAGGGGCCAACAATTATCTGTTAGGGGCCAACAATTGGTTGTATTACCTAAGTACAACCCTTAAAGACATTTTTTTGTATAATAATAAGACTACAATAGGTGTAAAACAGTGTTTAATAATATAAAAAAACTACACAAACAAAGTGAAAACACCTGGATGTAAATCACTGTTGCAGCTTTAAAGGGTTAATAAAATATAAAAGACATTTGAGGTGGCTTTGCCCAATAGTAAGACAAAGGCTAATCAAAATTAACTGATACGTTTTTATTGTTTGAAATTAAAAGAAGAGCAGAGTTTATGTGGAAAAACTGATTTATTTGAGGATTTACATTGTTTAATTAAGCAGTAGCCAGTAGCACGAAAATAGCGCTTAGGTCATAACAGACAAATAACACCATGCCAATATTGATATTTTATTACATATACATTATACATGCTTAGGCATGTCATCAGAACCTTAATTCTCGTTATTTGCCAACGCCTTCCACCATGTGTTTGTACAGATGTAAACACATTTTTAAACGACTTCAAAAACAGGAGATTTTCAGTTTGACCTGTATGTAATGTTTCATTTCACTTTTATTAAATTATAAATAAATCGTCTTGATATCGTAAACTGATTTATGCAGTTTGGACCAATCAAAACGGGTTTGACATTATTTTGACGTTTACGAGAATACCATTTTGGAGTTTTAACTTATCGGTTATATTTTTTTATTGTAACAGTAATAATATTGGTTATATTATTACTGTTACAATAACTGCAGGATTTAATTAGCATAATCGACCTTCTGGTAAAGGATGATGCCCGATAAATAAATTATGATAACTAACAAAAAATCTTTTGAAAGCTTGAGTTTTTTTGGTTTAAAACAACTTCTTAAATGTAACGCTAAATATTATATAATTTATTAAAAAAACGCAAAAGTCGTCGCCCCCGGGTGGGCTCGAACCACCAACCTTTCGGTTAACAGCCGAACGCGCTAGCCGATTGCGCCACGGAGGCGGTGCTCTTCTGCTCGAAATTTCGCATGTTTTCCTACACGTACTTTATTCGCGACTTGCTCTGAGATTCATGCAAGGAAACTCAAGAAATAGTAAAAACTTAAGATATTACTTATAAGAAACCATCTGAATGCTGTTTATAGCAGACTTTATGAAAGAGACAGATGAAATTAATGATACGTTTGATACTTAGTAATCACCTTACACATACAAAACAACAAAGTTTTCTTACTATACTCGAATATTCCAGACCAATCGGATGATGACGGTGATGCGCCCCGCGCCAAACGCCGTCGTGCTGCTGAAAAGGCAGCGGCAGGCGAACAGACGGAGGAAGGGATTGAAAGTATAGAGAATTTGGAGGACACGAAGGGCTACAGCACTAAGGAGTGGGTGTCCATGTTGGGACCGAGGACTGAAATTGCTAACAGGTAAGACTAGGAAATGATATATAAGATAAGAGGTATGAATGGAGACCAGATCCTTTTTTTCAATTCTTGTATTTAACTTAAACTTTCAAGGATTTATAGATGATTCGTCTCATACCATAAACTCATTTTTGGAGTTTGGACCAGTCAAAACGCATTAGACGTTGGTTTGACGTTTATGAGACTACCATTTTTTGACGATTTCTGTGGCTCAGTGGTTAGCGCGACGGCGCTCAAGCCGGAGGTCGCTTCGCAATTTGTTGTCAGCCTTTTAATAATAATGAGACTAGTTAAACAGTTTCTGAGATAAATCTTAAAAAAGAATAATCATTGTTTCTGATTCTATAGCGATTAGGACTCCAAATAATATATTTTCTCATATAAATCGTTTACAATATGTTTCTATATTATATTAAGTTCTTTAATGTTTTTTATGACACGTAAGGGTCAACTCACACATGATGCTAATATTAACAAGGATTTAAAATGTTTCTAGGTTCAAAAATTTCCTCCGCACTTACACGAACAGCAAAAACCAGTACGTCTACAAAGAGCGAATACGCCGCATGTGCGAACACAATCAAGCGTCGTTCCACGTCGAATTTGACGTGCTGGCTCGTCGTGAACAAGTATTAGCTTACTTCCTACCCGAAGCCCCATTCCAAATGCTGCAAATATTCGATGAAGTCGCCAAAGAGATTGTACTGCAAATATTCCCGAGCTACGAACGAGTTACTTCAGAAATCCATGTTAGAATATCAGATCTGCCGTTGATAGAAGAGTTGAGAACATTCCGGAAGCTTCATTTGAATCAATTGGTCCGGACGGTGGGAGTTATAACGGCTACCACTGGTGTGTTACCGCAGTTGTCTGTGGTGAAGTATGATTGTAATAGGTGTGGATATATATTGGGGCCATTTGTACAGTCGCAGAATTCTGAGGTCAAGCCGGGTTCCTGTCCAGAGTGTCAGAGCTCTGGGCCATTTATGGTAAGTTAAAAGCAAATAAGATAAAATTTGACTATAAGATCTTCAAATGACTAATAATATGTCTAATAGATATTGCTACAAATAAAAAAAAAAACCGTTTCATGGGTTCTGTCAGACTTGTTTTGTGGTATGTTGCTTTTTGTTATTGCCTGAAGTATTTTAGATAGTATTATACATTTTGGTAACGAATTTTATTACTGCATGTAACCAAAGTGTATTTTGTTCTCCTACTAGTTGGGTTGCAAAGTTTCAAAAGCTGATATTAACAAATTTCACTTTTGTCTCCAGGTGAACATGGAACAGACAGTATACCGCAACTACCAGAAGGTGACAATACAGGAGTCGCCCGGCCGCATTCCTGCAGGCAGGATCCCGCGCAGTAAGGAGTGCATCCTGCTTGCAGACCTGTGTGATAGATGTAAACCGGGAGACGAAGTGGATTTGACGGGGATATACACGAATAACTATGATGGCTCGCTTAATACTGAACAGGTAATTTTCTGCTGTAATTTATTACAATAGATAATTTAGAAAGAAAATAAAAACAAAACTAACTGTGCTAACATTTGCACACACATATTATATACATCATACATAGATGTTATGCTTACAGTAATTTATTATATGTCGTAGGCATGCATTATATAATTACATCGTAAACTATTTATTGGGCAAAACTCCAGACAACGACAAACTCCTCAAAACGTCGAAAACGTTAAGATTTATTTGGTTCACCTACTTGTTTGGTTTAATCTTATCTCCTCCCATTTAACAAGGATATAACGCCGAAAAATCCTCGGTCCCTTTAGTGACTTTAGGCTGGGACTATATGATCCGGAATCCAGCCTGCCTGGGATAATTCAGAGCACTGAAAATAGATATCTGAGCTAATACAATAGGGTTGAAGATCGATCTGTCGAGTGTGGAGCTGTCAAATATTACAATGACATTTGACTCGCCACTAGTGTGTTTGATTTTCAACTCTATTAACCCAGAGTTCTATTTTTAGTGCCCTGAATATTTTCCGTCGTTGTGGATCCCGGATCATAAGAGTCCCAGCTTTAAAGATACTCTATAACCCCTAAGATCATATCAAAGAGTTTTTTGTGGTTGGTTGCCACTGTCGATCCTGGCTACATAGGAGTTGCAGTGGTGTTTAGTGGTCCAATTTCCCGTTTAAAAAAAAAGATACTGAATAACAGAATTTTATGATTATTCGAAATATAATTACGCATTTTTTTTGTTTCAGGGTTTTCCAGTATTTGCAACAGTGATCATAGCCAACTACATAGTAGTGAAAGACTGCAAGCACATAGTGGAATCCCTCACGGATGAAGACGTTGCCAACATTATCAAGTTATCGAAGGACCCGCAGATAGGCGAAAAGATCATACAGAGCATAGCCCCGTCTATATACGGCCATGATTATATTAAGCGGGGCTTGGCACTCGCTTTGTTCGGTGGTGAACCTAAAAATCCAGGTATGTATGTTTATTAAAGTGAAAACTGCCTTAGGCGTGTTGGACATTTTTTGTGAGGACACGCGACACCATGACACCATTGACACCGCGCTGCATGCTTGCTTGTGCGCTATTGTTTTCACTTCCGTCGGCGCTCCCGGAGTGCCACCTTCCTTTATATAAAATTATTTTATATTGTATTATTGTATATTATATTGTAGTAAATTGCTTCATTATGTTTATTTTTTACATTTTAAGGAGAAAAATAAGACATAATATATGTTTTAATTACTTTGCTACCTATATTATAGCAGTAATGCAATAAAAAATACTATACCTAGTCTATTGAATGAGTGAATGATTAGGTGAGCCATATTATGAATGCATTATATTTGAAATATTACTGCCTTCTTTACGCTATTAAGCTATAGTGAAAAAATAGATGAAACAACACTTTACATAATTACATACCTACAAAGTTCCATCGTAATATTTTCGAACTTTGTTTTAAGGTGACAAGCACAAGTTGCGTGGAGATATCAACGTATTAATCTGCGGTGACCCCGGTACTGCCAAATCACAGTTTTTGAAGTACATTGAAAAGGTAATTTATGCTTTTTACTAATTATCATCTGTAAAGTTTAGTAACACGCATCTCATGCGTAATAGTATTGACTCCTTATTGTTTGTAGATTGCACCACGAGCAGTGTTCACAACAGGCCAGGGCGCCAGCGCGGTCGGTCTCACAGCTTATGTACGAAAAAATCCTACCACAAGGTAGGTAAAATAATATCACATATTAACACACAAAATGTAAGTAATATAAACGTATTATTATATACATTATGGTAATAGGTAATATAAACGTTTTATATATACATTATGGTAATAGGGAATATATACGTATTATTATATACATTATGGTAATAGGTAATATAAACGTATTATATATACATTATGGTAATAGGGAATATATACGTATTATTATATACATTATGGTAATAGGTAATATAAACGTATTATTATATACATTATGGTATTAGGTAATATAAACGTTTTATATATACATTATGGTAATAGGGAATATATACGTATTATTATATACATTATGGTAATAGGTAATATAAACGTATTATTATATACATTATGGTAATAGGGAATAAAAACGTATTATTTGAAAATATCGATTTTGTTTAAAAACCGTCTAGTACAACATTTATGGATATCATTGAAAATAACAAAGAAATTAATGTTAAAAATAGGCTATTAGGCATATCGCATATGACACGACGTTGTGCTAGAAAGAGACAGATTATAAACTTTGACCGCCGATAATAACGAGTTTTTTGTAATTTCTTTTATTTTTTCAGCCTAGTTATTTTATAACGTATGAAATAAATGTTATGTTCTTTGCAGATCTATAGGCATGTTGCCTATAAAAAAAAATTTCGTCTATTCGATGTTAGACCACATGTTAATAAACAATCTAGAACCCATTTTCGTATATCTTAAAAAATAAGGAAAATACAAACAGTTTATATTTACTATATGAAAGAGATAGCGATATATCGGCCTGTGACGTCACGAGTTGCACCCGCCATACATTTGTCATTACAAAATGTATGGCGGATGCAACTTGTGACGTAACGAATCGTTTTGCGAGAAAGAGATGTGGAATATTTTTTATTTGCGTATAATTTTTAATCGCGTCAATCTAGATACCTATTTCTTTTAGATTTATGTATCTTTAAGCAACAATTTTAAAATTTAGTTTAAAAAATGTGATATTCCACACTAGGCAACATCCCTATTGGATCAATTATTTATTGTTTGGTTCAGTCCAATAAAGTGTGCCTATAGATGTTATATTTACTATATACTATAATATACACTTTATTATGCTTGCTGGTTCTATGAAACAAGACGTCTAAAGACGGTTTTTTTCTAGGGACTGGACTTTAGAAGCCGGTGCATTAGTACTAGCGGACCGTGGTGTATGTATGATAGACGAGTTCGACAAAATGAACGATCAAGATAGAACGTCTATACACGAGGCCATGGAGCAGCAATCCATATCGATATCAAAGGCCGGCATCGTCACATCACTCCACGCTAGGTAAGATACATAAGAGTTGTATATTTCGATATCTTGGCATTGTCACATCACTTCTCACTGGGCAAAGATTTTAACGAGTTTCTAAATAACTGTCATGAGTTGATATTATGTTACGAGAAAAGATAACCAATATCAGCATTACGTCTATGAGCCTTCAACTATGTACGAATATTGTGTATTTTTATCTCCTTTTTTTTTTGTCGGATGCATAACATTGTGATAACCATCTGCGTGCCCAGCGCAATCAGTGGTTTAAGTTGTGTTTTACAAAGTTTGTATTGCAACGATAACTGTATGTGCGGCGACGACGACCTCTGTGGCTCATTGGTTGAGCGTGCTCAAGCCGGGGGTCGCGGGTTCGCATCACACCAACGGAACAAAAAAGTTTTCCGTGTTCCCGGGTCATGAAAGTGTATTGAATATGTGTATAATGTAATAAAAATTTTCAATATGTGTATAGTATAAAAGTATTAAATATATTTCCGTTGTCTGGTACCTGTGATACATTCTTAGGATACTTAACACGGGGCCAGAGTGACTTGGTATAAAAGCGTCCATAGATATTATTATTATTAATGGTAAATGTCAATAGTAAATATAATAATTTTATGTTACAGGTGTTCAGTATTAGCAGCGGCCAATCCCATCGGCGGGCGGTACGACGCGTCTCTTACATTCTCCGAAAACGTCAATCTCTCTGAGCCGATATTGTCGCGTTTTGATATACTGTGTGTAGTCCGGGATGAAGCCGATCCGATGAGGGACGCACATCTCGCCAAGTGAGTACGTTATGACGATTGTTGACGAAAAAACACGACGACAAGCACGACCGCACGGCACGACGACGTATCGAGTAGTAGAGGCGAACAGCAAAGGCGGATCGCAACGGAAAATGTAAATCTTACGTAATGTAAAAAACGCAATGTAAATCTTATACTTTAAACGAGCAATTCTTGTATTATATTTGTAATCAGAATCTCTGGCTTGGAATGGCTTCAACAATTTCCATGAATTTAGTTGTGAGGGTGAAAAATCAATCTAGCTAGGTTTTATCCCAGGAAACCGCGAATTTTATAGTGTTTATATATTTTTTCTTTTGTTGCATAACAACTTAAGAGAGTTATTTCGTTCTTAAATTGTCAATGCACGTGGCCCAGCTACTAAAATAGGGACTTTTTGCGTTGTTGGCAAATTGGTGTCTGGGGTTCGAGTCCTGGTTGGATAATATTTTTGTTGCAATTTTTTTCTAGTCTCCCAGGTACTTCATATTATGTAGAAATATTTTTGTGTCAATGTCTATTACCCCCGGCGTCGCCGCAACATCGACGATACAAACTGAAAAGTTAGTTTTTTTTAAAGTACAGTATAATAATGAAACAAATGATTAAATTTTAGGGATCTGACTTATCAGTAGATTGTGAAACAGGCCCTTAACATCCTGTTAGATTTTAGTAATAAATTACTATTACTTTATATAGGTTTGTGGTGAGCTCGCACATCAAACATCATCCGACGCATCGCGGGGCGGCTCTCGACGAGGACTCCAACGAAGATATCGGGCTACCTCAGGACTTGCTTAAGAAATACATTGTGTATGCTAAAGAGAACGTACATCCTAAATTACAGGTGGGTTGAGTTTATTTTCCTTGCTAACATATTCATCTAGCAGCAGAGCATGGGGAATAGAGTGAAGGAGTATCATCTCTCTCTATGGCAGAAAAGCTAAAAAGTGTCCGAAAAGTAATTATGTTCTACCACTAAGGGTATACATAGTAAAAATTCGATCCCACAACAAATATATCGCGTGATATTGACCTTATGGAGGTTTCACAATTAACTGTATGTAGTCCAGAGATGCTAAAACTACAATCTAAAAGCGTATCAGGGTTTCTTAAAATAATGCATATGAATATAAGAAGCTTGAGCTGTAACCTAGACTCATTATTTGTTTTGATAGAGAGAATTAATATTCAATGCGATATAATAATCCTCTCTGAGTGCTGGTTGAGAAAACTGACCCCTGAAATAAGGGATTACACATCGTATACATCAAATTTTTGTAACCAAGATGACGGTGTTGTTATTTACGTTAAGTCTAATATTCAGCACAATCTCTTAACAGACATTACTTTAATCGACGCAAATAGTATTATTATTCAACTTCATGATAGTGACACTGTATTTCTGGGAGTATATCGTTCACCATCTTACAAAAATATAGATAATTTCTGTGATAGCCTAGATTAGTGCTTGTCAAGGTTAAGTAAAGTAAAGTCAGTGATTTTAGTTGGTGACATCAATATAAGTATAAGATGCTGCGATATGAACAGTAATACATATATGGACACACTAGCTACTCATGATCTACTTCCATCGCACTCTCAACCCACACGCCTTGACAGCTGCCTCGATCACGTTATGGTTAAATCGGATCGTAGATCACAAACTTTTATCTTGGACACGTTTATCACCGACCATGCACCACTTTTATTAGCTTCGGAAAGTAGAGTCAAACGTAATGTAAAAAACGATTTTCGTACAAAAATAAATTATAGGAATTTAAATAATGATCTTGCATTGGTAGATTTTAGTCGGGTATATCTCGCCTCCGATGCAAATTTGGCTGCGGCTGCCTTTGTTGAAATCGTTTCTAACGCAGTGTCTGCTAACTCTACAAAAGTTCGAGTTCCCCATAAAAAGCGTCCTATCAAGCCATGGCTTACACCAGGTCTTGTACGATGCATCAGAAATCGTGAATTTTGCATAAAAAAGCCAAATTAAACCCTAACAATCCTATTTTACAGATGACTTACTCTAGATATAGAAATTTTTGTAATAATTTGCTAAAAAACTTAAAACTACATACGAACAAAACTAATTTAAAAAATTTAAAAATAATCCTAAAGGTATGTGGAGTACTATTAATAAAATAACATACTTAAAAAAGACAAATGCGCCACCAATCGATCTTTTAAATATTTCCCAGAATTCTCACGACTCGGTGAATTATGTTAACAGTTACTTTGCAGAAATAGGTAAAACTTTAGCGGATGCGATATTACTTAAACGAAACACTAACTCTCCAAATCTAGTCAATATTCCCGAACAACACTCACAAAGAGATTCAATGTTACTAAGTGATGTAGATCACGCAGAAGTAGAAGCCATAATATATATTTTTTAAAATGATTGTGCAACAGGCGTAGATAATATTTCGACATTGGTTATAAAAACTGCCGTGACAAACTTGAACCCCCCCTATGACATTTTTATTTAATTTATGCTTCTCTACTGGGACTTTCCCGGCGACCCTTAAGCGTGCACTCGTTCATCCCATTCATAAGGGTGGTAACAGGGATTGTGTAAACAACTATAGACCTATTTCTGTATTGACTATCGTTTCGAAGATCCTAGAAAAGCTTCTAAATACTAGTTTAATCGGGTTCTTAAGTAAGAATCATATTATTGCTGAAAATCAGTATGGTTTTTCTAAAGGTAAATCGACAGATGATGCTACTTTACACCTCACCGACACGATAATTAAATGCTTAGACAAGGGTGACAAAGTTTTAGGAGTCTTTTTGGATTTATCTAAGGCCTTCGACACGGTTTCTGTGCCACTTTTATTGAATAAGTTAAAATCTATCGGGGTGTGCGGTGTTGTTTTGGATATTTTTCAGGACTACCTTTCGGAGCGCTCTCAGTGTGTAAAGATAGGAGAATTTCTGAGCAGTCCCACTCGGCTCTCTTACGGTGTGCCGCAAGGAAGTGTTTTAGGACCTACCCTCTTCCTAATATATGTAAATACCTTATGTACTCTCAAGCTAAATAACTGCGAGATTTTCGCATATGCTGATGACACGGCCTTGATTGTATATGGGGGTAGTTGGGAGGAGGTTATGCTTCATACAGAGGTTGCTCTCAGAGAGATTATGAAGTGGTTAGATATTAACTTGTTAACCTTGAACCTGGACAAAACTAAATATATACCATTTTCTGCAAGCTCTAATCCTAAACTACCTGAGAATTTTTGTATTGTGGCCCATACCTGTGCTGGTAATGTCTGTCATTGTTCCAACTTAACGTAGACAACAATCTCTGTTGGTCTCCCCACATACAAATTCGTACATCGCGCATAAGAAAACTGATCCCTGTCTGTCGCAAACTAAGGAGCTCGGCAGATATCAATACGCTAAGGTGTGCATACTTTGCTCTCGCACAATCTCTTATACAATACTGCATTTCGCATGGGGACGGTGAGGAACCCGTACTTTACTGCCACTGGAGCGTGCTCAGCGCGCTATCTTAAAGGTAATCTATGGGTATCCTCGTCGCTATAGTACTCATCTTCTATATAGAGAGTCTGAGGTGCTCACGGTTAGGCAACTGTTCATCATGAGTGCGATTCTCCGTAAACATAGAGAGTTCCCCTACGTACAACCTAGCAAACGAAGTACATGGAAAATCTGTTAGACAGTTCGTCACCGAACCTCACTTGCTAGGCGACAATTCTACGTCATCTCCTCTCACCTCTACAATACAGTGAATAAACATAGTAATTTGTATCCTCTTACATTGAGCAAATGCAAACGAGTTATTTTAAATTGTTTAGTTTCTTTAGATTACAATAGTACTGAAAAATGTTTACAAAATCCATATACATAATTTACATCCCTATGAATATACAATATATATACACACCCACAACACAACACAGACACACATACATACAGCATATAAACACACACACAATTTACTAATACTTTTCTTATGTTAACTTAATTCAATTATGTTTGAATTTATTTATTTGTTACCTGTATTAGTTCAACAGTCATACTGTACCTACTTGTTTTTTAAGGCTTTTTCCTAGTTCCTCGAGCCGAAAACTCAGGCAGCTGTGACACAGTTAATACTAGTACGGCTGCCGATGTTACCTTTATTGTCTATTTTGTGGTAACGTCTTTGTTATTTGCTAAATTGTATTTTGTATTATTTTAGTTGAATAATAAATAAATAAATAAAATTAAAAAAATTAAAAAAATTAAAAAAAATAATTAAATAATAGTTCCGAAACTGGCCGTATGGCGCTAGATTCAGAAGAGTATGTGATATGAAGTTAGCAATAAGAGATGGAGTGAAGTTAGAAGTGAAGTAAGTTTAGTTATTTCAATTTTTTCATGACTTAAGTATTTGAAATGAAATGAAATGATTTTTTTTTATTTACAAATGAAACTTAACAAGCTTTTTTCGGAAAGTCAACAGAAAAAGCTACCACCGGTTCAACCCTAACCCGCCAAGAAGAACTGGCGTAAGAAACTCGCACGGGGCCATCTTTTAGCAAAAAGATGGAAAATTGTTCTTTTGAAAGAAATATACTTTACAAAGTAAATTTAAATCTGTTAAATATTTTTAAAAAAGTCACGAGTACATAGAGACAGCCTTGCAGGGGAGCATCTTATTCCCAAGGTGTGCAATCGTTAACAAAATCATTTACTTTATAATAAGCTTTAGCACACAAACATTCTTTGACTACTTTTTTAAATTTATTAATAGAAAGGTTTTGAACCTTTTCTGGGATCCTATTGTATAGGCGTATACATTGGCCCTTAAAAGATTTACTTAATTTGCGAAGTCTTATCACTGGTACATCTAGCTTATGCTTATTTCTAGTGTTGATACAATGATTATCACTTTTCTTTTTGAAATTGCTTAAGTTTTTTCTAACGTTTAATAAATTATCCAAATTTATATACTTCTTTATTTATGCGTTTTAGCTACATCTTATTATTTTATTTAGAGCTGATTATTGACTTGTTTTTTTTCCTCTATTAGCACCTGCACAATTTTGCTTTTGTACGCCTAAAGATTGACTGGTAGAGAATGCCATATGACATTAAGTCCGCCTATGTACCTGTTTTTGTGCATCAAGTGTAAATAAATAAATAAATATTAGTAAAAATATTGTCAATGCAGGTAGCAGTTGTATCACTTACTCTTGTTGGTTCTTTAAATAATTTTAAAAGATTATACGATTTTAACAATGATGTGAATCTAACAGTGCTGGAGTTTGCGTCTAATAAATTAATGTTAAAATCACCACTTACAATTACAACACCTTTTTTGTTAAATGCACATATCTTTATTAATATTAGTTCCATAATTTGTTCAAATGAATTTTATAAACCAGATGGAGTGTATACACTTACAATTATAAGATGTCTCAACTCTATACAAACTATCTCAGTTATTCGTTCAGTAGAGAGGCTCACAATATCTTTATGTTTCTTAAATTTTAAAGTCTTTCTTATTAATATCAAAGAGCCTCCTCTAATGGCTTTTTCTCTACTAAACGAACTTGCAACTTGGTAGTCATTGAAATTGAAAGTGAGTTCATGTTTTCTAAATGTTCTGTTCATTCATCAATGTTCTGAAATACATATAATATCGATATTTATATGCTTTAGAAACAACTCAACCTCCAGCTCTTTACCTACCATCCCTTGTAAATTTTGATGCACCAGGTTAATTACATTTTTCTTATTATTTTTATTTTTTATTTTTATTATTTTAGAAAACCAACAGCTTATTAATATTACAAATATAGTCTAGGCATAGAAAAAGCGAAGCCAATTATAGGTTTTCACAATTAGTGACTAAAGAAAAGTATAAAAAAGCAAACACTTAGGCATTAGCAACAACATTCAAAATCAAAGGCAATACATATATAAATCTAAATTTAACAAAGTTTATTGTTCAAAGAAGTTAAGGTTTAACTTATCTCTTGCATTCTTGCTATTCAATGTGTATGGATCAAAGGAGAATCTTTTACAAGTATTGTTAAATTCAATGCTAGCTCGCACCAGGCAGGAGTTACGCCTGTAGTTGGAGTTGTAACGTGGTATAACCAGTGGCGGATTAAATCGGCGTTGCCTAGTAGGTACATAAAAGTATAATTTACTAAGAAGATCTGGACAGTCAATTTCATTGTTACATAAATTCCTATCATTAACGGTTTTGGTAGAATTTTGTAAATTATTAAGTAACTTTTTGCAAGAGACATCCTCTATTGTCTTACAATCTAATTTAAATAATTATTTGGAACATGTTCCAAATCGTTACTAATACTCTGCTCAAAAGAAGCACAGGTTGGTATAGCCAAATCTTTGGCTTGTAATAAAAATATAAAATTTGATAGCGTCTTAGCTATATGTCTCTTACAACAGTAAGGTAAGTTATACTTATCTATAGTGACATTACTAAAATTAAAATAATTAATATCAACAACATAACACTATTGTTGTTGGTTATTACTGACAACTAGGCAATTATTATTTACAGCGCTGTACAAAAGGCTGTTTAAAGTACGAGGTCGGCACTGAAAATTTCGGGAATCAAGGAAGTGACACAACATTACTATTTAAAAATGTATTTATTGCTTTTCGAAGTATTCTCCGCGAAATTTGACACATTTTTCCATACGATGGAACCAATCATTGAAGCAACCATTCCATTCGGATGTTGGGGTCTCCAAAATGGCCGTTTTGTAGGCGTCCACAGCTTCTTCAGGTGATGAAAATCTCTGACCACGCAATTTATTCTTTATTTTAGGGAAAGTATAGAAATCATTAGGGCTTAGGTCGGGGCTGTACGGCGGATGGTCTAATAATTTATTTTTAATGATTTCTTGCTCTAAAAACTCTTTTGTTCTGTGCGCGGTGTGAGAACTCGCATTGTCGTGATGGAGGATGATGCGGCGGTTGCAGTTCTCTTTACGGAGTTCAGAAACGACCTGTGGCAAACAAATGTTAGCATACCATTCTGCATTAACCGTTCTTTGTCCCTCAAGAGGAATAGTCGCAACATGGTCGGTTTTGGAGACAAACGTGGCCACCATTTTTTTTGTAACACTCCGTGAACGAACAATTTTTGTTGGCTTTAACTCATTTTCGAACACCCAAACTCGTGACTGGTTTTTTGTTTCGGGTTCGTACGCGTATATCCAGGATTCGTCACCTGTTACGATGTTGTATACAGCATTTGAGGATCCTGCGTGGAATCTTTTGAGAGTTTTGACGCACCAAGTAACGCGAGCCGCTTTTTGCTCTTCACAGAGCAAATGCGGTATCCATCGGGAAAACAACTTTTTTACACCTAATTGTTCATGCAAGATTAATTGTATTTGACTCATGCCAATGTCTAAAGTTGCCTGAATTTCACGGTATGTCACATGTCGATCTTCCTCAATCAGCTTACGCACAGCATCAAAGTTTTCTTGGGTGACTGCAGTTTTTGGACGACCTTGACGGGGATCATCACTGAGCTTGACACGTCCACTTTGAAATTCAGCAAACCAGCGATAAATTGTGGTTTTGGATGGGTTGGAATGGATGGTCCGGTCAACACACTGTTTTTGTGTTAAACCACTTCGAAAGTCATAATAAATCATCGCTCTAGAATTTTCTCGAGTCCATTCTATTTTCTCAACGACTAAACAAGTTTGACAAGACCTTGTGACAAGACCGAGAATCTTTTTTTAAATAAATAAACTGTATTCGATTTTTAAAACCAAGGAGTTTTAAATTAAAAAGTTTTTAATATGACAGGAACAGTGGAAATATTCCATTCCCGATAATTTTAGTGCAGCCCTCGTATATCTAATTTCATTTTCATCCTTTCCGGCATGTGGCAACTCTTTAATTTAGGGAAAAGTAAATTATATATATATATATATATATATATATATATATATATATATATATATATATATATATATATATATATATATATATATATATATATATATATATATATATATATATATATATATATATATATATATATATATATATATATATTTTTATAGTATATTTAATATAATTTTTTTAATATTCTCAATATTTAATAACAAGTCTAAATGTTCTCTCAATTGTTTTTTGTTTACCTTTCCCCTTCTCCCTGCTAATATTATAAGAATTGTAACAGGACAATGAGTCACTTCAGATAGTAATTCAGAAAATCATGATAATTCTAATTATTCGCGTAGTCGAAAAAGTTTTTATAAATATTAGGTCCTTACATATGAAATTGGCGTTTTGTCGTATTGACCACTTTGATCTCAAATATATATTCTTTGGTTAGGAATTCTAATTTCAAATTTATACCACTATTTACTAATGCATTTGTGTTTCGAAAACCGTAAATCATTTGTTTTTTCCTCTTTTGGATTTTTCTTTGCGTCACTCTGTTAACAAAATGGAAAACTTGAAATATCGTGTTATTTTCGAGTACGAGTTCCACCGTGGCACCAGTGCTGCAGAAACGGCTCGAAGGATTAATAATGTGTAAGGCGGCAGAGTCGCAAAAGAAAATACAGTGCGTTTTTGGTTCCAACGTTTTCGTTCTGGAAATTTCGACCTGCAGGACAAGCCCCGTGGACGGCCGGAGACCAAAGTTGATAATGAAGAATTGAAGGCTATTGTGGAAGCGGATCCATCGCAAACCACGTCCGAGTTAGCTGCAGGCTGCGGTGTTAGTGATAAAACTGTTTTAATCCACTTGAAGCAAATTGGAAAGGTGAAAAAGCTTGAAAGGTGGGTACCTCATGAATTGAGTGCAGCATACCGACAAACGTGCGTCGACTGCTGCGTTACATTACTCAACCGGCACAATAATGAAGGGATTTTAAATCGAAACATTACCTGTGATGAAAAGTGGATCCTGTACGATAATCGGAAACGCTCAACGCAATGGCTGAACCCTGGCGAACCAACCAAGGCCTGCCCCAAGCGAAAATTGACACAAAAAAAACTACTTGTGATTGTTTGGTGGACTAGTGCCGGTGTCGTTCACTACAGCTTTCTTAAATCTGGCCAGACGATTACGGCAGATGTCTATTGCCAGCAACTGCAAATCATGATGGAAAAGCTAGCTGCTAAACAACCGAGGTTGGTCATTCGCTCTAGGCCACTGCTGCTTCAGGACAACGCTAGATCACACACTGAAATGTCTAAGACATCCACCGTACTCCCCGGACCTAGCCCCAACAGATTACCATTTCTTTCGAAATTTCGATAACTTTTTGCAAGGGAAAAAATTCAACTCCGATGGGGCAGTCCAAAGCGCCTTCAAAGATTTTATTGATTCCTGTTCTAATGTTTATTTAGTAAAGGAATCAATGAACTACCTATGAGATGGCAAAAGTGCTTATATAGCAATGGTATATACTTTGATGAAATAAATATATTATGTTTAAAAAAAATCGACTTTATGATCCTCCTTTACAAAACGCCAATTTCATATGTAATGACCTAATATAACCGAAGAAGATGTTAAGATTTTTTTCTCCGTTCAAGTTTTGCCATTTTACACCCTTGCGACAGTAGTGCCACACATTTTTTTTTATGTTTTTTACGGACACTTTCATGTATGGAGATGGTACTTTATTCTAGTCTCCATATAGCAGCGATGTCATGATGATAACATTCTATACTTTTTTACTTATATTTCTTATTGTAAAAAAGTTGCCCTGACTATGTACGCTAAGTAAATAAACGACAAATATGAATGCTATTTTCATCGATAGAAAATGAATTTAAGTTGATTCAAGTGAAGAGTAAATTCCTAGTAGGTACTACTACTTTTCTGTAAAATTCTGTTATATATGTATTATATCACGAAATTATTCGTTATATTTTATTTTATAGAATATGGACCAAGACAAAGTGGCGAAAATGTACAGTCAACTGAGACAAGAATCCCTCGCCACTGGCAGTTTACCCATCACGGTGCGGCATATCGAGTCAGGTAAATATATACAATACAACTATATATTGACATCTGTATAATTTATACTAATATAATAAAGAGAAAGATTTGTTTGTTTGTATTTTATTATAGAAACTCATTTTACATATTATTCATTCATGTGTTTATAGATAATTTTGATGTAAAGAAATAAATAATCCATTACACTAAATATCAGCTCGGATTGGACAAGCATCGGTGCTGGTGTTCCTCAGGGGGGAGTTCTGTCGCCTTTGCTTTTTGCAGTCTTCATTAATGAAATTACGAGATACAACTGTTCAGCCTTTCATTTATATGCGGATGACCTGCAAATTTACAGCCACACTAGTGTTGATGAAATTGAGCTTGCGATAAGTGCTATTATTACACTTTTGGACTTTTATTTAACCCAAAAAAACCGTCGCATCGTTGTCGCAAACCCTTCTAATTTGGTAGCAGACAGTTGCGCTCCAGGATTGAACTAAGGTCCATAAACAAAATAAAGTACTGCAGTAGTGTAATAGAGTTTGGTGATAGTGCCAAAGATTTAGGTTTAATAATTGACTGTAGTCTATCGTGGTCTGCCCATGTTAATGTAGTTAGCAAAAAATTACATCACTCCTTGCATGCACTCAAGAGGTTACAAAATATCCTCCCTATCTCCACTAAAATACTATTGGCACAATCCTTATTATTACCGCTCTTAGACTACGCCGACGCCTGTTATTTAGATGTAACTGAGGAGCTCTTATGCAAACTCTAATGTCTCCAGAATTCGTGCATTCGTTTCATATACGGACTGCGTTAATTTGATCACGTTACTGAGTTTCTTAACAAATTGCAATGGCTTCCCATCAGCCTTCGCCGGAATACTCACATCCTAACTTTACTATTTAAAATTCTTAAATTTACCTCTTCTCCATCTTACCTATTTGAGCGATTTTCCTACACTGTCCCGAGCGATAGACCTTCACGCTCTTGTAATCCAGGGTATATAATATCTTGCAAGGTACTCGACACTCCTTGGTGTAATTCCAATTTTTATGCCAATTCGTTTACTGTCAGAGCTGCCCAACTATGGAACGCTTTGCCTGAACATGTGCGGCAGAGTCCAACAGTGGGCACGTTCAAGAATAGACTGAAGAAACATTTTCTTTCGTCATTAGAAACAAAATAGTTTATTAAGGTTTATTTTATATTAATCTCATTCATTAGGTATATTAATATTTTTAATATTACTACTATCATAATACATAGAGTAGGTATTTAATATATATTTATAGTATTACTTAGTATATTTTATTCATTTAATATGTATAATCTCATTTATAATAATTATTATTTGCATATGTTTCTTTTCTCACTCTTGCTATTATTCTTTTTGTACTACCTTTTTGTTATAAAAATTCCTGAACTCTGTCTTAGGTCTGCTGGCAGAGATCTCTTAATAGACATAAGCACACTTTTGTACCATCTCATTAGTATATTTTAGTCTTTAAGATTTTCGATGTCTGTGTACATAAAGAATAAATAAATAAAATAAATAAATGAGGACTGTGACATATTGCTCACTCACGGAAAATACGAAAGCTGCCATTTGTAGGTAATTTCCCTGCGTATTAACGTACAAGCCGTGTCCATGACACAGCCGCATCCCATTGTTGTAATATTGTATATCACAGTGATCCGCATGAGCGAGGCGCACGCGCGCATGCACCTGCGCTCGCAGGTGAACGAGGACGACGTCAACCTGGCCATCCGCACCATGCTCGAGAGCTTCGTGGACACGCAGAAGTACAGCGTCATGCGGGCCATGCGACAGGTGAGGGTTGCCATAATACTGTATAATATACACACAGTGTACACGATAGTCGCTAACCATCAGGCGACCAGTGGCCTAGTAGGAACGTTTGACAGCCGCGTAAACGTAACGTGAACGAATGAAAATTGTATGAAAATCCGTCAAATTCATGACAGCGCCCATATAAATTTCATTCGACAACGTTACTTTTACGCCACTGTCCACTGGTCGTGTGATGGTCCCCAGGGTGCCTAGCAGGAACATTTGACAGCAGTGCAAACGTAATATTGAAAGTCATTTGTATGAAAATTATGACAGTGCCCATACAATTGACATTCGATAATGTTATGTTTATGCAGCTATCAATTGTTCCTACTAGGCCCCTACTGTTTGCTCGTTTACCAGTCATTCTTAACTTCCATTCCAATATGATCTTGAAGATCTTGGCAAGATCTTTAAAGTATGGTTTTATTAAATAAGTGTCATTTTTTTGCAGACATTCCAAAAATACTTGTCCTACAAGAGAGATCACAGCGAGCTTCTATATTACATCCTACGTCAACTCACAATGGACCAGCTGGCTTACATGCGTGGACTACATAATCACTCACAATCAACAATAGAAATATCTGAGCGGGATCTCATTGAACGGGGCAGACAAATCAACATCACAGACCTCAAACCATTCTATGACAGCAGAATCTTCAAACTCAACAGCTTTACGTACGATGCTAAGAGGAAAATTATCATACACACTCTCCCTGAAGTGCCAACTGAGTCATAAGTATTGTTGATTGCCCAAATACATTTCAAAATTAATATTTAACATCATGTTGGCTATTGATTTGTCTGCTGCATCAAATGTTTCAAATCAACAAATCATGTAATAAAAGTTATTGAGATTGTTGTGGTCAGTGCAAGTGTTGTGAAAATGTTTTTATTCATCTTTCGAAATTTTGTAATGATTTCTCATCAATATCTACAGTATCTTTCAAATGTTTAATAATTGTAAAGAAAAAATATTAAGTTTTTAGAATCTGCTTACTGCATTAATTAATTATTATTAAAAAAATATCTCAATTTTTCAATAATAAAAAAACATGGTATTAAATTGAACAAAAAATTTTATAATCTACTATATTAGTATATTTACTACCAGTTTGTTAACCACCAATGTTTTATAAACTCAAAATAAATAAATTGATTTTGATATTATTTGAAAATTGAATTTAAATATCGTCAGGTATAAGTGCAAACTCAGCTACTAATATGGTATTTGCCTGTATTTATTTTATGTAAACAACAATATTCAACTTTTTCGTGACTTCGAAATGCATATAATTACAAAACTACACATAAAATCCTAATTCTATTTACTTTTATCAAGTTGTAATACCTAATTATTTCTTAATTTATTAAAAAAAAACTACATTTTTACATGTAGGAAAACACCCAATTACAATATTAGAAATTCATTATGTTAAAATGTGTTTCACAATCATTTAAATTTTTCAGTTTTGTTAAATTTTGTTTGTGATTTAATATTACTCCAAAATACCCCACCTTGAGTATTAGAATGTGCCTTAGAATAAGTTACTGTTTAATTTTAGTTAATTTGTAACTCATGTTTTTAAATAAAAAAACCAAAATAATCATATCGTATTTATTTTTAAAATATCTTGACAATCACCTCTAATTTACTTTTTATAGGGAATAAATACACATGGATTCATCTAATTTATGTTGTTTTAGTCAGAGGAATAATTAAAGAGTATTTTTAAACTAATAAGTGGAAATTGACAAATCGTAAATAAGATTCCAAACTATCAAAAACATCCACTATGAAAACTATCATTTATATCCTAAAATAAAATATTCCATTATCATTTCATTCAAATCACCAATAAACAATATAGCAGATTAATATTAATTTTTACAATTATACAATCAGTCACATGTTAAAAAATTGTTTATTAGTAATTTTACAATTATAAGATATGACATTTACAAAAAAATACCATTTAGGAATAATTCTAGATAAATATATTAAAAGACTTAAGCTATTTTTAAATGACCAGCATTGAAATCATATAAAAATAAAAACTAAACCTATATAAAGTTTAAAAATGGTTATGTAATTGTAACAAATTATAACATTTTCATAAAATCAGTAGGTATAAAAGTAAAAATAGCAATTGAAAAAGAATTTGAAAAGTAACAAAAAATGAAGACTTACTTTTAAACTTTAAATAGGCTTAGGCGCTTATAAGTAATTTAGCAGTCACTGCACGAGTCAGAGTCACTGCTACTGCCGCCACTCTCACTGTCGCTGTCATCAGAGTCACTGCTGTCATCACTGCCTGATGATGAGCTGGTGCTGTCCGATGATGAATCTGAGGAACTATCGTCAGAGCAGTCCGAGCAGTCCGATGATGTCTTCTTCTTCTTTGTGGGTATTTTGCATTTGCCATCACTGTAATAAAATAAAATAATTTAATTCTCTTTTCCTAAAATATTATATGGATTAAATATCTTTTTGTAGTTTAATTAAAGCTACAACGAAAAAAATAGTTAATTTTGCAAATGCAATGAGGGTAGGTATAGAAGGAAAATTTGAATTTTACTATTAAATTTTAAAGCAATAAGTATTTGCCAAATACCAAGTTCTATAAGATCTTCAAATTTACTAAAATGTGTTTAGTGGAAGAAAATGGAGTGATATTGTTAATGTTTTGGGTAGCTTTAAATTATTGTTGGGCTAAATTAGTATGTTATTACAAAAAAATCCTTAAGAATGTGTATTCAATTGCGGGCAATGGATTTTAATGGGTAATTGGCATATATTATAATTGGTTTACAATTTAGATTTAAAGAATGCAATACAGATAAAACAAAAAATGATAATTTTATTTAGAGGGTAGGACTTTATTAATAGATGTTTTGTAAGAATTTGCATACCTGCATGAATTCTTTTCTTTTTCCTTGAGATTCTTCTTCATAATTTGAGAGCGGGAAGGACGCACCAGAACTTTGCGCTTTCCCGTGCATTCGTAGCTCCAATGGCCGTAATCAAGACATTTCTGACATCTAATGCCTTGAGGAAAAGCAGCTGCTAATGCCGCGTGCCTGTTAAAAAATAGAACAGAAATATTTAGTATTCGCAATAGCAAATGAATAAATGTAAATGTAGGAAATTCAGTAATAAAAATATACAACTTACTTCTTTCGTGCGGCTTGATGCCTGTTGTAGGTTCCCAAAGTCATCTTGGTATAACTTCTCCGAAGCCTTCAGTAGATTAATGACCCAATTGTCCTCGAACGCAGATGAATTGCAATTAAAATTTAAACGTGAACGTTAGTTTATTCCATAAAAAATTTATGAAATACCTTCGAATGCACTTGTATTTTTACAAAATTCTTATTTATTTTGCTTTGTCAATGTCAAAATATAAAACAGTTTTTTTATTTTTTATTTATATATGGCATCGGCTTATAACCATTTGCCAGTGTAAAGTTAAACAGGCAGGAAATAGAACTTTCGTTTCAATTTTCAACACCGTATTTCTATATTATTGTCAAGTCTAAAGTCTAGTCAAAGTCCAAATATATAGTCAGTCCATGAGTCATGTCAGTCGATTCAGTAAAGTGGTACAAGCTTTGCTGAAAGTTCCTAGGGAGTTTTGGAGGGAAACACAAAATAGCACGTTTTTAGAAGTTGTACCACTTTCCCACACTTGTGCACGTTAACGAATATTTAATGGTTAATGTTCTACCAATATTACACATTAAGAACCGAAATAACACAAAAAATCCACAACGTCACCCATTGAATTACCCGGCAAAACTATATCTTCCTCTTTTATTCCAAAGTTTGTTTGCCAAGTTGCAGGAACGACGTTAGGTAGGTAGTGAACTGTGATCCAGGTTTTAATGAATAATTGAGATTTTGGTGACCAGTTGCCACCACCTTTCCTACTTTCTATCGATTCGTTGGAGTACATTTAGGTGAATGATTTACGACTCACACGAATATTGGAATGAAATAACCACTAAATTTAATAATCTGGCACTTAAAATAAAAATTCTCAGTAAAGAGTCCCTCCACTTACTGGGTGCCCCCATACTCAGTGACGGTTCTAATGCCTTTATTTCGGAACAAAATCGCAAATTTACAGAATCTTCCGGCAAACTTATTTCGATAAATTCTCACATGGCATACCAAATCATTCGGTTCTATTTGTGCCCAAATTGACGTACGCTTTGAGATGCTGCCCGCTATGGAGTTTTTCCGACCTTCTCTCACATTTAGATCTCACTTTGAAAGACACACTGGTCAATGTTTTGAACTGCAACATCTCCGACACCTCATCGTCCCAAGTCGCTCTACCCATTCGGTTCGGAGGGTTGGGTATCAGGAAGATGTCCAGTGTGTCCTCCTTTTTTGTCAACTGCTCATAGCATCCACCCACTTTACACCAAAATCATTACATTAAATTTATTAGACTGCGTGGGTATTGACACATTACCGGAAGCTGTTAATACTTGACGTGGAGTCTGCCCAGGCGAAATTCCAGTCCATTTAAACAACATTTAAAAGAATCATTGAGATGAACCCCTTCTTAATTTATCTCAATCAGACCTGTTAAATTGCTCCTCCCCTGCTTATAGCGCCCGTCTCTAGTGGACGCTAGCACTGAGCTGGAATTGGGGTACGGGCTCCAGGCACTCCCGTCATTTAATATCGGACTAAACTCTTTTGGATAAACACTCCTTTGTACTATCAGTCAGTCTGCGTTTTGGAATTGCCACTAACGAGCCCCATCGCTCATCGCTCACATTGGTGTGGGACCACGTTGGACCGCCAAGGACACCATGGACTGTTCTGCCGCCGCAGTGCCGGCCACCAGTCCCGCTATGTCTCCATATCATGGAGTCATCCACAGGGCTCTTGCCACCGTCAACGTGCCGGCAACACTTGAGCCGAACGGTATCGCACGTGACGACGGCAGGAGACCCGATGGCATGAGCCTGATTCCGTGGAGCTGTGGGAGGCCGCTGGCGTGGGACACTACCTGGCGGCGTCACACGTAATGGCCACTGCAAGGTTGACGGGGACGGCTGCTGCACTCGCTGAGACCAACAAAAGGTGGAAATATGAATCCATTGGCGATAGTTACATTTTTCTGCCTTTTGGAGTCGAAACTATGGGTCCTTGGGGGCAGTGCCAAGCATCTTTTTAGGGTTTTGGCCAAAAGACTAGTCGACAAAATTAATTACCCTAAGGCTGACGCTTACCTCGGCCAATGTATCAGTTTGGCCATACAGCGAGGCAATGCTGCCAGCCTATTAGGTACTCTCCCCGCAGCCTCAGACCTAGATTCAGTTTTTTACCTACAGCAAAGTAACAGGTCACCAAAATTGCAATTATTCATTAAAACCTGGATTTACCGTGCATCGATCCTTCGATGTGAACTCCAAACTTACAAAAAATTAAAAATAAGGACATAACCTTAAAATTTTGACAGTGACACTTATCTGAAATGTCACGTCAGGATTTTGGATTTAGTGAACCATTTACAATTATTAGACAATAATATAAATTAATTTCATCTATATGTATAGAATGGTTCAGTTATAAATATGGCGAAGTATATAGCTCAAATAATAGTTTTGGGAGCTCAAGTGGTTGGGCGGGCTTTTACGAGAGCATTGAAGCAGGAATTCGCTGCGTCGCAAGAGGCTGCGAAAAGAGCTGGTGGTGGCTCGGAAGGTGCTAAGCGAGCGGCGGCAAATGCGGCAAGTGGACTTACGTTGGAGGAAGCGATGCAAATTTTAAACATAGAAAAACTAGACCCAGAAAAAGTTAGTAAAAATTATGAACACCTTTTCACAGTCAATGATAAGGCCAAAGGTGGATCATTCTATCTACAGTCCAAAATAGTGAGAGCCAAAGAAAGAATAGACACTGAAATAAAGGACAAAACGTCTAAAGCAGATCATAATAAACCCAAAGATGAAACATGATTTTTTTAGGTTGTTTTGTATGATACTTTGTAGTCAAACAAAACAAATCGTAGAAAATATTATATTACGTAAAAATTGGACACAATAGTGACTAGTATACATCAGTCTTTAAAATATAAACCATTGAATAAGTTACATGTATAAAAGCAGATACACCTTTCTAAATCTATGTCTAATCTTGATATGGAGATGAATATTTATATTAACTAACATATAAAATTGCAATACACATTTACAATCCTATGTAAGTGGCTAAATGGCTATTTATAAATATTCATACAACAGTGTTACTATAATATTATTGTTGGCAATAAACTAATTGTTTGTGCATCCTTAGGCCTATTTCTTTTGAAATTATATCCATGTAGTTTATTTTGTCATAAAATCCTACTATAAGAATGTAGAAAATAAATTAGGACATATAGAATATAAGCAATTTTCTTTGTTTTTTTTAAGTCACCCTTAATTTCTAGTAAGATTTAGTAGTTAGTATCTATGTGAGCTTAACACAACGCATTTTGGATGATTTTTGGAATTGGAAAGAACATAAAGATAAATATCTCAAAAAACATTATTTTTAACTATTGTGCAAATCATATTTAGAATACAAAAAACTACAGGACTGTTTCCAAACCTTGCCCTAAATGCCAGAATCAGTCTTAAACTTTGAGCTGTTTACTCCTCTACTGATATTAATAAGCAGCCTTTCAACAACTTTTCCCAATTCAAACCTATTAAAGATTTTCTTTAATAAATATTAACACAGTAAAAAGCTAATAATCCATAATTATTAACTGTCACTTTTAAATAATATCTTTTAAGGTAGACTTTCGAAGCAAGCGTCTATAGTGAAAGTGCCGCTGCGACTTTGGTTGCGCCAATTGTTTGGAATGACTCCCGAGCTCTTCAATGTCGTGGCTCGTCACTGCCGCAGCGATCGAAAGCCATTTCATACAAATCAGTACTACATTAATCTGTCAGTGTTGCGGCGGCACTGTCACTTCAGGTGCTCGCTTAAAAAGTCTACATTTATTCCTTTGTTACCACGAGTTACAAAATTACTTTTCATGATGGTAAATAAAATATTTTTACAATAAAATAAATAAAATCATTTTGACTAGATAAAAACTCTAAAACACACATAATATACCAAGTACATAATATTGTATCTCTTAATTCTAATAGTTAACCTATTTCAGTTGCAGTGTATATTTCAACTTTATGCATTATGTTTAATTGTAAACTTCTAAAAGTGGCTTCGTAAAAGGCATCTAAATTATGGTTTCACATCCATTAAAACCACTACTTCATATGGACTGCATTCAGACATACCTAATGAATTACAGAGCCAGCCGTAAAAGCCTTTCTCAAAATCACAAACATCCTTCCACCAATTAGTTCCACTGAAGGTCAGCTGGACTATTCCAGAATACAACCCCAGCCCCAGCGTGAAAATGACAATCAGAAATGGATATGACAATATCACAATAGGAGCTAAAAGAGTTTTCTTAAAGCAGTTAAGGCTTTCGGTCACATGTGTAAAAATGTTGTACCAAGCCATAGTGCCCATGTAAAATGAGTAAAATGCGGATAAAGCAGCAACAAATGGTATGCAAAGTAAAGTAAAAAGAAATACATGTGGCCCATTGTAAAGAGAGCATTTTGACACATCCATTTTGTTATACTCATCAGCTACAATAGCAGCTTCAATGACTTCCAGTTCCTCTCTTGATATGTTAAGTTTTACATCCACATTCTGACCTTTCTTCTTGCCTCTCTTTATTGTGCCTGTCATGGTCAAGTAGCCATTGCTTTCTGAGAAGGAACACGCAGTGGACAGTGATTCTTCTGATTCAATACGTAAAGCACTTATTTCATTATCGGTTGCTTCACTTTCGGTGATTCCCGACACAATGTTAACTCGCTTCTTCCTTTTTGCACTGTTTTTGAGGCTGTCTGTAAGTGTGCCCATTTCAAAGCTGTTTTCTGATTGAGTCTGAGACAAGCTATTGGGTGTAGCACATGAACTCTCATTATTGTCCGAATTAAGCAAGCGTCCACTCTTTTGTATTTCCATATCTTGGACTTCTTTGAGATCACCAATACTAGAGCAGGCATCAGATGAATTTTCATATATTGGTGACAAATCAATGATCTCACGACTACCATGTATGTTCATAAGAGGCTGGTAGCCATTTTTTTGCATGCTTGGCTTCTCTTTATCATCTATAATGTCTTCATCGTTGACATCATTTATGATGGGCAGATTTATTTTCATGTTAGATTTTAGACCTTCCATGGTAGAATGAATTGTTCCATTTGCGTGTTCAGAGACTGGTGACAGTCCATTTTTTGATTTCGCAGGCAATTCCCCATCTGCAGCTCCCTAAAAATGATAATAGTGTAGCTTATAGTCAAAAATAAACAAACTTACAAATTGACTTGAGTGTTTGTTGACTTGACAAATCAAACAAACAATCTACTAGCTTCACCAAATTAGTTTGTAATTTTTCATGCGATCTTTATTTTAATAGCTTTTGTAAGTACCTGAACAGTAATAATATGATCGACATAACCAGCTACTGTGTTCGCCTTTTTTCCATTTCTTTTCTTTGGTAGAATAAATATTGGCTGGTCTACTTTAGCCATTACAGTAAAAATCTGGACCAGTAATTAATATTTTTATATTTGTTTTAACACAGAATTAAAATCATAGATGGTAAGTACTGAGAATTAAAATACGGTCTATTGCATTAATGATAAGTAGTACTACTGAAGGTCTATTGAGGTTTTGTGAAATACTTTTAGAAAAATCGCACCAATAATCGATTTATTCGATTCCATTTTTTTTATGGCAATATTTGTAACATTTGCTGCCATTTTGGAATAGGTAGGTATATCAATAATCTAAAATATGTGCAATCATTAACCATTTAAGTAGGTACATAAAACATCACAAATAGGTATAATAATCATTTATTGAATAAAAATGAAGCTGTCTAATGTCAATGTCGGGAGTTTTGCGGGGGAAATCAATGTGTGAAGTTGTTGTTTTCAGTAAACTTCACCCACTTTACTCAATCTACTGACTTGACTCATTGACTGCACTGACTATTTATTTGAATTTTGACTAGATTTAATTTAGACTTGACGATTTAGAAATACGGTGTTGAAAACTTAAAACGTTTAACGAGTGCACCGGAGACTGTGCCCTCTCGCTCGCACTACAGTGCGAACGCTCCGTTAACCAGTAGCGCATCGGTACACGAACCGTGTGGTTTACGTCCGACCCGCGCTCGCCAGACTCCAGTAATACTTATGATCTATGGCCAGACTCCCAGGCGCTTTGACTAGACGATATTCGATAACACTGTGTACTGTTTTTCCCGTGTTTTTGCTTTTGTAATTTGTTTGATACCCATAATTTTCGTCCTTAAAATTAGTAATATTCTTTGTAATGAGTGAAACTATTGTTAAAAACTATATTGTGAAATATAGTTTTTAACTTATTATTATATTGTATTCCTTGCACTAAACATTCGTGAGAGACATTTCGGTTTTAATTTATTTAAAAAAATAGATGTCTATTTCCCATCTTTTTAAGTTGACACTGGCTAATGGTTGTATGCCGTAACGCCATCAATAAATAAAATAACTTTTAATTTATTAAATTAATTAATCAATGTCGAGTTTTGCCGTGGAATTCAATGGGTGACGTTGTGGATTTTATATTTGCTTAGAAATTTGTGTTATTTCGGTTCTTAATGTGTAATATTGGTAGAAATATTCGTTAACATGCTAAAGTGTGGGCAAGTGGTACAACTTCTAAAAATGTGCTATTTTGTGTTTCCCTCCAAAACTCCTTAGGAACTTTCAGTAAAGTTTCTACCACTTTACTGAATCGACTGACATGACTCATTGACTGCACTGACTATTTATTTGGACTTTGATTAGACTTTAGACTTGACGATTTAGGAATACGGTGTTATAAATTTAATACTTCACCTATAGGCCTGTATAGGAAAAGGACATTGAGACACACTGAGAACAGCTATAAAACAGACGAACAATAATAATTAAATCTATTTAAAAACCCTTTTAATATATTTTTCTTTGCTAAATATCTTTCCCGCCATAATCGGACGATTAAGTTATTTTATTCATCCGATAATCGGACGACTAATTAATTTTATTCATCCGTTTAGCGGACGACTATACACTTCGAAAATTGAAACGAAATTTCTATTTCCCGCCTTTTTAACTTGACCTACATACCTTTTCACTGAACATCTGCTGCATCACTCTGACGTTGGCAACTCCTATTACAGGGGAGGCTATACCAAAAGAAGAAGAAGAAGATACATAGATAATATTTTTGATTGTACTATCTAAAATAAATTAAATAAATTGAACTAAATTATTACATTTATGAGTAGAATAATATAAAGTTAGGCAATATGTTGAAGGTAGGGTCGTACAAACATACTGTGTAAATGTATCTACTTCAAATTCGCAATGCACGTAATTAATAACCATGTTTTCAGGGTATGGTTAGTTTGGTTACCGGTGGAGCCTCAGGTCTTGGCAAAGCTACTGTAGAGAGATTGGTGAAGAATGGTGGAAAGGTAGTAATTCTTGATGTTCAAGGTATAAGAGCCAAAGAGGTTGCAAAAGGTCTAGGAAATGATGTTATAGTTTCGGTTGGATCTGTAAGTATATCGAGTGAAATTTTTAAATATTTAATAATCTATTTAGTATTCTGTAATAGTATTAGTATGTAATGTTAAGAAAAGTTAGCTTAAAGTTCCCTATTAAAATAAAAGTACCAAAAACATTTGCTTATTAAAAAAGTCGCGACCACAAACAAAAATAGGGTGACACGATTGCTAGCACTGCACCAAATTATCAGCTCGGCGAACAAATAGTAGAGTAAAAAAATACAAATAGCTTCTCATTGATTAATTTTTATTTCCACTTAATATAAATAACAATTTTATGTTTCTGGAATCTTTTGCCGGCAACATTTTTTACTGAAACTTTTGGTTTGTCTCATATCTGAGATGTTTTATGAGGCTTATCTAATGAAAGGGAGTTAAAGTTATAGTAAAATTAGTGTAGACATATGGTGCTGACATCTAGGTCTATTTTGGAAATTCCAATTTATTTGCACTAGTGGTCTAATATGGAATAAATGAAGGTTAAACCACTGTTTTAAAAACTCTTTGAGTTGCATTGTATTTATATAGGGGATCAATTATTAGTCTCCCTTATACACTTGGTACAAAGACGTGACTTTAGTTTTAGGAGGTAAATTAGTACTTATTTTGACTGATATTAGTTGTAGCAAACTCCACGTCTTTCAGTACCATTTTTTTTAATAGGATCTATATTACGTAGAAAATAAGGGGAAAAAGCTAAAGGGGAATCACGGGTCTCCAGCTTCCCGTACTATAAACTATAATTCAATAGTATTTTACCATATTCATTATCTTTTGATGCTTCATTAAGACTTAGAATATTAGTGAAATTTAAAACTAATTAAAAATACTACATTAAAACTTGGAATACCTGTATAATAGGTACTAAGCATAATGATACAGACTTGGCTAATTAATAAAAATTAAGGTTATATTTTTATAAAGACTGATTTTTATGAAACTTTGATTATCAGGCAAGGTATAAAAAAGAGATTATTCTCTGAATATTGTTTTAATTTATATTAACTACCTTATTTCATTACCACTACCACAGTGCTGATAATTGGGTAGTCCGGTGCTAATAATTGGAGATGAGGGTGCTAATAAATGGTGTCAGGGCAATTTTTTACTTATGTTTATTTTTATAAAATGTGGATGAAGATAAACTATTTTCTGAAATAAAAATCAGTTATTTATTAAATAATGGAGACAGAAAACTCGTCATTGTGGGTAAAAAAGTATTTTCCTCTGTAATAGTTGCGGTTAAATTGGACTATCTCTTAAAGTCTTGATAATTGGTGCTTTCACCCTACTATTAGTTAGTATAATTCTCATTCACATTTAATTTCCCGTAATTATTTTGATTCAGATTCATGGAGGAGGTGGAGATAATCAATGAAATATAGTTAATATAATATATTTATATGAATATTTATTGAAAGTAGTTAAAATATCACATTATTCACCTCACCTACTGCAGATATGCGACCTTTGCCGTTGTAATCCAGATGCAGTAAGGCTTACATCTTATGTCCTTTTACAGTTAAGAAATTCTTGTGCAATGTTTTATCTTCTGTGCCAATTGTGTGCCAATTTGTAATCTCTGCAACATTTCTCAGGTTGCCTGGTCCTATGCTGGTCTTCACACACCTTTTGGTCCCAGTGGCCATCGGTTCTACTGGGTATATGCCCCACCCATCGTGTGCCAATTGCTTAAAGTTTATTTCTTCTTCCAGGTTACATCTGAAGATGATGTAAAGAAGACCTTAGAATTAACAAAATCAAAGTTTAGTAAACTTGATGCATTAATCAATTGTGCAGGATATTCCCAGACCTATCAGGTTTACAACTTTAAAAAGGACAAAGAATGCACAGCAGAAGATTTTAACAAATGTCTAGAAGTATGTTGATAATAATAGAATACTTTAATCAAATCTGGAGTCCAAAGATATAAATATACATAGGAATTTCATTTCACAATCAATGTAATTTGAAAGTTACATTTCTACACTGCAGTTAAACTTATCTATCATAGTACCAGGATAAAGATGTCTATTACAACAATGATATTAATAAATTTATGCCGGACAATGTAATTTTTTTTGCTTAAACCGAGAATACTCTTTTATACTTTATATATTTACCATTCTTTAATTGTTTTTGTAAATTAATTAAAGAAAATAATATAAATTTTTATGTTCCAGATTAACACATTCGGTACATTCAACGTAATTAGATTAGCATGTGGATTATTAGGTAAAAATATTCCAAATAGCGATGGTCAGAGAGGCGTCATAATCAATACGGCATCTACGATAGCATTTGAAGGTGATATCGGTCAAGCAGCTATTGCTGCATCATCCGCTGGTATAATAGGCATGACATTACCACTGTCGAGAGATTTAGCTCCTCAAGGCATAAGAGTTGTTACGTTAGCACCAGGTTTGTTTTTCTCCTTTTAACAATTCAAACGCAATAGTAGTGAAACCTCCAAAAATATGTCTTAATACTTACATTTTTTTGTATTTTTTTTTATATAGCTTGAAAACGTAAGTCCCTAGTATCGTATTTTAATAAGGATGGTTTATTTACAAAGAGTTTTTAAGTGTTAATGTTTTTTTTTCAGGTGTATTTGACACACCATTAGTTGCATATTTGCCAGAGAAAATGATAGAGTTTATAAAACGCATGACGCCTTTTCCAAACAGACTGGGAAAACCTGAAGAGTATGCCCAACTTGTGACCAGCGTTATTGAGAACCCTATGCTTAATGGTACAGTTATAAGGATAGACGGTGCTCAGAGATGGTTCCCCTTATAGTTGAATCTAATATTTAAAATGGTTTAGTTAACTGTACTTACTTAAGAATAGTATTTTAATCAAATAGATAATTTAGATTGCTTAATTGTTATTTTTATTACCCCTGTAAGGACGCTTTTACGACAAGTTGTTTGACAGGTTCTCGAGTATGGAAAGACGTATGCTTAGAAATGCTTAGTGCAATAAATCTAGACAGTGAACAAATAAAGAAAATCCTATTGCCACGCCTTAATATTCATGGATAATAGCAAAACACGTGAAAATTTTTTAAAGGAGACTTTTATGCTTTTCGATTTTTAACATTTTGCATTATTCTCTAACAATTTTTAAGTACATCATATCCGCTATCTTTGGGTATTTTTAAATAAACAAAATAAGCTTATTTTATACTTACATAAGACCAGAAAAATGATACTAAACACGACCTCTTTTTGTAAATTTTGGGTGCAGATGTTCTGGGAAATTGTTTTTACCATACTCAAAATCATAATTTTTAATTAAAAATGTTTTATAACCATTTTGCAGTTAAAGAAGAACTCTATTTGTAACAATTGTTGGTTTTGTAGGATATTATGGTATCATTTGGTCGCAATCTCGACCGAAAGACAGTCAAATATATAAAATTAGTAACCGCGCCCATAAGGCTGCGCTAGTCGGCTTATCTCCATACAAACGCAATAACCATAAATAATAATATCAGGTTATTTACTCTAAAGTCCTAACATTGTAGATCCAAATTTTAGCGCTATATCGATTTTTATTAAACGCATCTAGGTCTGTACGTAAGCATTTACATAATAGCCTCAAAACATCGGATTTCTAGCGCAATTTTGACAGTACTTAGGTACATAAATAAAAAACGAAGTGAGGTTTACACGTTGGAAGTCGCGAGAGATTTTCATAGCACAATTGCAAATGAAACTGGAAAAGTCACCAGCCGCAACACATATTTTAAATTGAATATAGATAATAAAATAATTAAATCCGACAGTGAAGTTGCAACTGCTTTTGAGAAATTCTTTGCTGACATTCCAGTTTCAACTACCAAAAATTTGTATGCCTCTTCTGCTGATGCTGATGATCTTTTACATTATCTTAAAGATAATGTAAAAGAGTGTGAAATCGAATTTAGATTTGAAGAAATATGACCGCAAGACATTATTAAAAATGTTAATTTATTAAATATTAAGAATAGGTACTGCAGATTTATGGGGCCTATCAATGAAAGTCATTAAATCTATAATCGATATTATCGCACCTTTCTTAGCAACTATTTTTAAAGATTGTATAAAAAGTGGTGTATTTTCTGATCTAATGAAACAGTAAAGTTTTACCTCTGTTTAAGTCTGGTAGTAAGTCGGATCCCTCTAACTTCCGACATATTATCTATTTTACCAACACTAAGTAAAATATATGAAAAAATAATACTTACTCAGTTACTAGCACACTTTAATATAAATAACATTTTACATAATAAACAATTTGGTTTTACGAAGGGTCGCTCTACAACAGATGCTGGCAATCTGATTAGTTATATTTTTGATGCTTGGGAGGTCGCAGGATGCTCTAGGAGTTTTTTGCGATCTCTCTATTTTACGCATTTGATTGCGTGCAGCACACAACGTTGATCAGAAAACTATGCCACTATGGTGTAAGGGGACCAGCACTCGTCCTCTTAAAATCTTATTTATCAAATAAGACTCAGAGGGTTGAGATAAATGGAAAAAGATCCACAGGTACCAAAATTGAGATGGGGGTCCCACAAGGATCCATTTTAGGACCCTTTCTTTTTCTGGTCTATATAAATGATCTACCATACCTTATTAATGGAAAAAACGGGATAGTCTTATTTGCCGATGACACGTCACTTACTTTTAATATTAATCGCCAAAACTCAGGCTATGACGAATTAAATAATGCTCTCTCAAAAATAGTACACTGGTTTAGTGTTAATAATCTTTTGTTAAATAGCAAAAAAACTAAATGTATAAAGTTCACGTTGCCAAATGTAAGGCAAACTAAAACCAATGTTCTATTGAATGGAAAAGGTATGGAACTAGTAGATACAGCTGTCTTTTTAGGTATAACTTTAGACGCAAAACTACAGTGGGGCCCTCATATTGCTGGGTTGGCCGACAGACTCAGTTCAGCAGCATTTGCAGTAAGTAAGATAAGACAATTTTCAGACGAAAACACAGCAAGACTTGTATATTTTAGTTACTTCCACAGTATAATGTCCTATGGCATTCTACTGTGGGGAAATGCTGCCGATATAAATACTATATATATTTGTGCTGCAGAAGCGAGCTGTTCGGGAAATCTACAAGCTGGCCCCCAACACGTCATTAAGAGAGAAGTTTAAAGAAACTGGAATCTTAACTGTAGCTTCTCAGTATGTTCTATCAAATGTATTATATGTTAAATAAAATTTAAACCTATTCAAAAAGAAAAGTGACAACCACAATAGAAACACCCGAAATAAGCATAAGCTTGATGTACCAGTGACTAGACTTAGTAAAGTAAAGAATTCGTTTAAAGGCCAGTGTATACGCCTATACAATAAGATCCCAGAAAGCGTTCAAAATTTTTCAATCAATAAATTTAAAAAAGTAGTTAAAGAACGTTTGTGTTCACTAATGCCTATTATAAAGTTAATGACTTTATGAATGATAGCACACCTTGGGAATGAGGTGACCCTCTGCAAGGCTACTTCTAAATTACATATATCATTGTACTCTTGTTATGTAGTTTTAGTCATAACATTGTTATATATGCCTTTTTTTATATATTTTAAAGAACAATTTTCCATCTTTTTGATAAAAGATGGCCCCGCGAGAGTTTCTTACGCCGGTTCTTCTCGCCGGGCTAGTTCCCGAACCGGTGGTAGGCATCATGTAGATCGACGTTCAGAAAGTGTATAAAAATACCTATTTTGAATAAAAATGTTGACTTTGACTTTGACTTTGACTTTGACTTATAGAATACTAAGTGCTCATACACACAAGAGTTTTTTTAACTATATAATAAACGTATCCAAACAAACAAAACTTAGAAAATTTACATAGGTAATATCTTCTCAAAAATAATATTAAATATTGAAAAATAAAATTGTTTTGATAGGCCTTAAATAAACAAGGTAACTAAATAAGGTCTTGGAACAACGCACATATTATTAGGTAACTGTCGCTCTCAAGCTTTCTTCGGACCACGTAGCCCGTTTTCGTCTTGGAGGTGACATACTGAGATAAGTAATGAATCTGTAAATAAACATAATAAATTTTAAATTCCAACAGGATTCTTAATAAGGCAGAAATAAGGCCTATTTTAAAAGTGCCTACCTAGGCTTTATTTAGTACGTACATAATACTTCATAAATGTTATAAGCAGTATTTAAATCGCATAGGTATTCTAAAGGTTACAATTTAAAGTCATAGTTACCATTTTGATGAGTTATAGTGTGATCCGTACCTATACATTACTTGAAACAAAACTTCAAAGAATAACGTATTATATTATAATTCGATAGAAATTACGACAAATTAATAACGCGTGATGAAAATGTCCGTCCGTCACAAAAAACCGTCGCTGTGAGCGCGAGTGGGCCTCTCGCGCACTATTTGCCGTGTCGCGGTCGTGGGGATGTCGTCTATGCGTGTGTGAAATATTTTTGATGTAAATATATTTTATCCGACTATTTCGCACTACAGGCCTTAATTGAGCATATACCTTATTTGTATCAGGTACCTTACAATAGAGTTGAAAATAGAAGTGACAAGTGTCAAATGACAGATTTGACAACTCTACACGATTTTCAGCTCTATTGTGTTAGCGCAGATTTTTATTTACAGCGATATTTTTTCTGTCGCGACCACAAACAATCTCGTGGAAACGTAGCCTTAAAACCAGTGATCAAACGAGCAGCTTGGACCACCTGACGGTTTCTCTGTATGTCGCGACCACGACCAGTGATTGAGCTGGTTGGATCTTCTTTTGGTTTCTCTCTGTTGACCTGGCCGGCACATTAGTGCTCAGCTCACTCACGTTATAAATATATTATAAGGTAGGTATGTATAGGACTTGCTCATAATATTATTCCGCATAAAATGACAGTCTGCATGGTGCGCGCGCGCAGCGGGAGCCGTCAGATTCTTGTGATACCTGTGGCATAAAATATGGATTTATATCTCTGCTTTTCAATTAGTATATTTTGTTCCTACTGTATTAGATATAATATATGTAGTTATACTTACCTTGTTTAGATCTAAATTATAATCAGGATTCGCAATTTAAGAATAATCTATTACTTATCTAGTCGTTTTAAATTAGAAATTATTTATAACTATTAATATATTACTAATACTTGCAATACTAATAATACATTAAAATGTCACATGCGGTCGCGCATTTTGTATCCGCACGGCTCACTCACTCTGTGAAAAACAATGCAAGCGTTATTTTACGCTTATTTTCTATTAGGCTGTGGTAGTAATTCCCCGGTCGAGCCTGCCCAGTTGTGCCGAACTATGGTTTTACGCAGTAGCGGCGTTAGGGAGGAAGACGGGCATTAAAAGGGGCGCCGCGGGCTTACTTTTCTATACCTCGCTCACTGAGTGAGACGTACATAGTCGTAAATTCTCTCTCTCTCTAAATTGAGTACTCAAACAACATCCAATTATCCATTTTCGTCACTTTAATCTCTAATCTTTGCAGTATGAAATCATCACTCATTGCACTAAACTTATGACTGTACTACATATTAAGCCTTGTGATAACACAGACGTACCTAAGTCTTAAGTGTAAATTCTAATTCATGTTATCTGCTCCTTTATGAAGTAATATTGTAAGCATTTGCGAATTGCTATTCACAGAGTGTCAATAGCGTCGTTGATGTGAGCTTGTAATTTGTTCGTGTTATTACCTTCTAAGTACGTTGTGACTTGTGAGTAAATTGTTATCACGCAAATTATATGGCTTAATCAGGCGTGTATTGTATCTAATGGTTGTTTTTTAGGGTTCCGTACCCAAAGGCTAAAAACGGGACCCTTTTACTGAGACTTCACTATCTCCTTAACTGACCATCGTTTCTCAAGCGGGGGGTCGCTTTGGGTGGGGTTCGAAATTGTTTTTAAAAGGGGTCGCAGTCTGTTGAAAAATAATAAATACTTGAAACTATAGGCCGACCGTTTAACTCGCGTATCGCCTGCGCGGTGTGAAGGCAGCTGGGAGAGATGTTAGCGGGTGGGTACGCGGGGTGCGCGGAGCAGAGAGCTTACGTCAAGTGCGGCAGTGCGCTGGCTGGGCTCGCAGCGCGTGGTTGGTGTTTTTGTTACGGACGCTTGGACATAAACGCACATGGTATACGACTTGCCAGGATAAATCTCAAGATGAATCGCTCTTCCAGTTTTGTGAACAAAATTAACAAGCAAGCTAAACAAATAGCATACATTGTATATTCCTTTTTTAAAGCCAGAAAACAAGATCATAATTCTACAGAGTATCTTCAAGACGTAAACCTAAACAAACTTGTTGCTAAAGCTACAGGACTCTCGGTGACTACCGTATGTAAAATAATAAAAGAAGGAATTGAACTACAAGATGAACAAAGTAATGTAAATTTTAAATCACAAAAAAAAAATAATTAAGAAATCCGTAAGAAAAAAATAGAAGTTGACAGTTTTACAGAGGGCGTTATTAGAAGAAAAATAACTCAATTTTATACGGTTTATAAAAAGGTTCTTATATTAAAAATTTTGAATGCGAAACTCAGAGAAGAAGAAATTTTAAATTGTGTCCGAGAATATTTAAGAACATTGATTCATAAACTTGGCTTTCGATTTAAGAAATGTCAGTCAAAAACAAAATTACTGAACCAAACAACAACAACCAAACATCGTATCGTGGCGGTGGCGTTATCTTAATGCCATAAAGAAGCACCGGAGTGATGAAAGAAACATTGTTTACCTTGACGAAATATACGTCAATTCGTCATTAAATGTACGGGCGTGTTGGTAATCCAATGAAGAAAGAGAGGTGCTGTCGCATATTGGCAAAGGGCCACGTTTAATAATTGTACATGCTGGGGGACAAGCCGGATTTATCAATGGAGCTCTTTTAATTTTTAAATCTAAAGGCAAAACCGGAGACTATCATAGCGATATGAATTTTGTAAACTTCAGCAAATGGACTAGAGAAAAGCTATTATCAAATTTACGCCCAAACTCAGTTATTGTTATGGATAATGCCGCATACCACTCGGTACAGGAGGACAAAAAGCCTACGATGACATCCACAAAAGCCACCATGTAAACCTGGTTTCAAAGACAATGTTGAATTTGATACGTCTTTAATTGATGAATGTGATTTATTTAAAATAATCAAACAACACAGAGCGGAAACTATTTACAAAATAGATGAAATTTTAAAGGCGGCTGGTCATGAAGTCTTAAGACTGCCTCCATATCACCCAGACTTGAACCCGATCGAATTGGTTTGGGAGGATATCAAAGAACAGCTCCCAAAAATTGAAATTGATTCTAATTTAGACAAAAAGAAAAATACACTGGAACAAATTTTTGCCGAATTCCCAGTAGAAAAATGGGTTAACTGCGATAAACGTGTTAAAACTATTGAAAATGAATATTTTCAGCACGATCGCATCGTTGATGAAGAGATGGACTGACTTATTATTAATTTGCAAGATTCTGACTCCTCAAGCTGCACAGACAGTGATGATGATTCAAGTGATATGGATGTTAGTAACTAATAGTCTTACATAACTTTTATCTGTGGTTAAATATTTCCATAACGGAGTTAATTATTATTTTATGATTTTATACCTAAGAAGCAATAAGCAAAATATTTGTAAAAAATAAATACTTAAAAAACCTATTATTTTATTCTTTGCCAAAATATCTATCTCGAGATAAATCTTTGGATTACTGACTCCGTGTGTAGCGTTACCCGCCCCCACTCCCCTTCTTACCGCGCAGGCGATACGCGAGTTAAACGGTCGGCCTATATATATATATAAAGGTCTATTGGTGTTCTCACACTACTGTTAGAAAATGTTTACTAACGTTAGTAAACATTTGTTTACAAACATAATATTTTGATCACAATGTTAAAAAATGTTTTCATTTTAGGTAATGTTAGTTAAACATTATTGAACAAAATTGTTACTTAACAAATTGTAACAAAATAAAACGTTTATCTTTTGTTTGTAAACATTTTATACAGGTGGCTTTTAGCGTTTGGCGCATCCAATAAGAGCTTGTTTTCTTTTTTTTTAACAAAAAAATAAGCAAAATAATTACAATGAGCAAATCTTCTTCCATTTTTGTGTAGACGCCTCAGAACGCAAAACCAAACTGCGAGACAATATTAGTTTTAAAATGTTACAACATGTTAGTAAACATTTTCCATCAGTGTAGAAGCACTTATAACATCTAACAGTTCCTAAAAAATGTAACAATTATTGTTTATTAGTAAATATTTTAGTGTTAGAATATGTTTGTAAGCATTTTCTAACGGCACTAAGGGAGCACCAATAATATGATTGATTTAACTCCACTAATCTCTCCACTAATTTTAATATACTTCTAGGTCCTTTGGTAAGTCTTTCCTCCATGTGACCTCCTCACCAACTCCTCACATTAAGGTTGTAGTCAATGACGTAGCTAGGTAACCGAGGGCCCTGGGGCAAGAAATGAACGACTTACCAGCCCGAACTTACCAATTATTTATAATCGTTTGTTCAGTATTCGTCGTGTTCCGAATTAATATAAATGAGGAATCTGATAGAGGATGTTTTGAGCTTCGAATACGGGCCTCTCGCTTATGCTAGTACGTAATGAAAGTAATAAATGAAAACATGTATAAGTCATAGGTTGCATACATTACGAAGCTTCGAACTGTAATGTGTTAGATATTGTACAATGAACTGCATCTTACACAGAACTGAAGCTAGCGCGGGCGGCGTCAATTGAGATAAATGCATATGCAGTCATGTTGCCAATATTATTTATATTCCGCATGTGGGATATATTTTAACCACTTTAATTTATAGTTTGTAATTCAGAGTTCGAGTGGCCCTTTGATTCCTGAGCTCAGGGCCCCCGGGCACTGCCCTACCTTGCTCCGTAGTAGCTATGCCTCTGGTCGTAGTCCACCATGCTGGCTTCAAGTTGAAGACTTCATAATATATTTATGACTTAGAGCCTTATATACTACTGGTTTTTGGGGATTTTTTATTTGGTAAATAATACACATTATTTTATAGCACATATTTTATATGAGATATCACATACCTATAAGTGTAACAAACATCTAAAGCTAATCTATAATCTTTCTTCCGTGCCTATACCATTGGGCCACAACTCTAAACACTTTAAAGTACGCTTATTTAAATTTGCTTTTAAACTCTTACCACACGGCATGTTTTCTCAAATTCGTTGTTAATTGCTTAGAGTAATTACTAATTACCCTTTAAACGGCTGTCTTGTTATTTAAGAGGACATTATGTTTTTGACGGAGAATTTTTTGAATAGCTCCCTCATGTTTTCCATATAAAAATTTTAAGAACTAAACACACGTATTTAAAGCGCTTTCATGGAAATCATTTTTGATATTAATGACAATAATTGTTGTAATTACTAGTTAGTAATTTAAAATTAGCTAATTAATTCAGAAACTTGTCTTTACTGTTATAATATCTTTAGTAAGTTTTTGTGAGTTATTAATAGATCCAGTTATTTTACCTTATTGGCCCAAATAAATAAATTTAATACTATAAAAAAAAAGTACTAAAACTATGTTATTTTGAAGAAATACATTTGTAATGTTTGAGTCGGTCCTTATACAGTCGGTCGGTCGGTTTGTTTTTGTCTATAGTGAGTAATGAATAGTCATAGAGAGTTACTCAGGCGTCACGCGTTGAATTTGACGATGTCGTTAGAGTTTATAGATGGGTACTAAATTCTACATATCGTTATGAGAAATGTAAATTTATATCTATGTCGTCACCACGTTAATATGGCCCCAAGCTAAGTAACAGAAGAACTTGTGTACCCACCTACCAAGACAACGGGAAAATACATTTAATACTTTTTATACAATGTTGAATGAAATTTATCTCGGACATAGAGATTTATTATGTTTATTATTCTATGTAGGTAACTATTTTTAAATTCGGTACAAATTCATCAATCATCAAAAAATAGATATTTTAACACTGGCAGTGGTATGGAACAAATTGGCTTATATTTTGTTTTATCACACGTATACTTCTAACCCATAAAGCGAGATTTTTCCTTGTTTGCCCGTTAAAAAAAAACGGCCAAGTGCGAGTCAGACTTGCGTACGAAGGGTTCCGTACAAAACGATAAAACTTCACTTTTGTTGTTATAGGAGGGCCTTACATATTTATTATATTCTCTTTTTAGTATTTGCTGTTATAGCGGCAACAGAAATACATGATCTGTGAAAACTTCAGCTGTGAAACTATATTTTGTTTTATCATACGTATACTTCTAACCCATAAAGCGAGATTTTTCCTTGTTTGCCCGTTAAAAAAAAACGGCCAAGTGCGAGTCAGACTTGCGTACGAAGGGTTCCGTACAAAACGATAAAACTTCATTTTTGTTGTTATAGGAGGGCCTTACATATTTATTATATTCTCTTTTTAGTATTTGCTGTTATAGCGGCAACAGAAATACATGATCTGTGAAAACTTCAGCTGTCAAGCTATCACGATTCACGTGATACATCCTTAAAACAGGCAGACGGACAGATAGACTGACGGACCGCGAAGTCTCAGTAATAGGGTACCGTTTTTACCCTTTGGGTATGGAACACTAAAAACAAACACATTACATCAGCTAGCAAACTTGCTAGAAGCAGTAAGGTTGGATCAGAACAAAAATGATTTAATAAAATGAATTCCTGCATTTCAATATTCATAATATTAACAACAATATTTTCAACATTATAATATTATTGAATACTAGCTGTTGTCCGCGGCTCCGCCCGCGTAAATATAGTATCCCTCGGGAACACTGTACTTTTTCGGGATAAAAAGTAGCCTATGTTTTAATCCAGAGGCTAAACTACTACCGTGCCAAATTTCATCGAATTCCGTTCAGTAGTTTTTGCGTGAAAGAGTAAAAAACATCCATCCATTCTCACAAATTTTCACATTGATAATATTAGTAGGATTCACATCCAGGGTGTTTCAACCGCAGTTAATCCAAAAAGCGACAAGACTTGTAGCCAGTCAGCTATTGAAATGATTATAATTTTAATTTAATTTAATTTATGTCGTAATATCTATTTTGATTATAATGTTCTTTTATAATCAAAATAGTGGTTTAAGTAAACATTTTGTTGTCTGTAGTAGTATTTTTAATTAAATATAACTTCATATATGTAAATCGATAACAATATTTTATGTAACTTGCACTACAATCACAGATTAAAGAAAGAGGACCAGATAAACAGCTACATAATTAGCTTTCGATTTGATTGCACTACAGTACGATGTGTGGAAAATTTGTTGGCCGTTGAAGCTGGACGTCAAAATTTTCAAATTTGAATCGGACTATGAAAGTAGCTTCTCTGTACGTAAAATATATATTTATATTTCCTGTTCTATGCTACAATTGACAAACATTCCTTCTTAAATTTGTATATTATATTTAAAAAAAAAACTGTAAAAATGTGCACCTTATTCCATAAGTACGCGTTTACTAATTTAACATAAATAAGATGTTTTGCCGGTCTATTTTGCGGCCAAATTAACGCAAATCCTACAAAACTAATAATTGTCACAAATGGAGTACTTCTTTATATGTAAAAATGTTATAAAAATTATGATTTTTAATATAGAAAATTTTTCCACTGAACCTCTTCACCCAAAATTCACAAAAAGAATGATCTCCGCTGTCATGTAGCTTTTTTATTTGTTTAAATATGCCCAAATATAGTGAATAATATAATCAATAAACTTAAAGTTTGCTTAAAAATAATCCAACAATATTAAATTAGATTGATTTGGAAAAAACATAAAAAGTCTCCTCAAAATGTTCACGAAACACAAGAAACAAAAGCACTTCTAAAGAAATGTCAGACCGTAGTCCGTACTAGGCCGCAGTCAAACAACACATTTTGGAAATCCCTTAATGAAATTGCATAATATTATTCCTGGCATTTTTTCGCAATTTGTATGGACTATTTAGCAATTGTAATAGTCCGAGTCTGTACAATTTCACCTCGAGTTTCCCACGTTCATTGCATTGGCAAAAAGCCAACGTTACGGGTTCTTTAGAAAATATAACGTTATGTCTGAAACTAAATAGCTATTTTATAGTGCTCAGGCTACAGTACATACATTTTGTAACGTTTGTTTCACGTATGCTATAAAATGCAATAATAATAATGTCTATGGACGATTTTTATACTACGTCATAACCCGTCCCGTGGTAAGTTCTCGAAGAACTTGTATTACGGGTACCAGACAACGGAAATATATTTAATACTTCTATACTATACATATATTTAAGATTTTTATTATATTATATACACATATTTAATACACATCCATGACCCAGAATTTCATTGTTTTTTGACGGTATTGGAACCCGCGACCTGCGGCTTGAGCGCTCAACCATTGAGCCACAGAGGTCGTCTATAACCTCAAAAAAATGTATAACGTCTTAATAACGCTTCGACACCGCTTAAAATAGTAATTAAAACGATTACATGTAAAATATTGAGTTTACTTTATATAGATGCTCAGAAATATTAAGGTACTGGTGATAAATGTAAAAAAAAAATATCTTATGTGTAGTTTAGAAATTAGACACATGAAAAATGAAAAAAGATTCAAATGTTTGTGCTAATTTAGTAAAAACCCTACATCATTATTTTTTTACATACATCATATTATACAAAAACATTAATTATGGTAAGTATGTACTTAAACGCACAAATATGTCCCTGTGGCCTTATATACTATACACTTTGACCTAATAGTGACGTCACAGTTAGACACGACTTTTGTATTGAGCGTTTTCACGAGATTTGCGAAATTTGTTAAACAAATCGCTGTACTTATGAAAATGTTAATTTTGAGTGTACTGTTTCATCTGAGAAGTTACTCATATTTAAGAGTAATATTCATTTATGCAATACAAAACAGTCTTCTAGCCTATTCAAAACGAGCCTTACAGTCGCAAAATATGTGATTATTATAAATGAATGCAATAATCATCAATAGAATGCAATTGTAATTATAACAATCATAAAAATGGACGCTTCATAATTCAAATACTCGCACACAATATAACTTCCTGTTACACATATCCGTCCCAATTCACAAATCCCACAGATTGAAGAGAGCGGGTGGAGCGAACACATCAATAAAATTAAGGATATTGCTCTGTAGCATTCTACGGAATTAGCTACGCCCCGTGTAAAAGACATCAACGAGTATGCAGATTGTATTAATGGTTATGTTCCTTTTAATGCTTAATGGCCTTTTGATGCGTCACGATGGTCATGATGTCCGGCGACGTAGGTGGCTCGTGATGTATGGCTGGGGTCGTGTGACAATTAGCTATGTGTGGAATTTTAAATGTGTAACACACAACAAATGTAGCTTTTTTTACTTTTTTGTTCCACTTAAATTTATATTTGTATTACTTTTGAATAGCTAATCAGTTGTGTAAATACTTTTATTAGCAGGAGTGTAGTAAGCCTATGTAGTAGTATAAGTTCTAGAACTTTTTATCACTGTAAACAACATACCTATTTTTCGTTAGAGCGGAAATGCAGGGGTCGATGAGCGATTATATTTGCTTTCCATCGAGATATCCGATTACTCCGTTTTTAGACAGTAAAATGTGACAATAGCCGATGATTATATCTTCAGGATAGTACCAATTTTGATTAAACGTTTCGATATAATTGACACCAATTTAGGACTATTGCGTGGCGTTCAATCCCTTTGAATATCATAAACAAAATCGTGATCAATTTGCGGATATAAAAGTAAGTACACAGAACTACTATCAAATATTTGTGATTAAACAGCGTATTTTCAGTTCAAAATCGGTCGGTGTGATTGTTATATGATGATGATATACTAGGGATATTGATTACTCAAAAATCGAATGATGCAGTTATAGTTTTTATCGCAATGAGGCTCGTAATTCCTTTCGAGATTTTTCGAGATTCCCTGTGACTTCGCATTTCTACCAATGACCACTATACCCAGTGGAAAAAAACACTTTGTGTTATAATCGTTTATCATCAAGAAATAAAAGTTTGTTTTACTTGTATTTTTTCTCTCTCTCTCGCCACTGATACTATTGTAGAATCGATTTAGTGAATTAAGGGCTATTATATAATTAATTGGTCGGTGTAATGAGAGTTGTATGTACGTGTTTGTATGTGTGTGTGGGTATGTGTATGTATGTCTGTCCCGTGGTAATCGGCCCGGAATGTTTTAATTAGGTTACTGATTGCTGTTTAGGGCTGGTGCACGCTGGCGCTGATATTGAAATGTCATTTTTTACGTTGCGCAAGATAAAAAGGATATAAAAACCTTTAATTGAAACAAAGTCATTAGGTAATGTCTATGATTATAAGGGAGATCCACGAGGAAGTAAAATTTTGTAAATTGGTTGCAAGTTTGGTTCACTGTTTTGTCTAAACTAATATTATAAAGAGAAAACATTAATTGTTTGTTTTTTAGTTTGCATTTTTGAATAGGCTCCGAAATTAATGGACTGATTTAGTTGAAATTGAACTGAAACGGTAATTAAAATTAAGAGCCCTTCTATTCACAGGCTGTCGCTGTCTCTGCTAACTGAAATGACAAGGACGGCATGTGACTTGAGCGTCACTTAATTTAACTATCGTTTCAGTATTCGGCCGATAGACACGTAGATACCACTGGAAGGGACAGAGGCTACTTTTTATCGCGGAAAAATATACGGTTACAGCGGGATTTCAAAAGCGGCAACATCTAGTCTATATATTCATTAATTATTTTTGGTTGAGATGCTAATTGGAAAAATTTATAACTCCAATTTTACCACACAAACGTACGAAATGTCAAGCGCGCTTAAGGAGCCCCATATATAGTCTGGTTTTCTTTCAGTTCGGCCTGACGGATACAAAATCATATATATCGTCTGTGTGCAATTTCGAGATCGCATCAGTCGGAAGGATTGACTGAAACGATTCGTTCCAGTGTTGTCAGATCTGTTCTTGCGATACTACTAAACTCGCATCGATTTCTACTAAAAACTAATAAAAGAATACTTAAAACTATCAAAAAAGCTACTCAACTTAGGATCCTTAAAGCCCCTAAAAATTTTAGGTTTTGTTATATTAAAATTGTATTATTTATTGAATTATACTCTACATTTTATCGTTAAATTAAAATATACTAGGAAATATTACGTATATAGTAATTAAGCGGGTAGTTTTAAGAAAATTACGGACGAATGCTACGATGTATTATTATGATAAGGTGTCAATTTTTTTGTGCCTAACCTTAAGGCCATTTTGCATATGATTACTGTCTGGCTCTTTCCTGGCTCTTGTGTTGTGTTTACTAAAACACAACTTACAACTAAACTCCTACTAAGGAGGGAATAAAATACTTAATTTATTAGTAAAACTTTGTAAAATAACTAAGTTGGCAACATTAATTCTGGACTGTACGGACCATGTATGACAAATCGCTTCAGTTCTCGCCAGAGCCGCAGCCGTGTGGGCGTGTCTCGTGTACAATTAATAAACACGACCGTAGCTCGCGGCAAACCAGAACCAACTGATGCGATTTTTCCGTGTGTGCTCGAATCTGTTCAGGCCGAAATTATGTCAGTTGGGTCGGATGCGATTTTTTTCCGTGCATGTGCTCGAATCCGCTTAGGCCGAACTGACGTCAGTTCTAACTGAAACGATCAGCCTCTCGTCTGTGGGAGTCTTTAAGGACTTTGGTGAAATCGGGCTTAAAGCAAAGCAAATGATTTAGCAATTTCCTTGTTTGATCGTATACTAATATAGTTGGCGAGGTGTTAGTTAAAATGTGTAATGGTCATCCGTTTAGTGGACGACAAAAATAGTATATATGATATATTTTTGTCCCTTAAGTGGATGAATAATTTTTTACTTATTATTCCGCTTAGTGGACGGCTAGACTCTTCGTTTATAATTCAGGCATTATTTTTGTGACATCCTTACGCTAACAGGCGGAGGTTGCTTTACGAGGTGTTTTATACGAGACGGATGTAGGCTGTCCTTATTTGTGCAGCCCAAAATTCGATACTCAACCATCATTACAATCAATATTTACTGCATACGTGCTCGTTAAGGTAATAGGGAATACATACTGATTATTTTCTATAACTCAAATATAACTATGCATAAAAACTTTAAAATATGTATAATATTTGGCTGGTAAATTTCATGAATGATTCTATTCATATTTTGCAACAATAGCTTTATTAATAATATATATATAGCATAGCCATTAGCCATTAGCCATTATTAATATATTAATAATGGCTTTCCACACCGATTTAGGTGACGGTGGCCGGTTTCATTGCAACAGGGCCAGCTACGCAGGAGTTATTACTATAGTGCCCAAGTGTGTGCATCGAGTCGCATCACTAGTTTGCACACAATTTCTATTTACCAGGCACGACTACGATACGACTAATCTTGGATGTCGTGTCGACCCATACAAATAATAAAAACTTCCCACGATTAAGCTTGAACCTTGTTGGTCTCCGCAATTTTTATGCGCTGCCTCTCGATTTAAACAGATGATAATGATTTGCTTCACATTCACCAATGAATAATGACTTTGTTAATTGATGTTAATGATTAATTACTGTTGCACTAAAGTTAATAATACGGTAATTTTCGGTAATAGTGATCGATTTCGAACCAGACAAGTGACGTTAATAAATTTCCCAAATGTACATAAATCTCGCCATGCAAAGAAATTAACTTGTAAGTACATAAGGAAGGTATGTTAAAATTTAAAATTAAAAAAAATGTCACGACTTGTATGTAAAAATGTAATGACTTCTCATTACCTAGTTGGTTACATTTTTTTTACTTTAAGAAGCGTTTTTTAAACATTTCGAATTTTATTTTTAGCACCATTGTATCGATATAAACATTAAAAAAATAAAAAGCGAAACGCATAATTCTTCATGTGACTTTACATGTATAAAACTTGTGCATATTTTTTAAACCTAAAAGTTCAATAAAATAACCTAACCAAGAGAAAATCAGGACCTGTCTAACGAGGGTTCCGTAGCAAGCAATGCGCAATAGGTTTTCTTTAAATTGCTTTAAAAATTAATGCCTGATCCCACTCAAAATAATCTTTCTAAAGATACTAAAAGCGTATTAGCACGGAAACTTACAAGTTTCTATCTCCTATAATCTAAAAATGCCGGGTGCGACGGTGGGACCAACGAGCGAGTCGATAAGGATCCTTGAGTACTACGAAACGCCAATAACGATAGGCAGAACACATTTTGGTTAAATACGAAAATGTGTTCTGCCCAAAGTTCCACTACGAATACAAAAAATTAAAATGTAGATCAAAGCAACCATTCGTGTTCAAAAGCTAACTAAAAACTGAGGCCTTTTCATCCGTTATTACATGATTTATACAGTACTCTATGGGAGAAGTAACCACTTTTGAATTACTGTTGTGCATGGGACAGGAGGTTTTAAATGTCGTATGGTGGCCCAAGCACATACGACTTTCTCACAACACAGAAAGCCTAGTCCAGAGGAATGACTGGCCAATACGTCTGGCGTCAACTATATGCGGGTTTCGTCATGATGTTCTCCTTCACCGTTAGAGCGTCAGTATAATGTACCTACTTAAGATCTGATAAATTATTTGAACAAATAATTGGCAGTTGGTTCGAATCCCAGGTTGTGGCGTGCACAACTCCCTCGAGTGCGAATCAAACGGTCTACCCACTAGGCCACGGAACGCTCAACTAAAAAGCTCACTAGCAACTACAATATTGGCTAACTGGCTTCTGGGAACTGGGAAGGCTGCGCCCGCGCCGGTGCCGGTTGTGCGGGGGTCTGCAATTTGCAGAACGTGTTGTTTTATCTGCCGTGATTCATAATTATTATCATTTATTAATAATCGTGTAATCTTAAGCTTTCTTGGAAAATATGTTGTGTTGATAGTTGCTACCTGTTATAATCGTGCATAAATAGTAAATATAACCTAACCAAGAGCATGTCAGGTCATGTCTAAGGAGGGTTCCGTAACTATCAACGCGTAATAGGTTTTTTTTTCTAATTACTTCAAAAGTTACTATTTCGACTTCGTTCAAAATAATTTTCCTAAAGAGTTTTTAGCATGACCTACCAGCATGGAAAATTACAAGTTGCTATCTCCTTTAGCTTAGAAATGCTAGGGGGACCAAATTACAAAACACTTTGGAGGCCGATTAATCGAAAATTGTCGACTTCGTAAAAAAGTCTTGTATTAAACCTTACCTTTATTTTAAAAGACCTATTCAACGATACCCCACACGATGGGTTAGAATGAACAAATATTTTTCATCCCCACTTCACATGTATGCTACCCACCCCTAAAGTATAAAATTATTACTAATTTATAATGCCAAAACCGAGATATATACACAATCTATAACTATACCTTTCATCTATTTATATTCATAATTACAGAAGGTACAGGCGCGGTCAGACAGACAGATAGATAGATAGACAGACGGACAGACCGACAGACGGACGGACAGATCGAAAGTATAAGAATTCCTTGTTTATTACGGAACCCTAAAAACAATGTAAAATGAGTTTTTTTTGCTTAGTTTTTTCCTAGCAGAATAAGTTTTTGAGATATCTACATATACATACATAAACAAATAAATATTACATAGATTTTTATCTATGTAATATTTATTTGTTTGTTTGCATTGAATAAGCTATGAAACTACTGAACCGATTTTGATAAAATTTAGTACAGACATAGAATAGGCTTCGGGGAAGGACATAGGCTACTTGTTAACGCTGGAAAATGTAGGTTAAAAAGACCTATTCGACGATATACCACACGATGGAGCGGAATGAATTCATGCTCACTTCGCATGTATTGAGAGCCACCTCTTAAAATATAAATTTATTACTATTTTATGATGATAATATGTTTTTATACATTTTATAACTATACCAACAGTAATCCATATTTACAGAAGTTAGAAGGGTGGACAGACAGACAGATGGATGGACAGAGCGAAACTATAAGGGCCTAATCACACTAGCGGATTGCGAGCGGCAGCGGGGTGAAGTGGGCGCGAAGCGAATGTGTTGCGAATATGTCACGGCTGCACAGCGAAGACATGGCGGACGCGTTGCAATTTCGCAACGTTTTCATCTCATGTTTGTACTTTGTAGCGAATTAAGGTCGTCCAATACACTCAGTAACAAAATTAATTCCGACGAGGAGACGCTGCTGTTGTCTTTGTTATTTCGAAAACGCCGGAGACGAAAATGAAAGCATCGGCGAATTTGGGAAGAGCCATTATCAATTAATGCAATGAAAGGGAGCAACTATATTGTGTTGTTTTGCATTTTGCACACAATCAAAACAAAACATTTCAAACAAAAATAAGTAAAAAAAATCGAAAAACAAAACGCTATTGTTGGTACTTGTTGGTTGGTACTAAATAAAGGTACATTTTATGAGTTGACATTGCATCTGATACAAACTGACATTGTAGGTTGGCTGGCTGGTGTTTGATATCCATGCTGCTGTTCGCAGCGATCTCGTTGCGCGTCCGCGACGAATTCACTACGCATGCGCAGCGTGTTCGTTGTGCGCCCGCTCCACCCCGCAGCCGCTCAAACACCGCTGGCACTAGTGTGATAAGGACCTTAGGATTATTTGTACTACTACGGAACCCTAATAAAACATTGAATAATCTGATAAGATATATTTTTAATAACTTCCTTTTTAAACGACAAATATTTATGATATAATATTATAATAATAACAAAGTATAAAATGAAATAATTATAAAATTACAAAAAAAATTAGCGCTTACAATTACTGACGTAATCAAACGCCACACTTTTTGCATTCCGCGGCCGCGACCATCACAATCTTATGGGAAAGTATTCCTGGTATGGGCGATAAGGAGTCACTTCCTCCGACTTCCGTCTCACTCTTACACACAAGAGCTTACCTGCGAGACGGGGATGGAGACAACGGAATGCCCTATACACATTTTATTATTCACAGAAGTATAAGGTACAGAGAAATTACATGTAAATACTATGTCAAATGATTTTACATTGTAAACTATGATTTCTATTATTATAGTAACCTTAGGAGTTTGCTTTTGCTGTGGATTTTTTGTTCACAAGCCCTCAACACTTTTTTTCACAAGCTCATAAAACTAACAACATTTATTTTCTATATTGCTCTTTGCTTTATTCAAGAAAAATTTCTAAATAATTAAAAATTGTCAGCCACAGCTTGCTTAACGGAAATATTAAAAACATACTCGTAGATAATTTTTTTAACAAAATTATACTTAAAGTTTCCATTTTACGAGACAGAAAATTTAAGTATGTTTTGTTTCCAAACATTAAAAGTATAATGTTTCATAGAGCTAGCACAATAAAATCTGTAAAAAACTGTTGTAAATCGTCGTCAACAGTAATTAGTCATACTCACAGGGGGTATATGTACATTTACATATATTCAAACTAATCTGTCAGATTGTCTAAATTATTACATTACTTCAGTTATTCGTCTTCACAACACGTTTCAATATTAATTATGTTAAGTTTTTTCAAACATATTATAAATCAAAACAATTAATTATACAGTATAGAGCCTATCTGGTTACGATATTTAAGACATGATGAAATGCTATTTCCGATAAATTATGGTAAAACAACATATCATTGACACCTTTTGATTTTACGTTTAAATAGGTAATATGATACATTCATTTCTCATTAAAAAAAATCTGTTTTTAATATATTATTTTAATCAAGTATATTTTTTCCGATACTGAAGTACATCTTAGGAAATAATATGCATATGTAAAAAGTCCAAATGAATCACGATTCTCATTGAATTTTAATAAATGCTCATTGTAATCTGTATAATTTTACTGATTTAAATAAAGACGTGTATACAATCCTCCACATCATGTCGGCTTCCCTTATGAATATTATTTAATAAATGGCGCTTAGTAGTATAGATTACGCAGCTTACCATACCACATATTATCTCACGCTTCGCCACTGAAAGACATCATCGAAAAAGGCATGACTTTAGACAAACTGATTGACTGATTTTAGACAAACATCGTACGCCAATTGTAATATTTTAACGCAGTTTCCAATCCATATTTAATGTAGGCTAATCACAATAAAATTTTAAGTAGGTACCTACATTGCAGTATTGTAATTATGAAAACTATGTGGTCAGTTCTAACGACTAACGCGCGTAGTGAAAGTTATCAGTAATAAAATCTAGTCCGATACTTGGAAAGTGATCTACATCTACTTCAAACTGTGTATATAAGCTAACCGTGACTAATCTGTCGGTAGATAGTTCAAACCACTGAATGAATGACACTGTAATGCATGCAGTTTGCAGATATTTGTTTTTCGCTTGAAATATATTTTCCAAAATGGGGTAAATTTTGGAAGGGTAGTAAAATATTTTTTGTAAGTGTAGGCTGCAGATTGTATAATGATTGAAACTTGCAATTTTTTTGCAGACCTAGCAATAATAATAATTGGGTATTTTCCTACATGTAACACTTAAGTTTTTTGTTTTTTAATAAATTAAGAAATAATTAGGTATTACAACTTGATAAAAAGAAATAAGATTATATGTGTAGTTTTGTAATTATATGCATTTCGAAGTCAAAAATAGTTGAAATATTTATTTACAACATTATTCTAAAAAACCTACACAATTTTACTTATTTCAAATACAAAAAGATTCGCTATGATATGTATGAACATAAACGCGTAAACTTATATCAGAAATTTTGTGCATATAGCCATATATTACGTAGCAGCCATACATTTCGTAGCAGCATTAGTGTTGTACTAGTGTGTGACGTCACCTACTTGTACGACTTTTATATGGGGCGTTTTCACGAGACGCACAAAAGTGCTTCAAACAATCCGCAATATCTTTGAAAATATTGATTTTTAGTATACTGTTCGTTTTGTAAACTGTTTTATTTTCCAGAGCACTATTTATTCATGCAATAACAAAAAACAGGAAAATACCGTATTGATGTAACTTCTAAAACATACTAAAGCTATATTCAATAAATAAACGTAATTATCACCTTTTATTACAAATTAAAACTTTCGTTTCAACTTCGTTAATTGATAAATTATAGTGTATAGAAAATATGAGGTACTAGCCATATAAAATGCTTCTTAAGTATAACAAGAAAATGCGCCAACGCTACCGAAAAAAATACACACTGTCCCAAAAACAATCTATTCGTTAAGATACCTATTTAACACGGCTGCTTTTTACCTGTATGACCGTAATTTTGATCTTTAATAATTCCTCAGTAAAGCCACTTCCAGTTTTGCAGCATGGTATGACGCTATGAGATATAAGTGTGTCTTTTTCTAACGTACCGTAACACTGATGTTAGAAAGGGAGGGAAGAGAAAAGCTCGAGTCTCGCTAGCGGGACATCGACCAGCAGCTTTTAGAAAAACTCAACTTTGTACACAAACTGTGTGCACAAAGTTGTAAGTCGAAAATTTATAAAAATGTTTTTTCGCTTTCGAGTTACAATTTCAGAATGTTTAATCACGAGAAATTGATGAGGCTTTACCTATTAACATTAATAATTACATTTAAATTAAATATAAATCACGATTGGAAAACCTTTTTCTTTGTTACTAACGGCCGAATACTAAAACGCTAATTAAAATCAAGACTTAATTAAGCGTCACTTAGTTTAACTATCGTTTCAGTATTCGGCTTATTACGTACTCATTGGAATTTTCCACGTGTAATGACTATTTTTTTATTTCATGAAAGCTACATTTTATTTTTAACTAATATAATTGTATAACTACAAATAACTACGTTCATATTAAACTTACCGTACACAATAAAAGCTCACAAAATAAAATAAGCAGGTTACAACACTTGGCAGTCAGGTTACATGCCCCGTGGACATCGACAAAAACCGTGCAGCCTGCTTCTGTGTGTATGTGTGTGTGAACGTCCATACGCCCGCACACATACACCCGCGCATACCGACAGCGCTCGCGCCGGAGAAACTGACTTTTGCATTCAAGAATCAGTAGAAAAGCTACTTCTAAGGTCCCCAAACGTTGTCCGAGCGCGTTAAAGTTGAACTCATAACTTGTGTGTTTTCGTGTGTTTTTGACGTGTATTATATGTGTATTGTGCTGTGATGTGTTTCTGTGCTATGGATGTGTTTGGATGAAAATGTGGGAAAACGTGATCTGCTTGAAGTCTGTACGGAAAAAGTGTGGTGTTTAGGTAAATATTAATTTTCTGTACACACATTCATACACACGACAAAAGGCGTGTTAACAGTTGACATTTAAAAGAAGACATTTTCATGTTTTCAATTGACATTTCATTCAAATTCCTTTAAGCGTACGAAATGATGAGATTCACTACAGCCTTACTTATCTAGTATTGCAATCAAGTTATTGACATTTTGAATATATCGATATAGTAACAGTAATAACACATTTCGATAAATTATGTATGTTTTCATACAATCTCTACCGAGTTATTTCATACAATATATTATCGTGTTCGATATAATCTCGCCTGAGTCGACGCCAAGGCTGTATACCCATAATTAAATTATTTATAACACAACCCACCAGTGTTACGCTTCTGTAGTTGAGATCAAAGTTAAAAGAGGTTCAACGACTTTTAAAACTTTTTGTAGTGTCTCTACATGTCTCTACTCTCTAGGCTTTATTGTTATGTAAAATTAATACGAATAAATTAAATCGAAGTGTCTATTTGTAATTTCAAATTAACGACTTTGCACTATGCATATGATATCTACACCAAAAAATATATTTTTTAATTTTTTGTATGCCCGTCTGCTTGTTTCGGCTAATCTCTGTAATGGCCGTACCGATTTTGACCGGACTTTCACTGGCAGATAGCTGACGTTGGAGTAACTTAGGCTACTATTATCTAAGGGTCCCGTTTAAAAAAAATACGGATCAGTTTCCATTTAATAGTTCCACGCAAAAAAAGTTGCGGGCACCAGCTAGTAATAAATATTTTGTCATTTGTCTCCGTAACTCTACGTAATAATTCGATTAAAATTATTGGTATTTTTTTGAAATAGGTAATAAATAAATAAAAATAAGTTATTATTTTCTTATTTTGTTCACCTTTCGAAAACGTTCCATTAACATCCTTATCGACTCAATTAGGTGCTGTACTTTAATTTTTAACATGGACCAGCCATGATTCGGCACGAATGGGCCGACTCAACTTTATAAATACCAGGGCCTCACAAAAAACTGGCATAAAATAACGCTTGCGTAGTGTTTAGTCGAGTGAGTGAGGTTACCGGAGGCCCTTTCGGGGATTTTAGGGAACAGGACCGCAAGTGCGCAAACACCAGAGGAGTTACAACTCCTCTGGTGTTGCGGGCGCCCATAGGTGACAGTAATCATTAAGAGCCCTATTACAAATGCTCTCTCTCTCTGCACTCTGCGAGATTAGGTATTTGAAGCGTTCCCGACATTTCGCATTTTGTAGTAATTTTGCAGTTGTATTTATCGTCTTTATTGCAATAGGTTAATAAATTCATGCTTTCAAATTATAAAATCTTTATTCCTTATGAAGTAACAATTGTTCTGGTATAAATTTTGCCTGGTAATATTATCGTAGATAGGAGTAATTCACTCATATTAAATAGATTTTCGAAGTTTGTTTTGGCTTAGAATAAGATTTTTTCTTTGTTAAATCAAAGATATTTCAAAATTCTAAAGCCGCTACGAACTATACGACTATATAGGAGATAACATTCTCATTTTATTATTTCGTTTGCTTGGAACAGTAGTTCAATCCAGGATCGCAAAAAAGTTTTTGGGTTTTATTTTAAAAAAAATTTAAACTTTTGACGTGAAAACGTCTTATAATTTGATGGAGCCGGCTGCACGAACGAAACAACATGACTCATGTGTTACCTGTTACCAGCGTTACCTCGCTAAATACGACGCATTGCCATTACCTCAGCTAGCCGCGCCTTAGGTATGTGAGCGGTGGGACGGAGAGGCTTGATGTTGACTCAGTTCGGCGCCGGACTTCGCGGTGGCAACACGCCTACCTAAGGCGCGGCCTATTAGTTCCGCGCGCATTATAAACATGACGTTGTCACGTTCAACTATCGTCAGTAAACCGACTTTACAGACAACCGATTTTTTTAATTAAAAATTAAGCAAAATTTACAAAAAGCGAGGCCGCTACGAACTGGGCGAATAGCTATTCTGCGCTATTCAAGATGTCAAAACTGTTAATGTATCTTTGTTTCTGAGATCAAGAACGCCATAATTGGTCATTTTACGCAAACTGCTTTAAAAATGCTAGTAAAATGGCCGACGAACTGGCGACCTGTCTCCTCGTTTCTTTGTCAATTTCATATAAATTTTACTTCAATATCATAGCGTGTTGGAATACGGCGTCATACTCCATACATTATGGAAATACCCTTTTCCCAGCAGTGGGCACGTTTGGAGACTGAGATAGCACGATGTCCTAGTTGTCACAGCTTAGTATAAAAATATTGTATAATTTCCCTTCATAAATTAAGAAGTGTAATGGTCTAATTGTCAATAGCTACTTAAAGCCACTTCAATCACAGGATTTCAGTGTCATAGTTTGGCAGAATGACAACGTCAGCTTGTGACTTAAGAGCATCTTAATTTAAGTTTGAGCATTTGTCTGTCATAAAAACGGTAAGTATTCATTCGAATGACGGACTAGCGTTAAGAAAGCCGATACGCTGCTCGCCGTGCGCTGTCATTTTGACGCCGATTTTCATAGGGTTTGCTATTCGATCTATTTTGGTCCATCAATACATATACTCCCTTACTAATAAAACTATTTACACAACGGATAACTTTAACAATGTTGCTGTCTTTGTCTAATACGTTGGAAATGTCTCATGATAGAAAAATATAGCAACGTTGTTTCTGTTATGTGACTTTTCCAACGGATCCGTTGTGTAAATATTTTTATTAGTAAGGGGGACATAATATAATATGGTGTATAATTTATCACTACAATAAAAATGTATCCTTAATATAATACATATGTAGTTTATAACATCAATTTTCCACTTTTTAATGATTAAAAAAAAAGCTATCTCAACAGCTATCATCTTTTGGTATTTAGATAAAGGACAGTATTTTTGAATTATTGTCTTACTACCATTATAAATGCAAAAGTTTGTGATGATGGATGGATGGATGTATGTTTGTGACTCTTTCACGCAAATACTACTGACCCGATTTTAATGAAATTTGGTACGGTAGTAGTATAGGCTCTGGATTAAAACATAGGCTGCATTTTATCCCGAAAAAGTAGTGTTCTCGTGGGATACTGTATTTACACCAGCGGAGCCGCGGGAAAAAGCTAGTTTATAATATTTTAAAAGTAAAAGTAACGATAGTGTTGGGGAGAAATATTTTACAAGTTACAACTTACAGCACATTTAATTCCAATTTTTGAAAAAATGTAACATTATCATACATATAAAATAAGCCTTAAATTTATCAATTGGCTTATAAATTGCGCCACTATAAAACATGCGATATGTAGAGTACTAAAAATGCTTTTTATGTCGATGTAAATATAAAGTTATCTATTTAAATGAAATTGAAACAGGAAATGATTTAAAATCCAGTTAAAGTTTAATAAAATTTTGGTAACATGTTGAATAATTTAAATGTCATCAAAATGTAGAGAGATTTTATATATTTAACTTGCAGGTGTTCTGACAATGACACGAATATAGCCGTAAATTCAAATATTAGTACGGACAATGTGTTGTTTAATAATAATAACATCTATAGACACTTCACACCACGTCAATCTGGCCCCGTGCTAAGTATCCGTAGAACTTGAGTTACAGGTACCAGGGAAGTATATTTAATACTTTTATACTATACATATATTTAAGATTTTTATTATATTATACACATCTATGACCCAGGAACGTCCAGAGGTCGTCAAGTGTCCGAAATATAAACATTTATGGCAAGGGGGGGGGGGGGGCTTACTAATAAAAATATTTATACAATGGATATATGACAAATGGATAGCTGCGCGATCCTGTCGGACCGCCATTTGTGATTTCAAATACAGTTATATTTCTTTTTAGTACATGTGGGCTGTGGCTTTGTTTGCGTACCAAGTCTTTTTAATCCAAAATTCCAAGGATAGGATTAGGATTCTATATTGTGTTTAGATCCAATGTAATTTTTTGTAAATTCACAAATTAAAAGAATGGTAGTGTTATAGTATACTACTTTTCTATTTACATACAGATAAACACTAAACAGACAATTTAAAGGACTCTCTATCAATCTACAATTAAGAAAGAGCAAATTATATTCAATTTATTTCACACTGTAGAATGTATAGATGCATCAATAACTTAGCGCATTAAATCAACTTCAATACTAATGATCGTATCCTTTTCATTCTAAACAATTATTTTGAAACAAAAAATAAAACCGACTTCCAAAGTAAAAATGCACAAAAAAGTATGAAATAAAACTTATTATCTAAATAATTTCCTTTTTAAATTCGGGTACAATTTTAACTATTTCTCTACTCAATCTTCCTAATTTTGAACTCGGTACCAGCCCAAACAATATCCTACAATATTTTATAGAACTCACGTTAAAATTTGCTGGTCTGTCCGCTTTGTCTGTCCGTCTGTCTGCGCTTCTAGCTTCTGTAATTATAAAATTAAATGTAAATGGATAAATTTGGTACAGTTAAAGACTGCAGATAGATCTCGGTTTTGGAATCATGAAATATTAATAATTTTAGAAAATTTAGGGGTGGCTCTCCATACATGTGAAGTGGGGATGAAAAATATTTTTTCATTCTACCCCATCTTGTGGGATATCGTTAAATAGGTATTTTAAAATAAAGGTAAGGTTTCATACAAGACTTTTTTACAAAATCAACAGTTTTCGAGTCGGCCTCCGAAGTGTTTTGTAAGTTAGACCCCATAGCATTTCTAAACTATAGGAGATATAAACTTATATTTTCCATTCTGATAGATCATGCTAAAAACTCTTTAGGAAAATTATTTTGAGCGAAAAATGCTCATTAAGTTCAGATCGCGGAATGTGCGGTTTGGACTGCGGATCGAACTATCGTGCTATTTACGACTAGAAACATGTCACGGTTTGGACTACCGGCGCCTTACATAATACGTCAAATACGTTAAACTGTGGAAAATGCGCTGTCATCGACATGCCAGATCGGACTGTCACCCATGCGCATTTACACGCTCGTTCGCGCGGGTGTTGATATTTCCCGCGGGCCGAATTATACCTGCGACGGGCGCTGAAATTTAATCATTCTAAATAATACAGCATTTAAATCTACTAATCAAAATTATTCTAAAATAAAATTGTAGGGGACTATATTATTCCACAGGGCTTCAACCGCCGGCTCAGATTAGACTCGAAGATAGCAAGGTTACACCGATTTGGGCAGAGCCGGGGCGATAATAAAACACTTATTTTTGAGGAGAACGTTTTTTACTTTTTTTTTTTTTTTCGAATGGGTCTACGCTAATGGCTTTTGGCCGTCTTAGCTTAATCGGTCTGGTGACTGCCATTTAGCAGTCGTTTTGGTGGGAATAAGATGAGGGAGTTTGACCCCCTCTTACATCACCCCCCTGCGGGTGATGTACGTACCGATTTTGGGGAATAACTAGCGTTTTTCACTTTTTTTGCTTTGCTTACCTGGCTCATGGCAATGCCGTATAGAGAGCCCTGCCCGTACGCCTCTTTTGGGCCGATTTGCTATCTCACTTTTACCTCTCTATACGGCTATTTTCCATAATTTTCCCTATTTTTCATGAGCCAGGTGAAGCAAAACGCATTGTGTGAAATTCTTTATTATCATGACCATGTACATAAACCCTTATATACTAGGGATCTTATTCTATGAAAGAGATATTTACAACTTAAAGCTTACCATATAAGAAATGTTCTACATTTTTACCATTATTTTCTTAATAACTACTTAACCCTTTATTATATAATCTTAATCGTTATGCTATACGTTAGGTACTATGTTTATTCATGTAAATCAAAAGAAGCTATGTTAAAATTCGCTTTAGTTAAAAATATATAGGCAAATTAACCTGCACTTGATAAAACACCATTTTAACACGACTTTTACACACTGATGCCATATAAATCTATACATATACTCGTAGTTACTGAGTATTCACTATTATAGTTTTATGTACTGTTTTAAATCACTCGTTTATTGTTCGCATTTAAATTCACTTATGTATTCCGTTACGAGGCCGCTGTCCTTAACAAAAATGAAACATAATTTTGTCAAAATATTACTCAACTTTATTCTTGGTTGGTTGTAGAGGCTTAGTATTTGGAGTAGTTTATATAGTTTTTTCACTGAGACACTTGAAAACTGCAGACACTTGAAAACTGCAGACACTTGAAAACTGCAGCTGTGAGGCTGAATTATTCTTCTTTAATATTTTTATTATTAAGCGATAATAATATACTATAACCCAATACCCAATACCCAGGGCTGATAGATTTAGGGCACTTTTACCCGACTACGGCGAAGCCAAAATTAAGGGTAATGATTTAGCAGAAATGGCAGTCTATGTATACATATGTATGTTTGTTACACCGTAGCACCCAAAATACTGGTCCGATTAAAAAAAATTATATGTGTTCGTAATAATAGCCCGGGTAACAAAGGCTATATGATTAATGAAGTCGGGTTATAGTTTAAAAAAAAAAATCAGTTATTGGATATTTGTGTCTAATCTGACTATCTAGCAAAATAGTTGAGTATAAAATTGCCTCAAACTTTCTAACGACACAGTTCAGAACAGGTATGCGTCTAATGAGGCGTTGGTAAAAACTCGTCCTGCAGCTCCGTGAACAATTTCATCCGATAATGGTCGCGAATGATACGGTTACTTCGTTTAAAATGTCGTTTACATTCAATATTTACTTTGAATTTAAGTATTTTAATAAGTTACTATTTGTGGTGTTAATCCACTTAAACCTTTTTAATACATCAAAGGAGGTAGAGATTTTGATGCGGGTGAGCAATGCTTAACCGGATAAATACCACGGCCTCGCAGAAAACCGGCGTGAAATAACGCTTGCGTTGTGTTTCGCCGAGTGAGGTTACCGGAGGCCCAAGGGCGGTTGGGGATTTTAAGTACGGACGTAAGTGCGCAACACCAGAGGAGTTACAAGTATAACTGCTCTGGTGTTGCGAGTGTCCATGGGCGGCGGTAATCGCTTACCATCAGGCGATCCGTCTGCTCGTTTCCTGGTTCATTTCTTTAAAAAAGATTTTAAGATTAATAAAGAGATAGCGTAGCGTATCTTTGCAAACCCTGTAGGCCGACTCGGCTAATAAAATCTTACGGAATACAGTTTTGATGCAATCTCGATATTATGTTAAAACAGCAAAATGGTATTCTCATAAACATCAAACCAACGTCAAACGCGTTTTGGTTGGTATTAAGCACAAACTCCAAAATTAGTTTGTGATATCAAGACGATTCATTTATAATTCATTGAAAGTAAAAAAGTTTTGAGGTCAGAGAATTTGGGTTCTGTATTAAAAATCAAATGCAAGTGCTACTAGTAAAATTCATCACACCGAATACTAAAGTTATCCAAATAATTATTTAAATCGATCCAAATGTTGTAAATTATGACGTCCCTTTCGACGGCCAACGATTTTTCCACACAATCGTCGACTCACCGTATGCTTGTAGTAGTGCAATGCAATCAAATCGATAGGTAACTTTGTAGCTGTTTATATCTTCCTCTTTAAAATATGGCTCGAGTCTCTCCTGTACGTAAACTTAATTCATTTCAGGTTTCATTGCAAGAGCAGCGACTTCGAGATTGACTTTGATTGACTTGACATTCGAAATTTTACAATGAAACGTGTATTTTCTTATGTAATGAATATTACTTTATTATTAAATTTAAATATACAATTTTGAATATCCATCTTAAAAATGCAGTGCCGCGTCGCGTATCGTTTCGGTGTGTGACCCTTAGCGTGCGATACGTCGATACCATACATTTATGACCGACGAAAAAACCGGAGGAGTTCCTCAAGTCAACGCGTATATTATTTTTTTGATTTCTATCTCCGTCATCGTAATTAGCGATGTCATCTTGGCTAAAAGCTCTGTATCAGTGTAGTAATCTAAGCAGCTTTTCTGCAATGAGTTCAGCAATAGCCCCGCTAGTGAAAGTCCCCGGTGCAGGGGCTTGTACTTCCTTACGCATGAGGTAGCTTTTTATCTGCTTTACTTCCATGTTATTGTAATTTAATGTTAAACGTGTAGTGGAAATGGAGAGTGACGCATCGCCACAACATTATTTTAGCAGTTGATTGCTACAAATCGGATCCTGTGTATAGTTTATTAGTGAACATAAAGTTTTTCTTTTACTTATAACTCCCCACGCTGATTAGAATGACGGTGACCGGTTTCATTGAAACCAGGCCAGTTACGCGGGACTAATTTGTATAGTGCCCAAGTGTGTGCGCAGTACACAAGAGCACTCTCTCTTCCTTTACTCTTATAATCCAGTTGGATAGATGACCGACACGACTGGCGAGAGATCAGGCGCAGGTCCGACTTTTTACATGCCCACCCGACGCATGGAACATCTTTCTTGTCAGACAATCAGTCTGCATTGTCCTAACCAAACTTGGAAACAACATTTTTTGTTGTTCCAATGCGGGAATCGAACCCACGACCTCCGAGTCGAGAGCCAAACTCTTACCACTAGACCACGGAGGCTGTTTACATATATAACTTAATTAATACTTTATTCCTATTTCTTGCTTACGTCAATAGATGTACCCACTAAAATTAACATACCTACCTTAAATAACCCCACAAAAACAAGAGGCTTACTAATATTCCTGCTGTCTATTTAAATAATATACAGTTGAACCGTGTTGACCAGTTTAGGTATCCAGGTCATATTGTTACCTGACACTTTAACTTATGATCAGGACATAGAAAGAGAGCGGAGGGCACTGTCAGTTCGTGGAAACACGCTGGCTCATAGATTTGCTTGCTGTACATTGGACGTGAAACTCACACTATTTAAAGCATTTTGTCAAAGTCTTTACACGAGTGGTCTATGGGTCAGTTTCAAACAGAAGACTTACAATACACTTATAGTGCAATAAAATAATATTTTCAGGGATCTGGTGCGGTTTCCCCGGTACAGTAGTGCCTCAGGCATGCTTTCAGATGCGCATGTAGATTATTTTTATGCCATCATGAGAAAGAAACCATGGTATGTGGTACAAAGTATGAGGGGAAGCCGCAACAGCATTCTAGAAATGTTAGCAGGGAGGCTAGACACTGCAGTATTGGGTCGGTTCACTGATCTGCATGTCAGAGATGTGTAGGAAAGTGAATTAAATTTGTTTATATCTAATCTGTAGTTACTAACAAAGGTACTAGGATTTTTGTTACTAACGAAGAATGGACTATTAAATGTCTGAAAAAAAATATTTAATTATTTATTTTAAAATGGTAATTTATGTGTGTTAAGTAGGTATATCATTTCTACCCTTTTCGATAATTGTATCGAAGAGGGTAAAAATGATATACCTACTTAAGCCATTTTTGTTTCTTCTAAATCCAGTTCTTTTTTAAATTGCAATTAATAAATATCATAATTGTGGAATATCATAAAAGGTTTCCCCGCTCTGTGACTAAATGCGAAATGGCTAAATTCAACAAAAAAATTAACATTCAGCTTACGCGAAACCTACATTCGTGGGAACGATTCTCGAATCATTATTTTTTTCTATTCGATACTATTCGATTATGCTTAGTTCGATAAACGATCGAGATAGACCTGATCGTGTTAAAATGTTGCTACAAAAGGAAATGTGATTGTGATCCAGCAATAAAGAAACGATAGTCTGTGCGTCTGTCTGTCATGTTTTGTTGTACGGCAATCGGTTCGAACGATCTTCAAGCTTAAAGTTGGCCGGACAGGGCAGGAGTTGGATACTTTTGCTGTTAGCAAACTGTTTCGTATCAAGGGATACGACAAGATAAGACAAGGGTCTTTACTCATTTCACAAGAAAATTCTTTTTCGATTGTTGTCAGGGCAAGATGGAAAGTATGAATTTAAAAAAAGTCATTGAAAAGTACGCTCTTCTTGGCCTGAAAAGAGATATAAAGTACAGTTTTCCACAGGAACACTGTACTTTTACGAGATAAAAAGTACCCTATGTGTTAATCCAGAGCTTAAACTAGGTACTGTGACATCTGTCAATAAAACATTGACATGTCTACTTTTTATTACTACTATAATATGGAACACCTCCCCTTTCACGAAAACGCAAACTAATATTATAAGTACATAACTAAGAACAAAATACTACTTGTCTAACAAAATTTTTCATGTTTAAACAATTTAGGACGTCTTACATTTCTACCAGACCTGGTTACGTAACCGGTATTTTCTAGACTATCCATAGGTGCTCCTATGTGCTGCCTATCTAGGTAGATTATTTTAGTTAGCCAAAAGGCTATATATAGTGTAGACGTATCTGTGTTTGTGACATCTGTCAATAAGACATTGACATTTCTACTTTTTATTACTACTTTATTATGCAACAGGTACCACTATACCAACTTTCAAAAAAATCAAAACAGTAGTTTTTGCGTGAAAGAGTAACAAACATCCATCCATACATACATATATCCATCCACCCATCCTTACAAACTTTCACATTTTCAATAGTAGTAGGATGTACCTCTTGCCTAAACAAACCATACCTAAACAAAACTATTTTATCATTACAACCATATAACAGTTCAAACTAGCTTTTGCTTGCGCCTCCGGCTGCGTAATAATAATATAATAATATCTATGGACGCTTCACACCGCGGCAGTCTGGTCCCGTGGTAAGTATCCGAAGAACTTGTGTTACGGGTACCAGACAACGGAAATATATTTAATACTTTTTATACTGTACTTATATTTAAGATTTTTATTATATTATACACATATTTAATAAACATCCATGACCCAGGAACACAGAAAACTTTTTTTTATTCCCCGGCGGGATTCGAACCCGCGACCTCCGGCTTGAGCGCCAATGCGCTAACCACTGAGCCACTGAGGTCGTAAAACTTACAGTATCCCTCGAAAAAACTGTAGTTTTTCGGGATAAAAGTAGTCTATGCATTAATCCAGAGCTTTCTACTACCATACAAAATTTCTTACGAATCTGTTCAGTAGTTTTTGCGTGAAAGAGTAACAGTTCATTCATATATCAGTCCACCCATCCCCACAAACTTTCACATTTATAGGTAATAGTAGTTGGATTCTAGGCTATCAAGTTCTAGGCTAGTGACGTCATAGATGTTTTGAAGCACTTAATAATTGCGTTAAAGCAGCTATTTTATCCCAGTTTGAGCTGATGATACGCATAACTTAACCCCCAGAAAAGTCAAAATATTTAAGACCTTGTTGGACTCGTATGTGACTCACCGTTTCGTGCCGCCATTTTATTAGGCATTTTGTGTAGTTTATGTGCTCCTACCTACTTAAAAAAGTCGTAACACTCAACAGGGTATTAAGATGTTACTCGACACAGGGGAAAAGTCACAGAGTACTTTTAATATGGAAAATTATAAAAATAATACAATATATAAACTAAACTTAACTTAACTGGCCAATGAGGTCCGTTTATCGATTCCATAATTTATAATTGACATTACTATTGATAGATGGCGCTGAAGTCACTTCGAATGTTTTTCATAAAACTAGTTACATTACCGAATTATAGCAAAACAAATAACTTCGAATTTAAAAAAGATTTATTTAGTGACAACTAGATGGGTCTACGCCAGTTTAACTCAGTTTATCTAGAGTTTATGTATAATTGTATAACATTCAGAAACCGGGCATAAGTAGGCACTTTTATTAATATGACCCTTACGGCTTACAATATGCAATGATTGTACAATATAAACTTATAAGTAAAATATTAACGACATTTTTTATGCGTGCTGTCGAGGACTTTCGACGTTTGACACTTTTGTGCCTTATGTTGATAGTAATAAGGTCGCAATGTGGTACACCGGGTTTGTCGGCGGCTGTACATAAACACCGAGATTTGAGATCTGATCGCCAGTTGAAGATCGTATGTTCAGATATTGTATGATATCGAAACAAGTTATACAGATTCACAGGGTTGACAAAACGAGGTTTTTTTGAACAAAATTGATCTATGTTGTAAGGATTGATACAGGGTTACCAATACCAAAATAAATAAAAAACTTGTGCTATATTTATGATTTAATACAAAATTAGGTACTCCTACGCCCACATAAAAATTGAAGATAGTCAACCCTATAAGTTCAGACGGATGTTCCACTACTGCACATACATGTCTGGTAAATTAATATTAAATATCTGATTAACATAAAGTTACAGTGTTCTTTTAGTATATAGAAAATAACACTTAGTATGATTCAATGTGTCATATTATGTAACTAAATCAGAGTAAAAATGTAGCCAATCAAGCCACACATTTCTTAAAAAAAGGTATTTGCGTCGTTGACTTTACAGCTGCAGTGATCTACACAAAAAACTAATATATTTTATATTATTCCCCACTAAAATGGTACTATAGTCATTAAAAAAATTGACATTATATTTTTAGAGGCAATAAAAACTTATAATAATGAAAAACCATTAAGTTTATGGACACAAAGCTTTTAAGATTTCTCTTCAATGACCTCCAGGGCCAATACCTCATCTATAAAAAGTAACTGATAATAAAAAAACGAGTGTGCTTTAGACCACACGACTGAAGTAAAACTCGCAAACGGACACATTATATTTCATGCAGTGGTTATGAGAGAAAGAGAGAAAGAAAATGTGCGCTAGAACTACTCTCTCTTGCTCCTATAGTAATGTACGAAACGTAACTCTCTCTCGTTTCATCTTCACTAACTTATATCTCCCTCTCAACTTCCGTTCGCCTCGTCCGATCACACTTTTCGTAACGCCCTCGTCACGCATTCACCAGCTTAGTCCCCAAGTCAAGCGTGCGTAAAGCAGTTTTACTTTAAAAATTATTCTATCATCTTGTCTAGATCAAATAAAGTAGGTTTGTAACTAACGCCTGAAAACTGAAACGTCGCTCAGATTTTAAAGGCTGCTTGGTTTTTGAGTGGCTGTCAAACACAAAATTAGAGCTGTAGTAAAGCGAATGTACGGTACTGAGTAACAGGTATGCCATCTAGTACCGAGTATGAAACGTCATACACGAATACATTTCGTTACTCGCATTTTTCGTAGTATTGTTTCAGTTCACACAAGTAGCGTTGATGCGTGTATTGAAATATTTGCTGATCGTATGTTTTACGCATGCGCTAGCTTATTCGGTGAATTTGAAACGTACGTTACAAATAGCGATGTATGTTTATTCGTGAAGTATAATTTGGAAATTCGTCGTCCAAGATTTTTACTTACGACTTTCCTTTACCTTATTTACTAGACTTGTTTCGTTGCTAACATAACATAGCATGTTATGAGGTATCAGAAGTAACGAGTACAAATTATTGTTATAGTAACGAATACATACGGGTACGATTTTTTTCGTTACTTTTACACCTCTACACAAAATGCGTCATAAAATACTAATGTTGTGTTTAGGGTCTATTCATATGAGCCGCCGTTTCAGTTGGCCGTTTGTAATTTAACCCTCAAAGAAAACAGAGAGGTCAGAGAGGGGAGCGGAAGGTAATTTTGACGTGTCGGTCTGTATGTATAACGGATGAACCGATTTCGATATAGTCTTTTTTATTTTTTAAGCTGAGATAATCGAGAGTATCATTAGCTATAATTCACAATCCTCAGCTCGCTCACTGCTTGAAAATTTGAGGGTTACCTACTTAGTATTTTTAATTTTGTTTTATGTTCAAAGCAAATCTTTAAAAGTTTTCTAAAGCAATACCGCATTTTCCATACGAATATAATTAAGAAATACTCCAGAAATCAACTTATATAGTAACAGTAATAAATTATTAATATTGGATTGAAATTAAATAAGCCCTACTGCATTTTCTACATAATTTTGTCTCGTTATGATAATCACTTACAAACAGGTGCGTGCTGTGTATCCTTGTGTTTTGCATACCATTTGCAAACAAGCAAGGCTGTGTTAGGCATACATTAAGAAAATACTTCTGCCGTAAAAGCAGCCTATCCTAGTTCAAGTGCGTTAGATCGAGTCGAGAAGATGTCAAAATGCGACACACTTGTCACTCCCAGAACTGTGTTGCGCGGATTATGAAGGGTGCAAAAACATAAAATAAAATTTTCAGGCTTTATTAACCCTAAACCTTTGCTTTTATTTACAGGAATGTTATAACTACACGTGTGCTCTTAAATTTTGCATCTTTAGGCTATATTTTCCAGAATCCGTAAGGTCGAGGAAAATTTGGAGCACTGAAAATAGAACTTCGTGCTAATACAATAGAACTGAAAATCGAACACACGAATGTAAGATACATGTCATTGTCAAAACTGACAACTCGACACTCATTTGTTCGTTTTTCAACTCTATTGTATTAGTCTAGAGTTCTATTTTCAGTGCTCTAAATGTTCTCTGGCCTTACGGATTCCGGACAATAGAGTCCCAGCCTTATTGAGAAAGTTTAAGTTAAAATTAGGAGAAATTCTATCTTGGTAACCAGAGACAACAGTGTGAAATCTGATCATAGACGATCAAATATTTCTAGAACGTCAATGTGTAGGCGTAGGTGTACATTAATGAGTATATTTACAGCGGATTCCATTCTTAAAATACTCAATAAAATTACTGTACTTTATGGATGGAATTCCGGAGCGCCTAAGGTGCAAAGACATTGAGTAAAATGCCACCCGATGACCAGTAATGACCACATATTACTGGTCTTAGACCATATTACGCTCCTGGCGACGATGAAACTTTTGCTTGCCATTAAATAAATTTCCCTTTTTTATGCGTTGCCCGGGGAAGCAAGCCCGCTAGATATTGAACGTGAAATGATAATAAATTACTTGATCGAATGCACATTTAAGCATAAACGTATATATTATAGACGAGGCATGGTGAGACAAAAACTGTCTCCAATTAAATGGCCACACTTTTTTAAGTTTTTGGGTCGATTTTGACACTTGAAGTACGGTGAAATCAAGATGGCCGACATTTGAGGTATGGTAAAAGCCAAGATGGTGTAACTTTTTCTTGTATGAAGGTTTGTTCTGCCAAATGTACGTCATAGCCTATCTTTAGTTTGAAATCATTGCATTTAAGTCAATAGATGGCAGTTTTTTTAGATATAAGCATTTCTGTCTAACGACCGAACACTAAAACGCTACTTAAGTTAAGAGGCATTAAAGAAAAGGACGTGCTCCTTTTTATATGGCCAGCAACGACCTCTGGTGTTGCGGGTGGGTGTCCATGGGTGATGATAATCGCTTTCCATATTCAGGTGATCCGTTTGCTCGTTTGCCCCCTATCAAAAAAAACTTTTGCTATCAGACAGATATAGCGTGACAGCGTGTTAATGAAGGGTCCGTAACTTTTATCGTCAGCTCACACGGAAACCAAACAATGCGAGACGTGGCGCTGCATTTTTAAATAGCCATTCAACCAGACAATTTCGAAATTCGAACTCTTGCAAACGTGTATCTTCTCTTGTAGCGAATAAAGTTCAATTTAGAATGGCTATTTTAAAAATGAAACTCAGCTTCGCGTATTGTCTCATTTCGGTGTGAGCTGACCCTTAGTAGCATTTAAGTATTCAGCCGTAAGAGTTGTAGACTATAAGTAAATCCGGCCTTTTTCGTGTAATAAAAAAATCGTTAAACATGATATGTGATATAATTTATTTCATTTAAACACGCTCTAATGGATTTATTCATGAAACCTATAATTTTGTATAAACAGGTTTGTTTTAGAAAAAATAGCGTTAAGCTACATTTTCAAGAGATACTTGAATTGATTACAGAGGTGCATGACTGTCTTATTTACTAATATGAAAACCTGATTATTATCGCATTTAACTACCTATCAGGAATTATGTATTTTATTAATTTGTTTTATTAATATTATCGTTGTAAAATGAGGTTGGGACCTTCGTCATGGCATAGGATACTATTCGCCATTTAAAATAGAAACTTGAACTCGAGAGGCTCCATACAAAAATGTTCCAACCCCTTTAAATATTCAGCCAGTATTCTGTTATGCCATTAGGGTCAATTCACACTGAAACAAAAAACGCGACGTTGGATTTTTAAGATAGCTATTCAAAATTGAACTTTATTCATTACACAAGAAGATACACGTTTCATTATAAGAGTTCGAATGTCAATTTGCACTGAGCTGCATGCAACGATCACCTTTTCGTGTAGTGAACAAAGTTCAATTTTGAATAGCTATCTTAAAATGCAGCGCCGCGTATCGTCTTGTTTCGGTGGAAACTGACCCTTAGTCTATGCAAAAATGAGAATCAAACCGATTGCAACTTTATCCCATAAAGTTGGCACATTGAAAAATTAATATTTATTGTAACTGCAACCAGTTGCGTGCTGGTAACATTTCAATATGCCCGGGGTGTATGTAAATTATCTATGTAATACAAGCTTATCAGTTTTGTACATGGAAATTACTAGAAGTATTCATGTTTAATGTACTAATGATATAAAATATAGTATTATAAATGTAAAAGTTTATGTGGTCGGTTGGATGTATGTTAATTACTCTTTGTCGCAAAAAGTACTGACCGGATTTTGATTAAATTTCGTACGGCAGTATTTTAGCCTCTGGATTAACATATAGGCTACTTTTTTTTCCCGAAAAAGCACGTAGTTCTAGGCAGATCTTGAAATTTTTAAGTTCAAAAGAAGCATCTTTTTTAACAATATTTAGTAATAGCAATAACATCTATGGACGCTTCACACCACGTCAATCTGGCCTCGTGCTATGTACCCGAAGAACTTGTGTTACGGGGACCAGGCAACGGGAAGTATATTTAATAGATACCTTTATACTATACTAGATGTTGTCCGTGACTTCGTGCGCGTAGAAGTAAATCTTGCGGAAACCGCATATTTTCTGAAATAAAAACCCCTTATATCCTTCCCCGTGGTCTATTCTATATCTTTGTCGAATTACATCAAAATCGGTTTAGTAGTTTCGGAGCCTATTCAATGCAAACAAAATAACAAACTTTTCCTCTTTAAAATATTAGTGTAGACATAATATATTCAACATTTTTATTATTTTAAACACATTTAATACACATCCATTGACCCAGCAATACACAACTTTTTGTTCCTTCGGCGGGATTCGAACCCGCGACGCTTGAGTCGTCAAATATATTTTATATTATAATATTTATTATGTAGAAAGCATTAAGTATATAGTGTTAAGGCGAGCACCGAGCAGGAAGAAAACTTCTGACGTTTATGGTAGATCACGATTGAGATTTTGCATACCCATATACACGGGTTAGCATGCAACGTTCGTGCATTCTATGCTAGTGTGGAGCTTTACTGCTTATCGATATGTCGATTTTTATCGATAACCTAGACCGTATATTATTGTTTATCGATTGGCAATGTCGATATATTTTATCGACTGTTCATTGATTCCGAAGCTACGATTGCATATTTGAATATTGTTGATATTATATTGTACTTTATTATTCACAGATTGTGTGGAAAACTCACTAAAACCTCTTCTAAATTTATCCTATACCTACTACACTTTAAATAACATTTTTGTTCCCTAAAGTGTAGTGTAGATAGATGTTATTTACAAATTTCTGGGGTATTCATGAGAAAAATACGTCTGTTTATACAAACCTGAACAAAATATAAGATAATATCTTAATATCACTACAATATTTCAAGTGGCAACAAAATATTTTTGAACAATATTTTATTGAAATTATATATTAAACAAGGAAAGGTTGTAGGAATGTAGATAATGTCTTACGTATTGAAGTATTTTATCGATACGTAGAAAGTGTCGATAAATCTTTAGTTTATTGCGTTTCTCCCAGCTCTATAATTTAAGTTCTATGGGAACGGTTGGTATGATTTAACCCGAGTAATACTGCTTATTAAGATCAACGAATATTTAATTTTCCTTGTAAATCGTTCTAAAATCAAAGGATGTATTTGCATAATTGTATATTATTAAACATTTATATAAATGCAGTGAACTTGCTCTTCACTTTTGTTTTTATTCTTTTCATTCTAGTAATTTACTCACACGAAATGGTTTGTCTTTTATACAAGATGACGAAAAATTCTTCTCCGGTTAACTCTTCGTATTTAAGTTAAAGGTAAAATATTTCATTGCGGGGTGTGTGCGTGTCATATTAAAAAATAAATAAAATAAAAAAAAACCCGACTGCAAAAAGAGACAGATACATATTATGCAACGCAAAAAAAAACCGAAACAAGATTGAGAAAACAGACTACTCTATGAGCTGAAAGCCTAAGTGAAATAATTGACGTTATGTTTACAATTTGGCGCCAAAATCCGTCATTTTGTATTTTATCTTTGAATTATCTATCTAAGGACACTTGGGTTTTTGAGACAAATCTAACGATACCTTAATTGTCGAAATCCATCCAGCCGTTTGGAAGATACCTGGGAATAAAGGAATTTACAAACATACATACATACATACAAGATACGCGCGAAAAACGTAACCCAGTCAGGTAAAAAGGTGCGGAGTTTTGTCTCGTTTTATAGATAAAGAAAGATGTCATGTAAACGCCACGCGAAATGCATTTCACACCGAGACGTAACTAGTTATTAATCTGTGCCGAGAGTCGAGCACATTTTAAGATAGTGATTCAAAATTGAACTTTATTTATTGCTAAGAAGATTCACGTCATTACAAGAATTCGAAGTGAGATCAATGAAATGCACATATTAGCGCAGAGTTCTATTTTCAGGGCTCTGAATTTTCCCGGGCCCGCCGGATTCCGGATCATAATATAGTATCAGCCTAAGAACCATGTTCTAAGGTAAAAGTTGTAAATAAAAAAGACGTGTGGCACTCGGGGACTGCCGCGGTAAAGCTATTGCATAGCATTTTGTATCAACTTATGCAATTATAATTATTTATTTCTTTTATTTTATTTATGCAGTATTTCTTTTTCTTTGATATTAATTCAAGTTACACTTTTTGAGCGTGGTGACCGATAAGAAAACAAATTCAAAATTAATACTGCATTTGTGATAATAATAAAATGTATGTATATAGAGTACTCACTCATTTTCTTTGACTATTTTTTCGTGACTTTCTTCATTAATAATAAATGCACTTTGTTCATTCATATTCAAAACACTTTATACACAAATTTTACAAGTACAGCTATTCACTGTTGTACATAAATACCTATACACCTATATACTTTCTCATAAACAGCTGCTTATGTATTCGTCCGATTTCGGAGCAGCTCGTCTTGATTCGTGCGAGTTTCGTAGAGTCGTACAATACGTCTAATCGCACGCACACAACGCCGTGTCGAAGACTGCCGAACTGAAACGACGTTAGACGATGCACGGAGCGTGAGGTTTTTTCGTTACGGATTCGGTCCCCGCGCTCAAGGCCCGCGATAGAAGCTATGCAATAGCTTAATAAGGATATTCGAGAAGATATTGAATAATAAAAAGTGTGATTCCCCCGCAGCCTACAATTTGTGAATTCAACTCCAAGTATATTCCTAGTTGGTACAGCTCGGAAGTGTTGATAACAAAATTGTCAGGTTGAAAGAACCACACATTTATAGTGTTCCGTAACCGGGACCCATCTTTAAGACTTCGCTGTCCGTCTGTCTGTCACCAGACTGTATCTAATGAACCATGATAGTTAGACAGTTGAAATTTTCACAGACGATGTATTTCTGTTGCCGATATAACAACAAATACTAAAAGCAGAAAAGTATAAATATTTAAGAGGGCTTCCATACAACAAACGTGATATTTTGCCATTTTGTACGGAACACTTCGTGCGCGAGTCCGACTCGCACATGGCAAATAGGACAAACCATAGTGTTTTACAACTGCTACAAGTAAAACAGTATGCAAACTTCATATTAATTGAATGAGTATAACTTAGCCTTAATGAAAGCTGATTTAAGAATTTTGAATATAATAATGATGTTAGAAAATACCCATGTCTCGCCAATGTATTTATTTTATTAACATACTGGCCACTGGCGGGTCAGGTTTCTGTTTTGATAGCAATCAAATGTGTGAAAATGTATGGAATTCGACACTTCGTCACGCTCCGTCACGTCACACGTGCGAACCGCATAAAAGTCATACAAAATGGTCGCTTCAAAATGGCGGATTTTAATATTCAAATTCAAATTTTATTTATTCTCTCTCAATACACAGTACATTTTATATAACTATTATTTTCTTATGTAAGAATATATGTTTCCTTATTTATAATAATTGTGTGTACACTTTCGTAAATATTTAAACAATTTATTAGCTCTCACATCAATAAAAATAGCATAGATACCCGACTATTAGCAGGAGAAGAAGACATAATATCATTATATGGTGTCTTATTCTCCTTACGGCACACGTTAATGGGGAATTTGTGTACACGTATGATATTAATTATATTCTATCAATTTTAGATATAACTTATTTAAATTGTTGGCTCCAGACTATTTGAATAAAACAGAGTATTGACCAGTCATTCCTCTGGACTAGGCTGACTGTGTTGTAAGAATGCCGCATGTGCTTCGGCAACCATATGACATTTACAAAACCAACTGTGCCAGGCACTTCATTATTTCGAGAGTGGTTACTTTGCTTGGAGAATACTGTCATAAATAATCCAATAACGGATGAAAAGGCCTAAGTTTGTGTATGAATTAAACATAAATTATTTTTGTTTACTGGCTCTCTTTGTAAATTAAATGTTGTGCTCACATATAATTGGATGTCAGGCTTACTTAGATTGGTGGAAATTGTATCATCTTATTAATGATCTAATCTGATGTCTGTATTTGTGCCTTATGGAAAAAAAATAAAATAAAATATTCTCTTCCAAGGAATTTGCTAATTAATTTTCCAGTTTTTGTCAGATTTTGTAATATCTCTTGACATACAGTTTAAATTAGTACTCCAAGCGTTAGCAATAATTAAACGTATATCCTAGTGTGTAGCGAATAAAGTTCAGTTTTGAATATCTTAAAAATGCAGCACTGCGTCGCGTCTCGTTTCGGTGGGCTTGAACATTTTCTCCCCAAAAGGTACTTACGTAATACAGGTACTATTTGCTAGATTTAGGCTTAATACAATTATCCGCAAAGGCTCCGATATCATGCCGAGCTAAGCTGAATTTACGACGACGTTTTTTTGTTACAAAATTATTATCATTCAATAATAAATATTGAATTATTAGCTATTACTGTCACGATCTAAATTGAAAATACTGTTTGCTATATTAGTATGAATTATATTTTAGCTAAGAATTATTATCTTATATCTGGAAATAGCCATTTATAGCGAAAAAAAACAAAATAAACTATTATTTTAAGATAAAATTGGAAGTTGGTTAAATAAAAATTCAATTATAACAGTAGGAGAACATTTGGCAAGGATAATAATTATCAGTGCCGGTTTCAGCATTACCAGCGCCCTGGGCGATTACACCTTCGTATACAATAAATGATGATTTCATACTGCAAATATTAGATTAAAGTGACGAAATTGGATAATTTTAGTAGTTAATAGTATTTAGTGGTTTTTGTAATTGGAAGTTGTTTGAGTACTCAATTTAGAGAATTTACTAGTATGAAGGTCTCATTTAGTGAGCGAGGGACAGAAAAGTTCGCCTGCGGCGCCCCTTTTTGTTCGGCGCCCCGGGCGGTCGCCCAACTCCCTCCCCCTAACGCCGCTACTGATAATTATAATCATTTATTTACCCAAGAAGCTATAGGTTCCTGATTCCTCAGTTAAAGAAATAATAATATACAGTACAATCAATAACATAAATATAAATAATAATATAGCATATATAATTAACATTACAAAATAACATTAAGAAAGGGCGGGCTCTGCCTGGGAGAGAAAAAACCGGCGTAAAATAACGCTTGTCAACGCACTTGTTACCTAAATCTGGCGCTGCCATGGGTAGCGTAAATATTTACATCAGGCGATCCTTCTGCTTGTTTACCGGAATCAATAAAAATAAGTATATGATATTTTATGGATTTACATAAATACAAAAGACTTGACCACCCACGGAACTGATATTCTATACGACTAAATTTGTCATACACCATACATATTAAGCAATTCTCTGGTTATGAAAAAATTAATTTACTACCACACAAAATTTTATATAAAAATTTGTAAACAGTAGCGGACTGCCTGTATATTATTATGTAAAAATATGTTATAGGAATGGGGCGGTCATGATGAGCACATAGAAAATATAAATCCACATATTGTGGAAATGTCTTTGTTATTTGCTAATTTGTATTTTGTATTATTTTAGTTGAATAATAAATAAATAAATAAATAAATTCCATTTCTGTTTTTAACGAGAAGTAAAGTGACACAATGGATTCTTTAGTTAGGAAACCAATTACAAATGATGGGACTACAAAACAAAAGCACTAAAAAGCGCTAAAGGGAAGGAAGGTGTCAAAAAGCGACACGCTCGACACCTTCTTGACACCATTTCAAGGAGTGTGTCATGCTTTGACATGTAACTATATCGTTTATCACAGCGTGTTAAGAAGGAGCTATTAGTTCTGTGGAAGGACTAAGATTGTTAGGCCCACACGCGCAGATCTGGGTTACAGTTAACCGTGGGTTAAATATCATGCATTCTCTTACTTACGAAGAACTAGAGAGATAACATAATATTCAACTCAACTTTGACCCAGGTCTGTGCAAGTGGGCCTTAGAGAACTATAGTATATATATGTATAGTCTGCCACAATATTGCTTCAGTCTTGCTAACAGCACCGACAGGTGAACCTAGGAGTTCAGCCCGTTAACAGCTAAAGTAGCTATAGCGGCCACAACTTTATACAATGAGTCACGCTCTAAATACATAAACTCCTACTACCTGTATAACCAATGTCGCTCGGAGTTCTGATAAATTTAAAAAATAAAAGAATCACAATAATATTTATCCAACCGGGAGTTGAATCCATCACATTTCGAATTTTCGGAAAAAGCAAAATATATACATCCGCAAACCAAACTGCCAATCGGATTGACATAATAAAGTCAAAATTATTAATATGTTGCACGACGAAAATGCGCAGTTTTCTAAGGACAAGACTTACGAGTAGCTAGATCGATTTTTCTCCCCCGAAATTTCCTGCTTACTAAATATCATGGTAGTACTTGCAGCCGTTTTCTAGAAACCGATTATATATGTATGTGTATATACTGGAACGACTTTTATGAAATTTGGCACAGATGTAGAGTAGACTACGGGAAAGGATATACGCTACTTTTTAGTGCGGCAAATCGTACGATTCCTACGGGTTATCCTTGTAACCTTGTAAAGTTGTAAAGTTGCTTCGTGCGCGCAACCTACAAACTTGTAAAGTCGCAGGCAATATACGTATGTAATATAGTTGACTCGTCACAAATCTCAGCCCACGAAACCAGCAGCTTACTGACAATAACATAACGGGACCGCGGCCATCATCATATATTACGCGATAACTCTTGTATATTAGCCAATTTGTTTGATAAGTTGTATTTATGGTCTATTTCAGGATAACAAGGGCTTTTAATGTACTGCCGGGAATCTAATTCATAAGGAGGTTGACCGTTGTCATAGTTTTTTGTTTTTATGTTTTTACTGTTATCATTATGATACAACTCAAGATCAAACTGACATGTCATTGACAATTATTGTATTGAATGTCGTCATTAAAATACAAATAAATTATGAGATTACTCTACATGCTCAATAGTTATATTCTCCGATTGTACACTATTATGCCAGCCGCCAGGTATAACTGTAGTTAAGGAATCGCATAATTTCGCTGTTGTTTTCCTCTCTGAATTTATAAGTAAAATTATCTAATTTATTTTATATTATTAACATCATAAATACGTGATTATATAAGTTACGACTTAAATAATCATGCCTAATCCGTTGAACGAATTTTCATGTGGTTCAGCTATAAAACAGAACATGTGGAAGGACGTAAGCAAATTTTATCCAGTAGGTCGATTCTGCTAATTACATATTACAATAATACAGTGACGATGCAGTCTCGATATGTTAAAGCGGCAAAATGGTATTGTCTTAAACTTGGAAGTAAATTGAAAGTCTAAGTTACATACGAGACTTGGGATTCTCGCAAACAGTTCCCGCGCTATTAAATAAAATCCACTGATTTTCTTTTTGCGCCAACATTTCCTTAGTTTTCATAATTATATTATTATAATAAATAATTTTTACACTAATAAAAAAATTAATGTATCGCTGAAAGACATTTCAAAACTTATATATATAGCTAATGGTGACTGGGCACGCCTGTGCCTTATACGGTCCGAACTGGACTATTGCGCAAACTGTTACATTACACCCGATACTTACTTCTGTTAGGAAATTGTATTGTTCTAAGATCTAGATTATAGATAGCGAGCTATTATGTCACTAGTTTTTAAGAGACAACACATATTTATACAATATATTGTGAAAATTGAGTGTTTCGTTCATCAGCTCGTCCAACAAGATCTCTTTCTAATGGGACGAGATGACGATTTTAAATTTTTATTATTTTTTCCGTTCGTAAATTATCGGATCGACCCGATGATAAGAGAGCATATGAGTTTTTACGGTCACAAAACTCTACAAGCAGTGTTTCAGGAAATCCAACATTCCTCACATTTAGCTTGTTGCTGATAAATGACACAGTCAGTCGAGCACCTTCACATTAAAAAAAAGCACATTGGACGTTTTGTAACCGCTTTAAAAATAACCTAACCAAGAGCATGTCAGGACATGTTTACGGAGGGTTCCGTGACATGTCCTATCAACGCGCAATCTACCTATCAAAAGTTATTGTCCGATTTCGCTCAAGAGGGGGGGGGGGGGGGAGATCAACTTATAAACCACTTTGGAGGCCGATTACTCGAAAATGGTTGAATTTGTAAAAGGATAATAAATCTATAAATAATATAGGATATAAATCTTGTCTTTATTTTAAAATAAACTATTCAACGATACCCGATGAGATAAAACAAAAAAAGTTTTTCATCCCCACTTCACATATATGGAGACTTGGACCCCTAAAATGTAAAATTTTATGATGCTGAACCGAGATCTATACACAATCTTTAACTTTACCAGATTTCATCAATTTATATTCGTAACTATAGAAGCTAGAAGCGCGGACAGACAGAATGACAGGCAGACAGACGGACGGACAGAGCGACACTATCCTTGATTATTACGGAACCCTAAAAAGTCGCACCCATAAACAAAATAAAAATATAAGATTGTGCAACTGTCATTCCCATTCCGAGCAATGGTTGGTAGAGATAATCAATAACTTTTTTATCAAGTTTTATATGAATATTCGCTGATATGCGACCTATGCCGTTGTAATCCTGATGTAATTACGCTTACAATCAACCTAATTTTATCTTTGGTCGCCGTGGGTAATTGCTTCATAGTAAAAATCCCAATGTGCTTCCCGTGAAAAGTTCTCGTAAGACTTAAACTCATTTGAACGCACCAATTCAGCTAACAGATAGAGATCAGTTCAAAACAGGTAGCGGTAACTAGATAATATCCACCGTGGAAAACATTCTAACATACACACCACACGGTGTCACGTTACGTGTTATGTGTCCAGTTTTGTGAGGTACTTCAAATGCATGGGAATTTTGAAATATGCAGAAAGCTATTTGAGTTAACGTGTCTAGAGCTTTAACCATAAGTTCGGAGTCTAACAAAAAGTTTCTGAAACAAAGAATTAAGCAAAATAGCAAAATATATAGAAGCTGTATATAATATCTGTACTTCACTTATTAGCATTCACAATTATGTAGAGAATTTTATGTCTTATTTACCTTCATATATGACTTGTATTATGAATAAATTTACAAAACTTGCGCATATAATATTTTCCGATTGTCCTCGCATGTCGACAAATCTACAACTTATTCGTAATGGTGCTCTCACACTGCCGTTATATAACGTTTACAAACATTTTCTAACAATAAAACATTTACTAACAAATGTTAACAATTGTTACATTTTGTTAGGGACTGTTAGATGTTATATGTGCTCCTACACCGATGGAAAATGTTTACTAACATTTTTAAACTGACATTGTCTCGCAGTTTGGTTTCCTGTTCTGAGGCGTCTACACGAAATTGGAAGAAGATTTGCTCTTTTGAGTAGCTTTTATTTTTTGTTTAAAAAAAAAGAAAAAGCGCTATTATTGGATGCGCAAAACGCTAAAAGCCACCTGAATAAAATGTTCACAAAGAAAAGATAACAAATGTTTTATTTTGTTACAATTCGTTAACTAACAACTTTGTTTAAAAGTGTTTACTAACATTAAATAACATGAAAACATTTTTTAACATTTGTGATCAAATGTTTACATATCATAAACATTTTCTAACGGCAGTGTGGCACCATAACATCCTATATGGAGGATGATTCCAAGATAAAAATAGATATCAAGGAGCGTAATCAGTTTTCGATTCTCGTTCAAAGAATGTACAATATATAACATGTCACTTTAAATTATGACCAGATTATCATATAAAATACTTAAATTCTATTCATATTACGCGTGGCCGATACTGCGCGCCGGGCGCTTGAACTTTAAAGCCGGCGTTGTATGGCATTATGATGTTGTCCATGCGCAGTGCGAGTTGTCAGGAAATGTTAATCTTGTTATTTTTCTGTAAATTACCATTTTTTTTCGTTGTGCATTTTGTCAATACTTTTGTGTTTGTTGTTTGTTTGTTTGTTTGTTTGTTTGTTTGTGTGTGTGTTGGGTTAAATATTTCATTCGGATAACTATACACCCTGTAAATTTTTGAAAATAGTGAGCTTCGATTTCGTTATCGCGTTCCTTCAAACGTTCCTCCTTCATTTAGTGCAGTCGTAAAGTGGTTGATGGCGAAGTTTACGAGTGAGTCCGCAGCGACGCATCAAAGGACGTGACGATGATACTGCAAATTTATATCAACAGACATAAAATACAAGTGGAATAGTAAATCCCTATTCTTGTAGTCTAGGTAAAACCTACTTATCTACCCTTTATATATTCTTCTACAATAGATTGACTTACATAGTTACTGCCTAATTCTCAGACGCTCTCAAAGTTAGAGGCATTCTAAATCACTCAATTACAAGGACAGACAGCAGGGGTGTAGCTACCGCTGTATCAGCCGTATCAATTTTATGGGGTCCCCAGCAAATTTTTACTGTTACTAGGACCCCAAAAAATTTTTGATACGGGGCCACCTAAGGCTCGCTACGCTACTGAAAGAGAACCACTTAATCGTTTGAGTTGCTCGCCCATAAGGCTGCACTAGTCGGTTTTTTCTCTCTACAAACGTTCTTGGTGTTTACTCTAAAGTCAAACATTGTAGATATAAATTTTAGCGTAAAATCGATTTTTATTACACTTGTCAAGGTTGGTATGTGCTTATATTTCCAAAATATATAGTAGCTTAGGTATAATAGCAACCAAACATCGGATTTTTAACGCAACTTTGACCGTAAATAAAAAACAAACGAAGAATTAAAATAAAAAACAATCACACACCGACACAGTTTGATTGTTCAGCAATTGAGATAACTTTACTTCAGACAATAATATTATATAGTTTTTTCATAAAACATAACAGGAGCTGAGTGTCGATTTGCGTAATTTGAGGACGCCTTTTCTAAAATACTTTACAAAGCGGTATAAACGTGTGCACTATAGCTTTTCTTATAAGTATAGATTACTATTTTATGGGTATATCTTTTTTTCCCCGATGCTAGGTGTAATAACATGCATTTTCCCCGCGCGCCGCGATGAGTTCGAGCCGTTGACTAGCGCACTCTTAAGTTAATAAATAACATCTGAGGAAGGCAAGGCAAGTGGCTCCAGGATATGTCCCTCAAAATGAGTTCGCCATACTTTCAATACTAAAGACGTATTTTTTGAATTTTTAAATCTTATATTAACTCCATTCACAAAAATTACTTTTATTAAAAAATAACACAATAGATGGAAGCTTAAAAAATGCTATTAATACTTGGTTTGATTAATGTTCAATGCTCTCTCACAATTGCCGGACTCTAAATTGGAATATCCTTTGAGTGATGAGATTCACGGCTGATTACTCGCAGTGTTACCAACCTCTCAATTTTTTTCTCCCTAAACATAAATAAAAATTAACCAATAACCCCTGAAATCGCTACAAATAGTTGAGAATCTCCTGTATTTTTTATGATTAAGAATGTTATAAATACTAAATAAATAAATTAATTTTAGTACCGAAGCAAATGACAATAAAAATTAATGTTCTGTAATAAAATTGTGTCATTTATACATTATAGATGAGTAAAAACTTAAAAACCCCTAAAACCCCAGAGTGGCAGAGTAGTAGAGTTTTTCCCTCCTAATTTAGGGAAATACCCCCTCAGTTGGCATCACTGATTAGTTGTGAATTCGGGTGTGGTATGCTGTTTGGCACACCAAGCATCACACACCCCATTGCTTTGTAGCGCTCCAAGGATCTTCGAGTATTATTAAGTCATTTGCATTTCAAAGTTTTTCATTTAGCTTATTCATACTATATAATATGTATACGCGAAGGAAAAACTTTGTACTCCTTTTTACGGCAATTGTGCGAACGGAGGATGTATGAAATTTGGCACAGTTAGAGCTTATGTGGAGGAAGTTGTGCAGGAAGTGTATTCGTTTTAGATATTGCTTAGAAACACTTAATTTATAAAATTAAGTTGCACACTCTACCTTACTACTTTGCGTTTAAATATAATAATATATATTAATAATAACAGTAGGTATTTTAATACGATTTTCAATCTTTCTTTATCTAACATTCCATAGACAACATTTACATATTTTTATTAGGTATTTATGAGGCAAAAGAACCCTCAAAAAGTTGAAACTTAAAAAATAAAATCCTACTACTACTATAAATACTGCTATTACTGTAAATGTGAACGTTTGTGAGGATGGATGGATGGATGGATGGATGTTTGTTACTCTTTGACGCAAAAATTAAAGAACGGTTTTTGTTGAAATTTGGTATAGTAGTAGTTTCGGCTCTGGATTAAAACATAGGCTACATTTTATGCCGAAAAAGTACAGTGATCCCGTGGGACAGGTAGTGTATTTCCGCGAGTGGAGCTGCGGGCAAAGGCTAGTTTGAATTTTAATCGAACTAGCTTTTGCCAACGGCTCCGCTCGCGTAAATAAATTATTCCACGAGAACTTTTCGGAATAAAATGAAATCCAGAGAATAAACTACTACCGTACCAAATTTTAAGACAATCGATTCAGTAGTTTTTGCGTAAAAGGGTCGCAAACATCCATCCATCCTCGCAAACCATCACATTCATAAGATAGTAGCAGGAAGTAGGATTTCGACCACCTGCCGACCTCTAGTAATACACTAGAGAACATAATATTTCCTCCTAATCGACAGTTCCGTAACTAGCTACTGCAGTGTTAATGCATGTCACGACCGTAATCACAGATTATTGTTATTTTAACAAACATTCCTTTTCTTTACGATGTACATTTGCAGCTTGATACAGTAACGAGCACCGTAGTCCAATGATATAGAGTGAATTTTGGAATGCAATAAATGTACCGTTGCACATATTATGTTCCTCGTGAGTTTATTTAGCTCTCGAAAACGATACTTCGCTGTACATACGGTTTCAAGTGTCAAGAATTCTGTTGTTTCTGTTGAATCTGTTCACATTCATTTTAATCTCAACGTTAACATTTAACTATAATATTAAATACAACAAAATTAATTTGTTATTAAAAAATCGGTTGTCTGTAAAGTCGGCTTACTGACGATATTTGAACGTGACAACGTCATGTTTATAGTGCGCGCGGAACTAATTGGCCGCGCCTTAGGTAGGCGTGTTGCCGCCGCGAAGTCCGGCGCCGAACTGAGTAATAACATTAAAGCGCCCCCGCCTCTCCGACCCACCGCTCACATACCTAAGGCGCGGCTAGCTGAGGTAACGGCAATGCGTCATATTTAGCGAGGTAACGCTGGTAACAGGTAACGCATGAGTCATGTTTTTTCGTGCGTGCAGCCGGCTCCATCAAATTATTAGACGTTACCACGTCAATAGCTGACCCGGAGAACTTCGTACCGCAATATATTTTTTTAAAACCTAGGTAACACTGAAAATGTTTAAAAAATGAAAAACGGCTTAATGTAGAAAGTTGCCAATACTTTTATTGTTTTTCGAAGTAATCTCCGTTCCTCTCTACACATCGTCGCATTCGATGGAACCACTGAGAAAAGCAGTGGGCCCATTCTTCCTTAGGGGTCTCTTCTATGGCATTTTCGTACGCTTTCACCGCATCTTCAGGGCTCGTAAAGCGAATACCTCGAATTTTATCTTTAGTTCTTGGGAATAAATGAAAGTCGCAGGGCGCCAGGTCAGGACTGTATGGCGGATGACTCATTATCACGACACCTGCCATAGTTAAATATTCAACAGTCTGTTTTGCGGAGTGCGCTGAAGCATTGTCGTGGTGAAGGAGGATCCTGCTTCGAGGGCGCTGCTGGCGAATTTTTTCCAAGACAACAGGCAAACAGCGATTGACTACCAGTCTGCAGTAACTGTCCTTCCATCTTCTAGCACAACTGTCGCGAAATGACCTTTCCGACCAAAGAATGAGGCAATCATCTTTTTTACTTGACTTCTTCCTTTCTTTACCTTAGTTGGCCGATCCTCGAAAGGAAACACCCACTGAGCTGATTGTCTTTTGGTTTCCGGTTCGTAGCAATATATCCAGCTTTCATCACCTGTGACGATGTCAAATAACAGCATTTGAGTCACCGCCGTTGAACTTATCTAACATTTGGCGACACCAGTCCATGCGAAGGTGTTTCTGGTCGTCGGTTAAAGTCCATACTTTCTCCATCCATCCTGGAGTGTACTGGAGTGAGTGGAGGAATCCATGTGGTACATAGCTTCCTGACGCCTAAGTGTTCATGTAATATTTTTTGAACTTGACTTATACCAATGCCTATAGGCTTGCCCGTATATGCTGATAGGTCACTCTCTTATCTTCCTCTATCATGCGTCGCACAGCACTGATGTTATCTTCAATAGTCGCTGTTAAAGGACGTCCCTCACGCGGATCATCATTGAGATTGCTACGTCCACGCTTAAACTCGTTAAACCAATTGTAAATAGTAGCACGAGATGGGGCTTCATTAAGAAATGCTAATCGTAGCCTATCATAGCTTTGTTGTTGAGTAAGCCCACAACGAAAGTCATAATAAATCATTGACCGAAAATTTTCTCGCGTTAGGTTCATTTTCACGTGTAACAAGAGTTTTAGATTTGCCGCCAATTCACAAAAACAAATGACAAATGAATGCAATATAACATTAGGTTACCAAAGAGTTCTAAAATTGAAATACAAAAAAAGTTTCATTAGCAATGTTTCTAACTGGCCAGTTCTAAACATTTTCAGTGTTACCCACGTACATTGAAGACGTCTCAAAGTCTTCTGTCTCATTCGCACACTCCCTTTCGGAGATTTTTAAATATATGCTATAATTTTTTTTTCATACAGACCTTCTCCTGACAATAATGAACACATAAAAGAAAAAAATATTCAACTTGGTGCAGTCATTTGGAAGTTATGCGCGTACAAACATTTCGGCAATTAATTTTTATTTATTTAGATTATTATAGGTAACTGACTTTTAAATTGATAGTTTCTTTGTTTACGTTTTGATTAAATTGAGTTTGAGCGGATGATTATGTCCTTACATCTGGGGTATGGAGGGTAGAGGAAAGGAGGACTATCTCTCTAAGGCAGAAAAGCTAAAAAGTGTCCGACATAAGTAGTTAAATAATAGTTCCAATTATGGCGCCGTAATGGCGCTAGAGTCAGAACAGGGTGTGATATGAAGTTAGCAATAAGAAGTGAAGTTAGTGGACTATTTAATTATTTTTTTTACTGACTTTAGTAGATTGCTAAGTTCATTCGGAAAATCATGAAAATTCTAATAAAAAGTAATAAAAAAAAATAAAAAAATCTACTCGCGTAGTCGAAAATATTTTTATAAATATAACTGAAGAAGAGATAAGATTTAATTCTCTGTTTAAATTTTGCCGCTTTACCCTCTTGTGACCGGAGCGCCACCCCTATTTAACACTTTTTTGCGGACACTTTTTCATGTATGGAGATAGTCCTCCTTTTCTCTACTCTCCATAATCTGCGGGTAAAATATGTAAGATATAATTATATGAACAATGTTCAATAATATGCAAAGACTAAAAGCACAGAACAGAAACAGCTTTCATAGAACGATCTAATTCGATCCAAAATTGAAAATTTTCACGTCCCCTCAACGGCTTTCATTTTTTCCATACAATCATGGACACACTGTATGCTTGTCTACTACAAGTGTGTCCATGATTTGATGCAATCAATCGAGAGCTTACCATGTAGCTGTTTATCTGTTTGTTCTTTTGCTTTAATCTGCGCTAGAAGACTGTCTAACCTACTAACTCCAAGTGCTTAATTCACCAACGCCTGTCGATGAATTTCGTTGATTAAATATTATGATATCTCTCTCGTTTTTCGTTTCAATAAAAGAGAAGGCATGATATTTGGACAAACTACTAGCACTAACAGGCGACAGGCGTTGGTGAAATTACCTAAGCTAAGCCCACTGTATGGAGGGAGAAGGCTCGGCTAATCCTTAAATTGAGAATCTTCTCATCTGGAATTTACGTAACTAAATTCCAGGATATAAAAATGTGACTGTATTCTTTAGGTTTTTTTTTACACTTTTTTGTAACTAATTTTATAAAAATTACAAAACTACACATATATGTTTCCTTTTATTACATTAATCAAGTAATAATTCCTCAATATTTCAGAATATATAAATTAAACTAAATATATTTTACACGCAGTCGTCTCTCTAACTGTGCTAGGGGCTGGTATTATAATGGTCCACGTCGAAACAGACCTTCGAATCAAGTCGTAGACAATGACATCACTACCTAAGACTGTGGGCTAATCTCAAACTAAATTAAGTCTCTATTATCCGAACAATTGCATTAATTAACAACACGTCGTGCTTTACACAACTATTTGTTAGTTTGTTTCTGACTGACTATTTAGGTAGTGACTATGTTTCTGACTATTTATTGGTTTGTAACTAAGTATGATGTATGGCGGGTGCGCCATGCCAAGGCCACGCGTGGGCCCAGCGAATGTTGGCGCCGAATCATGCTCCGGTATGCCGATTTGACTAACAAAATATGTAGATAGACATTATATTTTCTACGCGCAAATGCTACACGGATACGAAAGGGAACAGAGCCTAAAGTCAAGTTGTCATCGGTAATTACAAAAATATAGAGGATTTGACATAAGCATCGCTAAGTCAGATAGCGATGCTTATGTCACTTAGCAGTTAGCAATGCATAAGTCAAATCCCATACATTTTTGTTTTCTAACTTCGTCAGCATAATTAGCGATGGCAACGTGGCTAAAGTCTCCGTACCTTTAAACAACCGAGAACTCCATTCGAAAACCTTCCAAAGGGAGTACGTAGAAGATCAGGAAGGTAGCCATGGAATATCTGCAACAGTGAGGCTATTCTGTAACAAACGGTAAAGTTTAAGCCGTAGAAATTGTTACAGAATAGCAATAGAATATTAATTATTATATTTATACGTGAATCAAAAACTTTAAGTACAGTTTTACGAGAATTGTGAACTCCGGAAGTGTATGAAATTTGGCCGGTTGATAAGAAAGCTATTTAAAAAAATATATCACAGAAATACATAAAATGAATTAAAAATAACAACATCACACTGATCATTATTAACACATATTACCGTGGGTTTGATAGATACAATTTTAATTAATATTATTTAAAATGTATGCTAGGGAAATAATATTAATATGGATATAATATTAATTAAACTGTATGGAATTGATTTCCGCAAAGTAACGCCTGATTCTAATAAATAATTTTGTTACACGTTGACTTTTGCCAATCTGTCACAACATTTTCATTTTTTTGTTTTTTTTTTTTGCTTGAGAAGCTAAAGAACCCTTATAAAGATTGAATTTAAATATTATAAGAATGGATTTGATGACTACATCTTAAATATTTAGTTTCATTAATATACACAGAAATATTGAGGCATAAGTACTTGGTAATTGTAACAAAATAATCTTTTATGTGTAGCTTATATAAGATTAGATACTTATATCTAAAAAGTACTAAAAAGTTCAATTTTTTTTTGCTAAATTAGTAAACAAAACCTACATCATTAGTTTACCTACATCATAATATACAAAAACATTAATTATGAACTTAAACACACAAATATCGGAGATATTTACAAATATGTTCCTGCGGCCGTATAATTCATACACTTTAACCTAGACGTGACGTCACAGCTAGGTACGACTTATCGAGCGTTTTCACGAGACTTGCGAAATTTTTTATTCAAATCGCTGAACCTTTGAAGATATTGACTTTTGATATACTGTTTCTTCTGAGAAGTTACTCATATTCATTTATGTAAAAAAAAATAGTTCTAGCCTATAGTTATGAGCGAATTTCAACCACAGGGCGACCTTTTGTATGAAATAGTGATATATTATGTGCAATGTCGTACAAAGAATACTACAAGCTAGCTTAAAACTTCTATTTTGCAACACTTATTTCCACCTTTGCAATTTTGCGATTTGCAAAGACTTAAAAATTTTAAAAGCATGATGATGATGAGAGACACATGATAATAATAATGGGCACAAATATGAAGGGATTTTAAATTGAATTATTAGCTGTGATGAAAAGTGGATCCTGTACGATAATCGGAAACGCTCATCGCAATGGCTGAACCCTGGCGAACCAGCCAGAGCCTGCCCCAAGCGAAAATTGACTCAAAAAAGTTACTTGTGAGCGTTTGGTGGACTAGTGCTGGTGTCATTCACAACAGCTTTCTTAAATCTGGCCAGACGATTACGGCATGTGTCTATTGCCAGCAACTGCAAATCATGATGGAAAAGCTAGCTGCTAAACAACCGAGGTTGGTCATTCGCTCTAGGCCACTGCTGCTTCAGGACAACGCTAGACCACACACTGCACAACAGACGGCTACCAAATTAGAGGAGCTTCAATTGGAATGTCTAAGACATCCACCATACTCCCCGGACCTTGCTCCAACAGATTACAATTTTTTTCGAAATTTGGATAACTTCTTGCAAGGTAAAAAATTCAACTCCGATGGGGCAGTCCAAAGCGCCTTCAAAGATTTTGTTGATTCCTGTCCGAATGGTTTTTTTAGTAAAGGAATCAATGAACTACCTATAAGAGAGCAAAAGTGCATAGACAGCAATGGTATATATATACATTGATTAAATAAATATATTATGTTTAAGAAAAATCGACTTTATGTTCCTCCTTTACAAATGCCAATTTCATATGTAATGACCTAATATATTACAAAAGCTCCGAAGTATGTAGTCACGTGTCACGACTCACGTGGTATACGTAACGTGACCATTTATTTTTCTTGCTAAAGTAGGACATCAGTGGGACACACCGTGCACTTCTGTTTTTCTCATCTACCGGTCAATAGCAAAATTAGGTGCGATTTTTTTTAATCGACCGTACTAAGTCATTGAACTGTTGAAATATGTGGGGATCCCGATAGCGCGATTCGGGATTGTGGCTCTAATTGGTCCGCCACATAACTTTCTCTAAGTACATATTGTCACTAAAGTCAAAACGCAACATTACACCGCCAAATGCAAAAAATTATACTTTAATTACTAAAAAGTCTAGGACATATTGCAGAACAAACTTTACTACCCATTATTATTACAATTATAATATAGACCTCTACATCTATAAATTTTATATATTTGAACTCCCGCAGTCAAAACGCCATCTATTATCACGTAGAATATTACCTTAAAAACGCAGTGTTTTACATAATAATTATTTTATAGAGAACAGCGATATCCTAGGACAAGGGAACGAGTCGGAAAAAATTTGCTGACTGGCAGCATATGTCGCTGAACGGCCTCTACATCGCGGTATCGAAAACGCCAAGCGTTTGTATTATGAGTCTCACGTATATTTTTAAGTTATTTTTCGGTCTGTTGACAAAAGCGGGACAATTTCAGCCTTGCTGAGGACAGCGAGACAGGCGGCCTGAATGCGGGACTGTCCCGCCAAAAGCGGGACGTATGGTCACATTAGGTATACGTTATACGTACGTCAATATTATATAGGTAAGCTCTTATCAATTCTGAAGATATTTCAAGCACCTCAAGTTTTAATTTATCTCCACGCTTCAGAGCGCTTACATAACAAATTGAAATAGCTTCTGGATACGATGAAGCTGGGAATCACATTTTGTTCCACGAACGAACATTACAAATACAAAATATGCTTTATTCCCGAAAAACACACACTAGTTATGACGGATCCCCATACTAAGCATAGCCTGTATCATTAATAGGCTAGATTCTTGGATACTCTAGAGTAGTCAACGTATGTTTTCCTTCACCATTTGAAGACATTTAATAATAATTGTATATCCACACATTTCTTCAAGTTAAAAATACATTTCTGTTTACAGATTTTTCTATCCTAAACCTAAAAAGAATTTCTTGTGCAAAAAATTTAAGGTATATAAAATTACGCCTCAATTTATTCTAACATCTTTGCTATTCTCTGGAGTCTGGTCTCCCCTACTTCCCGTAGCAAAGCCACATCCTTGCATACTTGTAGGAGTTATAAGGCTTTACACAAGGTATTAAGTAGTATAAGTGTAGTATATAATAATAATTATGTTGGATAACTCTAGTAGTCCACCTTTCTAGAGTTTCTTTTAGAAAATATTGTTAGCCACATTACTTATTACTAGAGATCGCCCTGTGGTCCAAATTCGACCACAATTCAAATTTAAATTTTTTAGTTTCAATTTTCACGGTTCTATTGCTTTTTAGATACGCGATAAAAATGTGTAAATTTTTTTTATATGATATTTATAGTGCCGAATTTATACATTTACCGCCCACAGGCTATTCAGTTTTTGTACTGCCCCCGCGCCCCCAAATTCCTTCTCAAAATTACTCTTCTTATACTAATCAAGACAACAAAAATTGTAGTATTTTACAATTGGCCTGGTTCAAATTAGTACCAAATAGCTATTTTAAAGTGTGTATTCTTTAAATAAAAACAACAGCGAAAAATATATTATAATGATAGTATTATGTTTTTAATGTTGGAAGCGAGTGAGTGGAGCGAGTGAGCAAAAATTTCTCTAATTTCGCAGGATAAAATTGGATAAATCAACTTTTTTTTCATTTGTACTGGTTTTATTTGTAACAAATACCTATCTGAAAGGGTTTATTCTTTGGAATAATCAACAGCGCAAAATAGACCATAGACTACTAAATATTAGAAATAACATTATTATGTTCTGTATGTTGCAAGCGAGCGAGCGGAGCGAGCGAGCAAAAATGTCTCTAATTTTGCAGGTTTCTATTGGATAAATCCCTATGGACCAAAACAAATGACACACAGTAACACACTGTCAAAATCTGCAGAGTCGCATATTTTTTCAAATAAAAAGAATTAGCCGCCGTCCGCCGCGTCATCTAAAAATATATTTAATTACATTGTATATTATAATATTGAAACGTTTTTAGAATATTTTCTTTTTCCTACTTGGTGAAAATTTGTTTTACAACATCGCACTACTAATTTAAAATCATTAAAAATAACTAATTCGTACATTAGTTTTAATTGCATGGAAAATATATACAGAGCAATATTAATACATACAGGAAATAAAATATTTACAAACTATACAAGTAGGTAAGTTCTAAAAAACAATAATAACTACTCCAAAACTTAAAATGCTACAAAACAAAGAAATCTCCCAGGTCGTCCCCACCAGGCAGAGTACCTAGAAGGCTTAGAGAGTTTCCTCGCTGGATTGCGATACTTATTCTCTGGGCCAGGTAGGTGCCGGCTCTGGGGTCTCGGGTGGCCTCAATGAGTTTTTTGGAGATTTATCTGAAAACCCCAAACGGTTCAAATATGAGATCCCCACTAAGGTTTTCATATTTGCGCCGCTTGAGGTTTTCCGCCTGATTGGCGGCCGCACCTGCAGAACTCGAGGTGCCCTGGACATGGGACGGAGCAAGTGACGACGCAAGTAGCGTCCATACAAGAGCCCGTCCCACTCTCCAAGGGACCAGGGTCATACCGTCTGGTCTCTTGCCACGCGCCAAACCAGAGGGTTTTTTTTCCATCCCCCTAACATGATCAGGGCTTGTTCATTACTGTTTTTTGGTTTTTCATTCTTTTTAATTTTTTATTTCTTTTTTCCCTTACATTATTTATAGTTACATTTTTTAATAACATCCGTCTTTTCTTTCTTTTTAACAAAACTAGAGGGTTTGTGAAAAAGTATTGTCAGGCAATTCGCTACAAGCACTAGTTGCGCTCCAGGCGTCCTTGGCCTCGTCCAGAAAGGGAACTGTATTGGAGTAGGATGGGTGATGTAGTATTTTGGAGATAAGACTATTGTTCGCGTGGACTGAGGACAAGAAGGCCGGAAGCGCTATGTCAGAGGGCTTTCGAACACCCAGGCCACCGAACCTAACTGGAAGCGTTGCCTGAGTCCATGCGCGGTCATCGAAATTTGTGTTCAAAATATTGGAGAGCGTTAGTCTTATGGTATCATCCAACTGTTTGAGAAGTTGAGGGAACTTTCACAGTTGACAACACCGTAACACATATGTCAATTTAGGTACGAAAATGCAAAAACGGATTAGAGTAAAGGCCATGTGACAGTTAATTTGGAGGAGGCGGTCTAAAGTTTCATTAAAATTTTGTATCTATCAAGTCCGGGAGAGATTCGTCTAAAATAGGTGAACCCAAAAGGAAGAGCGAATCCTTGTTAATGACAGACAGTTGTGGAGCTATTTATTTAAAGCTGGATATAATCGCGTTTCTATCCCCACAACTGTCTGGCACAAAAAGTTCGCACTTACCTAGGTTCAGCTGCAGACTTATTTTTTGGAACTCGCAGATCAGAGTGCGGAAGTCTGATAATACATGGGTGCATCGCTTCCAAGGGTCCCATCATCCAAATACCAAACATTAAATTTTGACTTTAGAAGCTCGATGACCGGGTGTTTAGCAAGGCTGAAAATTGCTGGACCTAGAGGGTCGCCCTGTTGGCAGCCCATTTCGGATGAGATGAGGTGGTCTTTGTAAATGAGTTTGGTGGGGTCGTTGTAATACTGGAGCAAAAATGGTAAAATGGCAGGTACTTTAGATTTAATTTGGGATAACATGGCACCTCGGTCAACTGAGTTGAAAGCGTTTTTGACATCGACCTTCAGAAACACATCATCACCTTGATTGTGAATAGCTGTCCTGAAAGAGTGAACGGCGGCCTCACAACCCCCTTTGCAGGCAAAACCGAGCTGTTTTGGCTGGAAGTATGACGCGAGGGAAGTGATCCATTTTTCAAGCTAGTTTGGCTGTAAGGCGCCGGTATGTGGAGCCGACAGCAATCGGACGAATGCCACCATCTCTCTTCCTCAAGGAGCAGAGGTTAGCTCCATACAGAATGTCCACGATATCTGATGCGACCCCTCCACGTAGCATCAGGTTACACAGATTTGTAAGTTCATGCAGGAGCTTCTCGCCGGTCTCCCCGCAGCAACCGCTGGTGAGGTCCTTCAGATGCTGAGGGGTGAGACCGTCGAGGCCGCCAGCTGAACCCGGAAGAAAGGACATGATGGCTCCGCGTACTTTGTCTGTCGACGTTTGTAGTGGTGGTAATGCGTCATCGGCCTCCGCCAACAGCCTCCGTGGTCTAGTGGTTAGAGCTTGGCTCTCGACTCAGAGGTCGTGGGTTCGATTCCCGCATTGGAACTAAAAAAAAAAAAATGTTGTTTCCAAGTTTGGTTAGGACAATTCAGGCTGATCACCTGATTGTCTGACAAGAAAGATGATCCATGCGTCGGATGGGCATGTAAAAAGTCGGACCTGCGCCTGTTCTCTCGCCAGTCGTGTCGGTTATCCGTCCCACTGGGTTATGAGAGTAAAAGGAGGAGAGAGTGCTCTTGTGTACTGCGCACACACTTGGGCACTATAACAAAACTCCTGCGTAGCTGGCCTGGTTTCAATGAAACAGGCCACCGTCACCGAAATCGGTGGGGGAGCTATTATAATAATGCGTCATCGGAAACTGTGAAAGGATTGGATTGTGATGGATGTTTGTTTTGCAGGGCGATGAGGGTTTCCGGGCAGTCGGGAGCGACCGTGTCATTAGAAAAAAGGAGCCGCGCTGCACCTTTAATGTCTCCCTCACTTATTTTATTTTCCACAGTTTTCACGATGTTATGTTTGACCGAGGAATGTGAAGAAAAATTTGGGTTGAGGTCAATGTCCGAAACACAATTCTTTTTGATTCTTGAAGTGAGGGAGGCATTGTTGAGCGGATCTCTAGTGATATGTAGAAATCGGTAGGGAAAGGTGAGTAGATTTTCCTAGGCTTGCCTTGAGTTCTCCAGCACTGTGTCGCGTATTGTCTCGGCAAGCTTCTGGGCTACAGTCACTCTGGCACCCCTGGGGATCCGTCTTAGAACTGGTACAAAACGTTTAAATTTGGATATTTCTTGCCAGAAATTTGTTTGATAAATTGGGTTCGGAAGTGAATTGGTTATTGGGGGAATGAGGGTTGGAAGCCGTTTGTGGCATTTGCCTACGTGGATGTTCAAACCCCGCTGGCTTTTAAAATATCGGGAACAGTGGGAGCATTGCAGCAGATTTCCCAAGGACACGGTCGAAATATTAGTGGAGGTCCCTGCATCCTGGCTGCTTGTCATAGGTTAGTAAAGATAAACTATAAAAGATAACTTATATAATAGAATAAACTATAAACAAAAATTAAAAAACTGCTTAACTAATATAAAAAAGAACCTTGAAACATATTAAGCTCATTTTCTGGGGGAACGTAGGCTCGAGCGTGGGACAGTTCCTGGGCTCACTTTTCGCCAAAAAATTAGCATACGGCTTCTCGGAGTTGCCTCGTTCCTTCCTCTGTTGTGGGCCTTGTTTCTTCCTCCGTCGGGGGTCTTGTCAGTTGTGTGGGAGAATTGCTTGGGATATTTAATCACAGTTTGGCCCACTTGGGGCCCTATAAATTATATTTGGTTGTACTGCAAATACTTAAACATGTATATTTGTTTACTTTCGGCATCACGTAAATTGGTTTTATCGATTTATTTTCAATATTTTATTCAATTTATTTAGGGTGACATGACAACGTCAACTTATTTTTTTCGTACATTTTCATTTGAATATTTTGCATCGTAACGCAACGTACCGCAAAAGTATAGTTTATAGAGCGTTTAGTAATTTTTTGTATTCAGACGTTAGAGTGTTAGTATACTGTAAAGTAGGTACTAAAATATTATTTTGTTTTTTAAATTTTCGAGAATAATTTTTGTATGCAAATAATAATGTTTTTTATATTTCTGTAAGACAGAAAATAATGTTTAGGCCACATTTGCTATCCCCTATAATTTGCCGCCTATGCCTTCTGGTGAATCCGCCTGGATATATTTTACTACTATTTACAGATTATATACGAAAAGATATAAAATAATTATTGACAGCTGCTGGATTTGCAGACTGGACCGTGCGGATGTCCCTTAAAATAGGTCCAAAACCGAGAAAACGTGACTTTTGCTTCACGTATTAGAGCGTTTTCACATTATGCGATACGATATCGCTTATCGCGCGCGATAATGTAAGAGACAGCTATTGAAACAATAACCTTGAAACAATATACTATATAATATATTATTATTTATTATTTTGCCTCTTAGATAGAAAAAAGTAAAAAAAAATGATATTTTTTTTAACTTTTTCAATCTTGATTTGACAGATTGACAAACGTCATTGTGAAATAAAATTATATCAAATGCACGGTAGGTAGTTTGAGCTAGCTGAGGAAGCCATAATACTTATAAACTATAATTATTAATGTAATAATTAAAATAATATCAGTGCAATTCCATTAAAATTACGAAAAATAATATTTCACTCATGTTTTTCACCATGGAACCGAACGTCAAAACTCATAGGAATTGACAATAATGAATAGACCATAAATCGATATAGTTTTGACAATTCAAATACTCGTTTCTGTTTGACGGCGATTCGTAAATCGATTTGGTTTCAACTAAGAACTTCTCGATGGAACAACAATATATATTAAACCTCATATGGGTACAACACTACAAATTTCGCACACAATGTCTCCAAACTGTCTTCAGGTTATAAATACACTACGTGAACCAATTCCATGGTAGTGTGTGTTGCAGATATTCCCATTAATTTCATGTATTTTTAAGCATTATTTTAAGAAAATTAAGCTTTTCGCACGTCTTCCTCAGCATAAACTTTAATTGTGTCAAATTTTACTCCCGTCCGTACGCACAATTCTCCTACTGTACTTGAAATTTTCCCTTCACATATAGAAGGTAAATAATTAAACATTAAGACTATATAGCGTAAATAAAAATCTTCACATCTTTTTCTCCGTCCATTTCCTCGCATCACAAAAATGAAACGCAGGTATACCAAGCTGCCAAGCTAACTGACGTAAGAGAGTCGAAATTATTGATATATTGTTGCACGACGAAAGAAAAAAAATATATTGCTTAAAAATGCGCAGTTTCTAAGGACCTAGCTAGATCGATTTTTCTCGCCCAAAACTCCCTACATACTAAATTTCATTGTAATAATCGGTATCTCGGCTGATACCGGTAGATACCGATTATTATATACATATTACCGATTATATATATACAAGATCGTCTCGTCTAAAGTATAAGACGAAGATATTTAATGGGCACGAAAAAGCCGCGAAATGTTTCCGGAGAGGCTATCTTCTTTTTCACGAGAGATTTCACGAGAGCGCTGCCGTCTGTCGCCCTTTCAGGTACTAATTTTGTGGCCACACTAACATAATGTTGTTATACATATTGATTGCGCACACCACTAAACGGTGATAAAATTTTACAACAACCTTGTTAATTAAGCAAAAGCTCATTGAAGGTGCGGCCACGCCATTCGCAACAAAAAATGACAATGGGCCCTACATTAAAAGTTACTGTGGAACCGACACACCTAATGCCTATTAAGTAATACAATTGAGCTACTATTAAATCTACCCTCTCTCTGTGCAGAATACATTTTTTTAAAAAAACAACTTCAAAGATAAAACAGATTTTTATGTTTTAGATGTAAAGTTGAATATGAATATGTGGATTTCTGTACACAAGAATGAAAAGTAAATGGTGTACTTAAAAGTATATAAAAACCACATTAGTTTACTAAATCTGCCGCAATCGGATAAATCTCACAGACACAAACATTGATCTTAATATAATATGGTTATTTTCTTCAAACAAATAGGTATTTTATGTCCTCAATCCACAGGTTGTATAACGGAAATTGAATGGATTTATTTAAATTTATTTATTGAGATAAATTATAAAACTTATTCACCTACGCAAACTTGGATTTATCCGTTCGAATTTCTTACATTTTTGTATTCACACTTTTGAGTGCGACTGTTTGATAGTTTGTTGTTATGCTCTATTCAGATCTAATTTATTACTTCTTAATCAAAAAGATTGCATTCGACTAGGTTTCATTGTATTTTTAATTGCACGTATGGAGGGTAGAGGAAAGGAGGACTGTGTCCATACATGAAAAAGTGTCTGTAAATAAGCGTTAAACAGTTCCAAAACTGGCCATAATGACGCTAGAGAATTTAAAATTCTAAACTCGATAAACTTCACTCCATCTCTTGTTGCTAACTTCACATCCAATTGAGATTCTAGCGCCATTATGGCTAGTTTTGGAACTATTATTTAACGACTTTTATCGTACACTTTTTAGCTTTCATGCCATCAGAGAGATAGTCCTGGCATAGAGATAGTGACTTGGGCTACACTTATGACTCGTCTTATGTCTTATGACAGTCTCGTTTATGTTAAGATATATGCGAATAATAGCTACGCGACTGTCATGGTTAGTTACCCAAATGACCACAGACCTAAGTTTCTGGACTCTCTCAGCCAATTGTGCAAAAGAGATAGAGGTATATTATTTGCCTTTCTACACTTATTTGCTTTTTATAAATTTTGATGTCCATAATACATAAATAAAAGGTAACTAAAATAGGTAAGTACTTGAAGCAGGAAGAAGAGCTTTTGTGGCTCTACATTTTTTGAAATAAACTTTTGGAAAAAAAATCTCATTTACAACAATACGTCTGCTTCGATCATAAGGGTCAATTCACACCGAAACCAAACGATACGCGACATGGCGCTGCATTTCTAAGATAGCTATTCAAAATTGAACTTTATTCATTACAAGAAGATACACGTTTTATTGTAAGAATTTGAATGTCAAACTGCACAGCTTATGTGCAGTGTTATGACACATGTCATATTAAATGTGTATATTTTTGTATTGTGAATAAAGTTCAATTTTGAATAGCTATCTAATGCAGCGCCGAGTAGCTTCGCGTTTCGTCGCGGTGTGAACTGAACCTAAAATACGTAATTTAATTTTGAAAGTTTTTATAAATCAGTAATTGGCTGCCAAATGGCAAATCGTAGTCGATTTGGCAATATAATTGACTTTGACTTACTTTTCAAAATTTTGTTCGTAGGAAAGGCGTAACAATTTTTTTTGTAAATCGCACATACAGCTAAAAAAGCAAAAATTACCCAAACCAGTAGCCCTCGTTCCCACGAGCGTTTTTAGTGGTCGCGATAGAAAAAAACAGCACTGTAAATAGCACTGTGCGCTAATACAATAGAGCTGAAAATCGTGTAGAGTTGTTTGAATCTGACATTTAACACTTGACACATCGATTTTCAGCTCTATTGTATTAGCGTAGAGTTCTATATACAGTGCAGTTTTTTCTGTCGAGACCAAAAAAAGATCTCTCGTGGGTTCGAGCTTGTAAGCTAGCGCGGTGGGCTACAGTCCGAACCCCCTCACGAGTACCTGAGTGCCCGAGGTGATGATGATACTGACACAGCAACATTCTCCTGTGAGCATAATATATAGCTTCGAATATTAATCTAAGTCTAAATTCCAGCTTGAGACACATCCAGTTGTTTATGTGAATGTATTGTAGCGATTTGCGTGGGCGCAAGAAAGCCTCGCCCCTACGCCTCGGGTTATAAGGTTCAAAATGCAATATGTAACAAACAATCTACATTCTATAAAGTATAAGTGTCAAGGGTACTTAGTGAAATGGATGGCTGTATTTAAGAAATACATCGCCAGAAGATTTACTAGCATTTGCATATCTAGTGTCTACACATGCTTATGTAGCTTTATATATATATTAGCTGTTACCCGCGGCTCCACCCGCGTAAATACAGTAATACAGATAAAAAGTAGCCCATGTTTTAATCCAGAGCCTAAACTACTACCATACAAAATTTCATCGAAATCCCTTCAGTAGTTTTTGCGTGAAAGAGACAAACAAACATCCATCCATCCTCACAAACTTTCACATTTATAATATTAATAGGATACGTTTGAGAAGTTTGAACATTGTATATTATTGTATATAATTAAAACGTTCTTAAAGAAATAAAAAAAAACATTCAATTTTTTATAATTTTCATATGTCATGTTCTCTGTAGGATAGGCAAAAGTATGCATTAGAATAGGAAAAAGCTCGTTCCATAGATGTATTATAATCAGAAGATGGTTCGTACGCAGCAACTCGAACGCAAAAATTCGAAATACAACAACTAGCTGTTGCCCGCGGCTCCGCGTATATACAGTATCCCTCGGGAACACTGTACTTTTTGGGATATAATGTAGTCTATGTTTTAATCCAGAGCCTAAACTAACAAAAAAAATTCAATCAAAATCCATTCTGTTGGTAGTTTTTGTGTGAATCAGTCACACATTCATACATGTCACATTTCACATTTATACTAGTAGTAGGATTTCTTAATATTTTGTAGAGAAAGAGACAATCTCTCTATGAATACCTCGAGTGGGTTAACAGCTAAATATCCTGTACATAGTGTATATATGTGTATCTATATTGTTATTCGCTTATTTACTGCAATTTATTACATCTCTGTGTGGGCTTCATCGTAAAGTTGGCGACGTATTTTCTGTATTGTCTGTAGAATTTCGTGTCTGAGTACGTGATACGGTATAAGGAATATATATTCCTCGTCTGTTATTTATTTGCGATAAGTTTTATATGGTAAATATAAATAAAATTAACACATCGAAAATAGGTTGCCCGAGTAAATTACGTGCCGATAATGTAAAATCTCCATCAATATATATTTAATTTTAATTTGAGCATAAATATATTTTGTTTGGCTATAATTCAGCAATTAAACCGGTTTAAAAAAAACATATGTTACTGTAGGCGGTAAATGGACCGCTTTAAACTGTTTTACCGAAGAAAAATAATCGATTTTTTAAATGTTAATAAATAATAAAGTAGCAATGTCAATATTAAAAAGTTATGTAAATAATAACTTTCTTGTTAGGAAACTAGATGATGCTTACACATAAAAAAAAACAAGACAATGATTACTTTAAAGGTATCCATTATACGCCCAAAGAAACATATGATATGTTTTTCATTGCAGGTGCATTTGGTAGGTATGAAAATTGGTTCTAAGCTATATTTCATACCCCTATGTGATAAGGGTAACAATTTATGTTTTTTTATTATTTTATGATTTGGCGTTAAAATATAACCCTTAATTTTCACCCTTCTTCAAACAATGTTATAATGTTCATCCTTGTCGTCGATAACTCTATCATACATCGCCTGTAGGTTGTATTTGATTTATGTATTTCTAAGCAATATTAAAAATAATATTATTATTCTACACACCTTCGTTCAAATAAACTTTAATTATCCGGCCAAATTTCATACTCCTCCGGCTGCACAACTCTCTTAAAACTGTACTTTAATAATAACGTAGACGTTACCTTGGTCCCCGTCTGGCGTCTTTATTTAAACGAGTAAAAACATACCATATTTTATAAGTGTTCTATTTTAGAGTAATAAAAATGTTTCGAAAATATGGCCATTGAAACACAAAAATAGAGACATTCCAGAGTTATTGACCGCTCCACACTTGGGCTATAAATTTTGGTAATTTATTTTCTTTATCTAATGCTTGCGTTATGAAATACGAAACTTGTTAGTTATCAATTATTTTAGGTTTCTTGAGAAATAGTAATCTCACACGTCACGAATAAGATTATGATAGTGATATACGACCGAGTATATTTACTCAAACGCTACTTAAGCTTAGGGGCCCCCTATATCACAGGTAATCACTTTTTATGCTTAGTTGTATGACAAGGATAGCATATTGTAAGTTCTGTGCCTCAATATTACTGGTAGATAAGACATCTCTTCGTAGCAGTGGCGTGGGGTTCCAAAACTCTATTCCTATGGGCTTTACTTACCAATATTACCAATATTACTTTATACAATATACCTTTTGAAGGACCTCATCCAAATTCCTGCCTATTATACAGGCTGGGGCTTCTCTATAAAGGAGAACCAGCCTTTGCCACTGCTTCGTAGACTATGGATGTGAATACCTACCCAAGAGCCTTACAAAAAATTTACAAAGTTCATTGGCCTCTAAGCCTAATTAGAAAATAGATTTATTATCATCGGCTGTGGAGATCGATGATGAAGTCCATCACCTTTGAGTCACCGCCGTCACCCACGCGCAACCATCACCATTTATAATCCAAAGGTAATTTATATAGAGGCGTTTAGGGTTACCACTTGTCAGATTTTAAAGCTCGAAATCTAGACAATTAGCTTAACCGGACATTTTGAGTAGCAATGCCGATAGATCTTCCGAAACTTTGTACACTAGGAGAGCTTATATGCTTTGGCATGAAAGACAGAAACAATCTAGAGACGCTGGAAGGTCAGATTTGGGACATTTGGTTAAAACGGTCCAGAATTTTAGATCATACGGTATAAGCAAAACGTAAAAAGACCCATGTGCGACAACAACCATGCACGACTTTTTTTTCTTTTATTCCATGCTGGTGGATATGGTTGGAACAACCATATCCACCAGCATGGAATAAAGCTTTATGTACTTCGAGTGAGCACCGGAGGCTTAAGGGTTGGCGGCATAAATGGATAACTGGCACTTGTAACTCTGTTATCCATGGGCAGTGGTAATCGCTTACCATTTAGTGATTAGTCGCACTTTTGCCGGTATTTAAACTTTCTTATTAACTTATTATTTAAAAAACGTAATTGTCCGTTTTCCGAATATGGGGCAGCCCTATCGTTGTGGCATTGCAATTTAAAATAATAATATTTTAATATTAATACGTGAACTGAAAACTACTTTTACCCATTTTTATGAAAATTATGCAAACAGAGAAGTATGGATTTTGACGCAGTTAAAGTTTACGTGGCGGAAGGTGTGCAGAAAGTAATTTTTTTTTAAATGCTTTTGTTTAAAGAAATACATAAAATTAATAAAATAAAGTTACATACACTACATCAGATTAACAACTCACACTGCCATGCGTTTGTATAAAAATAATAGGTGTTGGTTTTGTCAATCTGTAGATTCTAATTCTAATCTAATCTATAAAATGTAAATTCTAATCTATAACATTCTATCTAAGATAAGTAGGCAGATAATAAGAGGCAAAAGAAGATAAAAATTTGAAACTTAAAAGTTAAAATATGTATTATGGTCGAATTTCGATTACTAGACGACCACTAATAATACATATTGACAAATAAAATATAAATCAAACCAAAACTTGTTGCAGCGTGTTTTAGGTTGATGACCGAATGTACTGTCACATGCAAAAACAGAATAAAAAGATGTGAATATTTCGTATGCTTTTCCTAGTACTGTGATTACTCAAAAGTATACAATGGTAAAGGATAAAAGTCAAAGTATTTGGAGAACTGATGTTCGATAGTATAATAAATTATTAAACAATGAAATTATTATTTTTTTATTTCCAAATGAAACCTAATAAGCTTTTTTCGGAAAGTCAACAGAAAAAGTTATAAATCGAAACCAAATCGAAATTAAATTCACATAACAAATAATCAATACCTATAGCTATATAGCTAGCTATATCTTTTACTATATATAAGATAGAGTAAGTGATATAGCTAGCTATAAAGCATCATATTGAATTCGGTACTAGCCGTTAGGTAACTTATTAAAGAATTATTTTTAATTTTACTGACAGGCACGGTGCCAGCCAGTCGCGTAAAAAACATAAAAAAACTACAACTACTGCAGTCAAATTGAGAACTTCCTCCTTTTTTGACGTCGATTAAAAATAAGAAAGAAGAATTATAATTTGAAAAATTTGCCGAACGAGATCCTCTCTTTCTACTCTCTCAAGTTAGCAAACTTATAGTTATATAGTACGTATATAATAAGTGCAAATCCATTAAACTCAAGCGCTCTTAAATAAGAACGTAAACGATAAAATAGTGTGAAAAGATAAAATTTTACAGCTGTTTTATGAATTTTTAGCTCCAAAACTTAGAGAAGGAAATAAAATCACTGCTTGAACCGTGACGGCAAAACTTGAGCCATCAAACATAATGGAAATGGTTACGACTATCGACTGAAGAAAAGGAGTTAATAGGTTTGTTTATTAAAAGTCCTAGCTTTCTTGGTTTCGTATGACGCATTACGGTGGAGGATGCGTCGCCATTTTCGGGTCATTTTGCAGCATTTTCTTTAAAACACACCGTGCTCATGATACAAACCTAACAATGGCAATCGGGGGGCAAGACACCTACCTACTTCATTTTTTTCTGGGTCAAGAGGTGCCTAGGTGCCTAGAGGTGGCTAGGGCTACCTTTACTCATAATATAATATGCTTGCGGTAGCATTCCGATCTTAGCGACCGCGACGTTAGACCGTGACCAGCGACTGCGATCAGCAAACCAGCGAATCAGGTTCTCTTGTCTACCGCTCGCGTGAGGCGACATATCAATTCATACTAAGCAATGGGTCGCGCGCCCCCGTCTCGGTCGCGGGTCACGTACGCGCGTTGGGGCCGCATAGATCGGAAGGCTACCTTTAGACTCAGACTTCATTTTTAGTTATCACTTGCGCATATGTTAAAGTTAACCTTGGGTTAAATATCATGGTATCTCTTTCGTTCTTCGTATTTATGAAAGAGAAGTCATGGTATTATAAACCCAGGGTTAACTTAAACCCCGATCTGAGCCTGGACCTTGGTGAATTTAGCATTGAAATATTGAATGGACACATAAGACATCACATCTTTAAATAGAGCTTTAACCACAATGATATCAAACACAAAATACAATATATTAAGCCTATTCGCTTAAAGAAATATTTGAGGATAATCAAAATGTGTGAAAGGTATTTCAACAAGCACTATATTTCAATCTCTATTTTAGTTTAATCTGAAATGACAACAAACGCCGTTCTTCAATATTTGAATTGTTATTTGTGAGTAAAATAATATTTTTGTATTATCATGTAATGTTACGTTTTACTCCAATATTCAGAATATAACGCCAGTTTCCTCCGAGGGAATTTATTCACTACGAATTTCCACACCAACACAGGTTTGATCTTCCAACGCGTCAATATGTGCAAATCATAATCGTAATTCGTAGCCGGAGTAGCAGAGAGTAATCGCACTAATCTCTTTAGGTATCGTTCAAAATTAACTCGAAGAACATTTCCTTTAGCGCGCACGAAGGCGCGGGCAACATCTAGTATGAAATAAACAGTTTTTTTATGTTTTATAATATATCTGTTGAAGTTGATGTATAAGTTAATGTGCGATATATAAGAGCTCCGTGGCCTAGTGGGTACCGTTTGTATCGCACTCGAGAGAGTGCAGGTTCGATTCCCAGGTTGTGGCGTGTACCAATGACACTTTTTCAGATCTCGAGTACATTATACGGACGCTCCAACGGTGAAGGAAAACATCGTGAGCAAACCCGCACATGGTTGGCCCCAGATGTAATGACTAGTCATTCCTCTGAACTAGGTTGACTGTGTTGTGAGAATGCCGTGTGTGCTTGGGCAACCATACGACATTTAAAAAACCGACTGTCCCAGGCACTAAAATATTTCAAGAGTGGTTACTTCGCTCGGGGAATACTGTATAAATCAATCAATAACGGATGAAAAGGCCTAAGTTTGAAGTTATATGAAAGTGAACTAATTACTATAATCCATCAATACACCACATAATTCCTTAATTTTAATAGTTCAATAGCTTCTTCGATAAGATAACATTTAAGGCTCCCACAGACGAGAGCCCGATCATTTCAGTTAGAAGTGACGTCATTTCCGCCTGAACGGATTCGAGCACATACACGGAAATAAATCGCATTGACATCATTTCGGCCTGAACGGATCCAACCATACACACGGAAAAATAGCATCAGTTCGTTTTGGTTTGCCGCGAGCTACGGAAGTGTTTATTAATTGTAAACTCAATATGCTTGTATACGGTACACGCCCGTGCGTCCGCGGCTCTGGCGAGAACTGAAACGATTTGTCACACTTCATAGCCGTTCGGTCCATCCGTTCAGTCCAGGATTAATGTTGCCAACTTAGTTATTTTACAAAGTTTTACTACTAAAGTATTTTATTCCGGCTCTTTAGTAGTATTTTAGTAGAAAAGAGCCAGACAGTAATCATATGCAAAATGGCCTAGGTTAGGCACAAAAAAAACAAAAAAAATTACACCTTATGATAATAATACATCTTAGTATTCGTCCGTAATTTGCTTAAAACTACCCGTTTTTTTACTATATACGTAATATTTCCTAGTATATTTTAATTTAACGGTAAAATTTAAAGTATAATTCAATAAATAATAAAATGTATATATAAAAAAATCTAAAATGCAGTGGTTTTTTGGGGGCTTTAGAGATTCCTAAGTTGAGTAGCTTTTTTTGATAGTTTTCAGTATTCCTTTAGTAGTTTTTACTAGAAATCGACGAGAGTTTAGTAGTTTCACAAAATAGAGCTGGCAACACTGAAACGAATCGCTTCAGTCCATCCGGCCGACTGTTGCGATCTTGAAACTGCACACAGACGATACGATTTTGCATCCGCTCAGGCCGAACTGAAGGAAAACCGGACCGTATATGGGGGGCCCCCATATACGGTACGGTACGGTAAGCATTAAATCAAATAAAATCATTTATTGCAAGAATTTAAGTGAAATGATAAATCAAAATGCCTAATTAGAATAAAACATTCGTATCGAAATACTTTGTCTACAATATTATGGAAATTACAGGGCAGTAATTCGTCTTAAGAAGTCAGTGAATCATGCGTACATAATATGTCACAAAATGGCAAATAATTGGTTAATGTGAACACACCTTAAGTGTCACTGGACAATTTTGACATTTGTACGCTTGATTCATTTAATGTTAATTTGACAGTTGTGATATTTAAACTTGTATGTGTTGAGTTCAAGACTTTTCATATGTATTATGCTTGACTCACACGCTAGGCAAGCTTGTCAAGCAAGCATTTTTGTCCTCTCCCCTGAACCCTGTAAATCCCTTGGATTCCTGCTTGCCGAGCTACTGGCTAGCGTGGCGCCATTAAATCTACGACCCGAGGTTAAATTCTGTAAAATAAAACCTGCATTAATACAATTACAATCAAGTCGGAACACGCTAAAACTGTCAAACCGGTATTCTCGTGAACGCTAAAGCTACGTCTAACGCCTCCTGATTGGTCCAAACATCACAAAATCAGTTTACGATAACAGGTCGCTTCACTTGTGATACAATCAAAGTAAAATGAAAGCCACTTTAAATACGAGAATTGAGGTTCAGACCAAGTGGCTGCAGAACAGCCTGAACCTAGAGGAGAATCGATGATGATGTATGTAGATCGGTTTGATGATGATATGCTCCTTTTACCTGCTTTTTACACAGGAGCCATTTTGTACGCAACCGTTTAAAATTTTTCCTGGTGTAAAACTCTCTCTAGCCACGGCGTATTTAGTAATCAATGTAGGATATTAATTATCACAATTATACATCAATTATAGTATAAGTTATGCGTGAGAATCCCCGTAGGTGGTGGCTCGGACGAGAAATGTAATTAAAATTCTTATAAATTGCGTTGTGACATTTTAAAATGTTTTTCGTTAATGGACGTCGTATAAACATAAATTCATTAAATTACATAATGTTTTTATTCATATGCTAAAATTCTTATTTCTCAGTTTGGTACATATTAATTAAAAGTATTTTAGTGTGTACACCGTTTTATATTTTTAGCTGTTAGTGGAAAAATGTTGTGTTTATATCGAACATAATAAAATAACTCACATAGAAAGCTTATTCATTAAGTTTATAATGGATCCGTTTGTAGTATGACACGTCGTGTCCGACGCGCCTTAAGGAAATAAGGTCGTAAACAAACATATATATAAGTGTACACTGTTGTCTGTATATAGTATTTACATGTTACGTTTAGCGGTTTGTCATTAAAGACTGTCGACTTATGTATAAAGACATCTTGTGCTATGAATAATACATTATGATGTACTGTCTTCATCCGCTAAGCAAGTGCTCACATTTTTTTTTTCTTTAATAAAATTCTGACGTTTATTATTGAACTTATGTACTTGAATGTTGAAAATATTACCAATCGCTAAGGGGTTAGCAACTGCAACGAAGCGAGCAATTCAATCTAAATTATTTTTTTTTTGCTAATTAAATGAAATATGCCTCCCGCTATTATATTTCAGGACCAATTTTATATATTTTTGATAACTGTTACTAATTGTTTGTGAGTACAATAAAATAATTAGTAATATTATCTTTAATCTAAATATTTTAAAAACCTATGGTTTTCTTTTGTTATTTAACTTAGATTGTCAAAAGTGAGTGCACATCCTTATTTTTAATTACTAATTTTATCTAACATTTCTAATATCTAGGCATCAACATCTCACAATGGGCGATAAATCAGTGCGAATTGTCATCGCCGGAATCATAATCACCGACCACAGATATATAACTCATGATATTAATAGACCTGCCATTCAAGTTTTCAATAAAGAACATCCGCGCTAACGTCCCACGATGAATTCTAGGATGCTTTCAATTTCTTAAATATAAAAACTAACCAATAGCATGGTAGGATAATATGTCATAGTGGGGTTCCGTAGCTGTCTTTAAATTACTTAAAAGGTTATGTCCGATGTCACTCAAAATAATTTTCCTAATGTTTTTAGCATAACCTATCAGCATGGAAACTTACAAGTTTCTCTCTCTGATAGTTTAAAAAAACCAGCTTATAAACCACAATCATTTTCAAATATAATTGGCCTCCAAGGCCAATTATATTTGAAAATGATTGACTTTATTAAAATACATTTATGAAAACACAATTTTATTTTAAAATACCTATTCGACGATACCCCACACGATGGGATAGAATGATAAAATAGAACAAATAAATGAAAAAGTAGGTGTAGATGTTTATATAGGTTGTAGATTTGGGTGTAGAGTTGTTAATTTATTCTATTTCATAGTTTCATAGAATAACGTGTGACGGGGCACCTAGTATCATGCTGGAAGATAAATACGACAGTAATAGGCTACTTTACCCTTTTTTATTTTTATCCTAAACGATTAATAATTGTTCCGTAAATTATAGAATATTCTTTTAAACCACAAAACTTTAATTTAAAAATACGCTTTTTAAAAACAGTCGAAATTGCCTCCCGCCATGTTTGTCGATAGATAATCTGAGATCTAGTGTAGAGTCTAGAGTCACACTAATAGTAAACAATCACTTGACAGCTCAGTGCACTATGCACGGTTGTCAACTATGACAAGTGACGATCGGCCATGATGTGTCATACATCATGGCCGATCGCACAATGCACAGATAATAGAGTTTTTTCAAATTAAGTTTATATATCAATCTTGTTCTTTTATTTCATGATATTATGTTTCCCTAAGCCAAGTACTAAATGAAATACTCATTCAATGTACGAAATACATATGAGTCAAGTATTGGGGTTAAACGGGAGGTCTGTTTAAGCCTGAAGTTGCAAATTTTAAAATAAAAATTTACTATTGACGAAGAAGCCTATGGTTTTAGAATTCAAGTGAATTCCGTATCTAAATTCCTGATTGGACACATAGTTGTGGGCAAATTCGATAGTTGACAGTAACGGTAATACTAGTTACTTTGGAGCTCATAGTGCATTCCTATATTCTCATTATTCAGTATTCAACTATGTGTGTCAGCTATCTTGTATTAGAAATGTTTAGATTTCAGACGAACGTGTTTCTGCTGTTGTAGTCTTATATTTTAAACGACCAACTCTTGTATATATAAAATCGGAATCTCGGTAACGGCTGCAAGTATTTCCATGAAATTCAGAATGCAATCAACGTAATTATACAATTCCAAAATAGTTCCAGCAGTAACTGTGTTTTGATTTCAGACGGAAGAGCGTATCCACAGTATGTTATTTCTATTTTCTTTCGCTTTAAAACGTCCACCATGTTTAAAACCGACGTCGCAGTTATTTTTATAGCTGATTGCGTAACACGTCCTATGGTAACAACGAGAATGCTCTTGGTTATGTTTGTTAATTTAAATTTTCATCTCCAGGCGACCATGTCGAGCTGCTCCGGGCCGGGCATCTGCGGCGGGGCGCGGCGCCGCCCCCCGCCCCCGCCGGAGCCTCTCACGGCAGACCTGAGCGAGCTGAGCCTGGACCAGGGCTACCACACGCTGGCGGACTGCGGCCCGCCACGCCGAAGACGGGACAACAGTCTTAGTGATGCGCTGTGGATCAAGATACTGTCGTATTTGGAGGTAACCGAAAGTTACAATTTTGAGGGCCCGTTTCACAATCGGTTATTAAGTGAGGAGTAGCTTATCCGGAAGTTTTGTCGCTGCTTACTTTATATTGAGAGACAGAGACAAAACTTCCCGTGAAGCTATTCGCCACTTAATAGGCGATTGTGAAACAGGCCCTTAGAGAACATTTTAGCCATCAAATAATATAGTTATCAGCTGTAATGACGATATCTGGTTCTTAGCGATCTATAAGTTTCTAAACCTCTTTCAGATATTAGACGTCTCAAATCAAGGTTAACTATATAATAACCAAACTTCAGACTCGCTAATATCGGATTCGATCTATATGAAATATTCTAAAATGTTCTCAAATGTTCTATGTGAATATTCAAAACATTAAAAACTTGCTGTACATCGCTAGTCTGCAATCGCTGGTCGCGCCTCTTAACTACTAGCTAGGCGCATAACCAGGGCCTTTAGTCAAGATGCATTCGATAATTTCGACGGCGAATTTCAAACACAAAATGTATGGGATTTGACATTAGGCATCGCAAGCGACATGTCATTTAGCGATGACTTATGTCAAATCATGGGATTTTTGATTTCGAACTTTGCCGTCGAAATAATCAAACGCTTCTTGACTAAAAACCCAAGTCAGAACCGATTAATTAACCAACAATTAATAAATTGATATAGAATCTACTATACCTATCACTACTACTTCTCCTCCCCAGCAGAAATTATCTAATATTCTAGAATTTTCTAAACATTTTTCTAGGTATCAGACCTCTGCCGCATGTCGCGGGTCTGTCGACGGTGGTCGCGGTTCGTGGCTCGGCTCGTGGCTCGGCCGGAGCCGTGGCGACGGGTCCGTTCGGCAGGGCCGCTGGACGTAGCGACACGCTGCGCTGGGGCCCGAGCCGGGCCCTTCGTGAGCGCGGTCAGAGAGTGGCGGACTAAGGCTAGCCCGGTGAGTGTGGTTTACTACTTTGGAAGAAGAATGTGATATGGAAGGAGTACTAAAATCAAAGCAGTAAGCAGCTATCTGTCTCACAAGTGAAAGAGAAAGCAAATCCGTCTTTACGTTTTTTTCTAAGGTTGTCACGCCTTTGGAGTTCTTTTGGAGTCCATTTTTACGACGTTGGAATTACGACTTTATGGCACTCATATGTAAGCATGTGGGGATAAGTAAAGATATAATATGTTTCTTCTCTTACGAAATAGCCTTGTGCTAATGCTTATTACTCTAGTTCTAATTCTAAGCTGATACTACTTTTAGCGCATGTCCACATTCTATTTCTATTCACAAAAGTAAAGCTGCAAAGTCTTTACTTTTATTGCCCATAAGCGCCAGTTCACACCGCGATGATACGCGCGTCAGCATTTTAAGATTGCCATTGAAAATTAAAGTTTATTCACTACACAAAAAGTACACAAAAAAAATGCACGTTTCAACTTTCACATAACATCAGTCATGCACTGACCACCGCACATTCGCTGTACAGCGCGGTGCAATATTACATTCGAATGAAACTTCTCTTACAATGAAACGTGTATCTTCTTGTGTAATGAATAAAGTTCAATTTTGAATAGTTCTTCTAAAAATGGAGCGCCATGGCGCGCATAGTATCGTTTCATTTCGGTGTGAACTGACCCTTAGGCGTTGTGAAAAATGTAGCATTTTGTCCCAGATATTGCCTGCTATGTGTCATATTCCCCGTCCACTTACGTAATAATTTTCTTGATGTCGTTTCTTTTGTTTATATTGTATTACATTATCCCGATGGGATATCGTGGCCACTTCTTCTGATGTATTCCATCTCCTGATGTAATGTGTTAATAATAATATTTTCTGCAAGTGCGGTGGCATAGAGCTTGGTTTTCGACTCGGAGGGCGTGGGTTCGATTCCCGCTTCGGAGCATCAAAAATGTTGTATCCATGTTTGGTTAGAATAATACAGGCTGGTCATCTGATTGTCTGAAAAGAAAGATGATTCACGCATGAGACGGGCATGTAAAATATCGGTCCTGCGCCTGATCTCTCGCCAGTCGTGTCGGTTATCCGTCCCACTAGGATTTGAGAGTATAAAGTAACTGCTGCGTAGCTTGCCAGGTTTCAATAAAACCGGCCACCGCCACCCACATCGGTGTGGCTATTATTATTATTACACAAAATTAAATTTTTTTTCAAAGGTTATTATAATGATGAAATTTTCAGGTGAAGGTAGCTGGCGCGCAGCTGCTTGCTGCCACCTTTGGCAACATAACACATCTGGCGCTCACGGGGTGCAGCGCGATGGACTCCCGGGCACTGGTGCCTCTGGTCACCGACCTGGTGGATATCCGGCATATTGATTTAACTGGTAAGTGCTAAAATGTATCATAACACGATAAAAATATTTAATAAGTGGATGGGTACGATAATATATTTTATTTTGTTCAGATCAAATTTAATCAGAACAATTTTTAATTAAAACTTAATAAAATTTGAAACCGTCTGTCACTTCTAACCTCTTAAAAGTTATATCCGCAGTCACTTAGAGTTCGCTAGTACGGTGTGGTCTCCGCAATACAAAACTCACTCTGAGAGAATGGAAACATTACAGAAAAAATTTTTGAAGTGCTTGGAATTTAGAATGGGTAACTTATATACTGATTACGAATCTTCAATTTCGAGATATAACATACCTCCCTTGGCAAAGCGCCGTCTAGTTTGTGATGTTGTTTTCTTATACAAAATAATTCATAACATTGTAGATACACCTGAGCTACTTAGAAGTATTGAGATTCGTGTGCCCCGGAGACAAGAAAGAAATGTTAGAAAAAGAAACCTTTTTACTGTACCGCAATCCAGGACTTCTAATGCTAGTAATGCTTTTATTAGAAGATTTTGCAATATATATAATAAGTATTTTGATGATTTAGATCTGTTTCATTGCTCTTTAAGTAAAATGAAACAAAATGCAAATTACAAAATTAGAAACATTGTTATAAGCTGATCCGAATGCATGTGTTGTAGCTTTAAGTTTTATATATTTATTACTTCTTTCTATGGAACTCTAGGTTTACGTTTCTTAATAATGTATTATTTTATAAAAATATTTTGTATTAAATAACTGTTTGTTCCTAAAAAAAAATAAAAAAAAATAAGGTCTATAGAACTGTATCTTGCTGATATTTGAAAAATCTGAATACAGATGCTTAAAACACACACTTTACAGCCAATTGGCAATAAGTACTCAAGTATCCCATTTTCCTATTAAAGTCCTTCCTGAAGGTTGTTAGGAAGATGGCGTAATTTTATATCAGAATTAAAAATTTCCGGCTCTTCTTTTCAACGATCCTAGAATTTTCGAATATATCATAATTTTCCAATTATCCTACGACATATTTAAAAAAAATTTAAATATTGATTTTATTTGTACGTTAATTTGAAACTACAAACAGACACTTCAATTTAATTTATTTGTAAGATGTAGCAGTCACCTGCATAGTATTAATCCCGAAAAATTGTCTCCTTTTTCCGTAACAGAAGTAGCAGGCACCGTATTATAATAATATGTTATTCAATTGAAAAGTTGTAACTAGTTTATCTTTCAGATTAAATTTAACTGAATTATTTACGTAGTTTTACAGCCCTAACAGCCAATTAAACTAGGCAAAGTTTGCACCATGGGAGAGGTAACATAATAACAAAATTTAAATTATCCTTCATGTTTCCGTATTCTAAATTTTCATCGTTTTTTTTCTAATAAAGAATACATGTTATTTTATTATGAGCTCTACAAGTAGAGTAAACCCACATTTCTAATGTCTTTTGAGAGTCATCGTATTTCATACATCGACTGTCATTTTCATATAAATACGTGAGTCCAGAGGGACATTAGAAACGAGGTCAAACTGTGGGTATACCATAAGCAAAAGTCGTAAATCTAACTTCTTTAAGAATTTCACATTTTTTACATTTTAGTTTGTTTCCTTCTTCTTCTGAATTGCGAATCCGTAAGGCTAGGGAAAATTCAGAGCAGTGAAATAGAAATCTGCGCTAATGCAATAGAGCTGAAAATCTAACACACGAGCGTCGAGTCAAATGTCAATGTCAAGTTTGACAACTAGACACTCGAGTGTTCGATTTTCAGCTCTATTTTAGTATCGCATTGGATCATATTGGAATCCGGAAGGCCTGAGAAAATCCAGAGCGCTGAAAATAGAACTCTTGGATATTTAAACAGAGCTGAAAATCGAACACACGAATATCAAGTCAAGTGTTAATGTCCAATCTGACTCAGGTGTTCCATTTTCAACTCTATTGCATAAGTCCAGAGTTCTATTTTTAATGCTCTGAATTTTTTCCGGCCTTCTGGATTGCGGACAATATTATAGTCTCTACATAGTACATACTATAGAATTTATTGTTTGTAACAAATCTATTGTTTAATCTAAGGAAACAAAATGATAAGTAATTTATTCATTAAGTTTTGAAGGCAGCTCAATGTCTTAATTATAAATTATTACAATTACCTCATCTGCTTTGTAAATAGGGCTTTATGATTTATGAAATATGAATGTTCTACACAGAGCACATTTTATATTTTTATTTTAGTCATTAAATGTTGACGACCCAAGTCACAGAAAAAATAATAATGATATGCTAAACTAAAACACTTCCTATGTTCCGCTATCCGACTAATGAGAAGCAAAACTGACTGCCTCATTTTCAATCTAATATCTTCTCTTCTTTATAGATGTACTAGCATTTGCCCGCAGCTTTCGCCCGCGTGACATTGGTTTGCAAAGATATCTTTACAATAATTTAAAACTTTAATCAGCTATTTTACCTCCTAGGGATTGAAAATTAGAAAACGCTAAAAAACGTAACGTATTATTTTTTCCGTACACAATTCGTACGAAACATGTCCAAGAAATAAAAAGTTTCAGACAAACTTTTATCCCCTATTTTAATCTCCTTGGGGGTTGAATTTTAAAAAAACCTGCCACCTGCCTACGTGGATGCCTACATCATATGAGAAAAACGTGTGCAAAATTTCAAATTTCTAGCCTCAAGGGTTTGGCCTGTGCGTTGATACATCAGTCAATCAGCTTTGCCTTTTATATATGTATAGATAGATAGTATACCTATTACTGGGCAAAACATACTTGTACAATATCTTGTTCTTTTTCTTTTCAAGTCTATGGAGATTATTTTTTGCTTACAGGAAAAATATCATCTTATATGACGAGGAAATAAAATTCTCGTTTAAGTTTTCAACACCGTATTTCTAAATTGTCAAGTCTAAAGTCTAGTCAAAGTCCAATAAATAGTCAGTGCAGTCAATGAGTCAAGTTAGTCGATTCATTAAAGTGGTAGAAGCTTTACTGAAAGTTCCTAGGGACTTTTGAGAGAACATAAAATTGCACGCTTTTTGAAGTTGTACCACTTACTCACACTTGTGCACGTTAACGAATATTTAATGGTTAATATTCTACCAATATTTCACATTAAGAACCGAAATAACACAAATTTATGGAAGAAATACAAAAACAACAAAGTCACACATTGAATTTCCCGGCAAAATGTGTATATATTCAATGAATTCAATGTGTGACGGCCTAATAATACACATTTACATCATCCGGAATACATACAATAGTCCGTCCGACTATATTGTCCGGGATCCGGTAAGCCTGAGAAAAATCAGAGCATCGAATATAGAACTCTGCACTAATACAATAGAGCTGAAAATTTAACACACAAGTGGCGAGTCAAATGTCAATAACATATTATATGACTCAAAACTCGACGCTTCGATTTTCAACTCTTTTGTATAAGTGCAGAGTTCTATTGTTATATTGTATAGTATCTCTGAATTTTCTCGGGCCCGCCGGATTCCGGATCATACAGTCCAAGCCTCACTCGGCTACTAAAAACGAAACAGCTTCTTCTCATCTTTTTTTCTCTCTTACTCAAGGCTGGATATTTCGAAGCGCTGATGATCATAAATTTGTTACAGGATGTTCAAATGTGGACTGGCCAGAATGGGCGATGCTGGAAGGTCGACTGTCAACCCGCAAGCCACCGGTCGAATACATCGACCTGACGGATTGCGGCGCGGTGACGGACGCCGGCCTGTGCTCGCTGCTGCACACCTGCCCCGCCCTGCAGTACCTCTACCTGAGGAGGTGTACTCTAGTCACAGGTAACACACACACACGGAGCCCTCTGTACACATCGACCTGCCGGGTTGCGGCGCGACGACGGACGCCGGTCTGGTCGATTCTGCTTATCAAATCCTGCAATAACACTGTTACAATTTAAAATCCAGTCCCGATATGTTAAATATGCAAATTGTATTCTCATAAACGTTAAACCAACGAAAAAATCAGTTTATGATATCAAGACGATAGAGATATTATCAAGACGATTTATTTATCATCATAACAAAGTATAAAAGTAAGTTCCTTTTTCTGTCCGTCCCTGTGTATGCTTAGGATCTTTAAAACTACGCAACGGATTTTGATGCGGGTTTTTTTAATAGATAGAGTGATTCAAGAGGAAGGTTTATGTGTATACAAAATGTATAATATTATAGAGAATCACTGATCATTTTAGAGGTTTGTAATGTCGTAAATAAACACATTTTTTGCGCTTACATTGCAAACGCTGACTGAACCCTACGAGATAGATCAAAATAATGTATTACAGTATTATACACCTTAAAAAGGTCTACAAAAAGTCCGCGATGGTATATGTCTAACTCTTAGGGATAAACCACAGTAACCATTTTTTATCCATTTATTTTACGAGAAATCATGGCTTATTTACGAAGCGAATGTAATAAAGCAATACAGCAATAATCCTTATCCAATTAAGTACCTTAAACAAATTGTGCATTTAATATAGATCAATATGGCCCTTTACAGCATGTAATTTAAATAAATATTTTCAAAGATATTACAAATTTAAAATGCATTGTACGCAATTATTTTTCGCTTGATTTTACTTTTTAAATATATATTGTCTAATGATTGTGAAGAGCTCCGTGGCCTAGTGGGTAGACCGTTTGATTTGCACTCGAGAGAGTGCAGGTTCAGTTCTCAGGATGTGGCGTGTACCAATGAGTCTTTTTCAGTTCTCATGTACATTATACGGACGCTCCGACGGTGAAGGAAAACATCGTGAGGAAACCCGCACGTATTGACCAGTCATTCCTCAGGACTAGGCTGACTGTATTGTGAGAATACCGTGTGTGCTTGGGCAACCATACGTCATTTAAAAAACCAACTGTCCCAGGCACTACAGTATTTCAAGAGTGGTTACTTCGCTCGGAGAGTACTGTATAAATTATTGGATGAATAACGGATGAAAAGGCCTAAGTTGTCTAATGATTATGTAATAAACCGAGCGAGCGACATCAGTAGAATTTGCGTCTCCGTAAGATCACTTATAAGAATGGATTTTTCCCCGGGAAGGAAATGATCATTTGGGCACCCTCCTTGGGCACTCAGGTAAAAGCCGTGATTGATGATATTGGATGACATGCAGTAAACTAAGTACAGGCGATGACACATTTGTTTTTTGAAGCGTAACAATTTCTAGTATTAGTAAAGTCCTTTTCTTGTCGAGCTTACAGACCAAAAATGTTCTTAACGATTCTATCAACTAGCAGTTTTCGCTTCAACGCCGTTCTTACATATTTCTTAGAACATATCAATGGCGAAGGCTCGTTCTCCTTCATAGGGAAGCCCTAGCCTGTATAATAGGTGGGGATTTGGATGAGGCTCTTCAAAAGGTAAGTGGTAAGTGAAGCCGATAACATATACATATTTTGTTCCCTTTCATTTAGTACTTATAAGAAATAATATTTTTCCATAAATTTTAACTTCGTATTAAAAATAAACTTCGTATTGTGAGAAATCCTTTATTTAGTTTAGTAAAACTTACCGTGAAAATATAGCCAAATATCTTGGATGATATGTCTCGTTCTTTTAACGGAATTTATATTTTTCAGGACAAAGCCTATTAATTAAACCGGGGGCTACAAACTACCCCTTTTTGCGTGAAAAAGTATAATTTTTAAAGGTTCCGTACCCGTTTTACACGGGAACCTATTACTAAGACTACACTGTCCGGCCGTCTGTCTGTCCGTTTGTCACCAGGCTGTATCTCGTGAGCCGTGATAGATAAACAGTTGAAATTTCCATAGATTATGTATTTCTGGTGCCGCAATTACAACAAATAACAAAAATGGAATAAAATAATAATTATTTAAGTGGGTCTCCCATACAACAAACGTGTTTTATTGTGCACGAGCCCTACTCGCACTTGGCCTGTATTATTAGTACATAAGATTAGAGGGGAAACAGAAAAGATTAAAAGTAAAAAGATTGTTATAAGTCCCTTTCTTCCAGATGCGGGGGTTAGATGGATTCCGTCGTACTGCGCTCTGAAGGAGTTGAGCGTGTCGGACTGTACGGGCGTCACGGATTTTGGCCTGTACGAGCTGGCCAAACTAGGCCCCGCCTTACGATATCTGTCGGTTGCTAAATGTTCTCAGGTAAATATTTTGAGTTATTGAAATTTGTTTTTAATCTTCCTAAATATAGGAAATATTGTAGGTACGTGTTGTTTACGTGTAAATGGAAGATGTATGCGGGTAGGCAGGTAGGCAGGTGTAGGTGTAGGGGTACTTGTAGGAGCATAGGTGTATGTTTAGGTGTCGGTTGTAGATATAATTATTTATTTACTCAATTTTTGAGTTAAGACAGAAAAACGTGTGTCGGATCAGCTAGTCTGTAAATAAATCTGGATCGTTTTAAGTACTAATTTGTTAAAAAATTTACAACTTCTCCATAATACCTGCAACATAAAATGCAAGCTTAGCCCTACTAGAATAGGCACTTTAAAGTTATAATCCTTTAGCCGCTCTACCCCACGCTAGTAACTCGTTGACGACGTGTTCAAACGCTTGTTAATTGTTCTAGTATTAAGTTGTCAAGTGAAGTTTACAAGCTTTCCTATCTAGATCAACGAATCTCAAATCTTCTTGTATACAAAAATGAATTGCAATTCCAATTGCGTCTCGCTAAAACTCGAGAACGACTGGATCGATTTGGCTAATTTTAGTCTTGAAATACGAGACAAACTTTACCTTTAAAAATATTGTATTTTAATGTACTGTTTCTTCTGAGAACTTACTCATATTTACTATTCATTAGTGCATATAAAAAAGTGTATATAAAAAAAAACAGTCATCTAGCTAATATTCTCTTAATACTTGACAATGCAGTGAATTTACAGTATGGTTCCAGCAATAGGGCATGCTTTTGCATTCGAACACACATTAAATAGCGCGTGTGTCAGTGCGTCAGAATTTAATTTCGAGTATCGGTCCCTAGTTTATTTATTTTTGACGTGACAACGTCTTATAATTCCATGGAGCCGGCTGCACACACGAAAAAACATGACTCATGCGGCGTTACCTCGCTCTGAGGCGTTCCATTTAAACCTTGAAGTGCAAGCGAGAGCGCGGAACGAGCGACAAAGAGGCACATTCGGCCGCCGCGTTCGGCAGCGTTCGACATCTATATCTCTCCTACTTGAGTGACCGATCCATCAGTATTTTCTTATGACGCTGTCACGTTTAACTATCGTCAGTAAACCGACTTTATAGACAACCGATTATTATCATTTGTCCAGGTGTCAGACTCCGGCGTCAGCACGCTCGCGCGGCGCTGCTACAAGCTGCGATACCTGAACGCTCGCGGGTGCGGTGCGGTGGGCGACGACGGCGCGGAGGCGGTGGCGCGCGGCTGCTCGCGACTGCGCGCGCTTGATCTCGGCGCCACTGATGTGTCCGAGACTGGGCTGCAGGTGAGTGAGATAATTATTATTCACTTTTATAGTTTATATTCAATAATTTCAAAACTAGGGATGGGCTATGACGTACATTTCAAGAACAAATCTTCATACAAGAAAAAGCTCTTGATTTCACCACTCCTCAAATGTCAGAATGGCCCCAAAAACCTCAAAAGTGGAATGGCCATTTAAGTGGGGACACTTTTTGCCTCCTCTATAGTATATACGTCTATGTTTATTTAAAAAAATATATACAGAGTTCGCTTTAGTTGATGCAAAGACAAAATAGATTATTTTATATTACAAATTAACATATTACAAAGTATGTATTATGTTATTACATTATTTTTTATTTTAAACATTTATTTGGGTATTTTTAACAGACAAGGTTTTAAGCATTTATATGCTTAAAACCTTGTCTGTTAAAAATACCCAAATAAATGTTTAAAATAAAAATATTAATTTAATTTCATTCATAAATATTTTTCCTTATAAGCGACATACTCACGGTCCAGCCTGCAAATGATTGTTACAATTCATAATAATGACGGTCATTAGCGCTGGATTTTCTGGCTGGCCCGTGAGTAAGGCCCATAGGCCCATAGGCCCATAGTTTATTTACTTGTTACCTCACCTGAACCAATCACCACATGATAGTAAAATATAAAAGGAAGATATAACCCGAAATAAAGACTTAATATCCTCACTCTTAGTAATAAAAATATTTACCCAAAAGCTAGTTAAGCACCTAATTACTCTATTTCAGATTCTTGCCAGATGCTGTCCAAATCTAAAGAAGTTGGCCTTGCGAGGCTGCGAGCTGATTGGTGATGATGGCCTAGAAGCCGTGGCATACTACTGCAGGGGTCTGACTCAACTCAACATACAAGACACCCCAGTGACTGTACGAGGATATAGAGCGGTCAAGAAGTACTGCAAGCGGTGTGTCATAGAGCATACGAATCCTGGATTCTGTTGATAATAAAAAAGTGAAAAAGATTGGTAATTCGAATTTATTGTAAAAATTTACTGACTGCTAGAGGATAGAGAGTGGTGAAGAAGTTCTGCAAGTGATGTGTTAAAGAGTAAGAACATTGGTCATCAACATCTGCTTGATGGAAAGAGACAAGAGATAATTAGTGAATTTCAAATTGATAGGGAGATTTTAAGATTTGCGATTCTAATTACTATTAAATTCTCAGGTTACAGAGTACAGAATAAAAATATTAATAAACTATGATAAAAGAGGTGATAGATTTGGATATATAATTAAGAATTTCCACATTTTCTGCAAATAATATTTGTATTTGTAAATATTCAAATACAAGAACAGACATCGTATTAAAGGTCGAAGGTTAAAGGACAAAATGTCTTTGACATTTTAGATAGCTATTTGTAAGATGTATGAATATAATATTTGTACATGCCGAGCAGCGGCGTATTCGTTTCGTGTGTGACATCTTTGTTAGAGCCATAGAGGTGCTGTTTTGTAAATACATTGTACAGATCTCGACATGTCAATATGGAAATAATATTTATTTTATACCTAACGATAACAAGGTTTTATTAAAATATGAAACAAATTGTTATAAAATATTATTATCTATACATAAAAGTCTGGTTGGTTAAAAAAAAATGAACATTATGTTTTATTTTATTTAATGCCGTGTTTTGCTTGTACATGTGATTTTAAATGTCAGTGTTTGTTTTTAATAATTTTATATGTCAAACTAAAGTTGAAAACTTTATGCTTTGCCGCTTTTCTTCCTCAATGTACATTTTGCATTTTAGTCTAAGGAAAAATGTTTTTATATAATTTCTATAACTAACATTTATATTAAAATAATATACCTATGGTCCAATATGTAATAAATTTAAAAAAACGTATTGAAATTTACCAGTTCAAGAATTCTCGTAAAAAATATTAGGTAAAACATTTATTTGATTGAATTGTGACCTTATCCAATCTACCAATCAGTCAATCTACAGAAATACTATTACGAGAATATATTTATAGTTTTTCAAATCAAACTTAAAATTTGATGTGGAATATCATAAATTTTCTAAAAGCTACGGTCAAGGAAATCAATTTCGACTTATGGAAGTGGAAACACCGACTGATGGGCACAGAATCCGAAGAAATTATTTAGATTTTAGACGATCAAACTGCGCGATATTTACGAGGGCGGGTCAATAAGTCCGTGACTTTTGGAATAAAACACAGATTTTTTGATAAATAAATCAATTTATTTTTCAACATCCCCCTTGAGCTCTATACACTTTGTCCAACGCTTCTCCAATTTATTTATCCCTTCCAAAAAATATGATTTGTCGAGGTCCTCAAAATAGGCCTTTGTTTGCGAGATGACTTCATCATTGGAGTCAAGTCTTTTTCCACCGAGCCATTTTTTCAGGTTTGGGAACAAGAAGTAGTCATTCGGAGCCAAATCTGGAGAATAGGGTGGATGTGGGAGCAATTCATAGCCCAATTCATGGATTTTTGCCATGGCAACTGCACATGTGTGCACCCTTGCATTGTCTTGGTGAAAAAGAACTTTTTTCTTGGCCAAATGAGGTCGGTTTTTTTTCAAATCCTCATTGAAGCGGTCCAATAAGTTGGCATAATATTCCCCATTAATTGTTCTTCCCTTTTGAAGATAGTCAATGTGGATTATCCCACGTGCATCCCAAAAAACAGTCGCCATAACTTTATTGGCTGACAAACCCACCTTGGCCTTCTTTGGCGCCGATTAACCCTTAGAAACTCACTGTTTTGACTGTTGTTTGGTCTCTGGTGTGTTGTGATGGATCCATGTTTCATCCACGGTTACAAAACGGCGCAAAAACTCCTCCATATTGTGATTAAACAACGCCAAACCTTCCTGTGAAGTTGTTACACGATTGCGTTTGTGGTCGACTTGCGGAAAGCTTTCTCATGCCCAAGTGATCATTCAAAATTGAAACCACTGAGCCATGCGAGATGCCTATGGCTTCCACAATCTCTTGCACTTTCAATCTTCGGTCGGCCAATACCATATCGTGAATTTTTTCGATTGTTTCGGGTGTAGAGACCTCAACTGGGCGTCCAGGACGTTCGGCATCTTCAGTGCTTGTACGGCCACAACGAAATTCAGTAAACCACTTTTTTACCATTGAAATCGATGGTGCAGAGTCCCCATAGTATTTATCAAGCTTAGCCTTGGTCTCGGCAATGGTTTTTTTTCGCAAAAAATAATGCTTAATAAGCACACGAAATTCACTTTTTTCCATTGTTTCCTTAAGTTACTGGATAGTCTGATAAAGATAGCTGTAAAACACAAACTAACTGACGCAGTAAGTTCAAATTTTGATAGGAGTCAACTCACAGATGCCTGTTGACAGGAGTGGTGTTGCTTTTTCAGTAAGGAGGTTAGAAATTCAAAAAGTCACGGACTTATTGACCCGCCTTAGTATTTCCCACAACTGTACAGCAATAAAGATTATTTTGAAGACAGTTATTTTACGATACGCCAGTAGGCAATTTGTCGAATATTCCAACATTTACGGTTTACCGCCTAGTAAAAATATGGAAATTAAAGGTTTATGACCTAGTGCCATAAAATTCAGTTTCATAAAAACTCCAAAATATTTTTGAAAATTGTATATTTTATAAATATGTATAGGAATTGTATGATACAAATAAATTAATTATTATATTTATTTTATGTTTTTATTCATAAGCTCATCACTCAAGACAACTCACTTATTTACAACAAGAAAAGTTTTTGGAGAGCATTACAAACATCCATGCACCCATCCATCCATCCTCACAAACTTTCACATTTATAATAGTAGTATGAAGTAAAGGGGATTGAGTTTTCAATGGAAAGTTAAGAATGCAAATATATATATTATATTATAGGGCATATTTTCGCTTAAAAGGTTCCCTACCCTATTGATGTGCGGAAAGTGTGTGACGTTTTGATTTGTAGAGGAAAAATGGTGCATATTATATTTTACCTTGCAGGTTGGTCACACATGGATACTTTTTAGGGTTCCGTAATACTCAAGGAACCCTTATAGTTAACTCTGTCCGTCTGTCTGTTTGTCTGTCCGCTATCCTAGCTTCTGCAATTATGAATATAAATGGATGAAATTTGCTATAGTTATAAAATATGTATAAATCTCTGTTTTGACATCATAAAATACTAATCATTTTATATTTTAGGGTTGTACATGTGAATTGGGGATGAAAAATATTTTTGGAGTTTACTCCTTAAGAATCGATTTTCATATAAGGCCCCCGGTATGAAAAAAATATGAGCAGTAACATCTACTGAACGAATGACAGCGTTACGTTTTCGTGCGCAACCTATTCTGCGCACCTATCACTTTTTTTCACATGGCGCGAATTTTTGAACTCAAATCGATCGCTAATGTTTTTGTTCCTTCTGAGGGACGTATTTTACTTTTTAGAGTAAACTCCAGTCGTGCGTCGGAGCTGACACACACTTTTTTTCATTGTACTGTACATTATGTAATCTATCGTTGAATAGGTCTTGTAAAATAAAGGCAAGGTTTCGTATATGACTTTTTACAAAATCAACAATTTTCGAGTTATCGGCCTCCAAAGTGGTTTATAAGTTGGTTCCCCCCCGGCGTTTCTAAACTATAGGATATGATAGATACTTGTAAGTTTCCATGCTGATAGATCATGCTAAAAACTCCTGAATGAAAATTATTTTGAGTGAAATCGGACAATAACTTTTGAAGTAATTCTAACCTATTGCGCGTTGATAGTTACGGAGAACCCTCCTTAGACATGTCGTGACATACTCTTGGTTAGGGTATATTAAAATTATGCATATACCTACTTAAAATGCTGATCTGACTGATCTGCAGTTCACACTTGGCAGGAGTGGAACATTAAATTCACGTTATTTAATTCACTCATAATACAAACATTTTAATAATACATACAGGGATTCGTAATGTACTAAAATCTTTTTAAATCCGTTCAGCAGCAGGAATGACATAGTAACAAAAACAGATCCATCTAGATCTAAGCAGGATTTTATATTGCTTCTCTTTCATAAATACGAACAACGAGAGAGACAACATGATATTTAACCCATGGTTAATCTTAACCCAGAACTGCGCATGTGGTCCTAATAGCAATCTTTCCTTGTGGATCCTTATCCTTAGACAGGGATGGTGAACCTTTACGTCAGCGGTTCTCAAACTTTTTTGGTGACGGAACCCTTTTGGAAAGCAAAATACTTGACGGAACCCTACAATATAACAATAGTTTTTAAAAGTGTATTCTTACATTATTACAAGATATTAAAAAAGAAAAAATCTAACTAATGGGAGGTATGAAACTGTTTTTTATTTTTCATTAATTGGTTGATGTCAGGTTTGATAGAAGACAGTTGCAGTCTCATATCAGGTTCGGCGTCCAGTCTATTGCGATATTTTGTTTTCGTGGCTGCATACGTTGAGAATCCTGTTTCGCACAAATATGTTGCTGGGAACGGGAGAAGAATATTCAGAGCCATTTTGCCAAGCATTACGAATTCTGCACCAAAAATCGTTGAGAGGCATCGTTTTGAACAGTGACTCCATCCTTGTGTCTGATGACATTTCTAAAAGAGATTCATATATCTCGTTTGACATACTTTCGAGCTTCTGCAAGTTGGGTAAAAAAGGATTATGAATCCATGAATTCAGTTTTATTTTTGTATTCTGTTCTTCGGGAAAATACTTTTCAAAAGATGCGCGCATCGAAGTGAGATATTGGACCAATTCTTCAAACATATCATCTTGAAACATTTCTGAGTCGTTATCGCTAACAAACTCACTGAGTCTAAAGCTTTCTATTTCTCTCTTATCAACGCAAACAATCCAAAAATCTAATTTTCTTTTGAAGTCAGTTATTTTGCTATAGGCCTGGAACACTGTTGTCTGTTTACCTTGCAATGATAAATTCAATTCGTTTAGTTTTTGAAAGATATCCGCCATAGAAGACAATCGAAACAACCAAGTTTTATCATACAAACGGTCTTTCAAATTAAAAGAAGTATCAGCTGAAAGAAACATTTGTAACTCCTCTCTAAGTTCAAATAGCCTTGTTAAAGTTTTACCCCGAGACAGCCATCGCACTTCTGTATGGAGCAGCCGTGTTTTATGTTTGCTGCCATAATCTTCACACAATAATGAGAACAATCGGGATTGTAGTGGTCGTGATTTGATAAAATTAATTATTTTTACCGCTTCATCCATAACTAATTTTAGATTTGACGGCATTTGCTTCATCGCAAGTGCTTGTCTATGCAGAATACAATGGCTGGAACTTCAATCAGGAGCTTTATTTTTTATGCGTGACACTGCTCCTGCTGTTTTACCTGTCATCACATTGGCCCCATCTGTACAAATGTCAATGCAATCGTTCCAACTGCGATTATTTTCTTCAAAATTTATTTTGAAGAAAATTTATTTTGAAGAGAATTTGTTTATTTTATTAAAAATTTCTTCCCCGGTAGTGTTTGTGGGTAGCGGTGAACACATAAGCATGTCTTCTTCAAAAGAACTTTCATATGGATATCTCACGATAACCAGCAAGATAGCCAGACCAGCGACATCAGTTGACTCATCCATTTGCAAGGCGAATCGTGTTTTTTGTAGACCTGTAACTAGTTCTTGTTTGACGTAGCTTGCCAGATCATGGATTCGCCGTGAAATAGTACCGTTTGATAGCGGCACAGCAGAAAGATGCTTTGCAGATTTTTCATTGAGCATACATTTTGTTATGTCTAACACACATGGCTTTATCAAATTTTCAGCGATAGTGTGCGCTTCACCTGCTTGTGAAATGTGATAGCTAACTAAATATGAAGCCTCCGTGGCCTTTTCATTGATAGTTTGTGTTACATCCATCATATTTGTTTGACTTTCCAATAACTATTCTTTTCTGCGAACAAAAAATTCTTTATTCTTGTCTTTAGACTCGGGGTGTACAGTTTCTAAATGTCGGCGTAATTTGGCAGGTGCCATGGAACTATTAGGAAGCAGTTTACTACATAGCATGCAGAGAGGTGAGCCGTTGGAATCAACAAATCCGAAACTGATATATGATTCATCATACTTCCTTTTTTTTGTCTTTGAAACCGTGGAGCTTGACGTCGTGGCATCATCGTCTGGATCGGTAATTGCTGCATTCTCCGCGCGTACTGCTTTTGAACATTCAGCGTCATTGAAGATGTTGTTACAACACGTTTAACGCCATTAAGCCAACGTTCCATTCTTCTTTATTAATAATGTTACACGTCAGGATGGTGGGGTCAAAATAATGCACAATCGTTACTGCTTAGAGACTCGAGAAGTCGTCGTTCTCGAGTTAATCGTTAAGAGACTAAATTTAGTCCAAAGAAGAAATGTGCAAATCTGATACAATCAGAATATAGCAGGCAGTAGAACAATAAACACTAATTACATATCACGATATCACGTTTAAACTCCGCAATTCGGTAGCCAGCTTGTAAGTAGGAACTTATCGCTCCGAACGCTAATCGTCAACTGACTGACAAGGCGCGACTTTTTTTTTTTTGGAACGTAGTTCCTTATGGCGCGTTGTGAATTGTATTTGGGCTAGATGGATTGATTTAGGCACGACACTTTTTGCCACTCGAAATCACAATGTAATAACGACTATTAAGAATGATACAAAAAACGACCTTATCACCTTGACAATAATGTAGAATTTTGCAATTACACATTGTGACTGTTATGACTGTTACATATTGTGACTAGCTAGCCGAGCGCTTGATGTTATTACTCAGTACGGAGCCGGACTTCGCGGCGGCAACACTGAGAGCAGCAAGCAACCCGCCCCCTCACCCCTGTCCCTACCTAAGCCGCGCGCACTATATATACTTAGTTCAACTATTTGTTTTGTATAATATAATTTATGGTTAAACGAACTTACCTGAAGTGAAGTTCAACCAAAATTTTGTGATATGCTGCATCTCAGAGACTTCATAATAACCATGTAGTCCGTTTTACGACCTACAACATCGCCACACGATTTATGATAACTATTTAAAAGATCTAAAGAGTACATGTTCATTCACTCACGGCTCGACCGCTCCCGAACTCCCGCTCGGCTTCATTTGTTTTAGAGGATTAGTCGAGGCTTTTATTCTGCACCCTGGGGTCCTTGCTCGGCATGCATCACCTGCTTGCTTCGTGCTAGGGTTTGGGAGGGAGTGAAATCTCTCAGATGCAGCATCTCACAAAATTTTGGTTGAACTTCACTTCAGGTAAGTTCGTTTAACCATAAATTTTATTTCGATGTTGCATCTGAGACACTTCATAATAACCGTGTAGATGTTCAGGGTTTGTTGCAGAATAAAACAGTCATTACGATCATAACATCTGTTTTTAATCTATATTGAAAATAAAACATAATAATAATTATTATTATTAATAATAATTATTATAATTTTACAAAATCAGTTGTTATCAACAATTATTATCTAATACAGCTTGAGCAAAAGCGTTATCATCTGTATTATGTCTGGTCTGGGAACTCGCATTGTGAACCGGCTTCTTAAAGGTAAGAATTAATTTATGTGTTTTTAAGATTTCGGGAATCACTAGTTCTTTCTAAGTATGATAACACAGCGAGTGCAGGACAAATTGAGGGCTTATCTTTAAAAAATGAAATAATTAGTCTTTGATTATGCCTATTTGGCACTGAAGTTTTAATCAAATCATGAATAGTAATAACAATGCGCGAATCATCAGAATTGACGTCTGATATTCTAATTAGTGACAACGTCTGCACCCGTTGTCCCGTGGACAACGCCATGAGAGTTACCATCTTTTTTGATAACATTTCTGTTGTGATTGAATTATACGGATAAAATTTTGACAAATATTCCAGGACTAAATTAGGATCCCATATAGAACAATATTTCGGGAAACAGGGCTTACTCCTAAAAACTCCCTTAAAGAATCTAAGTACACAATCCACCTTGCAACATGATTTACCAATGACTAGAGATAAACTAGACCTGTAACAATTTAACGTGTCGTAACTTGCATTCTCATTAAATTTTTCAGTCAGAAACCGTAGTATATCGGCTACTGATCCATCGTATAAATCGACATTATTAATTTGGCAAAACTTAAACCATTGTTTTAATCCCACATTATACTGATTAATTGTACCTTTCGATAACGATTTTAAGATTATTTCAATGGACTCTTTCGGTATTCCACGCTTCAAGTAGGCTTGCCGCATAATACCGCACACGCCAGGGTAAGACTGGGCCACAGCGGGTGGCACTCTCTGAAAGGGTACAGTAGAAGATTTCTATTAGGTTTAAAATAAATTACGTCAGATTTGAGTAGCGACTGAAACAGTGGGAACCACGGCCGTGAAGGCCAGTACGGGACGACCACTATACCAGTCGCTTCCTCCTCAATAATTTTTCTAAGGCTTTTAAGAATGAGTGCAAATGGCGGGAAAGCGTAAAAAAAGTAATCGCGCCATAAAATAGTAAAAGCGTCAATCTCAAAGGCACCTGGGTCTTGTTTCCAAGAAACATATATTTGACATTTATTATTTAAACGCGAAGCGAATAAATCTATGTTAGGTTGACCAAAACCAAGTATAATCTGTTGGAAGTTTTTCCCATTTAATTCCCATTCCGTATCGATATTAGTGTACCTAGAAGCTTAGTCAGCGTCTGTGTTATCGCGTGATTTAATATACGAGTATGTAGCAAAAATGTAAATACGTTGTCTTTCGCACCATTGCCATATATCTCTAGTGATTTCATTTAGGTGGGGGTATTGAATTCCTCCCATTCTATTAATATAAGATAAAGCAGTAGTATTATCTACTATAAGTAATACATTTATATTAAAATAAACTTTACAAAACGATTTCAAACCCAAAAAGGCAGCTAATAATTCGAGGTAATTAATATGATTCTGACCCTCATCCGCTGACCTCTAGCTATGACCCCGTTGCATGAGGCTCCCCAGCCCGTAAGTGAAGAATCAGTGAAGATTTCCAACTTATACAAACTTCTATCTATACTATTAAAAGCTTTGGATTCAATATCACACCACCAACTCAAATCATCATATAAATAAGGCTTTAGTGACATAATCGAATCAAAATTATTATTACATTTTTGCAAAGCTAAAAACTTCTCTCTCTCAAAATACTTAGTACGTGGCCAGCTGTATGCTACTGCTGGACATGTTGAAGTTAAAGTCCAATGAATTTCGAAAAATCACGTATATTAATTTGGATTTTATTACGGATTTCGTTTGCTAATTTAGAAATTTTTACAAGTTTTTCAGAAGGCAATTGTAACTGCATTAGCTTGCTATCTATCACAACGCTGAGGAATCTACAAACTTGTGAAGGCACCATATTACTTTTATCAAAGTTGACAACAAAACCTAGCTGTTCAAGTTTTACCTTTAGTACATTAATAGTATTTTTACATGTAGCATAATCTTTACCAATACAAAGTATATCATCGAGATATGAAACTATTATATGACCCTGCTTTCTTAGCCGTGTGAGAAGAGGCTTAAGGAGCTTTGTAAATACAAATGGAGTAGAACTTAAGCCGTACGGAAGACAGTTAAATTCATAAAGATTATTATTGAATCTAAATCTCAAATATTTTTTATGTGATGTATGAATAGGTACTAAGAAGTATGCTTCCTTGAGATCAATTGAGGCCATAAAAGCACCTGTAGAAACTAATTTTATAGCGGTGCGAATGTCTTCCATTTTAAAATGCTGATTATTTAAAAATTTATTAAGAAATTTTAAGTTCAATATAAACCTAAACCCACCCTTACTTTTCGGTGTTAGAAAAATATATGAAATAATTTGACCTGCCAAATTGTTATTGTTATGTTATGTATATATATGTTGAAATAGCACCTAATTTTTTAAGTTTACTTATAGCTTTGCACATTTCGCGTTCTGAAAACGGTGGATTATTTAGTTCCATATGTTGATAAGTTGGTTTACAAAAAGGTATTTCATATCCTTGAACATACGACAGCACAGTACTGTCAGAAGTGATTAAAACCCAATTATGTAAAAAGAATTGAATGCGCCCTGCATGAGGTACCTCTAGTAACGACGTCTCCTCTCGTTGTTGGCTCTGTTGCTCGTGTAGGGACGGCCGCGGCGCTGGTGCTGCAGTGTCCTCCTCGCCGACGTGGATGGCTGCGGCTCGTGCAAGCGGACCGACGCTGCTGGCGCTGGTCTCACGTGCTGTTGACGAGGAGGAGCTCGGGAGTTTCCCGGCGTTGCCTGCTGCTTGCGCTGTGAGAAAGCTTGTTGAGTTAAAGGTTTCTTTATTTGAAAACCAGATCTTTCTATATCCTTGGTATTTTTTATATTCTCACCAAGCTTCTTACCGAACTAGTGCGTCCCTTTTTACACCTTGAATTGTATTCCAAAATTTTTTATCTAAATGAGGCAATATAAGCTTCTTTCTGTTAACTGATTCTTCAAAATGCAAATCTAGTAGAATCTGAGCTGTTTCAGAAATGTGTTTAATTATTTCTAGTTTCGGAAGATCTCCTTTAATGAGTTCTTTTGTTAGATTCGCGAGGCTAGATATTCCTAGACCTAGCTGATTCTGAGCGTTCTTTAAACGCTTATCCCGGTTTTTTGCCGCTTCTTGTAAGACCGTGGCCACCTCTTGGTTAAGTTTAGGGGCTTGTGCCAGTAAAAAGTTATTTGGTATAAGTATCTTCGCTACAAGAGACTCCTTTTGCTCCTTTGCCATTTTTCCATCCCCGAGGATTTTACCCCAACGTTCAGAGAGTTCAATAGGTATGTCTCCACCTAGTGATTTTTCTGGTTTATTTGCCTCCCCAAGAATGTTTAAAATTTCAGGTGGCAATGTAGGGGTAGTTTCTTGATTAGAATCTACCGACACAGGGACATCTGGTTGACTAACCGGTACTGATATCGGCGAAGCGCTCTGCGGCGGCATTGGCGCCGGCGCGGGAGACTCGAGGTAATCAACGTCTACAACGTCGATCAAGGACTGTGGATTAGCGTATCGAGATTCTTCATCACGCCTATTGACATCAGGTGAGCGCTCGTAATCTAGGCGGCTTTCCCATGAGGAGGAAGCCGATGACTCCGATCTTCTGTTTCGATCTGAGTAAACAAAGGCACGAAGTTACTTTCAGAATGGCATCACGTGCCACCACGTTAAGAAATAACTTATTTTTGTAACCAGGGTAATATCTCGTATTGCCACATTAAGGTACAAATAAATGACTATCTGGATAACATCACGTATTACCACGTTAAGATGGTCGTTTTTGTAATATACAGAGACTACACCTTATCTGATAACAAAGGAAAAAATACGGATATTCGAAAAAATAAATGTGGGTAGTTTGATACCTTTTCCTTTGTTGCGGCGTACTTAATTTTCCAATCGCCTTATTTTGTGACGAATATGTTCGTTGTCATCCTTATTCTTCCTTTTTCCCATGTTATCCGGCGATGAAAACTGTTAATTACACTATATCACTATTAAAATTAATTATACGTGTTGACGATGTCGCACACGAAAAACGAATGAAGCCGAGCGGGAGTTCGGGAGCAGTCGAGCCGTGAGTGAATGAACATGTACTCTTTAGATCTTTTAAATAGTTATCTAAAAATCGTGTAGCGATGTTGTAGGTCGTAAAACGGACTACATGGTTATTATGAAGTCTCTCAGATGCATCATCGAAATAAAATATATTATATCTATACAGATAAACAAAATTGAAGTGTCTGTTTGTAATTTCAAATTAACAGCTTTTATTTTCACTTAATGCATTTAAAAGTATGATCGGTACTTACAATAAAATATAAATTGTTAACATTTTCCTGTCCGTCTGTCACATTCTTTCTGTTCTGTCTGTGTGTTTGTTCCGGCTAATCTCTGAAACGGCTAGACCGATTTTCACGGGACGTTCACTGGCATATATAGCTGATATTATAAGGTCTAGCATATATACAGAGTCTGTCGTAAATAATGGATAAACCGTAAACTGGAGTTGGTCTGGATGTGAAACTGTAAGAAAATCGTATTTTCTTGCCAGGGTTTCTAACCATATGAAAATGGCGTAGCATTTTATACTTTTTTTATAAATTTCGCAACTTTTTTTCGTTCATTCCGTTGCCATTTCATCATATTTAGGTATTTCTGTGTAATTTTTTTAGTTTTATACTCCTGAAGATGTGTATTATTTAATTTTAATACAATTTTAGGTGTTTTTAACGTAAACAATTTTCAAAATCAACTTTTTATGTTTTTTTTAAACTATTTTTTTCTTAATGTCAAATTTGATCATTTACTGTAAAAAAAAGGTATGGCGCTATAGCTGCCCATTATCTTAATAAATTGTCTAGTATGTGCAGTTTCTAAAAAGGTATTACAATGTGTACTTTACTAGCAATATTAAGTTACAGGAGCGAGGTCAATATCAAGGTCAGAATTCAAATTTTTTAAGTATTGTTATAAAAGGTTATAAAACTTCGTCATAATGGTCTTATTCTACCAAAATTCTTTACACAAACGTTATTGGGCCACTAATAAGGATTTTCAGAAGAACAACAGGTTGTTTTTAGTAAGAAAATATCATGACTCCATGGTAATAATGTAATAAAAGTGTTCAAATTTAAAATTGTTGTGCTCTAATATTTCATGCGATAAACATGTTGCGACAAGTTTATTCGAAAAAAGGATCATCAGGTAAAAAACTAACAAAGACACCAATACAATGGGCCTCTATGCGTGAAAAGGACGATTGATGGTCATTGTTACTAGGCAGATGCACACTGTCCCTTTCAAACTCACGGTGTGTGAAAAGGTTAGCATGTTTTTTCCTTTAGGGCGCGCTCCTGATTGTAGAGTGTACATATCTCAATGTGATTTTGACTATCGCATGTGCTCTTGTTTTCGTTACTTTCGTCAATTTGTTACTGCTTTCTAATATCGGACTTTGATTTGCCTTGTGATTTGGACTTGTGAACCTGGTGATACTGACGACTTAGCTCTTATTTACGGACATTATTTTGTGCTATCGATTGGATTTGTTGTTTGGAAGTTTTTGCATCATGCCTCAGCAATACACGTCGGCTGAATACACAGTAATGGCAGCGCTACCAGAGCAGCAAGTGTTTACCGTGAAAAATATCCAAATGCTCGACATCCTGATTACCGTATCTTCATTAGAGTGCACAATGCATTTATGGAAGGACGATTTCCTGGGACCGGCATAGGCGGGGCCAGTGAAGGACGACCTCAACGACACAATGCAGCTGAAGTACTGGAAATAGTCGCTGAAGACCCTGGTACGTCCATAAGTGTTATTTCATGGCGTACCGGGATACCTCAAAAATCCGTGCACAGAATTTTAAAAAGGCATGAATTATATCCCTTTCATTATCAAAGGGTTCAAACACTAATGCCAAAGGACGCTGCTGCGAGAGTAACATTTTGTCGCACAATGCTGCGAAAGATGAGAGAAGACCCAAGTTATTTTAATAAAATTTTATGGAGTGACGAGTCAACGTGTCGAAAAGATGGTTTTTTGAACCTCCACAATTTACACAGCTGGCAACTTGAAAACCTAAGATTGATACGTGAAGACAGATCGCAGTATCAGTTTATATATAGTAAATAAATTTATGGACTGGCATTATTAACGGACAAATCATTGGTCCATTTGAGTTGCCGGCAATATTAAATGCGGATATGTATTTGGATTTTCTAATAAATACTTTACCTGGATTACTGCAAGACGTTCCACAGGAGATAAGAAACGAGATGTGGCTTCAAAATGATGGGTGTCCAGCACATTACGCTGTTCGTGTAAGGGAACATTTAAATAATACATATCCAGATAGATGGATAGGGCGATTGGGTCCAATTTTATGGCCTTCACGTTCGCCAGACCTTAACCCGTTGGACTTTTTTTACTGGGGCTGCATTAAGGAAGTAGTGTACAAGGAAGCAATAAGTTCTGTGGAAGAGTTGCGTACGCCCATTCAAGTAGCAGCAAATAAAATCGCAGAAGCCGGCTATGCACGTCGGATTAAAAGATATTTTATTAGGCGATGTAGAGCTTGTATTGCTGCCGGCGGAGGGCATTTCGAGTATTTAGTTTAAGTTATTGATAAAATATTTTTTTTTTTTACTTAAAAATAACCTGTTTTTCTTCTAAAAATCCTCTTAGCTTAGCTTAGCTCGCCTCTTAGCTGCGGAGAAGTAGGAGTCGGGCCTTTGGCTACAAGCATTACCGTCACCCAATACGGGCACATTGCTGGATCGAACAGCTTTCCGGTTAGCCACTTCCCTGCGTCTTGGCACCCCCCACGTCGTCCCCCATCGCTGTGTTTGTGGTGCAAACGTGGACAGCCTCGGACACCACGGGCTGTCCTGTCAACGAAGCACCGGCCGCATGTCCCGACATCACTGCCTGAACGATCTCATCCGTCGGGCTCTTGTCACCGCCGGAGTGCGCGTGGTTTAGTGCGCGAACGATGGCAAGAGACCAGACGGTATGACCCTGGTCCCTTGGAGAGTGGGTCGGGCTATTGTATGGGACGCTACTTGCGTAGATACAATTGCTCCGTCCCATGTTCAGGGCACCTCGAGTACTGCAGGTGCGCCCGCCAATTAGGCGGAGAACCTCAAACGGCGCAAATATGAGAACCTTAGAGAAGGAGACTCTTCTCTCGCGCCGGGCCCCTGAAAAGGGCCTTGGGCGGGAAACCAAAACCAGGGGCAGAGCCCCTCTACTTGGGGTGGGATGACGCGCCCAGTACTAATACTGGGAGCATTTAATCAAGTTTTAAAAGGAAGACCCCCCGCGACAGAACGCGGGGGAAACCCGTGGTGGAGCAAATTAAACAAGGGGAATGTCGATTTGCCAACCAGGCACGACCAGGACCGGCGGTCGGCTCCAAACGACCCGTGGGGGTCCCGACCCGGGGGCCGAGAAAAATGTTTGGGTCCCCTCCCTCACGCGCCGCGTTTGCCGGACCGTGGACACGAGCGACCTGGGGAAAGGGTGGGAGTTTTAAAAACTTCCGGGCCCCGACTTTTGTATCGGGGGGGAAGATACGCCACGGAGACGACGGGGTGGCAATAGGGCTGCCACTCGTCAGGCCCCGGACGAGGTTTAGACGAATTACACCGGCATCTGGTTTGCCGGTGTAAGGAAAGGTAGGGGGAGGATACGATCCCGCGATGGGTGGAGGCGAAATTGCGCCAAGGCGCATCAGTGCGCTTAGGTGTGGCGCATCAGTGCGCCGAATCTCTTCCTCTTCGGGGGTGGCGGGGCGGGCTGCGTGGCTCCGCTGGGTCCTCAGGTGGGACGGCATCCTTGGGCAGGCAGTGGCGGTCGGGCGGGCGGGCATGCCACGGCGCCAGGTCGGTTAACTCGACCAGGCGCGAGGCGTCCGCACGCGCGAACAGTCTGGAGGAGAGCTGGGCTACAAAAGCCTCGACGCTCTCCACCCTCAGGTCTCTCGCGATGGTGTCGTTCCTCACGTATCTGCGATACGGCGCAGCACGCGGTTCTGGGATCTCTGCAGCAACACTCTCTGGGGCGCGGTGAGCAGGTGGTGCCACGCTGGTGCCGCGTACGTGAGGTGGGATCTAACATAGGTTTTGAACAGGGCTAACCGCATGTTGAGATGGATCTGCGGGGACGCGTAGGCTGGTCTCAGCTGAGCTATGGCTGATCGGGTCTTGGCCATCGCAAACTGGCATTGGGCGCGCATGGAGAGTCGGCGGTCGATTAACACCCCGAGATACTTCGCCGTTCTTCCCCATGGGATCTCGGCGTCTCCAATCTTCAGAGGAGCCGGAAAACTTGCTCTCGTGGAGACGGTGAGCGCCTGGGACTTACCTGCGTTAACAGAGAGTCTCCATTTGCTCAGCCAGTCAGGGAGAAGGTCCAGCGTCCTCTGAAGCTTGATGGCGGCATGGTCGGGGTTCAGCGAGCTGGCGATAAAAGCTGTATCGTCGGCATACAGCGCCGCGGTGGTGCCAGGATCCTTGGGCACATCACTGGCAAAGAAGCTGTATAGCTCCGGAGACAGCACGCTTCCTTGAGGGACTCCCGCTGCGATGGGGTACTCACCTGAGAGGGTTCCGTCCACTTGGACCTGGAAGGTCCGGTCGGAGAGGAAGGAAGCCACTAGCCTTATCAGGGAGGGGGGGACGTCGGCACGGATGAGCTTGTAGAGCAGACCTTCGTGCCAGACACTATCGAACGCCTTCTCCATATCCAGGAAGACTGCGACAGATGAGTTCTTTTTGTTGGCCGCAACGGAATGGTGGTGAATCTCGCGTACCAGCTGGAGGGTAGTACTCAGCTGGGACCTAAAGCTGAATTGTTCCTCGCGAGAAGGGAGGTACGGGGAGAGGTATTTGAGGAGAAGGATCTCAAAGGTCTTAGAGAGGGTTGAGAGGAGGGTTATGGGTCGATAGCCCTCGGCCCGTCTCAAATTTTTATGAGGCTTGGGAATATTAATAATTAACCCTAGTTTCCAGGGCGTGGGGAAGTGGCCGGTCCTCACAATGCCATTAAACAGGCGGGTAAGGGCGGCCATTCTAAAAGGAAGGTGACGGAGGGCTGCGTTGGGAATACCATCCGCGCCGGGGGCTTTTTTAGGTTTAAGAATAAGAATAAGAATAAGAAAAAATTATTTGCAGCTCTACTAAAAACTAAAATTAATAATTAAGCTTATATTTAAACATAATAAGAAAAATACATAAATGAAAAACGTCTAAAACTAAAACAGCGTAGGTAGCCGCATTTGGTGGGCAGTGCTGGCACACCTTGGTATGTCCAGCACCGGTCTTCCGCTTGACCCATTCCGTGACCTCACAGCCGTCCAAACACTTACACACTACTTTAAACAAAAATAATAATAATAAAAAAAAAGAGAATTAAAAAGAAATAATAAATCTGTAACAAGTGTCAAATGTCTTGATTCATGACCAAAATCGCAATTAAAAATTTAAATTGTACATTTAAGAATTTTAGTCTTTAATTATTTTAAAAATTAATGTGAAATGTGAATACTACCCATAACCCAACACCAAAGAAAATATTTTATGAAAACCACTAATTAAGGATGCCAATCGAATCAGTAAAATTTTAATACAGGAAGCAAAGTGCAAAACAAGTAACCTGAAACATACACCTATAATACACTTATATCATGTCGCAAGCTTTCCTGTGCTTTCTGTTCGCGTAAAATAAATTGTCGGAGTTGCTTTTTAAAAGAAGCTAGACTTTTTAGATTTCTAATCGGCGGCGGTATGTTATTCCAGCATTTGGATGCCGAATAACGAAAGCTGCCCCTGAACGACGCTGTATGATATTTCTCGATGGCTAGCTGGACAGAACATTGCCTTGACCCACAAGACCTAAGGCTAGCAGTTCTTGAGAGTTTATCATATAGATATCTAGGCTCCCTATATTTTAATACGTCAAACAAAAGACGAGCAAGATGAAGTTTTGCCGATTCTTCATTTTCAACATAAAATGCTCATTCAAGAAGGGGGTCACATGGCTTCTAGGTGGGATATCAAAACAGTAACGGGCACAGGCATTCTGAACTCTTTGTATGAGCTTTTTAGTTCCAGATGTTAAACGTGGGCCAAAAACAACATCTGTATAGTTCAACTTTGACAGCACCAAAGACTCTACAAGACGAACACGCATTTCCACTGACAGAAACGGTCTCACTCTGTATAGTATCATCAGTCTGTAAAAGGAGTTGTTGACTAGACTAGTTATATGTTCTTGGAACCGCAGATTACAATCAAGCAAAAGACCCAGATTACGTGCCGCATAAATGCGTTCAATTGGTTCACACATTAAGTTTACGTCACTTGTTAGGCTCAGATATTTGAGTTGATTAATGATTTGAGCCACAGATTAAGTATTTGGATTTAGCAGGATTAAGACACAAGCTGTTTTTTTGGGCCCATAGCATTATACGATTAAGGTTCTCATTGAACAAAGCAACTGCTTTTTCTATATCACTTGGCCTACAAGATATATAAATTTGGGTATCATCAGCGTAGAAGTGAAATTTACAGTGTCTAATATGGGTTCTTAAGTCTGCTATGTATAAAATGAATAATATTGGTCCCAAAATAGAACCCTGTGGTACTCCATTTTCAACATCCAACCAGTCAGATAACAAGAAGGACCTGTCACTAAGGGAGAGCTGCACACGCTGGCGACGATCACTGAGGTAGCTATTAAACTATTTCAATGTTGTATCATCAAATCCGTAGTATCTTAGTTTTGATAATAGGATATTTATTGTGTCGAAAGCCCTGGAAAAATCCAATAGGACAAGTAGGGTACAATGACCTCTATCTTGTGAAGTTAAAATATTGTCAGTGACATCAAGTAGTGCAGTCGCAGTACTCCGACCCTTCCTAAAGCCAGATTGTGTCTCAGGTAACAAATTATTATTTTCCAGGTAGCCTGTAATTTGCTCACACACCACTTTTTCCAGTATTTTTGAGAAGCAAGGCAAGATATTTATAGGCCTGAGGTCTTTTGTCTCAATAGGGTTGGTGATTTTAGGTAGAGGCCTCACTACAGACTGCTTCCAGAGAAGGGGGTAAACACCAGTCCGGATAGAAGTATTTATGATACATTTAATTACATCTAAGGAATTTGGCAGAAACAATATCAACATGTCTAAACCGATGCCATCAGAACCTACAGCTTTGGATTTTAATATTTTTATAGTTTTGACTAGTGTATTGGTGGATACTGTCTCAAGATAGAAGGTACTGTCACAAAATTTATGGTATTCAAAAAATGTAATATAAGATAGTTGAGTGATTGGAACCGTAGGTGTTTCTAAGAAATGTTTATTAATTAGATTTGGGTTATTAAATTGTGATGGTAGATAATTTTCATGTTTACTAAAAATAGTTTTCTTTATATTTTTCCACAGCTGTTTAGGTTCTTTGATTTTATGATTAATATTGTGTTTAAGGTATGCAACTTTTTCATTATACAGTGACTTATTTACTAGAGTTTTTAGGCTTTTATAATATTCCCTTTTACTTTGTAACTTTGTTTTATGATAGTCCTGCAATGCTCTGTCCCGCAGTGTCATCATTAATTTGATGGTGTCTGTAATCCACGGGTAAGAGCATGTTTTTATACGGACAGTTCTTACCGGTGCATGTACGTCAAAAAGTTTCAATATTTGTGTATTAAAGCTATTCACCATTGCATTAACATCACTTAAAGACAGTATGCTATCCCAGTTTATAGCCTGTAAGTCAGTGTTAAAGCTGTCCAAATCTATGTGCTTGATAGGTCTATACGTTATAGAGTAAGGTTTAATTCTTTCTCTTTTTATATTAAATTCGCAGCCAATCAGACAGTGGCCAATTAAGGAACCAACATGTTCAATAAATATGTTTTTAGCTGTAAGATTGGAACTAATTGTGTCGATCAATGTCTGGCTGGACTGTGTGAAGTGAGTTGGCGAAGTAATTAATTGATTTAAAAGTTATAAGTTTATTTGATTTTGATCGATCAGGACATAAGAGATTTATATTAAAATCACCAGTCAAAATTAAGTGGTCATGGCTGGGCATTGCATTATTAACATCTGTAAGAGCGTTTAGAAAAGTGTCAATATCAAGCCATGGGGGTCGGTAAGCAGTACCAATTACTAGCCTTCTACCATTCAAAGATATCTTAAGCCACATATGTTCAACATCTTTATATAGTGGGTCGATGGGTGGTGAAAGGGTCCGTGCAGTTGTGCCTTCTCTAATATAAAATCCAACTCCTCCCCCACGCGAACGTATCTCTCGAGGTCGTGGCTTATGGCAAAGTCGGTATCCCATGACGTTGGGGGCACGACCTTCCCCCCCTGTTCTTAACCACGTCTCATTGAGAGCCAGTATATCCAAGTCAAGTACATTAATTTTTGCCAGAAAATTATCGTGGTTTGTGCCAAGAGAGCCCGCGTTGTATAGTCTAACTTTTAGGGTTTTGTTAACCATTACTTAACAAAGTATATAAAATCATATAGTGGATCCACCTAGGGGAAAGAGGAATGTCATAATATTGGCGGATGAAAAGCAATTGTATTTGATGTTCGGAATTAATATTATGTATAAAGTTTTGTATTGCAAAATTATTATATTTTTTATATCTCTTTTGGCAACACAAATTATAGAAAATTATGCTAGTGTTATAAAGTATAAATATTAGATTATATAAATTTGTAAATATTAAATTATATAAAATTGTAAATGTTGAATTATTGTAAATGCCATTATTATTTGATTGTGTTGTGACGTCAAGTAATTTTATATGAATAGTAAATATTAAATAAAATAAAATTGTAAATATTAAATTATATAAAATTAGAAATGTTGATTTAGTGTAAATGCTATAATTGTTGAATTGTGTTATGATGTCTAGTAATTTTATTTTAATAGACTTATTAAGATACATGTAATATAGGCGTTGTATATTGATTATTGCTGACTCTACTTTAAGTTTAATTGAGAATAGATTAGGATTATTATATGATTCGATTAGCAACGAGCATACACCATACAATAAAAATTAAAACACACCGAAAGTGAAAAAAGTAACAATTACTGGCTAAAACATTATATAAAGTTAGAGTGACATAACGTAAACTAGCGCACTGACCGTCAAACATTAGTGGTCTTAAAAACCCGGTCAACGTCTGCAGTCGATCGAATGAGGTGCACCGGTTTACCATCTCCCTGCCGCGCAAAAATACGCCCTCTTTTTGTCCACGAGTATCGCCAGTTGAGACGACGACTCTCCTCGCGGACTCTATGAAAGAGCTGACGATTATAGCGCGTCGCCGCAATTGATGTACACCCGCTGTGGCGCCCCGGCTACGCCGATGTCGGCGCTGGTGAGCGTGCGGCGCACCCGCGCCGCGCGTAGCAGCTCGTCTCGCAGCTGGCGGCGGGCCAACCGTACCACCAATCGCCGCGCACGTTTGGGCTCATCGACACCGCTCTCGCTACTGCGTCCCACACGTTCAGCAAAGACAATATCTACAGGCCAACACAGCGACGGTGTGCACCGCATTCTCTCCTGTAGGCTCCTAAAGGAGAAAAACCTTTACCTCCTCGGAGACCATCCGGACGTGATCCGTTGCGGTCGTGGGCAGCGGTTGGAATTGGCGTTCCAAGTGTCTGGCATGAATCTCTGGAGGATAGATCCTCTGCTCGGTATCTTAAGTTGCCGTCTGGGTGCAGCAGAGGGCAAACGGGAGCAGCGGTTCCGGTCAACCTGCGGCAGAAACAGTGAAAGTAGGGCTAGTCCTCGCCCGCCTCCTGGATGCGCAGGGTCCAGTCTGCGGCATTTAGGTCAACTAGTAAGGACTTTACCTTGGCAGTGAGGCGGTTGAGCTGGCTCTTCATCACAGGAGTGCTGCCATCGGCGGCGCAGTTGTTTCTTTTCCGCCACTAGATCAGCAAATTGGCGGGGTAGTGGGGGCCTTCTGTGCTGCTGTCGAGTTGACGGTTGGGTGGCCGCTTCCATCGCAGTGGAAATTGCCCTGGTGACTTGCAGAGTAATCGATTCGACGGCCTCTGCAGAGTCGACCGGGAAATTGGGTGTGCTCTAGTGGAGACGCGCCGCCTTTGCTCGCCGTCACTACGAGAACAGGTTTTCCGGCTCCTCTGAAGATTGGAGACGCCGAGATCCCATGGGGAAGTACGGTGAAGTATCTCGGGGTGATAATCGACCGCCGACTCTCCATGCGCGCCCAATGCCAGTCTGCGGTGGTCAAGACCCGATCAGCCATAGCCCAGCTGAGACCAGCCTACGCGTCCCCGCAGATCCCTCTCAATATGCGGTTAGCTCTGTTCAAAACATACGTTAGATCCCGCCTCACGTACGCGGCACCAGCGTGGCACCACCTGCTCTCTGCGCTCCAGAGAGTGTTGCTGCAGAGAGCCCAGAACCGCGTGCTGCGCCGTATCGTATCGTATTGGTGCCCCCTGGTACGTGAGGAACGACACCATCGCGAGAGACCTGAGGGTGGAGAGCGTCGAGGTTTTTGTAGCCCAGCTCTCCTCTAGATTGTTCGCGCGCGCGTACGCCTCGCGCCTGGTCGAGTTAACCGACCTGGCGCCGTGGCATGCCCGCCCGCCCGACCGCCACTGCCTGCCCAGGGATGCCGTCCCACCTGAGGACACAGCGGAGCCACGCAGTCCGCCCCGCCACCCCCGAAGAGGAGGAGATCCGGCGCACTGATGAGCCTCACCCAAGCGCAATCGATGCTTCCCCTTGCACCCTTCCTTACGAGTGGCAGCCCTATTGCCACCCCGTCGTCTCCGTGGCGTACCTTCCCCCGACACAAAAGTCGGGGCCCGGAAGTTTTTAAAACTCCCACCTTGTTGGGGGAGAGCTCCAGGGGTAGTGCTGGTGGTCTCCACCAAATAAAAATACTGCTTCGATGTGTACTTGTATAATATAGGTACTGGTATGATAGCCGCGGTGCGTGCGTCGCGTACGGAGGTGGTCGGGCGAATTCCCCGTGAGGAGTGCACGGGCTCGCGACGCTGTCGTCCGCTAAGCCGCGGGCGTGCGCGGGAGGTCGCGCGCGGGGGGTCGCGCGTAAGAGGGGGCGCGCGGGGAAGAAACCAGTTAGCCAGCCCGGCCCGATGAGACGCAGGAACATATTCCCCGGGAACAGGTCACTGAAGAGGAAGCGGTACTATGCTGTTGTAGGCACGAGTTATGGTGCCCTTCTTCGTGCGTATGTCGGCGACTCGACTGCGCCCGTCTGTCCCAGGCTTGACAGCGACTACTCTACCAAGTAGCCACAGTAGAGGCGGTAGATTGGTGTCCCGTACAAGGACCATGGCTCCAACCTTGAGGTCTTGACTCCCGGTCCGCCACTTGGTTCGTTGCTGTAGAAGAGACACATATTCGTTAGAGTAGCGCTGCCAAAAATGTTGTCTCAATTTTTCGATGCGGTCGAATCGTTGGAGGCGCTGTATGTTGACATCGGTGATCTGAGGTCGTGGAATCGAACTCTGAGCTCGTCCGAGGAGGAAATGAGAAGGGGAAAGAAAAGAAAGATCTGAAGGATCAGTGGGCAAAGGTGTTAAGGGTCTGGAATTTAAAATAGCCTCTATCTGGATCAAACATGTCGATAACTCTTCATACGTCAAGTGAGTAAGACTCAAGACTCTACGCAAAAGATGTTTGGTTGACTTTACTGCTGCTTCCCATATCCCACCAAAGGTGGAGAGTAGGCAGGAATGAATTTAAATTCAATACCTTGGTTCGCAAGATCAGACTCTATATGCTTAGATGAAACTTGTAAGAAGCGTGAAAGCTCGTTGAAAGCTCCCACAAAGGTTGTGCCGTTGTCGGAGTACACGCGTTGAGGTTTGCCCCTTCTACTTATGAATCGGCTGAAGGCTGCAAGAAATGCCTCCTTGGTTAAATCGGACACCAACTCTAGGTGCACGGCTCTGACTGCAAAGCAGACAAAAACACAAATATAAGATTTAGTAAGCCTACAACCTCTACCTTTACGGTCGGCTATAAGCACTGGCCCGGCGTAATCCATGCCTGTATTCAAAAAAGGAAACTCAAGGTGCGTCCTATCAGTAGGTAGGTTACCCATAGAAATCTGAATAGGCTGAGCCCTAAAGCGAGTACAGCGAGCACAGGAACGCACCACGTGCTTAGCAAGATTTTTTCCAGCTAGAGGCCAGTAAGTAAGACGTATATGTGCCAACAGTAATTGAGGCCCTGCATGAAAGAGTGTTTTGTGCTCTTTTTCAAAGATAATTTTTGTCAAGTGGTGTTTACTACACAATAAAATAGGGTGTTTGACATTGTAATCGTAGTAAGAGTTTGCTAAACGACCGCCTACACGAATTAAGTTCTGTGAATCTATGTAAGGAGAAAGACTTATCAAACGATTCTTTTTATGTAAAGTTTGTCCTGATTTAAGAATTTTATACTCTTCAGGAAACATTTCGTGTTGAGCAGTCTTCCAAACTAGGTTGGCTTATATCAGGGTGCGTGTCTCTACCTCATGGACGTACACATCCTTCTCTATGTCATTTTTCCCAGGACGTATGTAATCAGCTAACTCGGTTCTGGGAGCTTGATTCTGTTAAGTGTAGTAGCTCTTTTTCATCTGAAGAAGAGGCCTGTGAAAATATATTTCGAAAAACAATTCGACGTAATGACAATGGCCAATTCGTGGTCACTATACCGTTGAAGGACTCTCCCGAGTGCTTAGGAGACACATACGCAATGGCTAAATGTCGATTTCTCTCCCTAGAGCGTAAATTTGAACGCAACCTTATATTTAAAAATAGATATTTAGAATTCATGCAAGAGTATTTACAATTAAATCATATGACAGAAAAACCAAAATCAGAAATAAATAAGTTTCAATACTATTTACCTCATCATGGTGTTGAGCGAGAGTCGAGTACTACCACTAAGCTTCGCGTTGTCTTTGACGCGTCAGCCGCCAGCACCTCGGGTAGGTCTTTCAATGATATACACATGATAGGTCCTACAGTTCAAGAGGATTTCCTATCTATTCTTTTAAGATACAGACAGCATAAATATGTTGTTACTTCTGACATAGAGAAGATGTATAGAGCCATTTTAATAGAGCCATCTCAGCGTTCTCTACAACAAATCGTCTTTAGATTTGATCCCTCAGAACCTTTAAAAACATATTATCTTAATATAGTGACGTACGGCACTGCTTCGGCACCGTATCTTGCTACTAAATGCTTAGTTTCCTTAGCAGAGCAGGCTTTAGACCCAAAGGTTAGTTACTCTATAAAGAGCGACTTTTATGTTGATGACTATTTGAGTGGCGGTGACTCTACCGATTCAGTCATAGAGCAATGTAGAGGCGTGATTGAAACTCTATCTTCTGCAAAATTTCATTTACGCAAGTGGCAGTCAAATAGTTCAAAAATATTAGAATCCATTACTAACTTTCTTTCAGAAAATACAGACAAAAAATTAAATTTAAATGTCGCTTCTCCTAGTAAGACACTTGGTTTATATTGGGACTGTAATTTAGATAATTTATTTTTCACAGTAGACTTAAATGTTAACCTCAAAGTTACAAAACGTAATATTTTATCTTTAATCAGCCAGGTGTTTGATCCGCTTGGCCTCGTCGGGCCATGCATAGTTCAGGGGAAATTTATTCTCCAACAGTTATGGATACATAAGTGTGGCTGGGATGAAGAGGTTCCATCAGATTTAAAATCACAATTTCTTGAATTTATAGAGTCCCTTCCAGCTCTCAACTCTATTTGCATTCCTCGGTGGGTGTCTTGTAGCAATCCTTCCTTATTAGAGCTTCACACTTTCACAGACGCCTCAGAACGCTCTTATGGCGCGTGTGTTTACGTAAGGACGGTAGCAGTTGATGGCACAGTTTGCGTTCGCCTTTTAACTTCAAAGAACAAGGTTGCTCCAATAAAACCTACAACTATACCACGTATGGAGTTGTGTGGTGCGTTATTGGGTACACGACTCTTTCAAAAGGTACGCAGATCTCTTACTCTTATTTTCCATCATTGCTACTTTTGGTGTGACTCTACGATCGTGCTAGGTTGGCTCTCTAAACCACCTAGTAAGCTCGACCAATTTGTACGCAATAGAGTAAGTGAGATTCAAGAAATCACGACCGGCCAGACGTGGAGCTATGTACCTTCCAAGTGCAACCCTGCTGATCTTGCATCTCGGGGGGTGAGGGCTGATTACATCAGCTCATCCACTCTTTGGTGGTTAGGTCCTGATTTTATCAATCAGATTAAAATACAATTTCCCATTTTTCCTAATTTACAAAGTAATTTATTATTAGAAACAGCTTTATATACAGACAATCAGACAAACTTAAATAATATTATACAACTTCACCTAATTTCTAATTTAATACATAAAATGTCTTCTTATACTAAATTAATCAGAGTAGTAGCCTATATACAGAGATTTATTTTTAATTGCAGAAATAAAGTTAAAACATCATTATATTTAACTTTTACAGAACTACAATCATCGCAGAATTTAATAATACAGACTGCTCAACACGAAATGTTTCCTGAAGAGTATAAAATTCTTAAATCAGGACAAACTTTACATAAAAAGAATCGTTTGATAAGTCTTTCTCCTTACATAGATTCACAGAACTTAATTCGTGTAGGCGGTCGTTTAGCAAACTCTTACTACGATTACAATGTCAAACACCCTATTTTATTGTGTAGTAAACACCACTTGACAAAAATTATCTTTGAAAAAGAGCACATGTTCGGTGATTACGCACTGACAATGTTATCTAAAAATTTGGAGATATTATTTTTATAATTATTAATTGATTTTTGATATGAAAATGAATTGTTGTAAGCTGATAATAATAAATGTATGATTAGGCTACGTATGAAGAGATCACATATGACTGATCCATGTAGCACTATTCTATTTTCCTGAAAAAAGGTTTTTTTTTTTAAAAAAAAGCAGGAAAAAAAGGATAATGGAACGGACTCACTCAGAATTAATGTAATTATTCCTTGATTGTCTTTCGATTGTACGCGTCCACGTGGAATGCGGCGCGATCGGCGCATGCGCAACTCCTTGTCGGGGCGTCTCGGTCCAAAGTCCAGTCCGAACGATATTTGCGCTTCGCAGCAAATAAGACGGCTATTCTTCTATTTTCCTTTCGAAGGACCACTGTTGGGGGAGAGCTCCAGGGGTAGTGCTGGTGGTCTCCACCAAATAAAAATACTGCTTCGATGTGTACTTGTATAATATAGGTACTGGTATGATAGCCGCGGTGCGTGCGTCGCGTACGGAGGTGGTCGGGCGAATTCCCCGTGAGGAGTGCACGGGCTCGCGACGCTGTCGTCCGCTAAGCCGCGGGCGTGCGCGGGAGGTCGCGCGCGGGGGGTCGCGCGTAAGAGGGGGCGCGCGGGGAAGAAACCAGTTAGCCAGCCCGGCCCGATGAGACGCAGGAACATATTCCCCGGGAACAGGTCACTGAAGAGGAAGCGGTACTATGCTGTTGTAGGCACGAGCTATGGTGCCCTTCTTCGTGCGTATGTCGGCGACTCGACTGCGCCCGTCTGTCCCAGGCTTGACAGCGACTACTCTACCAAGTAGCCACAGTAGAGGCGGTAGATTGGTGTCCCGTACAAGGACCATGGCTCCAACCTTGAGGTCTTGACTCCCGGTCCGCCACTTGGTTCGTTGCTGTAGAAGAGACACATATTCGTTAGAGTAGCGCTGCCAAAAATGTTGTCTCAATTTTTCGATGCGGTCGAATCGTTGGAGGCGCTGTATGTTGACATCGGTGATCTGAGGTCGTGGAATCGAACTCTGAGCTCGTCCGAGGAGGAAATGAGAAGGGGAAAGAAAAGAAAGATCTGAAGGATCAGTGGGCAAAGGTGTTAAGGGTCTGGAATTTAAAATAGCCTCTATCTGGATCAAACATGTCGATAACTCTTCATACGTCAAGTGAGTAAGACTCAAGACTCTACGCAAAAGATGTTTGGTTGACTTTACTGCTGCTTCCCATATCCCACCAAAGGTGGAGAGTAGGCAGGAATGAATTTAAATTCAATACCTTGGTTCGCAAGATCAGACTCTATATGCTTAGATGAAACTTGTAAGAAGCGTGAAAGCTCGTTGAAAGCTCCCACAAAGGTTGTGCCGTTGTCGGAGTACACGCGTTGAGGTTTGCCCCTTCTACTTATGAATCGGCTGAAGGCTGCAAGAAATGCCTCCTTGGTTAAATCGGACACCAACTCTAGGTGCACGGCTCTGACTGCAAAGCAGACAAAAACACAAATATAAGATTTAGTAAGCCTACAACCTCTACCTTTACGGTCGGCTATAAGCACTGGCCCGGCGTAATCCATGCCTGTATTCAAAAAAGGAAACTCAAGGTGCGTCCTATCAGTAGGTAGGTTACCCATAGAAATCTGAATAGGCTGAGCCCTAAAGCGAGTACAGCGAGCACAGGAACGCACCACGTGCTTAGCAAGATTTTTTCCAGCTAGAGGCCAGTAAGTAAGACGTATATGTGCCAACAGTAATTGAGGCCCTGCATGAAAGAGTGTTTTGTGCTCTTTTTCAAAGATAATTTTTGTCAAGTGGTGTTTACTACACAATAAAATAGGGTGTTTGACATTGTAATCGTAGTAAGAGTTTGCTAAACGACCGCCTACACGAATTAAGTTCTGTGAATCTATGTAAGGAGAAAGACTTATCAAACGATTCTTTTTATGTAAAGTTTGTCCTGATTTAAGAATTTTATACTCTTCAGGAAACATTTCGTGTTGAGCAGTCTTCCAAACTAGGTTGGCTTATATCAGGGTGCGTGTCTCTACCTCATGGACGTACACATCCTTCTCTATGTCATTTTTCCCAGGACGTATGTAATCAGCTAACTCGGTTCTGGGAGCTTGATTCTGTTAAGTGTAGTAGCTCTTTTTCATCTGAAGAAGAGGCCTGTGAAAATATATTTCGAAAAACAATTCGACGTAATGACAATGGCCAATTCGTGGTCACTATACCGTTGAAGGACTCTCCCGAGTGCTTAGGAGACACATACGCAATGGCTAAATGTCGATTTCTCTCCCTAGAGCGTAAATTTGAACGCAACCTTATATTTAAAAATAGATATTTAGAATTCATGCAAGAGTATTTACAATTAAATCATATGACAGAAAAACCAAAATCAGAAATAAATAAGTTTCAATACTATTTACCTCATCATGGTGTTGAGCGAGAGTCGAGTACTACCACTAAGCTTCGCGTTGTCTTTGACGCGTCAGCCGCCAGCACCTCGGGTAGGTCTTTCAATGATATACACATGATAGGTCCTACAGTTCAAGAGGATTTCCTATCTATTCTTTTAAGATACAGACAGCATAAATATGTTGTTACTTCTGACATAGAGAAGATGTATAGAGCCATTTTAATAGAGCCATCTCAGCGTTCTCTACAACAAATCGTCTTTAGATTTGATCCCTCAGAACCTTTAAAAACATATTATCTTAATATAGTGACGTACGGCACTGCTTCGGCACCGTATCTTGCTACTAAATGCTTAGTTTCCTTAGCAGAGCAGGCTTTAGACCCAAAGGTTAGTTACTCTATAAAGAGCGACTTTTATGTTGATGACTATTTGAGTGGCGGTGACTCTACCGATTCAGTCATAGAGCAATGTAGAGGCGTGATTGAAACTCTATCTTCTGCAAAATTTCATTTACGCAAGTGGCAGTCAAATAGTTCAAAAATATTAGAATCCATTACTAACTTTCTTTCAGAAAATACAGACAAAAAATTAAATTTAAATGTCGCTTCTCCTAGTAAGACACTTGGTTTATATTGGGACTGTAATTTAGATAATTTATTTTTCACAGTAGACTTAAATGTTAACCTCAAAGTTACAAAACGTAATATTTTATCTTTAATCAGCCAGGTGTTTGATCCGCTTGGCCTCGTCGGGCCATGCATAGTTCAGGGGAAATTTATTCTCCAACAGTTATGGATACATAAGTGTGGCTGGGATGAAGAGGTTCCATCAGATTTAAAATCACAATTTCTTGAATTTATAGAGTCCCTTCCAGCTCTCAACTCTATTTGCATTCCTCGGTGGGTGTCTTGTAGCAATCCTTCCTTATTAGAGCTTCACACTTTCACAGACGCCTCAGAACGCTCTTATGGCGCGTGTGTTTACGTAAGGACGGTAGCAGTTGATGGCACAGTTTGCGTTCGCCTCCCAATATGCGGTTAGCTCTGTTCAAAACATACGTTAGATCCCGCCTCACGTACGCGGCACCAGCGTGGCACCACCTGCTCTCTGCGCTCCAGAGAGTGTTGCTGCAGAGAGCCCAGAACCGCGTGCTGCGCCGTATCGTATCGTATTGGTGCCCCCTGGTACGTGAGGAACGACACCATCGCGAGAGACCTGAGGGTGGAGAGCGTCGAGGTTTTTGTAGCCCAGCTCTCCTCTAGATTGTTCGCGCGCGCGTACGCCTCGCGCCTGGTCGAGTTAACCGACCTGGCGCCGTGGCATGCCCGCCCGCCCGACCGCCACTGCCTGCCCAGGGATGCCGTCCCACCTGAGGACACAGCGGAGCCACGCAGTCCGCCCCGCCACCCCCGAAGAGGAGGAGATCCGGCGCACTGATGAGCCTCACCCAAGCGCAATCGATGCTTCCCCTTGCACCCTTCCTTACGAGTGGCAGCCCTATTGCCACCCCGTCGTCTCCGTGGCGTACCTTCCCCCGACACAAAAGTCGGGGCCCGGAAGTTTTTAAAACTCCCACCTTTTCCCCAGGTCGTTCGTGTCCACGGTCCGGCAAACGCGGCGCGTGAGGGAGTGGACCCAAACACGTTTCTCGGCCCCCAGGTCGGGACCCCCACGCGTCGTTTAGAGCCGACCTGGTCCTGGTCGTGCCTGGTTGGCAAATTCCTTCCCTAAAACTAGACTAAATGCGCACAGTATTAGCACTGATCGCGTCATCCCACCCCAAGTACAGGGGCTCTGCCCCTGTTTTTGGTTTCCCGCCTAAGGCCCTTTTCAGGGGCCCGGCGCGTGAGATGAGTCTCCTTCTCTAACCATCTTAGGTTCATGGGGTCCGGGTGCGCGCAAACTTTTCAGAGAAATTTACAAAAAACTAATCGAGGTCACCCGAGAACTCTTCTCTGCCTGGTGGAGACGATCTAGGAGATTAATTTTTATTGTAGCTTTTGAAGTTTTTCTAGTATTAATTTTCTTTTTAGAACTTTTATAGTTTGTAAATATTTTAAGTAGTTACTACTAAAGATATTAATATTATCGAATTAAGTACCTTAAATACATTATACATTTAATATATTGTTTTCTAAAATATCTTTAACATTATCACAGTTTGAAATATAAATTAGAGATTAGACAAAATTGTTTATTAATTAGGAAATAACATAAAACAATATGTGGGTAGCTATGAGATTTAATAAAATCTCATAGCTACCCACTCAAACTAACTTTGTATTTGCAGAACACTATTAATCAAACAACATAATTACTAATGACATTATATCCCTTGCATATATAATATTATATTACATACGTTTTAAAGTAGTTACAGATATTTTAGGCATATTAAAAATTAAAACCGTTTGTGACTTATCATAACTTTTACACTTAGTGCCGCCTATAACGATTCAAATCATAAAGCAATATGTATAACAGCTAGAAATAAAACCCAGACGATATTATACTTTGTACAATAGTAATTTTCCACATTTATTCCAAATTATAATTACATTATTATTCTTTCAATTATTTAAAATTATAAAACAGAAGTAATAACCATAAAATATAATCAGCGAATATTTAAACAAATTAAAATTACAGAAATATCAAACAAGTGCGTCACCTGACTATATCAGCTTTAGTGTGAGAGAGCCTTTTTTTTCGAAAGGGTCTACGCTATATATTTGCGCTATGCCCCGGATATTGGGGACAGCTACGGGTTGTAAGCTATTTTTATGACAAGAGAGAAGCGGGTCTCTCCTGCTAAGGTGTCCGACCCCTTCCTCACTCTCTGAGGAGTGAGGTTGCTCGCGCGCAGTAGCAAAAACTAACGGCGTGCGAGTTATCGCGATAGAGGAGCTCGGGTTATTATCGGTATCGGTACTGAGAGGGCCGTCCCTCTAGAGCCCCTTCCGCGTACGGTCGGGATGACTCCCGCGCGTAAGTCCTAATGTCGATAAGGTTCGCGGTATTGGTAGAGCTCTATATCAATATCGCGGTCGCGGTCACTATTTTGAAGTGTAGCTAGGCTACTAGGATGCGAACTCGAACTCGGGTTCGGGTTCGGTCCCGTATTTGGGTCGGACTGTATGTTAGTACGTGTTGTCGTATCGGATGTGGGGGGACCTCGGGGTAGGCGCCGGCGCCGGCGTCGACCCCGGTGCAATACTAACTTCGCGGGTGCGTGTGATTTGTGTTTACGTAACTGTACACAGTACGTTACTACGGCTAAGATATGCTTAGGCCGCTTGTACGGGTGTCGGAAAGTCTGTGCGTCGTGGTCCAGGGCCTTTTGGATAAGAGGGTTTGGATGATTTTTGCCTTTATCAAAGAATCTCTCTACGAGTTCCTTGATATAGGCTTTAATGGTGATCAGTTCGCAGTCTCTATGCAAGTCGATGTTACGCATGTAATAGAAGGCTCCTGTTGCCATGCGTAGAAACCGGTTTTGGATTCTTTGCAATCGGTCCAATTGAGATTCGCTTATTTGTGCGAAAGAGACGCACGCATAAGTGAGTATCGTACTTATGCATACTTTATATAATGTAAGCTTATGTCTTAGGGACATTTTGCTTCGCGAATTAATTAGCGGATATATTTTGAAGAGTACAAATTTCGCTTTGCGTAAGGTGTTGGTGATGTGACTCGAAAACGTCATCGACTTGTTTAGTACTACGCCTAAATATTTGACTTGAGTGACCTCAGGGATTATGTTGCCGTGCAGGCTTTAGCTTTTTAGCTCATTATTTTACGGGCGCATGTACGCTTTTTGGAGGATTTTTTATCGAATTGGATGGCGTGACTTTTGTCGGGATTAAATTCGATTCTCCATTTGGAGAACCATTTACCTAGAGCGGTAACTGACTCCTGGAGGGCTTTAGACACGGTACAGGGATGGATGTGGGAATAATAAAGGGCTGTGTCATCCGCGAACATAGCTAATTGCACCTTATTTTTTATTATTAATTGCGTGTCTGGGGATGTCGCTAGTGTACAGGTTACATAGGGAGGGCGAGAGGACCCAGCCCTGCGGTGCTCCGTGCGGGTCGGTTATGACGTCATTGAGGCGCCTTTTTATTACTCTTTCATAGACTTTTCCAAGGGAGCTAATGAGACTAATTGGTCGGTAGATACCAGGTGCCTTCCGGGGTTACCGGTTTGTGTATACTTATGACAATAGCTACTTTCCAAATATCTGGAAATGAACATCCTACTAAGAGGGCGTTAAAGATGGTCACTAGGAGTTGAATTAGCTCGGACGGTAACATTTTAAGTGTTTTGTTTGAAATACCGGCATGGCCTGGGGCCTTTTTGGCATTCATACACTTGATAATGTTATTGACCTCCTCCGAATCCACTATCCTCACCCTATCGTCATCAGGTGGCCTCGAAAGTCGGCTGTTGACCTCGCTATTCACTAAGCCAAGGTGCTCGGGATCAATCGGGAGAGTACTCGGCCGGCACTGTTGTTCGAAATTATCAGCTAGGCATTCGGCCTTGTCTATGTCTTCGAGTGCAGGAGGACGATTTGGTCTATCTAACGGAGGCATGTCACTCTCCGTGTTATTTTTGAGGGCCTTCGCGAGTGGCAAGTACGCCATGTGTGACGGTTCTAAATCGCTGAGAAGTCGATCCCAACTCTCGGCTTTGTGCTGTTTAATCTTAAACTTTACTTCCCTCTCGTAGTGACGGAGGGCTTTCCTCTACTCTTCCGACGGGTAGCGATGATATGTGCGCTTAGCCGCATTTCGGAGTCTGATGGACCGACTCCCTTATGTCCTCAGGGAGGGGCCAACGGCCCTTGGGGGTCATTGGAACCTCCCTAGATGAGTTTTCTATGGTTGTTACCAGGTGATCGGTCAAGTGTGAGAGAGCCGGGTGTGTCGTTCTTTTTATAGACTACCACGACCCCCGTCTTGGGGGTTTTGTGTCGATTTTTTTTTTACATAGTCAACTAGAATAAAATTTGTGTTTGAGTTTATATTATTTAAGGAGGTATATATAATAACATTTCTGCTTTCAATTAGTTTTTCTTTTTTTTAAAATCAAATATTAAAACTAATAAGTAATTGACACCTGATTGTATTTCAGTGATAGAACTGCATTTTCTACAGAGCCCAGGGCGGCACTAAATTTTAATCCGGCCCTGATCCCATTCCTTTGTCACTAAACGGATTTCTACTAAAGTTTCAACATTAATTACATATTTTAATGTATGCAAAAGTTCTAAACATCTTGACAACTTCCAATTTTCGTTATCAGCCATTTGCACGTAAATCTCATTCTATAATTATACTTTACCTTTATTTAACAGATCTTAGCATTAACCAACCCAAATTCAAAAGGAAAGTTACGCCTGTTGAAGAACTTTTAATTACGTTACGAATGACTGCGAATTGTGATGATCAAGGCGAATTTAGATGTTTCCATTACAAAGACAGAAATAACAGAATGTCGCAGACTTTTCTGAAATAAACCAAACAGACAAACTGAGCGCACCTAAAACCTATAATATGACTGTCATGTGACACAGTAAACAGTTAGTATGGGAGAATTTAATCATCGTTTTTAGAATTTTTCTCACATTTTTTCAAATATTTCTCACCGTTTAAATCTTCCCTGAACTTCCACAATTATTTCGAGACCAAAATAAGCCAAATCGGTTCCGCCGTTCTCGAGTTTTAGCGTGACATTGGAATTGCACAAATATAATAATATTGATACATTCGCTTTTAATTAATTGTTATTCCTAGCTTGGTATCATAACTTTCGCATCACATCACGCACACTAGAATTTGTCACATGTAAGTCAATTGTCACATACACACTACAACAACGAGTTGCCACATTGACGAAACGGTTGTTGTTAGGTAGGAGGCTATCTAGTTGAGCGCCCAGCGAGACCAATCATAATAATATATATTTGTAAGAATCATGAATTTTGCTGTAAGGTGATTTATTTTATTACATATTATGATTTTCACAGGCAAACACGCCTGACTTTTTGAATTGTAAGTTAGACGATTAAATTAATCTTCACAATCTGAACGTTATAGTAGACGTACGATTCTATGCATAGAATAGCCAAGCTTTTAAGTCCATTTGCACTCATTGTAGAACACAAGTAGTTTTTAACTCTTTTCAAAAAAGCAATAAAAATGATTAATCAATTATATTGTGCGCAATTTTGATAAATGTAAAAAAATAATCTAGTGTTCTAGATATTTTTTTTCACTTTCCATTTTTTGCCGCCCTACAAAATTTGCCGCCTTGGGCACTAGCCCCGACTGTCCCTAGTGTAAATCCAGCGGTGAATGAGATAAATAATAATACCTTATTAATTAAGTTTTATATTATTAATTATTATATGTAATTAAGTGGTCAGATATTTTAATTTACTAAATTAAAGATTGAAATAATCTTAAATAGCTTGCATTTTTTAAGTTCATAGTTGAAATTCAGCTATAAATCATTTTCTCTTTTAAAGAAAATTTCAAAAGGGAAAATTATTTATAGCTGAAAATGATCAAACATAAAACGGACCCAAAAAAGTTAGTCACATTTTAATTTTTCATCTATACCTACAATAAAAATTAAATCTATAGATCTTGTAATTTACTAACTTTGAGATAGGGCACGTTCTATACACAAACAGCAGTTAGAAAAATTGCTGGCTCTTTTTCAAGCCTTAATGTTCTGGTATTTAATTAAAAAAATTACAATAACTTCAAGCTTAGATTAATAACGCTTAGATTAATAACGCCTAGATCGATAGTCTTCATACAAACGCATTGTACAAAGTGAAGAAAGCAACAGATAGGTGTAGGCGTAAGTATCACAAGCACACAAACAAAAAAATTATGTTGTGGAGTGTGTACAATTAATGGGCAATTTCCCCGAAAATGGAAAAATGTAGCTCTTAAAATTGGAATTGTATTTCTTTTTCGTAATATCGTGAGATATAAAAATACAACTTATATTTCATTTTAAGCCATCTAAACACGATTTGTGATCATTATTTAGAATAAACTGGTATTAAGGAATATAATATGATTTTATTTTAAAATCTTTTAAATATTTGGCTCAATACAAGTCAAATTGAAGCTGCATATGAAATCTTATGTCCGAAGCTTTTTTATTCTTTTCTGATGCATTGTGACAGCCATTAACCACACAAACCGTCATAATGTTTTTAATTGTCGGAGATGTATGCTCTAGCGTTTGACCTTGAAAACTGATGGGTCGTTCGAACAAACTGAGCGAACCGATATGGCTCAGTATGATTTGCTTCACTTTTCATGTACGTTCTCGGTTACTAGGCGTTATTATTCTAAGGCTTCAAGTATCGTAATAAGATTTTATGAACCGAGAATAAAGATTTGCTCGTGTTTGAATAATCACGCTCCTTAAATAATATGTAATTTTTGTTTGGGAATATTAAACTAGACTAGCTGATTCCCGCAACTTCGTTTTCATAAAACTAACGGAAACGTAACCCTATTTTTTTAAACGGAACTCTTAAATATAAGTAGCCTATGTAGACCTTATACCATCAGCTATCTAACAGTGAAGGTCTCTTTGAAAACCGGTCCAGCCGTTTCACAGAAAAGCTGGAACAAACAGATAGACAGACAGACGGACAGACAAAAAAAAAAAAGACGTGTGGCACTCGGGGACTGCCGCGGTAAAGCTATTGCATAGCATTTTGTATCAACTTATGCAATTATAATTATTTATTTATTTTATTTTATTTATGCAGTATTTCTTTTTCTTTGATATTAATTCAAGTTACACTTTTTGAGCGTGGTGACCGATAAGAAAACAAATTTTTCTTTTATTAAATAAATAAAAAGTTAATATTGTTTAAAATATTTTTATTATTTTACAATACATGTGGCTTTTAAATTAATATTTTTTACAATTACTTTCTCATAAACAGCGCGTGCGAGTTTCGTAGAGTCGTACAATACGTCTAATCGCACGCACACAACGCCGTGTCGAAGACTGCCGAACTGAAACGACGTTAGACGATGCACGGAGCGTGAGGTTTTTTCGTTACGGAATTTCTGGATTCGGTCCCCGTGCTCAAGGCCCGCGATAGAAGCTATGCAATAGCTTAAAAGAAATATATTTTATTAAGTACCGAATACATTTCCATATGCTTCCAAAAGCTGTTAATTTTAATGCGTGCAAATGGAAATCTCCCGAGAACCGTAGATTTTTCCGCAATAAAAAGAAGTCCATGTCCTTCCCCGTGGTCTACTCTATATATGCCAAATTTCATAAAAATCGATAGTTTCAGAACCTTTTCAATGCACACAAACAAACAAATGTTCCATCTTTAAAATATTACTAGACATTGCCCACGACTACACGACACGACGAAGCCTATTAAATGCAAACAAACAAACTTTTTCTCTTTATAATATTCGTATAGATAAGTATTGTATAGATTAGTTTATTCAATTTATCACATGCGACTAAATTTGATTAGCATTACAATATATATTATATCCCGAATCGAACTGTACATTTTCTATATTAAAAAGAAGCCCAGCCTATGAACTACTTGTGTGTAATTTATTTTAGTTACGAATAACTTTCTATTTTCCCGAAGCCCAAAAGTAAGCAATCAAATGACTACTTCCAAATCAAATTCGTCCAAGCATCAATGCGTGAACTAATTTCGTCCAAAAGTAACCTTTTCATTGGAGATTTGATTAAAACGAGGAGAAAATCTTAATTAAATTCAGGGATCAAGTAGAATGTCAGGTTATTCATCTTATGTCAAGATACTTATTTATTTCATCACTAGCTGGTGCCCGTAACTTCTTTTGCGTAGAACTAACGAAAACGGAACCCTATTATAAAAGTAGCCATAGTTAAACCAGCGAAACTCCCGTGAAAATCGGTCCAGCCGTTATAGAGATTAGCTGGAACAAATAAACAGACAGACAGACAGACAAAAATTAAACAAAATGATATTTTATTGTAAGTACCGTAAATATTTTCATATGCAATTAGCGAAAACCTGTTAATTTAAAATTACAATCAGACACTTAAATTTTATTTATTTGTAGATTAATGAACTAAGTTTTAACAAGGAATTTTATCCGTAGATTACAGTTGTTACTGTTTTCATAGACAATATACAAGATAAATAATATCTATGTTATACACTGGCGGACACATAAACTGCATCATAGTGCAAGATAACTTTCAATGAAATATAATTAGTGAAAGTGCAAACTATTTTGATTTATTTTAATGATAATGCTAAGACTGGTTCTTAATCTGATAAAAAAATCAATTCATGTGTGAATAGGTCAACTTTTCTCACTAAAAGAATAAAATTACTCCTTTTGCAGCTTTTTGGAATGCGACAAAGAATATAATAAAAACGGCTTTATTATGAAAATTTTACAATACTAATATGATAATACGAAAGTATATATATATATTTTTTAATAACGTGTATTACCTCCTCTTGTCATTATAACTAATTCAAATCGGTTTCGCATCGACCTGATCAGTATTTTTAAAAGATCTTGCGGAGTATTGTCCTATTCTTGTGACAATGAAACTCTGAGCTCCGCAACCATTGTTGGGATCGGATTTCTTGTAAATACAGCTCTTTTTAGGTTGTCCCACACTATCTGTATTCTATCGGATTGAGGTCCGGGCTATGTGCTGGCCAATCCATGGAACGTATCTCAACCCGAGTAAAGTATTGCTCAACTTGTCTCGCTACGTGCGGACGAGCATTATACTGCATCAGAATGAAGTTGTCGCCTATAAATCCGCTAAAAAGTACCACATGATGGTCCAATATCTCCGTTATATAGCGATGTGATGTTAAACCACAGTTAACATGGCCATGTGTCTGCGTCAATAAACACAAGTTCAGTTCGAGCATCCATCGATATCCCGCCCTAAACCATACAAAACCCGCCTCCACATGGAACTCTCTCCTCAATGCAATTTTGAGCATATCGCTCTCCTCGTCTACGGTAGACTAGTCTGCGACAATCAGCCCCATACAAACAAGTCCTACACTCATAAGTGAATAATACGGAAGCCCATTGCTCTTCAGTCCAATTTAAATGTTCACGAGCAAATCTTAGTCGACCTTGCCTGTGAGCTGCAGACAATTTTGGTCCATTTGCGGGTCTAAAGGTGTGATATCACGCTATATTAGCCTTCTTATTATGGGTCATGCACTAACTGGTACGTCACGTAGGTATATAAGCATTAAAAACCGATTTCGCAAGGAAGTTGTCACAATAAACCTATCGTTACGAGACGTTGTCACCGTTCTGCGGTTCCACGTCTTCTTTTAAATGAACCTGTCTTCATAAGCCTTCTGTAAACAACACGGGAAACCGTTGACTGGTTTACATTTAAATCTGCAGCAATTGTTCGTTGGTCGAGGCCTTGCTGCTCTAGAGCAACATTTTGTGCGGCTTTTTCGGACGATACGTCCATATTCGTGAGAGAAAACCGTGTTTAAAATGAAAACAGACTAGCAATTAAACAATTAGTAACGATAACTCAACATGTAACGAAACAAAAAAATAACCATCGATCACAATATTAACGTAACAACGAGTTAATGTTTAGTAGGTACCTAAACTGACAAGATTTCTTCTATAGAATATTTTCTTTCTTTTGTGGCAGTACCATATTTTTTTTATATGGCATCGGTCAAGTTAAAAAGGCGGGAAATAGAACTTTCGTTACAATTTTCAACACCGTATTCCTAAATCGTCAAGTCCAAAGTCCAGTCAAAGTCCAAACAAATAGTCAGTGCCGTCCATGAGTCATGTCAGTCGATTCAGTAAAGTGGTAGAAGAAGAAAGGGAGTAGAGGGAGTTTTGGCTGGTACACAAAATAGCACGTTTTTAGATGTTGCCACCACTTGCCCACACTTGTGCAAGTTAACAAATATTTAATGGTTAATATTCTACCAATATTACACATTAAGAACCGAAATAATACAAATTTATGACGAAATACAAAATCCACAACGTCACCCATTGAACTCCCCGGCAAAACTCCTACATCGATTTATGGTAGATTCATTATTGTCAATACCTATGAGTTTTGACGTTCGGCTCCATCGTGAAAAACATTAGTGAAATTTTATTTTTCGCAATTTTAATGGTATTGGACTGATATTATTTTAATTATTATATTAATCATTATTATTATCGCAACCCTGAGTTAGCTCACAATACCCACCGTGCGTTTGACATAATTTTATTACACGTTGACGTTTGTCAATCTGTCACAAATTTATTTTTTTTACATTTTGCTATATAAGAGGCACAATAATAAATAAGAAGGTAAGTATTTGTTTCAATATGAAAAATAATCTCTCACAATATCGCGCGCGATAAGCGACATCTTATCGCATAATGTAAAAACGCTCTATCACTTTTTCACTTATCGCTGTTCCAGGTCCTAATATTCCCAATATTAGACTACGGTGACGTATGTTGTTTCGACCTTAGTGCAGAACTCCTTAATTAACTTGACCGTCTGTTAAATAATTGTATTAGGTTTATATTTAATCTGCACAAGTTCGATCATCTTTCATACTACCGGTCTAAGTTGCAATGGCTACCAATTCGTCAATGTCATTCGCTGCGTGCACCGTGTATGCTGTACTCTCTCCTCCATTCTCCTAACGCTCCTCTCTATTTAACTCCTCACTTCAAATTTCTCTGCAATACCCACAGTAGAGACCTTCGTTCGACTAATAACCTGCTTCTCCTTTGTCCTCCCCATAGTTCTAGCCTCGTCCATTCCTCCTTTCATATACAATCCATCCTCCTTTGGAACGCACTCTCCCAAGAGATTAGGATGTCCCCATCTAAAGGCATTTTCAAACGCAGAGTTCGTCAATTATATTTAAAATTACTAACGGAATAATCTAAACATTAAAGATAAGACTAAGGATTTTAAAAAAATATATATGTTATGTGTATTTAGTATAATATGTATTGTAATACATAAATTATATTTCAATATATATAATCAATACATAGCACAGTAGAGGTAAGAGTAATTACCTCTACTATGCTATGTATTGATTTGTATATATTATGAAGGTTTTAAATGTATTTATTTATGTAATATTACCATATTTATTAGATTATTATTTTTATTAATTTTACTTTACTATCACCGATTCAATTGTAGTACAAGAAATGCGCCTACTTCACCATGTCTCTGCGTCACCCTAAGGTTGGCTGGGAGAGAATGCCTCAAGGCATGAAGTCCGTCTTTGTACGTTACGTGCATAAAGTGTTGTAAATAAATAAAAAAAAATCTAAAAGCTTTTCAATGTTATAAAATACAATTTAAATTCAATATTTTTTAAATGAGATCGGCGGGCGGCGTTTTGGTATTGAGTATTATTGGTATTGAATATTCCATTAACGACTCTGCAGATTTTGACAGTGTGTTACTGTGTCATTTGTTTTGGTCCATAGAGATTTATCGAATAGAAACGGTTCGGTCGCTCCGCTCGCTCGCTTTCAACGTATAGAACATTATTATGTTATTTATAATAGTCTATTTTGCGCTGTTGGTTATTCCAAAGAATAAACCCTTTTAGATAGGTATTTGTTACAAATTAAACCAGTAAAATTGGAAAAAAAATTGATTCTCCTGCGAAATTACATACATTTTTGATTGCTCGCTTTCAACGTACAAAACATAATATTATCATTATAAAATAATATTTTGCGCTGTTGTTTTTATTTAAAGAATACACATACACACTTTCAGATAGCTATTTGGTACAAATTTCCAACTAAAACAATAATTGTAAATAACTAAAATTGTGCTTTTGCTTAGTATAAGAAGAGTAATTTCGAGAAGGCAGTTTTGGTGGAGTGGCGTAAACTGAATAGCCTATGGCCGACAAATGTGAAAATCTGGCACTGTAAATATCATAGACAAAATTTACACATTTTTATTGCGTATCTAAGAGGCAAAAGAACCCTAAAAATTGAAACGAATATTTTTTATTATGAATTACGGTCGAATTTCAACTACAGGGCGATCTCTAGTTATACAATAAATACATAACGGTCGTAGAGATAGGACCAGTTTTGCGTTTTCATTTTTCAAGCCCAATTACGTGTCCCATTGGAGCAAACACAACAAACTGACGGCCCTCGAAACTCGAGAAGGCCACGCGGCAATACTAAGTAGAATCAAATTCTTTAATATTTTACATATCATACACGTAGATAGACAGGGTTTGCTCATTGTCATAATACGAGGGCGGGTCAATAAGTCCGTGACTTTTGGAATAAAACACAGATTTTTTGATAAATAAATCATTTTATTTTTCAACGTAGTCCCCCTTGAGCTCTATACACTTTGTCCAACGCTTCTCCAATTTTTTTATCCCTTCCAAAAAATATGATTTGTCGAGGTCCTCAAAATTGGCCTTTGTTTGCGAGATGACTTCATCATTGGAGTCAAATCTTTTTCCACCGAGCCATTTTTTCAGGTTTGGGAACAAGAAGTAGTCACTCGGAGCCAAATCTGGAGAATAGGGTGGATGTGGGAGCAATTAATAGCCCAATTCATGGATTTTTGCCATGGCAACTGCACATTTGTGCACCCTTGCATTGTCTTGGTGAAAAAGAACTTTTTTCTTGGCCAAATGAGGTCGGTTTTTTTTCAAATCCTCATTGAAGCGGTCCAATAAGTTGGCATAATATTCCCATTTAATTGTTCTTCCCTTTTGAAGATAGTCAATGTGGATTATCCCACGTGCATCCCAAAAAACAGTCGCCATAACTTTATTGACTGAAACCCACCTTGGCCTTCTTTGGCGCCGATTCACCCTTAGAAACCCACTGTTTTGACTGTTGTTTGGTCTCTGGTGATTTTTTTTTTTTATTATTTTTAATTAAATAAGAGGGCAAACGAGCAAACGGGTCACCTGATGGTAAGCAACTACCGTCGCCCATGGACACTCGCAACATCAGAAGAGCTGCAGGTGCGTCGCCGGCCTTTTAAGAGGGAATACGCTCTCTTCTTGAAGGTTTGCAGGTCGTATAGGTCCGGAAATACTGCTGGTGACAGTTCGTTCCAGAGTTTTACAGTGCGCGGCAGAAAGTTACGCGAAAAGCGCACGGTGGAAGACTGCCACTCATCAAGGTGATGAGGATGGTATGTTTTTCGCGTGGGACGATGGCGAAAAGTTGCAGGTGGTATGATTCCGAACAATTCCTCAGAGCACTCCCCGTGATACAACCGATAGAGGATGCAGAGTGAAGGTACATCTCGGCGTAATTCCAAGGGGTCCAAGCTGTTTGAAACACTATGGCACGCAACAACTCGAGCGGCCCTTCGTTGGATACGATCCAGAGGGAGCAGTTGGTATTTTGGCGCCCCTGCCCAGAGATGAGAACAATATTCCATATGAGGCCGAACCTGCGCCTTGTAGAGTTGTAGGCGTTGGTCCGGACTGAAGTACTGTCTCGCTCTGTTAAGAACACCAAGCTTCTTCGAGGCTAATTTGGCCTTACCCTCTAGATGATATCGGAACTGGACTTCGCTCGATATGTTGACGCCAAGTATCTAAGTAGTAAATGCTAGGGGAGATGGTTAAAGATGTGCCCTCGAAACGAGGATATACGACCATTGGTGACTTTTTAGTGGTGAACGCGCAGACTTGTGTCTTGGCGGGGTTGAATTGGACTAAGTTACGTCTACCCCATTCAGAGACTTTCTCCAATGAATTCTCTATTTTAGACACAAGTTCGTTTCGACTCTCAATGACATTTAGCCGAGAAATATTGGGGGAGCCGGTATATACAGCATCACCTGTACTATCATCCGCATAGCAATGAATGCCGTTGGTCTGTAACATGTCATTGATATGCAGTATGAATAGGGTAGGCGATAGCACACAGCCCTGAGGGACACCAGCATCAACAGACTGAGTTTCCGAGCATTCGCCGTCAACTACGACCTTTATGCTTCTATCTGCTAAGAAACTTTTGACCCACTTACATAATTTCTCGGGCAGCCCGTATGATGGAAGCTTTGATAGCAGCGCTTTATGCCAAACCCGATCAAAGGCCTTCGCAATGTCCAAACTAACAGCCAATGCCTCTCCCTTCGACTCAATTGCCTGAGCCCAACGATAAGTTAGGTACGCCAAGAGATCACCAGCCGAGCGACCCTTACGGAACCCGTATTGTTTGTCGCTTAGTAATCCCTGGCCGTCCAAGTATCGAAGAAGCTGGCTATTGATATTGGATTCCATTATCTTCGAGAAGAGAGAGGTTATAGCGATTGGTCTGTAGTTGGAAGGATTTGAGCGATCACCTTTTTTGGGGATCGGGTGCACCAAGGCTGTCTTCCAAGAAGCCGGGACGATGCCAGAAGAGTAGGAGAACCGAAATAGACGCGTCAAGACCGGAGCCAACTCTGGAGCACACTTTTTCAACACAATAGGAGGGATTCCGTCAGGCCCACTCGACTTTTGGATATCAAGGGAACGGAGGGCTTTTCGCACTGAGCGCTGATGAAACCGAATATCCGACATGATGCTCGTGCATCGCGGTATGGTCGGCGGTTTCTGCCCCCCGTCATCCAGGGTCGAGTTTGACGCAAAGAGCTTGCCGAGAAGATCGGCTTTGTCCTTTGCGTCCTGGGCCAACGATCCATTTCCTACGTGTAGGGATGGTAGGGTTGGCTTGCAGAAATTTCCTTCAATAGCTTTGGCCAGAGACCAGAATGCACGGGTTCCCGAGGGGAGGCGCTCAAGTCTCTTACAAATTCTATTGACGTGCTGTTTCTTTGCCCGAGTGATCTCTTTCTTGAGGGACCTAGAGGCAAGGTTGTACTCCTTTTTATATGTGCTGGTATTTAAATCCCGAGCAGACACTGCATTGGCCCAGGATTGGTAAGCCTCCTGCTTCCGGCGAGAAGCTTTTTTGGGGGATGAACTAAACCAGGGACGAAATCTGCCGCCAGTTGGCACTACAGAGGACGGAATGAAAAGTTCCATCCCTTGCATCACCACATCGGCAATAGAGTTGGCAGTGTTGTCGGGATCATCCGGCGAGAAGCACACGTTCACCCAAGGATAGGATGCAAAAAACGACCGCATCCTATCCCAGTCTGCCGACTTGTAGTGCCACACACGACGGTATTTAACAGCACGCTGTCGTAACACCGTCGTAAGTGGCACAGAACTCCTAACAAGGCAGTGATCCGATGTACCAAGTGGTGCGATTACGGATATTTGGTAGCCGTCAGGATTTGAAGTCAGCAGAAGGTCCAACAAGGAAGGATTCTGACCATCCACATCTGGGATTCGCGTAGGCGTAGTGACCAGTTGTGTCAAGTTGTTCGCAAGGGCAAAATTGCAGACAGATCTCCCCGCATAATCAGTTTTACTGGAATTGAGCCAGTCGGCGTGGTGGGCTTTAAAGTCGCCAAGTATTACGATCTCTGCGGATGGGATCTGCCGCTGCACAAAATCTGAAGCAGCTTGCAGGTGTTCCAAGAGTCGGTCCGTCTCGGGGTCACCACTATGGGACCTATATAGGCACGCATAGACGCGAGGGTGGTCGTCGCAATCTATGCGGAGCTATAACGTTGACAGGTCCCTGTCCTCAAGATTGCTGAGGCGGCGAGAGCTGATATCATCTCTGACATACACACACACTCCAGCTTTGGGCAGAAAGGAGTGCTCGAGAGAATAACCTGGGTGGGAAAGGTATGATGTGTCACTCGGAGATGATATCTGCGTCTCGGTTAAAAAGAGCAAAGCCGGCTTTGCCGTCTCAAGGTGGTAATGGACGGCATTAAGGTTGGAGTGTAATCCCCTGATATTACAAAAGTCCATGTTTAATATCGAGGGGGGTGCCTTTGTGCGTTTGCTCTTGCCCCGAGCAGAATGGAGCGCAGTTTTGCCCTCCCCAGAATACGAGGGGCAGCCCGGACGTCCACGTTCAGTTCCAGGGGTTCCTGAGCATGGACGTCCAGAGAGGGATTCTCCAACGCAGTTGGTACCCTCCTGGGGTAACAAATTGCTTTTCAACTGCGGCATTTCTAGGGGGTAGGGGATTGGGCCTCCGGTAAACTCACTCACTCGGCGAAACACAGCGCAAGCGCTGTTTCACGCCGGTTTTCTGTGAGCCCGTGGTATTTCTCCGGTCGAGCCGGCCCATTCGTGCCGAAGCATGGCTCTCCCACATGAAATATAAATTTATTTAATTTAATGTGTTATTTAATTTAATTAATAATAATGTGTTGTGATGGATCCATGTTTCGTCCACGGTTACAAAACGGCGCAAAAACTCCTCCATATTGTGATTAAACAACGCCAAACCTTCCTGTGAAGTTGTTACACGATTGCGTTTGTGGTCGACTGTGAGCAAACGCGGCACCCAAAAAACTTGCGGAAAGCTTTCTCATGCCCAAGTGATCATTCTAAATTGAAACCACTGAGCCATGCGAGATGCCTATGGCTTCCACAATCTCTTGCACTTTCAATCTTCGGTCGGCCAACACCATATCGTGAATTTTTTCGATTGTTTCGGGTGTAGAGACCTCAACTGGGCGTCCAGGACGTTCGGCATCTTCAGTGCTTGTACGGCCACTACGAAATTCAGTAAACCACTTTTTTACCATTGAAATCGATGGTGCAGAGTCCCCATAGTATTTATCAAGCTTAGCCTTGGTCTCGGTAATGGTTTTTTTTCGCAAAAAATAATGCTTAATAAGCACACGAAATTCACTTTTTTCCATTGTTTCCTTAAGTTACTGGATAGTCTGATAAAGATAGCTGTAAAACACAAACTAACTGACGCAGCAAGTTCAAATTTTGATAGGAGTCAACTGACAGATGCCTGTTGACAGGAGTAGTGTTGCTTTTTCAGTAAGGAGGTTAGAAATTCAAAAAGTCACGGACTTATAGACCCGCCTTAGTATTATCAATGCCAGGCGTCGGCAATCGGTAACATCAGACGATCCGTTTGCTCGGTGACCGGTCTTGATTCATAAAAACAAGAAAATTGGCACAAGTCTCAAATTAATGGAATATATTATGCGTTACGAAATATATAATTAATAATGTTTTTTTGAGAATTAATTTTATTCATGTCTGTCATCATTCATTATACAACATTCGCCGCTAAATAAAAGGTCAAAGCGAAGTAAAATTTTGTGTTATCTCAAAATTTAAATTATAATAATCATTGTAAAAGCTTGTATTAACATTTAAAAAAAAAACTCAAATCATTATTGCTACCTGTGGAAACACTTTCGAAAATCAAACAACGTAGTCAAGTTAAATGTATATAAAAGCAATGGTCGATTACTAAATTAACATTCTAAGGGATGAGACTGATGCTAATGACTCACTATGCCTAAGGGTAGTAAAAGGAAATCGTTAATACTTTTCCATTTAGGCTCGGCGTAAACGCGCTACTAGCAACTGCGACTAGTGATCGCAGCGACAGTTAGTACGCTCTTTTATACATTTTTTATATTCTTGTAGCACATATCCATATTACTGGAGTATAAAAAAGCGGCCAAGTGCGAGTAGGACTCGCGCACTAAGTGTTCCGTTCAAAAACTCGTTTGTTGTATGGGAGCCCCACTTAAATATTAATTATTTCATTCTGTTTCTTTATTTGTTCTTATAGCGGCACCTGAAATACATAATCTCAAATCTGTGAAAATTTTAACTCTCTAACTATCACGGTACATGAGATACAGCCTGGTGACAGACGGACAGACAGACGGACGGACAGCGGAGTATTAGGGTCCCGTTTTACTCTTTGGGTACGGAACTCTAAAGAACGTGCACGTGCCCATATCTCGTGTTTGCCAGTAACGTTGTGGATTGATTTTCATTTCACTGCGGGTTGAAATACAATTAAAAAGCACACACCGCGACAGCCTTACAAGGTAAGGCGTAGTTTCGTTATATGTGTAATTACAAGGCGAGGCGTATCTCGCTTAAACCAGCCTCATTGTAGAATAGAATATACATTTATTTGCTTAAACAAGGTAAAATATGGTGTTACATACATTTACATTACATTGGTATTTACATTGGTACATTTGTTCATTCATATTTTGCCTTTCTAATGGCGTGCAAATTATAATATAAATATCATTAATTATTATTAAATTAAAATCTTCAATATATTACTTAAATCCTGTTACATCAGTTTTACATCTTATCAGTCATACATAATATGCAATTTTTCTTATGATTATTTATTAGACTTATGCGATTCTTTCTTACAGGGGCGTGCGCTCCTTGTAGGCAGAAATGCAGTGCTTTACTTGTCATTCACAGATATTTTAATAAAACGTTCGTACGTTTTAGATGACTTTTATTAATAGAAAATAAATTAATTAAAAAAATATAATAACTTAAAAACGCCTAATATTTTATATATAGCAACTCATCTCATGCCGTTGCGTTCTGCAGGACATATCATCGCATGTATGTGTAATTTTCATACTTCGCAAATGCACACACTCATGAATATCGACATGATTATATAGCGGCAACTCCCGCGGCAGGCGATGGCTCTCGGGCACTCTCGGCTATACGATCGCTTCCGAAAACCGCCGAACTGGCTTGTCGGAAATTATTCGTTGCCTATAATCCGAGTAAAAATAATAGACGGAAATCTAATAAATCATGTATGCACATTATGCATTTTTGTTTAGTAAGGTTTTATTTGTTTAAATAGAATAAACGTTTTGTGTTTCGATCGGGCCATATTGCATATTTCATGTGATAAACATTGTTTACAATTTAATCGCTCCAGTTTATTTATAGTTTTCTTAAAAGATTTTTCATTTTAACATTTGAAAGTGTACACATTTAACAGTTTATTACTGAGTTTCTATAATAATTGTACTGATTTGCTTTTACTAGTGCGTTTGTTGATTTTTTTAAAATGTTATTTGATTATAAGGTTTGTGTTGAAAATGTGTGTTTATTAAAAATTAAAAATAACAAGTTCTCACAATTGTCATTCAGTGAAAAGATTCAAATTCTGTCTAAAGGTAGGTGTGTATCCGAGTTACAATAATTAAACCAGCAAAAAAATAATGTAATTCGAAAATTTCATGTTAAAAGTTATGAAACGGCCGTGTGGTTGTGTACACACGATTTAATTATGTTGTTTTCCTTGCATATTATTTACATCGGGATATAGTAATCTCAAGTAACAGGAATCTTGAATATGTAAAAATTGAAGCTGACTGACTGGTGAGTAGTTATAATATTTTAAAATATGCTTATTATTTTACTTATTAGAATTTCTTCCGCCGCGACGATCGATCGCTGTTTTGTCTGCGTTGCCGTAGAAGATGTACATGAATAGTAGTACATCTAAGACTGGCTCTGTTGGCATGGTTTCGACTTAGAGATCCGTCGCTTGGCTGTAGCTATGCTAAAAATCTATAAACGAAAAAGTTTTTGTGACCGAGTACTTCGCCGCATACCCAGTGTCATAATCCTGTGCACGCCACTGCTTTCTTATGATTATTATGAGCTGTGCGGTCTTACAAACTATGAACTGGAATAAATAAATAATAACCTACCTATAGTTTCGTACGGTGGTACGGAGTTTCATGTGAAATAGTTATCGAGCTCTGAGGGCTGAAGATTATGCCAGCTATTAAGCAATGGGCGTGAAAAGTATTAAAATTGAAGGTTTTAATTCCAAATCATATAGTTATAAAAATAATATTAAAAAACGACAGCAAATTGCGTTGGGCCACCCCTATCACGTAGGGGTAAAAATTGCTTACAACCTATTCTCATACCTACCGAATACACCTGCGAAATTTCATATAAGCCGTTTCGGAGGAGTGGCTTAGATTGAGACTTTAGAAGTTGATCAGAAAAATTATTTAAACCCAGCAATTTAATCTTAGACATACTCACTCGCGCACGCACAGGATTGTGTGTGTTTGTACGTATGTGTATCAAACAAAACACTTGACGGTTGACGTATGGAGTGCGTGGAAAATAAAAGACTTATCTGCTGTTTTATCTGAGAGATAACTCTCTCGCCGAGCCGCAGTGCTGCTGTTATGTCAGCAGGTCTAAAATGGCCACAACAAGTGAATCCCATCATGAAACAACGACTTTTAAAAATGTTGCTCCTACAGTTACCCTTAACAATTGTATTTTGACAATTTTCAATATATATAATAATATGTGAAGCGAAAATTTCAAGGACAGTTTTACGAGAATTGTGCATACGGATGAGAGTGAAATTTGGCACACTTAAAGTTCACGCTGAGGAAGGCGTGCGAAAAGCTTAAATTACTTAAAATGATGCTTAGATATACATTAAATTAATATAAATATCAGCAACACACACTACCTTAGTCATACTAGCATTTTTGTATATATTACAGGAGGTTTGACATAATTGTCAATGAGTGTTCAAGTCAATCTTTCTTTCACAATCCACAAACAACATTTACATATTTTTATTGTTTATCTAAGAGGCAAAAGAAACCTAAAAAAGTTGAAACTTTAAAATTGAAACATGAATTATGGTCGAATTTCGACCACAAGCCATAAGTAGAAATGCGTCAAATTTACATAATAAGAATTGTTTAGGCGACAAGCGTAGGCGAGCGCCATAGTCACCGCTTGACAGGAGTGCATTTCTGCTGCCCTATTATGAACTTCAACTGACAAGTGGGAATAGGCATAATTTTCACGCTTTGAACTTTTTAAAGCACAATGAAAAAAATAAAATTAAAATTTTTGACATAATAACTTTTTAAATTGTGAAAAACTTCAAACGTCAAAATGAAGCCTATTCTCACTTGTCAGTTGAAGATCATAATAGAGCAGCTGATACGATGTCGTTCCCCGTGGTCTGAATTTGGGTGAAATTTCATCAAAATCGAACCAGTAGTTACGGAGTCAATTTAGTGCGAACAAAGTATAAACAGACAAATTTTTCCCCTTTATAATGTAAGTATATATAGATTACAAATTTTATTTAGGTATAATGATTCGATATGGAGATCATAATATAAAAAAGTGCTTTTTCAAAACATATTTTTTAACTGTGGTAGATGTTAATTATCAGCAAATCATTCATATTTTAGGCGGAACCCTCATCACTATTCTGCAGAACAAGAATTTTGGGATTCCTGACCTAGTGACCAAATTGACGTGGCGAAAGCATCGCTAGTCTCTTGGGATGTAGACCGTACTTCGTAATTTTTGACGACCTCTGTGACTCAGTGGTTAGAGCGTTGGCGCTCAAGCCGGAGGTCGCGGGTTCGAATCCCGCCGAAGGAACATAAAGTTTTCTATGTTCCTGGGTCACGAATGTGTATAATATAGTTAAAGTCTTAAATATATGTATAATATATAGTATAAAAGTATTAAATATACTTCCCGTTGTCTGGTCCCCGTAACACAAGTTCTTCGGGAGCTTAGCACGGGGCAGATTGACGTGGCGTGAAGCGTTACTATATTACATATTATATTAGATATTTGTTTCAGCGGCCAAAATAAACTTCCTAAAATTGTCATTTAAATAAGTATTGTTTCATTACAATATTTACCATAGATCCAATTATGAAAATAATACAATAATTATTTCAAAAAACCTTTTTCTTTAGTAAAACATGGTCATAATGATCAAATAAAATTTTACTTCCTTCCAAAGTAATTCAAACACGTGGTAACTTCAGCAATTTTGTTACATTAAAATTGCTAATGTTACTAAACCCCAAATAGCCCACACGTTTTCTTTCCCACAATCACTGCTTAAATTGCTTAAACCCCAAGTAGCTAACACGTTTTCTTATAATCACAAAAAATCCAAAAAAAATAAGATTATCAGCAACCAGAATAATTACTGAAATCATTGCTGAACGAATACAGTCACGGACAAAATCAAGGTAGGTACTCGGCCAAACCACTTCTAGATAAGTAATAGGGGGTTTTAATGAAATCTCTTATCTGTGGATATATTAATTTACTTTAACGTAGTAATTGAGTGATACGTTATCGCGAGATAGATGAATTTTTGTAGTGTTTTTAGTGGTGCGTTTTCGGTCGTGGAACTCGCTCGATTCGGTTTCCCTTCAGTGTATACCGTGGCTCGCTGAAAGCGGGACGTGTACGGGCTAACGTGGATTTACGTGATTTTGTGATTGGATTTGTACGTAATAATAATAGTTATTTGTGTTTTTGGTACGTATTAATAATAGTTATTAAAATAAATAAATAATTAAAAGTAAACATCCGTGAAGTATTTTAGTGTTATCTTTTATAACTTAAAAACTAAAATATCTGTTTTATTTAATAGACAGAGAATGAAACTGTACATTTCATTTATAATAATCGAACTGCCTTATTATTATGATTATTAATAGATGAATTACTTGCTTACATAATTTTAATAGATTTGGTACGGGAATTTATTTTTTTTAATTTATGCATGTTCTTTTAAAAAAAAAGGAATTTAAATTTTCGGCGATAAAAAATAACATTAAACATTTTTTTATCAATTGTTTATGTATCGACAATATTACGATAATGTTGTGTAACTACTTATGCTATTCTCGAACGGGAGTTCCAAAAAAAAAACAATTTTATTGAAAAGATTTATTGAAATTAAAGTTTTCTATGTCAAGGGACATGAAATACCTAGAAGTTCTATTGTACGGGATCTCGGTGAATATCATGATGAAAAACTACTAATTGATGCTCACATTGATAAAATCATCGCGAAGGCCTCAAAGGCTCTTGGTTTCATAATGAGAGTAAGTTCTTCCTTCTAGCTAGCTAAAACTTTCAAAGTACTTTACTGTAGCTTTGTCAGGAGCCATATTGAATATTGCTCTCAAATATGCAATCCATGCTACAACCAATATATTAGTCGAATCGAAAAGATTCAAAACCTACTGTAATCAATATTACAACACCAACTATAGAAAAAAATCCTTTTTGGTGCGACCAAGTAATACCTTTAATGCTCTATTTAAGTTACTAGACTTGGATCCCTTTGTCACTAAAGTTGCTAAAGCAAGATCTGAATTTAATAAAAAAAAATGATATTGATGATTGATGTAAGTATGGTACTTATACTATTTTTATAGTATATAAGTCAAAATTTCTAAACTTAAATTTCCATGTACTTAGATCTAGGTTCATTGTTTATTATTGTTACTAACTTGTGATTGTTGTTAAGTTTGTATAATTTATATTCTATAGCTATTGGTGAAAACCTATCATCGGCTTAACTCTTAACTTTCCCCGAATAAATAATTAAATAAAAATTACAAACTATTTTACATTTAAACTTAACTAAAATGAATCAGATCTATGTTGGATCTAAACTCAAGAATTATAACTAAATTAGGACTACCGATTTTGACCGATGTAAGATCTGAAGTGTCTAATTTAAAACAAAAATCCCCGTTTCCACGGAGCTGGGATCATCACGATGATGCGGCGTCAGCACTTCCAGTATATGACGATCTCTTTCGTAATTTATGAAGAAACTGCACGACAGGTATTTTCTTTATAGTCCACGAGGCAGATTCAATTATCATGTTATATATTAATTATAGTCCAAGAGCATGTTCGACTGCAACTGACTGATGACGATGATTCCCATATTCGGCAATTCGGTGCTAAGTCCATATTACATACCCCATTTACATATGTAACAAACTAGTTCCAAAAGTTTCTTAAAGTAAATATTATGTTTTTTCTACTATTTCTACAAAGTCTGGATTCCGAATCAATACTCGGTTTTTTTTATTAGGTCAAATGGGATAAGCGGAACATACTTATTGCATGGCACTCGCTTCGTCTATAGATTATCTTGCACCTCTAACTATATAAATAAACAAGATGTTTCCCGTGACTTCGTACGTGCAAAGGAAAATCCTACGGACGGCCTATCTATAAGAAGTAGCCTATGTCCTTCCCCGTGTTCTATTCTTTATCTATAACAAATTTCATCAAAATAGGTCTAGTAGTTTCGGAGCCAATTCAATGCAAGCAAACGAACAAATATTAATATAGATAAATCCATATTATTTAAATATAATAAAAATCTTTTTTATCCTTGAATTACTATCACATTGAGTAGCTATGACACGCACTACAGTGTTAGTTTCGATTTAAGACGTCTTAAAAGCACGTAATTTTTTCCATTCACCCATTTCATTTCCTCGGGTGGGTAGAACATTCAATGGACAAGAATACATCCGGGCCTTGAATAATATGTTTTTGTCTTCTGACACGTAGAAACACAAAGACCCTCCACAATAATAACAATAACAACAAAGAAACATCAGGTCATTCCTTTTAAACTGTGTATGTCAAGATATTTCCGTTTATAGGGGATTTTTTTAGGTACAATAAATTACATATTTTCTCTGGCATTCTTGCGGCCGTGGAAGTAATTTCGTGAATGTAGGCAAAACTTGGCAGTTTTTTGTGATGATGTGTAACACATCAGAAATCAGTACCGGAGATTTTAAATTTATTTTATTTTTGCAATCTTGGTTTGATAGACGGCTATTTTGTATTGCATTTCTTCCAACGCACACGTACACGTTGTTCGATATAACAAACTTTTGGTTCAAGTAGGAACATTAACTTTCTGGTCGCACGTTCATGTTGATTTGACAAGACGATAATATACTTATCTAATTCCAGCAAAACACTCGTCTGTCTATCTTGTTAGAAAACTTATTTTAAGGAAATTGTGTTTGATTACAACAATTATATTATTAGAATCTAGAAAACAACAAATTTTATACTCGTAGCTGTTGAGTTTTAAGAACGACTTGGCTACGAAGTTTTCGGCTGTAAAATTATGTAACTTGGATATAACAACTCAAGACATATTATTGTTTATCTCTTACAATGAAGCTAAATTTTAATAATATGTAATTAACTTTGTTATCCTATCATCATTTTTCTCTACTAATCTATTCGGATATTTGAAAATATTCTCTTTTTGTAAATGAAAGGTTATCTTTCTAAATCTACTCCAAATAGAAATTTAATCAAAACTTGTAAAGGAGTTTGACAAAACCAATTTCATTCGACAAATAGTTACGTAATATCCCCGTAGATTTATTCTATTTACAGTCTACAGTCTATTTTACATCACGACCACAAAACAATTTCCAATTACGAATCTAAATCATTATTATTATGCACGGAATCATCACCGACCACTTTTTATACCTAAGGTTGCAAGTTGCACCCTTAAGGCAGCCACAGACGAGAGGCCGATCGTTTCAGTTAGAACTGACGCCTGAACGGATTCGAGCCCATACACGGAAAAAATCGCATCCGACCCAACTGACGACAGTTCGGCCTGAACGGATTCGAGCACACACACGACACGATTTTGCATCCGTTCAGGCCGAACTGAAGGCAGACCGGACCATGTATGGGCCCCTTTAGGCTGGGACTATATGCTCCGGAATCCGGAACGCCGGTGAAGATTCAGAGCATTGAAAATATAACTGCGCTTATACAATAAAGTTGGAAATGGAAGTTTTGAGTGTCGAGTTGTCATTTATGACATTGACATTTGACTCGACACTCGTGTTTTCGAATTTCAACTCTATTGTATTCGTGCAGAGTTCTGTTTTCAATGCTCAGAATTTTCTACGGCCTTCCGGTTTCCGGATCATAATACAGTCCCAATCGCCATAGATATAACAACACTAGCTGTTGCACCATACAAACTTTGAACAATAATTTATTAATAACAACAACAATAAATAGTTAAATATTTTTCATACAAACTTTCAACCCTTATTTAACACCCTTCGGGAATGAATGAAACACGTATTTAATGAAATGTACAGGAGCGTGAATCTCAATTTTTAATAACATAAGTGTAAATTGAAATATTTTCCATACAAAATTTGAACCCCCTTTCATTTTTGGGGATGGAATTTTTCTAAATCTCTTCTTAGTGTACGTCTACGTTATGTCAGCTGTCAAATTCCCAAAGACGTCAACACACACGAACCCTTCGTGCGCGACTCCGACTCCGACTCGCAACTGGCCGGTTTCCGATATTGCACATGCCTACTGAAGATTGGCAGACTGATGCTGCTGCTAAATAATAAACATTGAATCATACTAACATTATAAATGACAAAGCCTGTGGGGATGGATGGATGGATGGTTGTTACTCTTTCACGCGAAAACTACTGAACGGATTTCGATTTCATATTCGAAAAAAGTGCAGTGTTCCCGTGGGAAACTGTATTTACGCTAGAGCCGCGAGCAAAAGCTAGCAGTAATTATATCTGCGGGTAATTAGTTATTAAAACAATTGTGAATGAAGTGAACATTATTCTGTTTAAAGTCTAAGTTATTCTAAATCTCATTATGAAAAACAGAGATGCAATAAAAGTAGCACTTATAATGCAACAAACCAACTCGCTGGAGGAATGATAAACAACATTATGTGATCCGCTATTCACTACACGTACAATAATAATGTTGGGATATATTATTCTGATTAGTGGATCAATAAGTGCTCTGCATATAAACTCCACTATTCCGATTTTTCATCTTAGAAAAATTACTGAAAAACTGTCATTGCTGACTGGGATTATATTTTACTGGATGTTGCCCGTGACTTAATGCGCGCAAAAATTTGATCTTGCGGAAACTGTACATTTTTCTGGAATAAAAAGTAGTCTATGTCCTTCCCCGTGGTCTAATCTATATCTCTGCCGAGTTTCATCAAAATCGGTCCAGTAGTTTCGGAGCCTATACAATGCAAACAAACAAATGAACATACAAACAAACTTTGCCTCTTTATAATATTAGTACAGTTAAATCAGAATACATTCTATAAATATTATAAATGTATATTGGATGTATGAATGGATGTTTGTTACTCTTTTACTCAAAAACTACTGATCGGATTTTGATGAAATTTGGTATAGTAGTAGCCTGAGCTCTGGATTAAAACATAGGCTACTTTTTATCCCGAAAAAGTACAGTGTTTCCGAGGGATACTGTATTTACGCGGGCGGAGCCGCGGGCAAAAGCTAGTATGACTATTATATACTACTAGCTGTTGCCCGCGGCTCCGCCCGCGTAAATATACAATCGGGTATCCCGCGGGAATACTGTACTTTTCCGGGATAAAAAGTAGCCTATGTTTTAATCCAGAGCCTATACTACCATTACATTTTACATGAATACTTAACAACATGTCACTTAAAAATTACTGAAATGGTAAAGATATGAAAGCTTAAATTATACATTTCAAAAGAACCTAAACGTCAAACTTCAGAGAACTTCTGCTTGTTTAGAAGATCTTTGCCAAGATATACACACATCACATATCACAGGAGTAATAAATCATCTCTTATATGATCAATATATCTGTAGCAGTGTGATATATGACTCAAATTGTGATACAAAGTCGTGGCATATTATTAATGGTCTTTTTGCATGAGTTCAACATATCGTATCGTATACAGGGTGTCAGAATACCGGTGCCATTAACTTTTGGATATGATTTCACTACCTTTTCTCATAACAAAAATATAATATTTTTGACATTGGAAATACTTTTGGTTCGCTCCAGTATAGGGGCCGATTTCACGAAAAGTGCGATACTCTCATATCTCGGAGAATTGCGAATATAATATAATTTAGTACGCAGTGAGTTTTGAGGGAGAAAAATCGATCTAGCTAGGTCTTAACCCTTAGAAACTGCGTATTTTTAGCAATGTAAATGTATGTAAGTAATGTTTTTATCAGTATGCCGTGTAACAACATATCAATAATTTCAAATTCCATACGTAAGTGTGATTGGCAGCTATAGATACGAACCTATGTAAAATTTTTGCGTTGTTTGTAAATTTGGAATGTGGTGGATTCGTATCCCGGTCAGATAAATATTTTTTGTCATTCTTGTTATTTTATTTCTTTTATATTTTAATATATATTTTTTTATTATTTAATCGTTTACGAAAACACCGAGCAAATCTCTATCTCCCAGGTACTGTATACTTATGCGCCACGGCGACAGTTATTCAAACTTCGATACGCGTGTAGAAATTGTAATTTGTTTGTTCACTGGTGTTATGTCGAGGATACTTATGTTAATCTATTAATTTTATAATATTTGACTAGCTGACCCGGCAAATGTTGTTTTGCTATATATTACGACCGATACTGAGACCTACCGTCTGGTTTTAACCAACTTCCAAAAAAGGAGGCGGTTACATTCGGCTGTATGTATTTTTTTTTTTATTTGTATATTCAACGATTTCTCCGCCGTCTGTGGACCGATTTTCAAAATTCTTGTTTTAAATATAAAGGGTACAATCCCAAATCGGTCCTTTTGACATCAAAGTGGTGGCCTGATGATGGAATCCATGAGGAATCGAGGGGAATCATCGAAATTTATATGGACATATAAATATATGTCTATGTGTATATAAATATATGATATAGTGATTTTAACTTTTTCTAAAGTAACCCAAGCATATGCTACCAAAAAGTAAGACTCTGCACCAAGGTATACCCTGAATCCAAAAGCACTGAACAGAACTCCTTAGTCTTTAACGACGACTTTTGTGGCTCAGTGTGACTTTGACGACCTCTGTGGCTCAGTGGTTTAGCGCGTTGGTGCTCAAGCCGGGAGTCGCGGGTTCGAATCCCGCCGAAGGAACTAAAAGTTTTTTGTGTTCCTGGGTCATGGATGTGTAAAATATAATCAAAATCTTAAATATAATATGTATAATCGTAAAAGTATTAAATATACTTCCCGTTTTCTGGTACCTGTAACACAAGTTCTTCGGATACTTAGCACGGTGCCGGATTGACGTGGTGTGAAGCGTCCATAGATATTTATTTATTATATTTATTTATTTATTTATTTAATGATACGCCTTTGGAAATATCGACTTTACTTAAAGAACTGCAAATATATGCCATTATCCAGAATACTTTAAACAGAACTCAGAGGAGGGTAGAAAAAATGAAAGATACAAATTTAAACTTTACCGCCCTTGGTGTAACTTGAATTTATACAGAGATAATGCATACATACAAGCTATACACATATTTAATCATTTACTTAATCAATTCAAGGAATTGCCTACAATTTATAAATTTAAAAGAAATCTGACATCTTGGCTTATGGAAAATATTTTTTATGACATAAATGAATTTATACTACATAACAAAAAATTACCTGTATCAATTTGTCAACATTATTAAAAAATCTTAAAATCATTTAATTACTATAGTGCAAGTAATATTATTGATAAATAAAAATAAAGTTGAAATTTATTTATATGGCTTTGATGTGATTTTTAAATTATAATACATTTGACATTGAACTTATTTAATTATACATCTTGTGACCTAAAATATTTTGTGACCTAATGCATTCTCAAATTAACAGTTTAACTATTTATATGATTTTTAACTTTATTATTTTAATATATATGTAATAAACTTTCTGTTAACATAATGGTCAAAATCAATTATTTATAGTATAATCTATAGATCGACCAATTGCTTTTACTTTATATTTAAAACTATATTTTATAAGTAGACTCTGGAGATTGTATATTTTAATTTCACACACCATGCTATCATGGTAGAATGTATGTTTCTTTTAAACTTACCATCTGCATATTATGTAATACTATGTACCTACTACATTCAGTAAAAAAATTATTTGATTTGATTTGATATGTAACTTAGAGTAATCATCATCATCATCATCTCATATACAATACATAATTTTAATATCATTGGAAGCTTGGCGCGTTTTTAATTATATATTCGATCATTTTTTTCAAACGTTCTTAAAATGTATTATTAATAACAAATATCACTTAACCTCCTGTTCAGCAGTACCTTGCTCTTCTTCTTGAACTTTCCATTCACCTTCTACTTTTTTCAAGTGAATAACATTACGTCTTAGTTTTTGGCCCGTTTCCTCATTCCTTACTATAACATCTCCACCGTCCGAGTGTTCTACAACGTTTGGTGTCGGTTTAAAAGTAGTAGATTCTTCCTTTTTCCTTTTTCCATATCTTTTATATATACTTTATCTCCTTCCACAAGTATTGAATCCTCGGCGTGTCGTTTTCTGTCGCCATACTCTTTTACTTTCTGTTTCTCTATTTTATCTTTGTCTCTCACTTCTGAATCATCCATCTTAGTATCATTGTCAAGTAAAGAAGGGATTTTGTCCCTGTTTTGTCTACTGAAGAAGAGTTCTGTAGGCGTCTTTCCTGTTACAGAATGTGGGGTTGAGTTGTACATCATTAAGTACTCCCACACACTCTCCTTTAAATCTTCTTTTTGCATATGGTTGATTTTTAATCTTTTTACAATGTCCCTATTTTGCCTTTCGACCTCACCATTTTGTTGCGGACAGTAAGGAATAGTATTGAACAGTTTTATATTGCACTGTTGACAATATGCTTTAAATTCATCGCTAACAAATTGCCGACCATAGTCTGCTGTGATTGATGAAGGATATCCGAGACGACTGAATATTTCTTTTAGCAGCTTAATTATTTGAAAACTTGTGATTGTTTTAGTAAATTTTATTTCTTTGTACCTGCTGTAATAGTCAATGAGTACAAGCAAGTAGTCGTTATTTGGCAGCGGACCTAATAGATCTACTACAACATCCACCCAAGGAGCAGTGGGAAGATCGCGTCGCTTCATGGGAACCGGGTGGCTGGGTAACCCGACAAGAGTACATCCTTTACACGCTTTTACTCTTAATTCAGCATCCCTGTCAACTGTTCTTGGCCACCAAACCTTAGATCTTAACCGGCTCTTCATTGCCACTATCCCTGGGTGACCTTCGTGTGCAGCATCCAATACACTTTTCCGCAATTCTTTTGGTATTACAATTTTGTTGCCCCTTAGTAATATTTTATCATAAAAACAAAGTTCACTTTCAAAAATTTTATATCCCTTTACCGAATCATCCCAGTCTTTATTGTACATTCCTTTTTTTTCATTTTTAATTTCTTCATCTTGTCCTGAGCATTCTGAGAGGACTTCCATGGGAATGGTACAAGGTCTAGACTGTTCTACTATCTGCAGTACGTAATCTTCAACGTTTCCAGGTGGTATATTCTGATATTCACAAAGTCTTGACAGAGGATCCGCAATATTAACTTTACCGGGTCTGTATTTAATATTGTATCGAAATGCCTGTAGCCGTAAAACCCAACGTTCAACGCGCGCACATGGCTTCGACTTCTGACCAAATAAGAACTCTAACGGCTTATGATCTGTAATTAGATCAAATTCTTTGCCAAACAAAAAAATCTTAAAATGCTCTACGGCCCAGACCAGCGCCAGTGCTTCCTTTTCTGTTTGGCTATATTTCCGTTCCAGTTCAGTCAAAGTGCGGTTACCATAAGCAATAATTATTGATCCTCTGCTATCATTTTGTATCAGCACAGTCCCTAACCCCACAGGACTCGCGTCAGCAATGACCTGTGTTTCATCATTAACGTCATAGTATCCTAATGTTGGTACCTTACTGAGAGCTTGCTTCAGTTTCCGAAATGCTTGGTCCTGTTCATCTTTCCACAAATCTTCTATGCTTGTCTTCTTCCCAGACTTTTTCCTCAATAATTTTTTCAAGGGCTCAGCTGTAGTCGAAAGATTGGGCAACCATTTATTTATGTAGTTGACCAAACCCAGAAAACTTTGGAGTTCTGCCACTGTCTTAGGCTTTCTAAATTCAACAATGCTTGTTACATACTTCTTAAGCGGTTTAACTCCATCTGGTGTCAATTCGTGTCCAAGGAAGCTGATCTTTTGCAACTTGTATACACACTTGCTTTCGTTTAATAAAACATTATTTTCTTTTAAAACTTTCAAAACTTTAGATAACCGTTCATCATGCTGATTTTCGTCTCCTCCATACACTAAAATATCATCAATAAAATTGATGACGCCTGCCAGTCCCGTCAACATTTTTTCAAGTATTTTTTGGAATAATTCTGGCGCGCACGTAATACCAAACATAAGTCGTTTATATCTATACAAGCCCTTTGAAGTTACGAATGTCGTCAGAAGTCTTGAATCAGGGTGAATCTCTACCTGATGAAAAGCATTTTTTATGTCCAGCTTAGAAAAGTATTAAGCTTTTTTTTATTTTAGGCAAGAAATTATCCATACAAGGCAATGGATGATTTTCCCTCATGATTGCGGAATTTGCTCGCCTCATATCTACACACAGTCGTATGTCATCATTGTCTTTTAATATGGGTACTACAGGTGAAATCCATCGAGAAGGTCCGTGTACCTCCTCAATGATATCGCTGTCAAGGAGCTCTTTTATTTTCTGTTCGACTTTCTTTTCAATAGGAATTGGGATTCTTCGATACGGTTGTGATACAGGATTACATTTTTCATCGACTGGAATCTCAACCAGGACGTTCTTGAATTTTGGAAAGGGTTTGGGGCATTCCACAATTTCGTTTATTCCAATACCTAATTTAAGGACTCCTAAACGAAGAGCGGTTTCTTTTCCCAATAAATCTCTTGATCCTTTTTGAATTACGTAAACTGTAGTACGTTCTGATTTCTGATTCACTTTGATGTCAGTTTCAAAAGACCCTTTGATATTTAAAGGTGAGTTACTTCCGTATGAATATAAGGTTTTGTTTGATCCCTTCACTTGATTAATACAGAAAACTTTTTTCTTTTTTAAATCTTCCCATGTTTTTTCAGTAATTAAATTTAATTTACATCCAGAATCTATAAGCAAATTCAATTTGACTCCACCCATTTCACATTTAATGGTAGCTTCGTCGTCGTCATTCATGTTAAAAATATAATGATCTCCATCAGAAGAATCTTCATCACCATCAACGTTTATTAAGTTCACTTCATTCCGTTTCTTTTTTATTTTAGAATCATCATTTTGTTTGTTCTCAAGTTTTCGCTTTTGAGGTCTTGTCCTACACATTGTACCAAAATGTCCGAGTTTTCCACAGGCATTACAATTTTTCTTCTTTGCAGGACACTCTTTGTTTGACGCTGTATGCGTATTGTATCCGCATCTACTACATTTACTTGATCCTGACTTATTTGTCGATTCTTCCATTTTGTTATTCTCATTTTTGTATTTCTTGTCATCTTTCCTTGAATTATAAATTTTTTGGTGGCTTCTAATTGTGTTAACGTCATTTGACTTGCTTTTTTGTCCATACTCTTCTAGCTGATGGCTCACTATTTCTAGAGTATTCGCTTCAGTTATGATTTTATCTAATGTAACAGTGTCTCCTAAAGTTAATATTTTTTTCCGTAGTTCTGACGAAGAACATTTTTCCACAATCTGATCAATTATAATCTCATCAGGACTGGTGAATTTACATCTTTCAGCTTGGTTTCTCAATTTTACAATAAATTTTTCAAATCTTTCTCCTTCCTCCTGTTTTATTTGTCGAAATAAATGCCTTTCATAGATTTTATTCTGCTTTGGAAGAAAATAGTCATCAAGCTTTTCAATAACTGTTTTGAAAACTTTTGATTCAGTTGAAACGCTTTCTTCATAAGCACCGGGTAGATTGTAAACAATCTCTTGAAGTCCTGGCCCTCCTAAAAGGAGCAATGTTGCTCTCTTTTTTTCTTCTCCTGTAATTCCTGTCGCTTCCAAGTAGATATTGAAGGACCTTTTCCATCGCTCCCATCCTAAAGCAACTGTAGCATTGTCTCCATCGAGATCAAGCTTTTTTGGAGCTGGCAATAATTCATCATGGCATATGTCATTTTTGGAGTGGGTAGATTTGGGGTGACCTGGAATCAAAGTTGACTTGGTAACCTATGTTTGTCCCAACGTCTACTTACGGTCGACTATTATCATTTTGCACGATTTACAATTTAATGTAGATTCGTACTACCAAACACACACAATCACGCACGATTTACAATTATTATAATATGTAGGTTCGTACTACCTAACACACAATCACGCACGATTTACAATTAATGTAGGTTCGTACTACCTAACACACAATCACGTACGATTTACAATTTAATGTAGGTTCGTACTACCCAACACACAATCACGCACGATTTACAATTTAATGTAGGTTCGTACTACCTAACACACACAGTCACGCACGGTTTACAATTTCATGCAGGCCCGTACTGCCTAATACACAGCTACGTACGATTTACAATTTAATGTAGGTTCGTACTACCTAATGCACATACCTAGTCAAGCACGATTTACATTTTCATTCAGGCCCGTACTGCCTAATAAATAGTATATCTCATATCTATATATTGTAATAAGTACATATGCACTAAACTGTATAAAATTATCAAGTTTAATAAATCACCGGAAGTCATTCCACTAATACAAGTGACATTACTATTCAAATCACAAAATAAATAATTTAAATCCACTTAGGATTCATAATATTAATTGCAACAATCAAAGCAGCGAATAGCGAAAAAGTAATTAAAACTCGATCTTAATGAAAAGTATAAACATTCTAATTTGTTAACAACAATGCAACACGATTATAACTTGTTTACCGTTTTGCAACGCGGTGATTCATCGGGAACTAATGTGCCTTTCTTAATAAATAGGCCTACGAAGTGCAGTGATAAACAAAGTTGTAAAGATATTGGTTGATAAAATATGTAACAATATGATAATTATGTTCCATAAGGCATGAATATAGTTACAAATTCAGTTAATGTATTCTTATTATTGCCTTCCGGTAATTTAGCAAACAACGATCACAAATCCAATGCATAAAGAACTATAGTCCAAAAAATTGCTTATTTTACGTATCAACGTACTTATTGAACCTTCCTTTCTCCCTCTTTTTTTATTTTAAGTCTCGAGGAATTATTTAACGTTTCCATACTATTTCCTGATATAACCTATATGAATAATATTTTCAATATAACACCAACCTTTTATCTCGTCGCCACATGTAACACTCCGTGTTACAATAGGTACGTTAATTGGCTCGTTACCACACCAGTAAGCAGGCAGACACCCGTCCTCGCCCGTGGCTGTCATGCAACTGCCTGCCCCACTACCCGTGTGCTCGAGACAACGTCATGTTTATTTACTAGATTATAGATCACAAACACTACAAGCCCGAACAACATCTTGATAAAACAATATTTTATAGAGCTCACGTTCAAGTTGGCTGGTACGACTCATAGTCGTGTGAGGCACGAAATCTGTAATTTTTTTTCAAAATGTCTTTTTTTTACATTTAATTTTGATATCTAAATTTTATAGCTTTTAATCGTAGTTCAAAAGAAGATTTTTTATTAAAATCTAATATTTTATTATTTTTACGGTTTGGCCTTAGAATAGAGGAAGCCTGAATTTATATATTCTGATGGTTTGGTTTTGTGGGGGGTTTTTGGTTTTTTTTTACTTACCTCATCATTCTGGCACAAATTTTAGGGCGAGGAGATGAGTGTTTTATTGCAATGTTATTTTATGTTTTCAAGTTTATCACAAAAGTTGCCTGCGTAAATCTGTTTTAATCACTAAAATGTTTATAAAAATGCTGGTTTCTTAATATAATTTAAATATAAGTTGTGTTTTATATGTGAATATGTAAAATAAAAACAGATTATTATATCCCAAATTTGTCCTTTTAGTTGGTGTATGGTAATTCTACCGCTTAAAGGTCTTTTATTTTTAATGTTTTCAAAATGATTAAAGACTACTACATTTTATATACCTATAATATTATATACTAGTTTTTGAGATAAAAAAATAATTAATTTTGAAAAATTGTACAGACATTCGGCCATGTTAACGTTTCTGTGACGTTTGGTTTTCCATCTGTTAAATAATTTTGCAGTGCTACAATTTACGTAAAAGTTGTAAACGCCCTCACCAAAAACCTGGCGCGAAATAGCGTTTGTAAAGTTTTCACGAGGTTTCCAGCTCAATAACGGTCATAGATTCCAAGAAATTTGCAATGTCACAACTCTCGTCTGTCACAACGCTCTCCCCTACTACGGAATTAGCAAAATGGGTTAAGTTAGCTTAGAACATTTTTATCGCATTCAAAACGTCCTTAAATATGAAAAAAAAAACAGAAGACGATAAATATCTACTTTTAATAGATCGACTTGAAACTTTAAGAGTTCTTTTTAGTGACTACGGAACTCTTTAAATATGGGTTAGGTTAGGATAGAACATTTTTATTACGTTGAGAAAACTGCGAGAAGAACAAAAAAAACTGAAAGTAATTAAATTTTAACTTAACAGAAGTTAGTAAATACTTGATTGTTATTAGAACTTTAAATAAGATTCTTAATAATCTATGCAAATTTCGTGGTTTATTTACAACAGGCTACAGATACTAATTGAAAACAGTCAACTGATTTTCGCATATTCGCTCCAGTGCGGGGCGCGAGGGCCGTGTGTGCGCGGCCTCTCCTCGCGCGCTCACCTCCGCCCGCCACCGCCCGTGTGTCGTTGTGTACGTTGCACATTGCGTGTTGAAAATTTTAACTTTTACAAAAACAGACATTTAAAAGCAAATGAATAGTACCAATGGATCTATCTCATACCCTAATATAAGCCCACGAAGTTATCGGGACGCCGCTGGTCTGAATAAAATCTGTATACTTAATACTTATATTATCGTGTCCTTAAAATATTGTTCCTGAAGATTTTACTTCACACACACTGTCGTATACACAATATACATATGATTGACAATTATGTAATAGCCAATAAATCTGAATATAATTTATAATACTGGTTTATTTTTATAATACACAGAACACTAAAAATAGATATGATAGATCAATATCTATATCAATATCAATAGTATTTCAATAAATACTCAGATAAGACAAGATTGAACAATCTATACATTTTTGTGAAATAAAAAACAAAAATGATAACAACATTTGACATTATGTACAAGTAAGACAATTTGTTGCTTAGCAGATGTACTTAGAAAATGTGTGATTTTTTTTTTAACACTGCTCCAATGTTGTATAATAGTTAATAATAGCTCCCTCACCTATTTTGGTGACGGTGGCCGGTTTCATTGAAACCTGTTCAGCTACGCACGTGTCATTTTGTAGTGCCTAAGTGTGTGGACTTGTGCACACACAAGAGCACTTTTTCTTCCTTGACCCCAATAACCAAGTAGAACGGATGACTGACTCGATCAAGCGCAATACCGCCTTTTTACATGCCCATCCGACCCGTGGATCATCTTCCCTGTCAGACAATCAGGTGATCAGCCTTCATTGCACTAACTAGACTTGAAAACCACATTTTTGACGTGATAACGTCTTATAATTCGATAGAGCTGGCTGCACGCACGAAAAAACATGACTCATGCGTTACCAAGTACTGTTACCAAGCACCGTTACCTATTACCGTTACCAAGTACTTGCGTTACCTCGCATTTTATTATTATTATTATTGTTGTTGTTGTTGTTGTTGTTGACTATCGTCAGTAAACCGACTTTACAGACAACCGATATTTTGTTGTTGTTACAAAGCGGGGATCGAACCCACGACCTCCGGTGTCGAGAGCCAAGCTTTATTCCACTTGAAAACGCAGGAGTGCACGCACCTATGTCGACGTTAAAAAAGGTATATTTATATAGAAAGATATCTACGGAATTCAAAGATTGTTCGATTTTTTAGATTCGCTGATTTCCTAAGGGCGCGTTTATATGGCCACAAGAATCACAACGCGGCCGCCGCAAATTGAGCTTAATCGATTAGACCACAACGTATAACCAATAGCAATCACCCTACCGCGCGGCTGTCAGATTTGTACGTTGTGGCCTAGTTGATAAAGCTCAATTTTCAATAAATGAAAACATGTACTTGACCTCGCGCGCCTCGTCTTACTGGGCCCTTAGGCTTGGACTATATGATCCAGAAACCGGCGGGCCCGAGAAAATTCAGAGCACTGAAAATAGAACTCTGCGCTAATACAGTATAGTTGAAAATCGAAGTGTCGAGTGTCGAACTGTCATAATATAATATGATATTGAAATTTGGCAGGACACATGTCTGTCTGAATTTCACCTCTATTGTATTAGTCCAGACTTCTATTTTCAATGCTCTAAATTTTCCCCGGCCTTACGGATTCCGGATAATATAGTCCCATATCCTTACAGTCCCTTCCTTCCGTACAGCCGTTATATACCTGAGGTAGGTATCTATCTCGTATTATGTGCTTTAAATGCAAACTATATTATACAGCACTTTTGCTTTTGCTATCTGTATTATACAACCTGTATATCAGCTATTACTGTCCACAATGGAATCCAAAGGGGAACTAGCTAGCTCAATAAGAGCTGTAGAGGCGCTGTAACAGCTCATATAACTTTTATGGGCACAAATTAAATAGCTGTTAGCTGAATAACTGTGACATTTGCTGTATATCAGCATTACATCAGCAATATTAAAAGTTATTTACCAAAGTTGGCGACTAAATTACCAAACTGGCGAAAACACTCAGATGACAAAAATACAAAAATCGGCAGATAAAAAGTGGCGAAATTTAATCATAATTTGGCATCGAAATTTATAAGTTGGCGACTTAATTTCCGAGTTAGTGACCTTTACACCATGTAAGCAGCTATAAAACCAGCCCCCTTACTCCCGACACAATCGAGAATCGAATCAGTTCGATCTCATTAGTTTTTGATACTTCCGACACTTACACTAGCGCACGATCGTGCGGTGGCTCAATTTGTAACTAACCTGCATCGAGAAGTTCGTTAGATCGTAACTTTTGGTACTCGCGACGAAATCAATCGACTGAGAATCGAATGGCAAGATCTAAAACAAACGTCAAATTACACGATAGCTAAAGAGGTCTCATTTACAGTATCGAGTTTGCTTGTTTTAGTGAAAGTTTTAGTGAACTAAATTACGTGATTTTTATTGTAGTATTGCAGCATTATTTAATGTTATTGAAAGAGCTAATAGAAAACGCGTCGTTCGGGAAATGCAAAATTTACGAAGATTCACCAACTTCAACACGTTTAGCAATGAACATGGATTGTGAGGAATCTCGATGCAATTATCGCCTTAAAAATTATTTATTCGACGTATGAGTCGCAGATTTAACTACTTATATGAAGAAACTGACTCACTGAAATTATATCACCTTTATGTGTAAAGCTATTTAAAACCTTTACTCATTTGTTCGCTTACACATTTGTCCGCTAATTCATGTTTTATATTTTCACTTAAGACAGGGACTGAGAAAAATGAAGTCTACATAATTTGATCTATATTAACGTATCATATGAAGACTTCGTTTGTCTCAATCTGTCTTTGAATAAACAAAGTTAATAAATAGTTACAAAAAGTCGTATGCTGATATTGTTACAATGTTCGGGTTTTCTAAATGTAAACACTAATCACGAATTTGTTATTGTATAATTAACATTAAATATACCACATATTTTCACCAAAATAAACAAACAACTACCTTTTTACAATACTTCCGATTACCTATTTATGGCAAGTTAATGTAGTTGGAATATTGTGTTTCGTGCACAACACTTGAGTTTTGCTGACAAAATAAATCAAAATATGACTTTGATATTTAACAGAATGTCAAATATTATAAACAGGAATTTCGAAACTATTATTTACTGTCACAGTTTTTTTAGAAAAATAACCTTTAAAAACCTACCATTGCATGAGATAATATATATTATATATTATATTATTATAACTGATAAATTTGAATAAACATACACAAAATGTTATTTAATGTGAAAATTTAGTAATTTTTCCATATTTTTATTAATCTTTGCTATAGACTACGGCACTCAGCTATAACTTGTTTTAGGCTCAGCTCAGCTATAACTTTTAAAATATCCGCCTTTTGATAATTTCAAAATGAATCAACACAATATGTACAGCCCCCTGAAAACGAGAAAAATTAGAAATGGAAATTTTGTGCGCTCCTTTACGTTTTTATTATGTGCGCTCGTTTTGCTGCTTTTTTTTTTTTTAATTATCTACAACAGGGGAAATATATGTGCCTATTCTTGAATTAAATATGTACTCTCAAATTGTCGCCAAGATGGTTATTTGTTCGCTAAAATAATAACTGTCTGTCAGTTTGGAATATTCAATAAACAAAACTAGTATTATTAAGTCGCTAGATTTGGATTTTTTTGTTCCTTACATTCTTTCGCCAACTTAGTAATTTAGTATTCAATATTCGGCTTGTAGTATTCAATATACATGCCAAATAAAAATGGGTCTCATCGAGGCTAGTTGCCTTATGCACTAAGGCTGAGGCTCCATTAGTGTGTTGCGGCGCGTCGTCGCGACGCATTGTATACCACACCTGCGTTGCGTCGACTCACGACATCACAATGCAAGACGGTGATAGCGCAGCGCATCATCCGCTCTCCCTCTTATATCCGCCGTCGTTCCGTTGAAACATCGCGTTAGACGACCCAACGCATTAATGGGGTATGGCATAAAAAATCTATGAAAAACGACGCAGCGTCGACGTTACAACAACGCAACGCACTTTTGGAGCATCGCTCTTACGCCTCAGCCTAAGTGGTGCTAATTAAGTTTTAGTACATCCTCTAAACTAAACGCTAATTAAAAAGGTATGATGAGGGCTTAATTACAGTTTGTGAGTGGATACACGAAGGAGAAATGTTAATTAACTTATAAGGCTTTGAAATTTTAGTAATCATTGGATTAGAATGTTGGAATAACCAATAATAGAATAATTCGTGTATTTACGCAACACTTTAAAACTACTTCAATCAAACATCAATGATAACAAATAAACGATTAGCGTTTTATTCCAATATACATCATAAACAGTATACACTTTACCGTTACGTCTAAATACTGAGTTTGGACTTGTTTTCAGCCTAGGAGTATTAAAATTGGATGGAACAATTTTTTTTTCAATTGTACTAGTTTAATTTGTAACAAATACCTTACTGAAAATATTTGTTCTTTGTATAGTCATCAGAGCAAAATAGACTACAAAATATTAGAAAAAACATTATTATGTTCTGTATGTTGAAAGCGAGCGAGCAAAAATATCTCTACTTTTGCAGGTTTCTATTGGATAAATCTCAGCCTTCTGGTAAATCCGCCTGGATATTAACTACTATTTACAGATATTCGAAAAAAAATATAAACAAATTATTGACAGGCTGCTGGATTTGCAGACCCTTAATATAGGTCCAAAACCGTGAAAACGTGATTTTTACTTCCTGTATTAGAGCGTTTTGTCATTATGCGATACGATGTCACTTACCGCGCGATAATGTATGAGACAGCTATATAATTTTTTATATTGAAACATATACCTACCTTCTTATTTATTATTTTGCCTCTTAGATGTAAAAAATGAATAATTTTAAGTCAGATAGACAAATGTCAACATGTAATAAAATTAACGCACGGCAGATAACTGAGGTAGCGATAATAATTTTAAACCATAATTAATGTAATAATTAAAAGAATATCAGTCCAGTTCTATTATAATTACGAAAAATAAAATTTCACTCATGTTTTTCACGATGAAACCGAACGTCAAAACTCGTAGGCATTGATAATAATGAATACGTGTAATGTATGTTTGAACCAAATCCATGGTATTGCTGTGTTGGTGTTGCTGATATTTTCATTAATTTAATGTATTTCTAACATAGATATTCTTATAGCTCGTCTATGTTGTTGAGACAAAAACTGTGTCCTCTTAAATGGCCCCACTTATGGAGTTTTTGAGGCCATTTTGACATTTGAAGTATGGTGAAATCAAGATGGCTGACATTTGAGGTATGGTGAAAACCAAGATGGCGTAACATTTTCTTGTATGAAGATTTGTTCTGTCAAATGTCCTACGTCATAGCCCGTCCTTCGTTTTGAAATCTTTGATTTCTAAGCATTATTTTAATAATTTTAAGCTTTTCGCACACCTTTCTCAGCATAAACTTTAATTGTACCAAATATCTCTCTCATCCGTACGCACAATTCTCGTGAAACTGTACTTGAAAATTTTGCTTCAAGTATAAATATATGAATAATAAAATTGAAACGATTAGCTAATGCAAGTGACGAGGACATTAGTTATGTCCTCATCACGTGCCGACCGATTTTTCAAAAGTATGTGATAATGACATCTATTTATCAGCCGAGTAGTTTACAGAGTCAGTTCGGTTGAAAAATTATATAATATATTTTATTGAAATGAAATAAACGATTACAATTATCACTACCTACTGTCAATAAGAATAATTGAGGGGTTGACCGTTTACGCATATTCCAATTAAAATATCAAAAGCTGGACGAAATTGTGAAATGAAATTGTTTTAAAGACTTTAAATTAAAGTTGATTTTAAACGATGTGAAACAAACGAGAATCAAGTTTTATAATGAAAACATTTAAAATTAAAACATTAAAATTGAAGCTTTTTAATATGCTTGATAAAAAAATTCATCAAACTTAGAGGTATTGAAAAATATTTTCGCTTTGTTACTGTGAAATACATTTTCTTTGTTATTTTTTAACACATTTTCCATTATGGCACTTTATTATCGCATTTAAATCTCAACAATACCTGAATCAAGTAGAAGAGAAATATATAGGAGACTCACAATTTCTAAACACGACAAAGGGAGAAATTTATTTTTCCTCTCGCGAAAACCCTTGGACATAAACTTTGGAAGATAAAATACGAGATAATGAATGTGACGTTTTATTTTCGTAGCGTTTTCCTTTCGAAGCCTACCTTAGCGGGAATAAAATATACCAGGTGACAAAATCATCGAAATGGTGTCGAAAGTGATATATTTCGGGATTTGTCTAGTCGGTTAAAGCACCAGGCGAATTTTACTCAAAGGCCAAAAAAATCAATTATTTGTGTGCGCGCGGCGGTGCTATGTGTGTGTATTGTGTAATGTATGATCGTTACCCACTCTACGACGCTACTAAAACACAACTAAAAGCTTTATAATTACAAACGCACGCACACAATATAACGCCACGCGCAGAAATGAACTATCTATGGAATATGAGTTTGTACCTTGGACAATTGGCTTTTTGTAATTATTCCTTAGCCTTTTTGTAAATTCTTATGCCTAGGGTGTTCACGTCATCTCTTCCGATCATCCTTTAATATAATCCCAGCCAGTGTTTGATTTTATCTACGTTTATCTTCTTTTAAGTGACCAATTTTTTTTTACCATTATTAGAATTGTGATAGATTCAAACGTATTAATATTTAAATCTATATATATAAAAGGCAAAGCTGATTGACTGATGTACCAACGCACAGGCCAAACCCATAAGGGTAGAAATTTGAAATTTGGCAAACGTATTTCTTATATGACGTAGGCAACAAAGGAAGGATTTTTCAAAATCCAACCCCCAAGGGTGTAAAATAGGTGATTAATGTTTTTATGAAACTTTTTATTCATTGGTCATATTTGCATGAATTATGTGCGGCAAAAATTATGAATTACGTATTTCAGTGATTTCTAAAATTTTGCCTCTACGTGGGTAAAATAGGGGGGGGGGGGGATAAAAGTTTCAAACCTACTTTCAATAATGCTAGTAATGAAATACATTATTACAACTGATTAAGGCACTATAGGCTCCCCTACATAGTTCTGCTAAATTGGCAAGCTGTCATGTCAACAAGCAATATTACTTTTCGTATTATTTCGTTATATTTCTCATAATATAAGGCACTAGCTGTTTTATGCGACTTTGCTGGATTTAATTATCTTAGTAATAATTTCTTCCTAGTTTCAGTATAGTTATTCTATAGATACAGTTTTAGCAAAATCTAATCATTAGTATAAAATATCTTTTGTAAAGGTTGTCTTTATTATAATCTCTTAGATTTCCTAACATTTTATGCCAGGAAGCTCTCTTTCTCTTTTCATGCGAAGAAAGGTATTATCCGACCACTTAACTTTTAAGACAACCGTCTCACCCACGAATATTACTGTAATTTTAATCTCATTTATTTTAAATTATTTTAAATAAAATAATTAGAAGGCACATTTCGAGACATTTTGCGCTGAAATCCGCTTTGGCAAAATATTAAAACAGCTAAAATCTCTTTGATGTTGTAAGAGTTCATTTACTTGGCACTGTAGTCGTGATATCTACATGATGTAGAAAGGTCGACACTAATTACAATTTGAAGTCATCTCAAATTAATATAAGGGTTAGCTCACATGTCAAAGTAGACCCTATAACCCAGTATTTATAATCAGAATCTCGGAACCGACTTCAAGTATTTCCATGAAATTTGTCTAACTAGGTTTTATCCCTGAGAAGCCGTGCATTTTTAGTAATTACATGTTTAGTGTCTCAGGTTCGATTGCCGGTCAGACTAGAATTCTGAGTAAAGTTCGGTCTCCCAGGTACCAGGTGTTATTGTTTAAATAGCGCTAAACCTCCTAAATTCACGTCCGCTACTACGTCCTTATGTGACAGTCAAAGGGATAAATTAGGATCAAAAGCAAAGGGAATTATTTATTCTTTTTTGCAGTTATTGTATAATTCAATCATGGCAAAAATATTCTGTGTCATAAACCTACAGAATTGTGCAAAAGTTAACATAACATGAACAAAAAACTCATTTCGCGAGGAAGTCAGAAATCGTAAACATTGTTCGTTTTGACATCAAATAATAAAATGATAATAAAATGCTAATGCATAAGCTAATAAAATGATATTATATAGAAATCCGATATACCTATTATATAGATAGGCTTTCATCTGGAGGAAATGGCCGTCAAATTGTCTCGTATACGAAACGTGTACGTACAACGTGTATGATAAAATAATAACCGACTTATACCAGAGAGAAAATAATGTCCAGCTCATTTCAGACTACGCTATACTATATAGTATAGCAAAGAAGGACCTAATGCCATACTATATAGCATGGCGTTCACATTACGCGATATTATCGCAAGCGTTTGTAGTATATAGCAAGCTTAGTATTGTTGTGTCGCTCGTTTCGCTTGCTAGACGGCCGGGGTGAGGGAGGAGAAAGAGGGCGGCGCGCGATATAGCGCAGCATGAACTCCGCGTATCTCATTATTTTATAGCGTATAGTAAGCCAATAATATATAGTACAGTACAGTGTGAACGTGTCCAATGACAATGTATGGTGCGCGATATTGTTGTGCTATGAGCTATATACCTACTATAAACTTAGGCCTTTTCATCCATTATTGGATGATTTATACAGTATTCTCCGAGCGAAGTAACCACTATTGAAATATTGTAGTGCCTGGGACAGTTGGTTTTTAAATGTATGGTTGCTCAAGCACACACGGCATTCTCATCAGCAACACAGTCAGCCTAGTCCAGAGGAATGACTGGTCAATACGTCTGGGGCCAACAATGTGCGGGTTTCCTCACGATGTTTACCTTCACCGTTGGAGCGTCCGTATAATGTACTTGAGATCTGAAAAAGTCTCATTGGTACACGCCACAACCTGGGAATAGAACCTGCACTCTCTCGATTGCGAATCAAACGGTCTATATATATATATATATATATATATATATATAGGCTCACGGCGAAAAGTCTTGCGAGAAGTCGTCTCACTCCTAAGAAGTCATTACGGGAGAGAAGAAGGCGACAATAAGCACGTTTGTCGTTCACGTTTCTCGTTCACGTTTCTCGGGGCTTCTCGCCTAGAGTTTGTATGAGCTGGTTTTAAAGCAGTTCTACTTGTGATCAGTTGATTTTTGCTCCGCTCACCAGACTTTGTCGAAAGCTCTATATTGCTAAAACAACACACACCTTCTATCCATCGTTACGATATTCATAATTGTATTGGTTTCATATCGACTTCGATCACGTGAATCGTTTACGATTTGGACATACGCCATTCATAATTCATAATTGTATTGGTTTCATATCGACTTCGATCATGTGAATCGTTTACGATTTGGACATAAGCCATCATTAGTCGTTGCGATCGACTTTGTGAGATATTATGCGTCTCAATTTCACGAAAGTTGAAGTCATTTTCTAGGCAAATTGTGTTGACATTCATTGCATCAAAGCAAGTACTGCGCTTTTGTCTACACCGATATTGCATTTTAATGTAGTTTAATGTTATTCGTTTTTACTTCACTTGTAGAAATTCAGTTGTATTTACTATTAAATAGTAATATGACAGTCATACGGCATCTTACCGTTAGTTTTTTCATTAAAATATAAATTAATAGTGCTCTAAGAAATAAGAAAGTTTACAAAAGGAATAAGTAGGTATAATAAAAGTCTATATTTTCAAAGAAACTGCGGATGGTTTGAAGCGCTCAAAATGTCTGATATCTACGAAGTTTGCATGTTTATGTTCTAAGTATGATCTTCATACATACCATAGTAAAATCTTTTTGTATTTGACTTAAGTAAACTAATTAAGTAGGGTTTTTACACTAATATTGTAAAAAAATATTCCTAATGTTCAATTAAATAAGAGCAAAATTTTTACATATAGGCAAATCTCAATTCCGACGACACATTGTTAAATTACATTAAGTGCGTTCAGGTGTGAACGTGTCTATAATAATTAACGAATGTATGGTGATCCATATATTAATTAATATAGCGTAGACTGAATAGGACTATAGGGCTTTAGTCCTTACAAAAAAATATGTAGGTATTTTATACAAGTATCATTCGTTTTTTAAATATCTACCCCCATACTAATAAAAATATTTACACAACGGATAACTTAAGCAACGTTGCTATCTTCTTCTATCAGGTGACATTTCCAACGTATCAGACGAAGACAGCAACGTTTTTTAAGTTATTTATATATAATATCTATGGACGCTTCATACCATGCCATCTGATCCCGTAGTAAGTTCTCGAAGAACTTGTGTTACGGGTACCAGACAAAGGAAATATATTTAATACTTTTATATTTACCCCGCGACCCCCAGCTTGAGCACCAACACGCCCAACCACTGAGCCACAGAGGTAGTCTACAACATTGAACATGTATCTATTTAACTTACATTTACAAGGTGATTTTTTATTGAATTTAATAGGTAACTGGCAAAACCACCACTTGAACTAGCAAAAGTGTATGAAGAGACGGGTTTGACGAGATTCTCCGTGTCACAGAACACAGTGCTTGTTAGATAGCTCCATCGAAACGGCTTGACCCATTTTTGTGAAATAATTTTCAACCTAGAAGAGATATTTCTACACATGGGTAGGGTTACATTGTAGATGTAGGTTGTAGGTGTAGAAACTGTAGGTGTATTTATCCCAGATCATAGTTAAACTATTATTATACTTATTGGTGGATAGGTTATTGAAACCGGCCATTAGATATTTTCAATTGCTGCATTTAATTTGTATAAAAGTGCATTTTTACCCGACTACGGCAAAGCGAAAAGAACGGGTAATGATTTAGGCAGTATATGTATGTTTTTGTTCCATCGTACCTACCGCCTAAACTACTGATCGGATTTTAATGAATGAGGTGTCAATAGATTCGTAATAACAGGCCGGGTATCATAGGCTATATAATTTACGTAGTCGCCAGATGGGTTAAAGATTTTTATAAAAATTTTAGTTGTAGTAGTTCATAAGAATGTTTTGAGTTAGAATAATTTCTTTTGTTGTTATAATAATTAAATATTTGTGTTAGATTTGTTAGTGTACCTATAATATGTTTTTAGTTTTAATTGTAAAAATAACTGTATTTGTTGTGTATAATCTATACATACACACACCGGCATATTTAGCGGAACATAAAATAAAGGTTTGATATCAGTATCATATAAGGTTGCTGGCTGGTTTATACGTCATTTAATTTAAAAAGAAATATTTTCAAATTAAGAAAACAACTGAACATCACATTTTATGCAATTGTTTTAATTTTATTCAAATACACCTTATCTGGAGCGAACTTCGAGTATTTCTTCCTTCTGAGTTTGAATTAAATTTCCTTGAAATACTGTTTTTTGTTAGATTTTTTTAATCGCATATCTTTTTGGAGTTGAGGACTACATTATGCCTTACTTAGCCCCAACGGAGATTGCCAGGGCACTCGAAATGCGAAAAAATGGTCAAACCTACAGAGTGATATCCAGAGATCTTCGTCGACCAGTTTCAACGATCCATCGCAGTATCTAACGATTCAGGGAGACCGGTAATTATGTGAGAAGAGCAGGACAATGCAGAAAAAGACGCACTTCGTACTCGACTGGGATGATCGTTTCATTCGGCTTCGTGTACGTAGGAACCTCCGTTTGACGGCCGTCCAAGCCCGACATGAGTTAGAAGCAGTGCGGCGTGTAACCGTAAGTGAGTGTACGGTACGAAGAAGGTTCGAAGAAGCTGGATTGGGTTCATTTATGCCCACCAAGGCTCCAAGGCTCGAGGTAAATCATCGTAGAAACAGGTTAACGCTTGCTCAGGAACATCGACTTTGGAACGCGGACCAAAGGAGTAAGGTATTGTTTAGTGATGAGTGCAGAATTCTTTTAAATCATTTACGCGAAGGAGAACGATACATTCAGACAAATTTTGAAACTACAGTTGCATACGGTGGTGGATCAATAATGGTTTGGGCGGGCATTTGTTTGGGAGCTCGCACGGACTTGGTAGTGATTGACAGAGGGAGTCTGACTGCAGACCGCTATATCAGAGAAGTTTTAGAAGAAAATGTCGTACCGTTTGCCCCATATATCGGTGACGATTTTGTTTTTATGCAGGATAATGCTCGGCCGCATATTGCTCGGGTAACTCAAGCTTATCTTAATGATATGAATATCACTGTTATGGAGTGGCCGGCGAGATCACCGGATATGAACCCAATAGAGCACGTTTGGGACTTGCTGAAAAGAAAAGTTAAGTCCAGAATTCCAGCTCCTGCCAACGTGGGTGAAATGCGAATCGCCGTAGTCGAGTAATGGCGGAGACTATCCCAGGTGACCATCGATAACATCATTCTCAGTATGCCTAGACGGGTAGAAACTTTAATAAGAGCACGTGGAGGAAATACGCGATATTAGTCACCATTTTTCTAATTTAATTAATTGTTATTTTAATATTTATTTTCACTTTTCCCGGTTACATGAAAAGTTCAAAAATGTACCATTTTTCACAAATAGCCTTAACTCGCAAAATCTGTTTTTAATGTGATCTCATTTTAAGTAAAACAAATGAAACTTTAAATAACAAAAGAAGTGTAGTAAGTAGATTTTAAAATAAAACCATATTTTATTTAATTATGGACCTTTTTTTGTGTTCCGCTAAATATGCCGGTGTGTATATTATAAACAATATAATAAAATCGTAACTGGTGGCTGTCTGTACCTGAAAGATTTAGAAGAAAAACTATTACAGGGGCTAAAACAATTTAGATGCCGTTTTTACTATGCATTAGTAAAAACGGTTTTGGTTTGCTCCACTTAAAATTAAGTGTATTTCATTAGGTTAGGTTAGGTTATTGCAAAGTCCACACGCCCAATGCCTATAGTGTATTCCTATTCAAAAGATTTTCGAAATCGTTAAAAAATTTATCGACGACAAAGAACTCCTTACTTAAAATTATATCTAAACGATAAAGTATGTATGAATGTACATATGTATAATTGTTTACTCTTTCATGTACTAACCACTTAATAGATTTTGATTAAATATTGTATGGTACTTAGGCTCTTGATTAAAACATACTACTTTTTATCGAAGCATATTATATTTTACTTAGAATATTGAAAATAGTGGACACAAACGGCGGAATAATCACTGAAGATACAAAAAAAACCACGGGTCGAATATATTATAACCTCTTCCTTTTTTTTGAAGTCGGTTAAAAAGTAGGAACAAGCGAGAAAAATAAATTCAAGCGACCGACGATGACCGATGCAGGTACTCCGCTCGCACCTGCATCGGTCATCGTCGTCATACGAGTATTATGCATTGTATAAGTATTAGTTGGTACATAAGAATAACGAATATAGGCTATAAATTATTATAAAGATATCATTTATTAAAACCCAATGACACGCGGGCGAAGCCGCTGGCAAAAACTAGTATATTATTATAAAAAAATCTTTACTTGTTCAGATAATGTGTACTCCGAATGATAATAATAATTATAGTTAGTCAAAATTTTAACAATTCTCGTACATGTTTTAATTTAACACTGCCACTGCTGCTCACAATTCATGAATGTATAATATCTTCATTGCACAATTTTGATCGACGATATGGCAGTATACCAAGCCACAAGCATGCTATGCTTCAATTTACTTTGTATCAATCCGTTAGATTTGTATTATAATGTAACAAGTGAGTTATCGACGACTAAGGGTTGAAGAATCTTACAATTCTAATATCGCTATTAAACATTGAAGATTGGTGTTAGAAGGGTGATAATTGAGGGTTATGTAATATGTATATTTTTGTTAATGCTAATCACAAAATAATAAGAAAAAGTGAAAAAGTAAATTGGATGTGGGTCACTTTTATCACTCAGGGGTATTACAAATAGCTTATAACATATTCTCATACCTACCAAATATACCTGCAAAATTTAATTAAAATCGGTGAAGCCATTTCGTAGGAGTTCTGGCACAGACACTGTGACATCAGAATTTTATATTTAGAACTAACTTTTCCAACACACGTTGTGCTGTCGCACTTATTAATATAGTGTTATTATTTTCCCCCAAATTTTTATATAATTTCTCACCATTTAAAGCTTTCCTGAACTCATACGATTATTCTAAAACCGAAATTAACCAAATTGGTCCAGCCATTCTCGAGTTTTAGCGAGACATTCAAACTGCAATCCATTTTGATATATAAGAAGATTTATATTTTTTTACTAACTACAACTTAAGTAGGCAAGTTTTCTTCGCAAACAGTAGCAGTTTTTTATAATTAATATTAAAGACACAGGGTACAATATTGTTTTATACTGAAATTTAAACCCATAATTTACGTTGGTTCAATTTCCTTCAAACTTACGCCGATTTCACAGAAATATTTTATACATATGTCTGTGTATCTATCGTTAACTCTTTTTATAACTCACAATAACAAGGAAACGAAATATATAATTACATAGCCATTCCAGACGGGACGGCAAAGTAAAAATAACCACACCTGCAATAACGTTTTCAACGCGAGTTATAGTCTGGCTATTGACTATGATTTATACACGCCAACTATTTGGTACTAACACCGTTAAAATATCTTTTCAAATGAAATAGGTAGATGTGTTTTGCCAAAAGTAAATGTAATTAATATTCCGTACCACGGGCGAGCCTTGCACTTGACAAGAGCAAATACCACGGTTTCACAAAATCAGTGTAAAACAACGCTTGCCTTGTCGCCACAGAGTAAATAAATATACTTACGTCGCCCGCTTTCCCGAAAGCGAGGAGGTTACGAAATTCTCAAGCGGTTTTGAAGACAGAACGCACTTGATAAATTATCTAGATTATAAAGTATCAAATTAAAAGTGTATAATATAGAATTTAAGGAATGAGTCTCAAATGGTTGACTATTCAAAAGTCGACCAATAAAATAATGTACCTACAAATAATGTATTGTTAGATACCGATATAATGAAATTACTTATAGAATGAAACTAAAGCCATATAAATTGTTATTAGTGGAAGTTTATTGTATTGGTTCATTTCCCATTAATATTTGACTATTTAATTTTACTAACATAAAGTAAGAAATTAATTTATAATAATCTATTACCGGGAATTTATTTTACTAATATTACAATTTGAAAATTTAACCGTTACAGCTAATCTATCTCGACCTACCAAAGTAATTAAAGGTAGGTAGATATAAATATACCGTTTGTTAAAAAGAGTATTAATCACAGTTCCAAACAACATTCACAAAAAAACATCATCACAGTTTAAAATATTAAACAAAGAGATTAGTCAAAATTGTTCATTAATTCGGAAATAACATAAAACACCATGTAGGTAGCTATAGGATTTAATAAATGGCTCACTTTCTATTTGCAGAACACTATTAATCTAACAACACAATTACTAATGACATTATATCCCTTCATATTATTATATAAGGTTTAAAGTATCAGATACTTTAAACATTTAAACCGTTTGTCACTTTTCATAACTTTTACACTTAGAATTACTTAAAATATCCTTCTCTTAATCCTTCCTAATTATCCTTACCTTAAAATATCATCAGGGTATATTTAATCAAATTAAAATTACAGAAATAATAAACAAGTACGTCTCCTAACTATTCCAGATTCCCGTGTCAACCCTTAACCGGTTTTTTTTTTTTGAAATGGTCTACGCTAACGGTCGCGTTAAGACCGCTGTAGCTACATCGGACTATAACTAGCCTGGTGGCTAGTTGATTAGGTGAGAGACTAAGGGAGGGTTTGACCCTACCTAAATCACCCGGGTGATGTTCAGACTGGATATTGGGGACAGCTACGGGTTGTAAGCTATTATTATGACGAGAGAGACACGGGTCTCTCCTGCTATCTGCTTCGGTATTGAGAGGGCCGTCCCTCTCCCCTTCCGCGTACGGTCGGGATGACTCGCGCGCGTTAGTCCTAATGTCGATAAGGTTCGCGGTATTGGTAGAGCTCTATATCAATATCGCGGTCGCGGTCACTATTATGTAGTGTACCTAGGCTACTAGGATGGGAACTCGAACTCGGGTTCGGGTTCGGTCCCGTGTTTGGGTCGGTCTGTATGTCTGTACGTGTGATCGTGTCGGATGTGGGACCTCGGGGTAGGCGCCGGCGTCGATCCCGGTGCGATACTAACTTCGCGGGTGCGTGTGATTTGTGTTTACGTAACTGTACGTTACGTATGTTGTGATCGGGTCAATGGGACCGGCTAAGATGTGCTTATGCCGCTTGTACGGGTGTCGGAAAGTCTGTGCGTCGTAGTTATAGTCCAGGGCCTTTTGGATACTTTTATAGTGACAAATTCGCAGTCTCTATGCAAGTCGATGTTACGCATGTAATAGTCATATCGTCTCCTGTTGCCATGCGTAGAAACCGGTTTTGGACTCTTTGCAATCAGTCCATTTGAGACTCGCTTATTTGTGCGAAAGAGACGCACGCATAAGTATCGTTCTTATACTACTTTATATAATGTGAGCTTATGTCTTAGGGACATTTTGCTTCGCGAATTAAATAGCGGATATAATTTGAAGAGTACAAATTTCGCTTTACGTAACGTGTTAGTGATGTGACTCAAAAACGTCATCGAATTGTTTAGTACTACGCCTAAATGTTTGACATGAGTGACCTCTGGGATTATATTGCCGTGCAGACTTATAGGGCTCATAATTTTATGGGCGCATGTGCGCTTCTTTGCGCCAGATTTTTTGTCTTCGAGGGCATAGGTATGGTAACCTATGTTTTTGATGCATAGGAACGCGGCGAGGAGGCCGTGATCCTCCGAAGTTTTAACATGGACTTTGATTCCAATTGGGGTCGTGTGTGCAGAAGAGTAACGAAGCTTTTTTCGTTAATCGCTGCGCTAATGAAATTTCATTTTTCCTTCTCCTATATGATTACAGGAGGAGGAATTTTTGGAGTCGGGACGGTCTGCGAGGCCTGATGGACCTGGGGGGCCAGGGGGGCCCGAGGGGCCTGGGCGGCCAGAGGGGCCTGGGAGGCCAGAGGGGCCTGGGAGGCCAGAGGGGCCGGGAAGGCCAGTGGAGTTACGGGGGCTGCGGAGCTATGAGCCTGCACGGTGTTCCTATTTTTAGTGGCCTTTGTGGCTGATTTTGTCGGGGAGGATGAGACTGGAGAGGAGGTGCCCTCTGGGCGCTTCCTCTTCTTCGTCTTCTTGTTTTTGACTGTAGTGAACTCGCCTAGTTCACTACGATCGGATTCTTGCTCCGAGCAAGACATCACTGAAAGAGATGAGTGGTCTTCGGCTCCAGCCGGTATCAGGGGGGCGTTGCTATCGAGCGACGCCAATGAGTCTGCTTTGTGGACGCGAACGAAGCGTTCCCATTTGGACGCGACATCGGGTATTTCGATTTTAAGGAACTCCAGGAACTTTCTGACTATGGCATCTGCCATAATTAGAGAGTTTTACCCGGTTGTGGGATCCTGCTCTCGATTTAAATGCTTGGGGATACAGCCCCTCCCGGCGACCGGGAGGGGAGATGTGTAGGGAGGAAAAACTCCTCGTGTAGTGTGCCTAAACGTGTCACGGTACTTACAATTGTTCCTTGGGCGGCTGGAACTCACTCACAAACGTTACGCTAAACACTAGGGCGCTAGTGTTCGCGAACGAGAACGCGGCGGAGCGCGAGCATAGGCGATGGAACAAACAAACATACATACAAAAATATATACATATACTGCCAAATTCACGTCATCTTACCCACAGGAGGGTTGCTTGTAGGCTGTACCTACCTAATACCACAGATTACTAAATAGTTAATGCTAATATCTTTGTCCTATACTTACCAGATTCAAACGGATTAACTTTAATAAGTTGTTCAAGTTGGTCTCTAGAGCTTACGTAGTTACTATTTATTAACTTGTGCTAGGACTTAGGCTTTAATTAAGTGTGAAGGTCTAAGCGTCGACCTGACTCCACCTGCTAAAGATATTCATCAAAATACTGACAAGGACCTTAATAGATCGTTATACAAACTAAGGAATTTTATGCGGCCCAGCTAAAATATCATTTGTATAACACACTAGCTTTAGTCCGTGGCTCCGCCCGCGTAAATACAGTATCCCACGGGATCGATGCACTTTTTCGGGATAAAATGTAGCCTATGTCTTAATCCAGAGCCCACTACCATTCCAAAATTCATCAAAATCCGTTCATTAGGGTTTTACTGAAAGAGTCACACACATACATCCGTCCTTACACACTTTCACATTAATAATAGTAGTAAGACTGTACAGCATACTTATGTCTATGGTCTCTAAAAATTGTAGATTAAAAATTATTTTCTTGACGAGATTTCTATTCAAAGTGTCAAATTTTCAGGAGTGTCAAACAAAATCGAATGAAAAATGTACCGTGGTAAGTGATTTATTTACTCTCCCTCTTACTAACAAAAATATTTACACATGGATAAGGTATAGAATGTTTTGTCCTTGTTGGAAAAGTCACTTGACAGATAAGGACAAAACATTGTATAGCTACACTGTTTAAAAATATTTTTGTACAGTGTACTACACTACACTGTATAAAATTATACTACAATTATATACTGAAACTAACTGAACTACACAAAAATATTTTTATTTGTATAATTACAAATAAAAATAGTTTTAAACAGTTATTATTTTTATAAAATACAATTATACACTGTATAAAAATGATAAATATTTTTGTTATGGACCATAATCCGAAGATTATGTATAATCATACTTGGAATTTTGAAAAGTTGGAACAGGCCGAAGCTAATGTTCCAACTTTTCAAAAATTCCACGTTACGACTTATGTTTAGTTGGAATATTATTTGGTCAAATACTTTTCCATATGTCCATGTACAGAAGAAACATTTTAGCGATTAACATTTAAAAATAATTGTTAGTTCTATGCATAGTTGCGGGTACCGGATACTTTATAGACGTAAGTAAAAAATATATATTTTTATATTATATTCTAAACCGACAATCCTATTTTAGTACAGTTTTTCCGGAATTCGCAGGCAACGCACTTGCAACTCCTTCGGTGGGTGTCCATAGTCAACGGTAATCGCTTTCCATCAGGTGGTCCGTTTGCTCGTTTGCCCCCTAGTTTCATAAAAAACCGGAAACACCGTTAAGGCTCTGGCAGAAGGACGATTATCTCGTTTTTTTCAGTTGCCGAGTAAATGCAATTACTGTTCCATTTTGTTTCATTTGCCAGGAAAATGGCGGTGGCCGTCGTGTCAATACGTACGCAGTTAACCTACATTGAATACTAATTCCATTCAGAACATAGACTTTTCTGAACGTCGTATCGTGATTCGGACAGTAATAAATACACAATAAAATTTTATATCCAATAGCCTTCCACATTAAACTTTGTGTTTTAAAAACGTAGGTCCCCTTACCAATATGATCAAGATTAACATATATTTTTTTGTGGAACTAAAATGTATCCCTATGACTCTAAAAAAATTTTTAGAGGTTAGATGTAAGCGTATTTAACACCTGGATTGCAACGGCACAGGTCGCATGTCTGCAGGCGGTGGGGTCAACACGGGGATATTTTACCTTATATCAACGAATATTCTTATAAAATACGATTAAAGGGCATCATAATCGGCGAAGATACTGTAATATTTTATAAAACTTCGCTTGGTGTACAATTTGTATGAACTATCACAAACGGCTAAGATATTATATGTTTTCATATTTCGTATTGTAATATGAAATACTAGCTTATGCCCGCGGCTCCGCTCGCGTAAATACAGTATTCTATGGGAACCCTGTACTTTTTTTTTTTCATAAAAAGTATCCTATGTTACTTCTAATACCTCCAAAAATATGTGTACAAAGTTTCATGATGATCGGTTCGCGTGAAAGCGTAACAAACTTACATTCACGTTTATAATATTAGTAGGGATATTCAGGTAATATATATAAAATAATTTTTTATTATGAATTATAATATCTTCGCCATCTGTGACTCCCTTATTAATTAACTAATTATCTCCACTTATCCATGGATCTGAGTTAAAATAATTACGGGAAATTAAATGTGAATGAAAATTGTACAAGTTGTTTGGCTGTACAGATGTCTGTATAAATAAGTACCTCATTTAACATTATGCTATCAAAATAAAATAGCATCTTTAATGTTTATCGTAGTAAGACCGTAAAAATCAACATCCCAAAGATAACAGGAGCGAAAACGTAAAAGCTTTAGCTACCGGACGTTTTACTGAGGATCTACTAAGAGGATAATGTGTTGTTACATCACTAGAGATATTACAGTGACTCAAATAATTATTGTTCTTATTCAAAGATAATAGATGTGGTAAAAAGAAATCGCGCGAGAATATTTTCGGGATAGTAAGTAGCCTTGGTTTATATAATGTAAATGGATTTTTGTGTCATAGAAAAAGCGTTTTATACGTTACTAAGTAACAAATATACTTACAACATCACACAAATCTACATCAAAGACAGACATCCTCATATACACTTTCACATTTTTGCTATGAGTAAGAGAGACAATTCTCAATATGGTGAGCTCAATTGAAGCTCAGATAGTAAATTTGTTTGAATTTAAAAAAAAACTACCTATTTTAGAAAGTTATGTTGTAATATAAGAAGTATAAGTAGTACTACATATATAGTTCCGACAGATGGCGTTATATCGATGGCATTAAATATAAAAATCGTGTCGTGACCTTGACTCTCAACGCAGCTAAATAGTTTTACTTCAAAAATCGTTGAGTGTTTTTTAAAAGCCAATTTTTAGACCGTTCATTACAACCATTCGCGTAATTGTGACTTCGTCGCAACAATAGCTACTATTTGTTAATTAACTAGCTTTTGCCCGCAGCTTCGCCCGCGTGGGAGTGTTCGTGGCAAAAAACTGCTTTGCAAATATACCGGCTATATAGTAATAGCACAGAGTAAAAATAGGTACTTTATAATAAATTTTCACAAGGATTTTTTTAAATTTTAAGATATAATGCCTAGATACGGATTAATATTGTATGCGTCTAAGTAGCTTCTGAAAACACCACATTATTTGTGATCATTTTTTTAAACTTACAATGGGTATAGTAACTATACTATTTACTATGCCATCGCGGACATTTTTGTAGACCTATAAAAGATAAACAATCCCACTATACATTGTTTTCTTATTTATCTCCAACGGGTTAGGTTAGGCAGCGTTTCCGATAAAAGCTCCAAGACGGCTTGATTTTTTCCGACAACTTCAACAATTATCATCATAAATCAAACAATTTCCACAAAACCTTAGCAAATTATCGACCTAAACTTTCCTAAGGAACAACTCTGTAGGTAAATGTAAACTGCATGAAAATCCTTTCAGTAGATTTTTGAGATTATCGCGAACATACAGACAGACAGACTCTGCGGGGGACTTAAATTTATAATAAATTTTAGAGAAAAGTCTAAAGTATGCGTATTGCGTTTCGAAAATTTAAATTTTTCCAAAGTCCGCTGCTGGCGCCACGCTAGTTAATACGACCTTACCTTAGGCTGGAACTATATTGTCCGGAATCTGGTAGGCCGGGGAAAATTCAGAGCATTGAAAATAGAACTCTGCACTAATACAATAGAGCTGATAATCAAAGTGTACTCTACACTTTCGAGCTGTATATGACATTGACATTTGACTCAACACTTGTGTGTTCGATTTTCAGCTCTATTGTATTAACACAGAGTTCTATTTTTAGCGCCCTGAATTTTCTCCGGCCTTCCGGATTCCGGATCATATAGTCCCAGCCTTATCTCTTTCACCATTAGTCCAAATTATGTGCAGTTAAAGCAAAAGATCTTATATTTTAAGCACTAGAGACGATAAATTATCTTATTTTGATAAAAAATCATAATTGTTGATAAGACCAATCAATAAACATCACCTTACGATTTTAATATTTTTTTAATATAAAAATCATCTTTTTGTGACTTAAGTATGCCGTCGTTGACTTTTTGCAGGCACTACCAAACTCTAAAACTTTTCTCTAGAACTCAATAGTAAATCTCTCATCGATAAGGCAGCGTTTCTGAAATACTATTTCGCTCACCCGTTTTTTTTGTCGATTTATTTTGCAATCCCGTCTACGTACAATGAAAAGACACGACAAGATTATCATTTTGCGGGCCTATGACACTCACAAATAATGTGGCTTTCTATTGGCAAAATAATTTTAAAATCAGTTTAAGTTGATCCAGAGATTAGCCCTTACAATCTCGGTAAGTCACAAACTCACAAAGAAACAAACTTTACCTCTTTATAACATTAGTATAGTCCAGATGTTAGCCGCGACTTCGTACGCGAAAAAGAAATCCCGGGAGAATAGCACTTTTGCTGCGAATAAAAGTAGCCTATGTGTTAATGACTTTTTAATGAATAAATATGACTAAACAGTCTCTGGATTAACACATAGGCTACTTTTAACCGCTACCATATCAAATTTCATAAAAATCCGTTCGGTATTTATTACCTAAGACTAACGAACATCCATACATAAACTTTCGCGTTTATATTATTATAAGTCAGGAGACGAGTAACTTCGTCGTCGTGTTTTAATGGTTTCGAAAATCTTTTGAATAGGAAAACCTTAGTTGGTATTAGGCGTATAGACTTTGACCTTAAAAATATTTGAGATTGTGGTCACCCATCTTAGTTGAATCCACGACAGGCGTTGTTTTACATGAGTTAACGCTACGACCATAATAGAACTTCTTCACTTATTCCTCCTGGCATTAATATACTTCAATGATTAGGTAATACCTACGTAAAGTTTCAGCCAGTTCAACTGCTCAGTTATTCTATTGTATTTTATATGTTATATTCTTTAGACTGACATTACTTTAATATTATATGAACCGATTGAAATGAAACAAACATCAAATTTTATGTGGAGCATACCAAAACGTATTAGTGAAAACCACTAATACGTTTCCGTATGCGTGTAATAACAAATATCGCGGGAACCGTACATTTTTCCGTAGTAAAAAGTAGCCTCTGTTAATCTAGAGTCTAAACTACCACCATACCAAATTTCATCAAAATCTGTTCAGTAGTTTCTGAGATTAGCACGTACAAACGTACAGACATACAGACAAATAGACAAACATTCTAAAAATCATTGTTTTGGGTTCTACGTCGTTCATAAAGCCCCCCCTGTAATAGTTTTTCTCATACATCTTTCATGTACAGACAGTTACGATTTTATTGGAACGTAGTTCCTTATGGCGCGTTGCGAATTGTATGGAAGCTAGGCGGATTGACTAGGCACGACACTTTTTGCCACTCGAAATCACAATGTAATAACGACTATTAAGAATGATACAAAAAACGACCTTATCACCTTGAGAATAATGTAGAATTTTGCAATTACACATTGTGACTGTTATAACTGTTACATATTGTGACTAGCTAGCCGAGCGCTTGATGTTATTACTCAGTACGGAGCCGGACTTCGCGGCGGCAACACTGCGAGCAACAAACAACCCGCCCCCTTACCCCTGTCCCTACCTAAGGCGCTAGTTCCGCGCGCACTATATATACTTAGTTCATTCATTTGTTTTGTATAATATAATATATTATATCTATACAGATAAACAAAATTGAAGTGTCTGTTTGTAATTTCAAATTAACAGCTTTTAAACCAAACTTAAAATGATGCTAAAGGATATTCATATCTAGTATTAAAATTTAAAGCTATCATACATTTTCTCCAAAATGTATGCCTCTGGTATTGAAAACACCGAGGAAGTTAGTGTTGAAATTAGTGATTTCGACTTGCGTGCTAAATCACACTTACACCTGGTTTTCAGTGTCCCTAAAGTAATAAATTTTCTCCTAAACTTAAGTGGAATGTGCACCTAAGTGTTTCAGGTACGATCCATAAGAGTCGTTAAGTCGAATATATAAGGCAGCAAATGGCATATTATTATTTGTTAAAATAATTGTGCAGTTGTATATTCGCCGTAAGAAAACGTATTTGCTGTAAGTAGCAAGAACGGTGTAAATAGATTGAACACACAGCTAGATTCAGAAAAAAAATCTGCGTCGAATGGTAGATCTTATAATGGCTAGATCTCATATCGCTACGACGACAACAAATTTTGAAAATAGGGTATAACTTTGAAAAGTTTACTTGTTCAAATTGATGTAAGTTACAACAAAAAGGGTGTTTCAACACTCTTTTACTTACAGCAAATGTGCGGTTTATTATTAAACATACATCAATCTTATGGAATGATTTTTTTTAGTAACAGTAATAAACAAAATAATGAACTTAGAGCGTTTTATTTGGACAAATACAAACAATTCTTAATTTATACCAATTGAGGGGTATTAGGTTTTTTTGAGTTAGTAAGTACATCACTTAAATAGTAAGTAATTTATTAAATATTTCAAATGACAGCATTTAAATGTCTGGAAATATAAAAAACTTAGCTGTCTCCATAGATGTCACTAGACTATACTTACGATGTTCTTCAGGTCTTTAAAATGAAAAGTCAATTGCTGTAAGTAGTGAAAAGCCTACTGGTGATAACTTTAATAAGAATACTTTCATTGCTGTTCATGAGTATTATTTTAACAAATCCGTGTTCCAAAAATCATATTTTTGTCACTTATAATTAAAAAGATATGAGATTTTTTATAACTTTTTAAAAGTTTTTTGGCTCTGGTGGAAAGTTGGGGTTTGGCTACTTACAGCAAATAAGTTTTATTGCATCGATACGTCTAGTCGCCGCTAAACCGACGTACATAGATAAATGATTGGTCTCGGCGCTCGACTAGATACCGCTGGCGTACTTGAAAAATGCGGCAACAAATAGTACGCCGAGGTCGGCGAGCCCGTCACATTGAAATCTTCTTGTCAGACTAGAAATCACCTTACACAAATGATATAAAAAACCCACACTACAATAATGAACACCACGCTATACAACTCCGTGAATACGCTTTTGTTGTTAGATAGCGCGGTATCTAGTCGAGCGCCGAGACCAATCATATTTTATATAATCTTTTTTTTCACATTTCTAGTTCTACCTTATTTTTAGGAGAATTTGATTATACAATCAACCGTGGTGACCGTGAAATTCGTGCATGTTCGTGACAGTCGATGCTCGCGCTTAACTTCATAGTCATTCTGCGGCGAACTTCACTACTTAAGGTCAATTAACATCGAAACGAAACGATACGTGACATAGCACTGCATTTATAAGATAGATATTCAAAATTGAACTTTATTCATGATACAAGGAGATACACGTTTAATTATAAGAGTTCGAATGTCAGGTTGCACCGCGCTGCAATGTGCATGTGCAGTGTATAACTGATGTCATATGAAACTTGTATCGTCATGTGTGTTATGTGTAGATAATAAAGTTAATTTTTGAATAGGTATCGTCGCGGTGTGAACTGACCCTTATGCCATTCGCTCTCTTTTATCAACATCTTTCACTGCAAGCCATGTTTTTATTTTCTATTACTTTAAAATATTATCATAAAACAAACTCGATTTAAAAAAACAGTCTCCGACTTCATTATTTCAAAGGCCCATGCAAGCTTTCTCGACATAAACAGCGACTCCACATTAAAGTCTTTCAAATTTTGTTAAAAATTTGGCGCCAGTTCTTACAATTTCAATATTAGTAGTATGAAAATCTAAAATTTCCAATGCAGATCGTCAATTCATCACCCATACAAACAATTCCAATCATGGTACGCTCAAAATGGGGGAATTGAAAACGAATTGAAATTTTATAAAGCCTTTAATCTGTATGTGAAATATCAGGCTTCACTAGACCATTGTATTAACTCTTAACAAATTGATACTAACGACCCTTCGTTTTCGGTAAATTTATCTCTGGCAGGCTCTTAAGGCCCAGTCACATTGAACGATGTGCATGAAAAACAAAATTATGCTTTCGAACTCCTAACATTTTTAATATTGATTGAAAAAAGATCTATATACTAGGATGAGATAATAAAATAGGTCTTTACCTATGAAATTGCCGTTCTGCAGTACTGGCCATTTCAAATCAAAATAATTTTTGTTTGGCTAAGAATTCTAATTTCAAATTAATTTTATTTTAAAAACATGGAATTCTGTTTCTAAAAGTAGTCATTTGATTATTGATTAGTGTTACATTTTCATCGCATTTCAATCTTTTTCGTCATCATGGATACGTTAAAAATTATAAAATAATAAAATAATAATAAAATTTTACACATAATATGTTTCAAAAACATTAAATGACACATCAAAAACGAAAACTTTTACCACCGGACAAATAAATTTTCGCTTAGAGGCTTACGAAATACTTTATAGTGTGTTTATTACTAGTTAAAATACCTACAGGAATGTAAAAGGAAAATCTTTACCACTTCCAATAGCTATACTTGTGTGAAGACGCAATTCTGAGGATCGAAATGTTCACAAAATCGCGTTATTTCTATAGGCTGATGTCGTAATCACCATAGATAGAAGAATGTTAGGTACCTACTTGTTGACTTTGATATCATGCCTACACAATTATGATAAAGTCTTGCTTTTTAGAATAATAATCCTTACCTACTTATATTATAAACTAGCATTTTCCCGCGGCTCCGCCCGCGTAAATGTTGTATGCCACGGGAATACCGTACTTTTTCGGTATAAAAAGTAGCCTATATTTTAATCCGGAGCCTAAACTACTACCATACCAAATTTAATCGAAATCCGTTCAGTAGTTTCTGAGTGATAGAGTAACAAACATCCATACTCATCATACTCATCATATTCATCCTCACAAACTTTCACATTTATAATATTAAGTGGGAAATATAAGTAGGATGTAGGATTTGAATTTGTTTCTTTGGATTACGCTTTCACGTAAAAGCTACTTAACCGATCATCATGAAATTTGGCACACACATAGAATAGACCCCGGGAAGGGACATGGCTATTTTTTATCGCGGGAAAATATGCGGTTCCCGTGGGATACTGTATTTACGCGGGCAAAATCGCGGGTGAAAGCTAGAAACATGATAAATACGACATTCATGAGGGTAATGTGCATTTGACTTTGTTACTATTTAAAACAAAATCATTGAGTTGATTAAATGAAGTACCCAACCTAAAAATTTTCAAAAATAACGAGTAGGATAGGTACGTCTTATACCGGAAAAATGTTCAGTCCTAGTAGATAACACTAAAAATGTATTTTTAATGGTTTTAAGAATTTTAAAAATCACTGGAAAATAATTCCATAATATATTCCCACATCTTTTCAGTGCCATGTCTAACAACAGCTTGTATCTATGGTCTACTGCTCGATACTCGTAGTATGTCTGATTTTTATTATATTTTCTCCAAACCTCGTGTGGCCAGTTTTAGGGTTCTCTATATTATAAAATTAAATTTCTAACAAACCTTTTTAGGAGATACTTAATACTTGGTGAATTTTTATTCAGTTTCGAGAGTAACCAGGCACAATAGGTACCTACATGATATAATTCGTTTATTTTTTCCTTTTTTCTAACTTGTTGATAATTTATTTTGCAACTATTTAATATTACGCATTAATACCGTCGTTTTTTTCAGATTACGTTTAGATTAAACTAGCTAATGCCCGCGGCTCCGCCCGCGTAAATATAGTATCCCCCGGGAATAATGTACTCTTTCCGGATAAAAAGTAGCCTATATGCTAATCCAGAGCTCAAACTTCTACCATACTAAATTTCATCTAAATTCGTTTTGAAGTTTGTTCGTGAAAGAACATACATCCATCCATTCATCCGTCCATCGCCACAAACTTTGACATTTATAATAGTTGTAGGATTGGATCTGAACAGATTATTATGGTAAACAGCGTATTCTCTACTGTGATATTACTGTAGTGAAACAGAATCAGGGGGCCTAGCAGTGGGCCTAGCAGGAATATTTGACAGCGGCGTAAACGTAACGATAAAGAATGAGAATTTTAAATTATTAAATATGATAAATTATTAAATTTCATTCGATAGCGTAACGTTTACGCCGCTGTCAAATGTTCCTGCTAGGCCCAGTTAGTGAGTAGGCGGTGCGCTCGTCACATCCCTGCCATCTTAAATTGATTTCTAGAAAGTAAAAATAAAATACTGCGTAAATGATGATAATAGAAACTAGAAGCCCTAGGAGTTATCTATTGCGTGAATACTTATCGCCGGCCAGCGTCCTCACGATAACAAACACTTCAGTATGAATAAGCTTATCAGCTGATAACGTTTATTTATAGTTTCACGTGATGGGGTTGATTTGGAATTGGATTAGGTTGAATCATAAGGTGATGGCCGCTATAAGGTTGTTTTGTCAGACAATAAATTTTTGATGTTTGCTAAATGCGTATTGCGTAGGATCATACCATATTGACGACCTCTGTGGCTCAGTGGTTAGCGCGTTGGGCCATGGATGTATATTATATAATAAAAATCTTAAATATGAGTATAGTAAAAAAATAATTAAATATAATATTTCCGTTGTCTGGTTCTCGTCACACAAGTTCTTCGAGAACTTACCACGGGACCAGATTGACGTGGTGTGAAAGCGTCCTTAGATATTATTATATTCTGTTTAAATTAAGTTAAAAAAAAAGCATCGTCACGCTAATTATACAATAGGTAAACTGTTTAAAAATAATTTTGCTGTTAAACTTAGGCTCGGAGTGCATATCATAGTTAAGTTAAATATCATAGAAAATTAGTTAGCTAAGAACCTGACAGACGGGGAACCCCCGATTTGATATTTCTAATAATATCAAATATGCTCTCTGTCAAAGGTTCTTCCCCTGGATAATCTTCAAACTCCTGTCTATCGATAAAATTCTTAAGAATTTTCCGGTCGAACAGAAATTATAATAATGAATAAAACATGAGTCATATTGACGCCACAAAAATCAAATGAGTCCTGCAGCTTTACGTTATTTTGAGGATGAAAACAAAATATTTTAATGTGAAATGGTGGATATTATGAAAGTCCGCGTCATGATTCATTTTCACCTGACTACGGTGAAACTAAAAGGAAGGGTCATGATTTTGGCAATCTATGTATGTATGTAAGTATTATATATTTTTGTTCCACCGTAGCGCTTAAACTACTGGTTTGATTAAAAAAAATGTAATATAGGCTTTATAATTTATGTGGTCGGGTTACAGTTTTCTATAAAATTATGTTTAGGTTCTATAATTTGTAAAAGCCTGTACAAATCCTTGTAAAAGTAAAACATACATGTATTAAAGTGCGAACGACACGTCCAAGTTATTAAGGACAAGGACGAAGATAAGGACAAGCTTAGATCGAATGTTTTTATAGCAGACGGATCGGCTGCTGTCAATTACCGTCCGTCACCATGGATACCCGCAACACTAGAGAACCGTTCGACCTTATTACTATGGCATAAGTTTCTATATCCGGCCCGGCCCGGGGCCCGGGGTATCGCTATGATACGTTTTACGCGGTTAATATTTCTGATGCTACTAAAAACGTTGAAAATGATTAATTTTTACTATTATCTGAAATTGTGTTAGATGAATAATTTAAAGTGTTATGTAAATGCATAGATAAATGACAATTTGAAAAAAAAAAACGTCTTGTATTTCAATATTTATTATTTTTGACGTGATAACTTATAAATCTTATAAATCGATAGAGCCGGCTGCACGCACGAAAAAACATGACTCCTGTTGCGTTATAATAGTTGTAGTTATATAGTAGTATGCGTTACCTGTTACCCGTTATCGTTACCAAGTACCAGCGATACCTCGCATTGCCGGTTCCTTATTATTATTGTTTCCTTATTATGTTGTTCTTGTTCTTGTTGTTGTTGTTGACGTTGTCACGTTCAACTATCGTCAGTAAACCGACTTTACAGACAACCGATGTTTTTAAGGAAATGTTGTATTATGTTTTTAGGGACAGACATATCAGCACTTCACAGCTAATTTGCCACAACAAATTTTGTGACGCTAATATAACACACGAAGACATTAAACTGCAATCAAAGTGCTATAACTCAACAATTGTGTTTTTCTGTTTTAGTACTTTTACCGCGGTAATATTTTACAGCGGTTTGTGAGCAATTGTAGTTGTCTGTTTGTTTGTAATGAACAATGTTTTACGTTCCCTCCGATGTCTCGCGTCACTCTAAATAATGGAAATAGGTCAGTTAAATTCAGATTTAGAGAGACGGTAACTAGATCAGCTCCTGATTTTTATTCGCAAACAATTGTTGTTTAAGCTGGATATTTACGTTTTATTTTTTAGTTTGAAATAATTTTAATCCTTGCAGAATGACGGATTTCGATGAAACTTTATACATAGATATTTAGATTATTCTATACTAAAATAGGTAACTTCACAAGTCAAGAAGCAAATAATATTACGGCAATTTTTTTTTAAAACCTTTTAAGCCTTATAATTTTTGTAGGTACCTAACTGTGAAATCTTTTGCCTAAAACATTATGGACATTTTCTATTCATTGCTAATAATAATATATTATTTACAAACGGAGCAACATTTAAATGTGATCACGCACGAATTAATAGTTGTCTAATCTCTATCAAAATGGTTTTCACACGAAGCCAAAATGCCGCAGGAACGTTTCAAAAACCACAGATAAGTTTACTAGGTACTTCAAATTGCACGACACATATAGAACCTGAGATATTTTAATATAAAGATCTATAATTGCAAAATAAAAAAATAACTGCAAAATACGATAGGAAGGTAACTTTTATCGCACATAATATAATATTTAATAAAATAATGTCTATCTTTTTGACAGACTTGCCTCAAACAATAGCATCCCAATTATTTATATTTTTGTGAAAATATTACTTACATCACTTTACCTTTAAAATGTACAAACTGTTATTCGAACTACACGTGTACAGAGAGAGCTTCTCTTTGTGCGACAAAATATTTCAAGTTGAATTCAACTTAAACAAGGAGATTTCAATGGCCGTCTAGAACACGGTAAAATTTCTCAATTTTATAACTGAAAATGCAAATAAAAATAAACTGGTCCGTCCTTAAATCCGTTTGCTTTGCAATAATAAATTATTATCTAATAGCTCCCACACCGATTTCGGTGACGGTGGCCTGTTTCATTGAAACCAGGCCAGCTACGCAGGAGTTATGTTATAGTGCCCAAGTGTGTGCGCAGTACACAAGAGCACTCTCTCCTCCTTTACTCTCGTAACCCAGTGGGACGGATAACCGACACGACTGGCGAGAGATTAGGCGCAGGTCCGACATTTTACATGCCCATCCGACGCATGGATCATCTTTCTTGTCAGACAATCAGGTGATCAGCCTGAATTGTCCTAACCAAACTTGGAAACAACATTTTTTTGTTCCAATGCGGGAATCGAACCCACGACCTCCGAGTCGAGAGCCAAGCTCCAACCACTAGACCACGGAGGCTTTTCTACATCTTCTTTATTATATATTTCTTCTATTATCTACAAACTAGATAAAACACGCGGGGACCACACGTCTTTCCGCAATAAAAAATACTAAATAGTCTATGTAATTGCCCAAGGTGTAATCTATCTCCGTACAAAATTACATCAAAATCAGTGCGTGATTGCGTAATGGATAGACAGTTACTTTAACATAATATCTAATTGAAGTAAGTATTAGATATTATGTTAAAGTAATTGACATTATTGACAAAATTCCTGCCTCAAATATTTAAACACAAAGGAAGTGACTGCAACGACTGCAGACGTGGTCGAACTTCGTATGTTACGAGGGCGGGTCAATAAGTCCGTGACTTTTGGAATAAAACACAGATTTTTTGATAAATAAATCATTTTATTTTTCAACGTGGACTACGTTGAGCTCTATACACTTTGTCCAACGCTTCTCCAATTTTTTTATCCCTTCCAAAAAGTATGATTTGTCGAGGTCCTCAAAATAGGCCTTTGTTTGCGAGATGACTTCATCATTGGAGTCAAATCTTTTTCCACCGAGCCATTTTTTCAGGTTTGGGAACAAGAAGTAGTCACTCGGAGCCAAATCTGGAGAATAGGGTGGATGTGGGAGCAATTCATAGGAATTGCTCCCACATCCACCCTATTCTCCAGGCTATCCCAATTCATGGATTTTTGCATTGTAAACTGCACATGTGTGCACCCTTGCATTGTCTTGGTGAAAAATAACTTTTTTCTTGGCCAAATGAGGTCGGTTTTTTTTCAAATCCTCATTGAAGCGGTCCAATAAGTTGGCATAATATTCCCCATTAATTGTTCTTCCCTTTTGAAGATAGTCAATGTGGATTATCCCACGTGCATCCCAAAAAACAGTCGCCATAACTTTATTGGCTGACAAACCCACCTTGGCCTTCTTTGGCGCCGATTCACCCTTAGAAACCCACTGTTTTGACTGTTGTTTGGTCTCTGGTGTGTTGTGATGGATCCATGTTTCGTCCACGGTTACAAAACGGCACAAAAACTCCTCCATATTGTGATTAAACAACGCCAAACCTTCCTGTGAAGTTGTTACACGATTGCGTTTGTGGTCGACTTGCGGAAAGCTTTCTCATGCCCAAGTGATCATTCAAAATTGAAACCACTGAGCCATGCGAGATGCCTATGGCTTCCACAATCTCTTGCACTTTCAATCTTCGGTCGGCCAATACCATATCGTGAATTTTTTCGATTGTTTCGGGTGTAGAGACCTCAACTGGGCGTCCAGGACGTTCGGCATCTTCAGTGCTTGTACGGCCACAACGAAATTCAGTAAACCACTTTTTTGTGCAGAGTCCCCATAGTATTTATCAAGCTTAGCCTTGGTCTCGGTAATGGTTTTTTTTCGCAAAAAATAATGCTTAATAAGCACACGAAATTCACTTTTTTCCATTGTTTCCTTAAGTTACTGGATAGTCTGATAAAGATAGCTGTAAAACACAAACTAACTGACGCAGCAAGTTCAAATTTTGATAGGAGTCAACTGACAGATGCCTGTTGACAGGAGTAGTGTTGCTTTTTCAGTAAGGAGGTTAGAAATTTAAAAAGTCACGGACTTATTGACCCGCCTTAGTAGTATGCGTGCGTGTGCAGATTTTCGTCTTATGCCTATTCGAGCGGCAACTTGTTTGTTAGTATATAAAAGTGCTAAATTAGTTGGTTAAGGGGTTGTGCACTCGATCGAACTGGAAATTGGAGTTCATTGAAACCTATTTTCTCAGTCATGTTCGTATTGAAAAGCTCAAAAAAAAAATTTGTTAATCTGCATTATATTTAGCTTTAGTCTTTTTATAAATTGAATTTTTTGTTTCAATATTGATTTAAAAATATGCTAAGTCTACCCTTTTTAATTTTTTTTTTCTCTTCTTCTGCACTTAAGTCACACGAGTGTGAAAATTATTTCAGTATTTTATGTAAGACAAGACTCAGGGGAAGGTTGTTTTGGTTTTTGAAAATTATATCTCAATTAATATTTATAACGATTTTTGATCCGATTTCAATACTATTAATTTTAATTACGCGCCTACATTCATGTATCTGAAAAATTATACTTTTCAGGATAGTTATTTAAAGATTATTTTTCGTATAAAAAATTGTTTGTCCTTACTGGCTAGATCCTTATGAAAATTTGCAATGTATTGTTATGATAAAAAATGAGTACATTATATCAAAAATCCAAAATGTTGAATAGTTTTCGCGAAAATTGAGTTACGATAGTATACCACATAAATAAGCTTGTCTCGTGAATATTAATCGTAACTGGCACTTCCAATTATATTCCAGGAACTGCATAAACAAAAATGTTTCGGATTTACCAATTCCGATAATCTACGTTGGTATTTATCAGTAATATTTTATTATAAATGTTACATTCGATTATGTACTTCGTAGATTGCTTGTGCTTTTAATGTAATAACAACAACAAAATTTACATAAAATATCTTTACTATCTTGGTTATACACAGTACTTTGCTTGGCGCACTTATTTGTTGTTCTTTGTTTATAAGCCTCTGTATTACAGTAACAGAAAAAACTTAAATTATTCGGGAAAAACGTTTTTTGTGTATAATTCTAAACTTGGATAACAAACGTGCACATGCAAAAGTAACCTACATCCTTCTGTAAGTTGTGACTTACCCAAAATTTTATCAAATCAATTCAATATTTTTTGCATGACCCCGTTACAGACTGACTTGCTTTTGTATTGATAATATTAATAGTAAGTATTCTATTTGTTGAGCGAAAATATTAAAACTTAATAGAAATAATGATATTTTTTGGTTTAGTTAGGTACTAATAACAAATATCTTAATCATAGCATTTTGAACTGATAAAATAAATTAAATGTAAGTTTGATGTATTCTTTCATCATCGATATTTTCATTATCGTTGTCAGATAAGAGAATTAATTAATGTCTTAACAAGATTTAGGCACCCATTACTGTTTTCATAGCATAAATTGCCAATACATTAGAGGCACCAATGAAAAGGGAAAAGTCAAATTATTCCTAGTGTGACAAACTTTATAAAATTTTACTGCACAAAACATAAGATCTGAAAATTTAAAAAAATAAGACTTCAAGTGCGGAAGAGGAAATCACGAAATCGTTAATTGAGACCAAATCAGGATTGTTTTACTTTTAGTTCTTTTAGTTCATTATTTAAACCTTAATCGTCTTAACGTTAGATCACTTACACTTGAAAAAATAAAAGGAAATATGCAGAACAATAAAACTTGATAGCTAAGTAGTAAGTTAGCTACAATTTCTAAGCTGATATTCTGAAATAACCTCAAAAAAGGCAAAATTTTGGTAAAAACTTATTTAGTGAGACCAAATCAGGATTGTTTTACTTTTAGTTCTTCTAGTTCATTATTTAAACCTTAATCGTCTTAACGTTAGATCACTTACACTTGAAAAAATAAAAGGAAATATGCAGAACAATAAAACTTGATCGCTAAGTAGTAAGTTAGCTACAATTTCTAAGCTGATATTCTGAAATAACCTCAAAAAAGGCAAAATTTTGATAAAAACCTATTTGAGTAGGTAAAAAATATCAATAATTATAATATGGTTTCTAAGTTAGGAAAGCCTTGTGTAGGAGTCATCTCAAACAGCTATGATAATTATTAGTGTTCTTCCATTATTTTATTAAGTCCTCAAGAAATAACTTTTGAATTTTTTTACTACTTTTGAACTGAGCTGAAAGAACGTATCCGACTAGTGAGCTTTAATTAACACCATTAAAACTTGGAGTTAAAAGCTTTTATGTGAAGCCAAACACCAAACTGCCTATCGCGTATCGTCCAATCAGTGCTACCGATTGGATAGCATTAAGTAGATCGGATAGTGTGTAGTATGGTGTATGGTGTGTACACTATATATATATATATATATATATATATATATATATATATATATATATATATATATATATATATATATATATATATAGGTACTGTAAGAATATTAATGATACTTGTCTGCTGTAATATTCGATATAACTACTTTTAAAATTACTTGCATAATGACTGACATAAGCTTCCAACTTCCTCATTCATAAAATACTTTAACTGTCAGCTGACCTAGTCATTTTCTGTCAAGTGATCTTTTAAAATTATCTGACAAAGATTGATTAACTAATTCGTAGTTTAAATATTTTAAAAACAAAAAGGGGCTTGCTCTTTTATATAACATGTGACCGAGCTTGCTGCCTAAAACATTAAAACTTGCTGATGAAATTTTAAAACTGTGAAAACCTCTCGTGATCAACTTCTATCCAAGAAGGGTTAATAATTACCCACCAAATCCTTCAAAGTATTCCAATAAGCAGGTAAATTAAATAAATAAGTAATTTAATGTTGTTTTCATACAGAAAATCAATTTAAATATATCTTATAATTAAACATATAAATTAAGTTTTATGTTTAATTATAGGGAGGAACCCTATAATTAAACATAAAACTCAATTTTTACATAAGTATTTATATCGAATCAGTATAAAAACCTATAAAATATTCTCCGAAACAATCGTAAATGGCACTTTCAATAAATATCAAAATTTCAAATACCACGTGAAGTATCGTTATTGTCAGATTAGATACAAATACGTTAAAGAAAAGCCATGTCAACTATCGCAACTGCCACTTACGTTATTTTTGGTACATGAAAATCCATCTTAAGAAATCGGTTCTGCCCGATTCAATACTTTATTCAGTGACATTTTCAATTCAAGAAAAACAATATGACTCATATGTTACGATAAAATACTACTAAAAAAAACGCACTTGCAATGGTTTTAAAAATTTTTAACAACGTGATAACAAAGATACCTTATATACAGACTCCAAAATAGTAATTGCACATTTTGCAGTTACAATAATATACGTAGGCGCTGTCGAGTTATCCGTTGTGTAAGCCTTTTTATTGGGAAGGGGTTAAAATAATATGTAAATTTTACATTATTTTTGCCGTTGCTGTATATGATGTGATAATTACATCATCAGATATTATTGACTTTTATAAAGTTGATGCTGGTGATGATAATGGTGATAATCTGTGGCATAGTGACATATGCTGAAAGTTCTTTAAACAATTCCTTAAGTCTCAAACGTGTGTCTTTAAGGACTAAGAAGAAGAAACTTTGAAACAGGATCTTAACAATTATGCTTGCACTAGTTAGATACAAAAATGTCTAAAACATAATAGGTGTCTTGATAAAATTCGTAGGAGTCCCCCTCGATTTCTTATGGATCCCTTCATCAGATCCTGATTTCTTTGACTTCATGATCATGGGAACTTGGGAGAACACTCTTTCGAACAAACATTTTTTTAAATATATTTTCCTGTTTCGGACGTATCCAGTTGTAATTACGGTCACATCTACCCTAATTTTATCTTTGTTCACCGGAGACAGTTGGTGCATAATAAAATACCCAAATTCCTTTTACCTGGGTTGACATGGCTCATGGGCTTTTATATTTGAAAATTAATTGCAAGAAAGCACAGGCAAAATTAAGTGCGTGCCTACTGTGTCAAAAGCTAGTTTCTATTTAGAAATAATATAAACTTTCTACCTCGTCAGAACTCAGAACCCCAATTCTCGTAATTAACTTACACTTTCATTTTACTTTTATTGAATTACTAGCATTAATTGCCCGCGACTTCGTTCACATGAAATTAGGTTTTAAACTTTCATCCCCTATTTTACCCACCTAGAGGCTGAATTTTAGAAAATGCTAAAATACTTACGTAACTCATTATTTTACCATAATCATTTCATACTCTTTTCATGCAAATATTTACAAGGAATAACAAGTTTCATACAAACTTTTATCTCCTATTTCACCACCTTAATCATAATCATAATCACAATCATAATCATAATCTTTGTTTACGAGAATATGGTAACAAAATTGGTCTTCGTTTAATTTAGTAAATTTTTAGAACACATATTCTGCGTAAGGCATGCAAATTTTAGTAGTTTAAGATTTAAATACAATTTTATAATATCAAAGTTAGGTTAGGCATACAGCACTGGTTACATTTAATCACAATTAATAATATTGTAAAAAATAAGTTAACTATAAGGTACATTATGCATTAGTTCATTAAAAGTCCATAAGATTAAATTGTTAAATAGAAACATGTCAAAATATTTTAATATATAAATTGAGTCAAACTTAATCCTATTATACAAGTATTATAATAAAATAGATATTAGATTGTCAACATTGTAAATCAGTCAAATTAAATTAATCTAAATTCAAAGTATATTACAAGTAATAAAAAAATAATGATCATCAGATAAAAAGTAATTTATAGAGTAATAGCATTTCGTAAGCAAAAATTTTTTAAATTTAGTTTAAAAAAAAAAGGATTGTGTGGTTTTATGAAACCACGGTAAAAGTGAAACTTAATAACAATAAAATGCGCTTCTTGTGTCTTCGCGTGAAGTACATAACGAGTTAAATGCGGTCTTTATCAATATACAGACTGTTTATGCGTTAGATTTTAAGTTAATTTTCTTAAGGAAGTTTGGTTCTCATATGACATACTAGATGGCGCTGATTTGCCGCTAGATCACGCTATAGGTAAAGCGAACCTATTTGCATAAGATGTTTATGAGGGCCTTACTAATGTGAAGTATTTTTGGGTTGTAAACCAATCAAGAAAAGGATTGTGTGGTTTTATGAAACCACGGTAAAAGTGAAACTTAATAACAAAATAGCGTGGAGCACTGGCACAAATGAGTACTAGTCTATACACTACACGGTCAGGCCTTTCACTTTATCCCTACTCCGCGGCCGACCGTCACGCGACATGCAACACACAGACGAAAAAGTTTGACTCGATGTAATAAAAGTTTCAATTTAAAAGATTAATTTTGAGGTCTCTAATATGTTTTGGTATTTTGTTATAAATTTTTGGGCCCATACAGAAAATACTCTTTGCCATTAATTCTTTTTTACAGGTATGTACGCATAGTTTGTCACCATGACGTCTGTTTCTATTACATTATCTGATAATCGCGGATAGAAATGAGAATTACATTTTATAAACAAAGCAACCTCAAGTAAATATAGAGAAGGAAGTGTCAGAAGCCGGTATTGTTTAAATATAGGCTGGCAACTATCGGTACTTTTAATTTTAAACATGGCCCTAATACAGCGTTTTTGCATCTTAAATAAAAATTCTTTATTGTGGCATTATCTCTGTGGCATTTTCCCAAAAAATTATGCCATACCTTATAACCGATTCAACTAAACCATGATAAGCAGTAATGACTGTGTTAATGTTTACCGATAAAGAGAGTTTACCTAGAGCATAAGCTAAGCTGCTTATTTTTTTGGAAAGTTCTTGTATATGCTTCTTCCAGTTTAATTGTTTGTCTATTTCCAGACCTAAGAATCGTGTTCCCTCAACTTCTTCTATTTTATTATTATAAAAGATTAGACTTATATTTGATGAGTTTGTAGCACTTTGACTAATGTGTACTATTTTTGTTTTATTTAAATTAATAATTAAATTATTATTATCCAACCATTCAATAGGGATGACGACTACATCTAAAATATTTAGTTTCATTAATATACTTAAAAATAATGAGGCATTACTACTTGGTAAATGTAAAAAAATATAATATTTTATGTGTAGTTTATTAATTTGATACATCTAAAAAGTACAAAAAAGTTTAAATTCTTTTTTGCTAAATTAGTAAACAAAACTTATATCACTAGTTTACTCACATCATATACAAAAACATTCATTATGGTAAGTATTATTAATTTTTATTAACTTAAACGCACAAATATCGGAGATATTTACAAATATGTTCCTGCGACCGTATACTTCATACACTTAAACCTAGGCGTGACGTCATAGCTAGGTACGACTTTAGTATGGAGCGTTTTCACGAGACTTGCGAAATTTTGTATACAAATTGCTGTACCTTTATTGCTATTGCTATTGACTTTTGATATACTGTTTCTTCTGAGAAGTTACTAATATTTAAGAGTACTATTCATTCATGCAATAAAAAAAAAATTGTCGTCTAGCCTATTAACCTTGGGGTTGAATTTTAAAAAATTCTTCCTTAGTGAATACTTTCGACATGAGATTTTCGTGTGCAAAATTCCTAGCGGGTTTACCCCCTAAGGGGTTGAATTTTGAAAAATCCTTCCTTTCTGAATACCTTTATCATATTATGAGGAATACGTGTGCGAAATTTTAATTTTCTAGCATTAATAATTTGGCCTGTGCCTTTATTTACAACATTCATCCTCTGTTTTACCCTCCTAAGGGCAGAATTTTAGGAACGCTGAAATACGTAACTCATTGTGGCGGACCAATTAGTGCCACAATCCTGAATCGCACTATCGAAGTTTTCTTAGATCGGCGGTACATATACAACACCTGAAATTACTACAAGTGGGTCATTCTGCTCTCGGACACCGTCCGACGAACAGCTCCGCTTGTTCCGATCGTTGCCGTCGTTAAGCGCGATTAATGAGAGATCATTGTGCTCTCGCTCTGTCGCGTGTGACATCGCTCGCGATAGTGTAACCATAGGAAGAAAGAAGACAAAAGACCGAAGACTCAAGAGTAAAGCCACAAGAGTCAAGACTCGCCCCCCCACGGCTCCTCTGGCCTATCAGGCCCTTCTGGCCACCCAGGCCCCTCTGGCCTCCCAGGTCCCCCGAACCTCTCAGGCCCCTCCGGCCTCCCAGGCCCTTCCAGCATCCCAGGCCCCTCAGGCCTCCCACGTCCGTACTCCTAAAATGCCTCCTCCTGTAATCATACAGGAGAAGGACAAATGGAATTTAATCTCCGCAGCGATTAACGAGCATAAGCTCCGTTACTCTTCTGCACATACCCCGTCCCGACCCGACCCCCGTCGGTATTAAAGTGCAGGTCAAGACCTCGGAGGATAGCCTGCAAAAAAGTGTGTGTCAGCTCCGACGCACGACTGGAGTTTACTCTAAAAAGTAAAACACGAACTCAGAAGGAACAAAAACTTTAGCGATCGATTTGAGTTCAAAAATTCGCGCCATGTGAAAAAAAGTGACAGGTGCGCAGAATGGGTTGCGCACGAAAACGTAACGAGGTCATTCGTTCAGTAGATTTTACCTCTCATATTTTTTTCAAACCGGGGGTCTTATATGAAAATCGATTCTTAAGGAGTAAACTCCAAAAAAACAGAATTGACAGCAATTAAAAGGTTGCCAATGTCACTTTCACTTTAAATCATATTTGATGTCACCAAAAGGACAATTCCTAAAAAGACCGGGTACAGAACTTATAAGCATTATAAAAATCCAAAATTATAATAGGTGGATTGGACCTAGATGTGGATACATTTCTTGGTGTCGGAACTTTAGGAGTATGTTGTTAGGCTACTGTTGTATGTGGATATATGTAGGTGTAGATTAGAGTTGTAACAGAGCTTCGTTTTCACCTCCGCAATTGCGGAACTTCTGAAAGAAATCATACTATCGAAATTGTACGATTAATACCTACAATATCAACACCAAAAATTACACCTACACCGACAAACTTATGTGTTACATTACAACCACGTTCTTATTGTCTTTCGGGTAGGGTTACCAGATATTTTCCCGATGATTTCAGTTTTTACCCGGGACAAAAAAAGAACAAAATAAATTAATTAGTGACAATTTTTTTATATTGTACTGAGGATCGAGCGATGATGGAGCGATTATTTGCATTTTTTAATTAGTTTTAGGGTGCCTGAGCTGAGTTCTTTTAATCCTAGATCGCTCGATTTACGGGACAGCGCTTGTCCCGGCGGGACGTTATAAATAATTTTTAAAATACGGGACGTCCCGGGAAATACGGCGACGTCTGCGTCCTTACAGTTTCAGGTATCTTCTTTTTTTCATATATCGTCTCACATCTGTCATTTCCATACAAAAACTGATTTTATTCTCGCTCATAACTTCTATTGCCTGCTGCCTCCTCACCGCGTTCCTACGCAATAAAAGCATAGGATACGACACTTACGCCCTCGAAGATGAGCGCCTTCTGCGCGTCGTAATTACCGGTGTCGATAAGTGCCTCTCCACAAGAGAGGTACTCATGGACATCCAGTCCCAGGGTTATCCCGCCATAGAGGTACATCGTATGTACCATCCAATTAAAAAACACGAGTACAATATGATACTCGTAACCCTCCCTCTTACGCCAGAGGGCAAGGATATCTTCAATATCCGAGCCATCTGTCACATTACGGGCATCCGCGTCGAGCCCCCCCGTAAAAGGGGCATCCCTGGCCAGTGCCACCGATACCAACTTTACGGGCACTCGGCACGGAATTGCCAAGCTAGGCCGCGTTGTGTTAAGTGCCTCGGTAACCACGGCACCTCTGACTGTCCCCGTAAGAGTCCAGCTGAGGAGTCCGAACCCCCCAGCTGTGTTATCTGTAAGTCCCAAGGATACCCCGCCAATTACAGAGGGTGCAAAAAAGCACCCAAAGTAAAAAAGCGCATTGCACCACAGACGAAAGGTGCCCCCCCAAAACAGAGATTCGTCCCTACCCTCCCAATCTGCATGGTTCAAGCCCGCGCAGGTTCGTAGTTCGGAGTTTGCGGTTTTCCCCGCTCTCCCCAGTAAGGCCATGCCCTCCGCGCCCAAAGCGCCTAAGGCCACGCCCCCCCTGACTCCCAGCTTCACTGCAGACCTCTCTTTCATCCAGCAGTTCTTAAGCAACATCGGGCCTATTGACCCGATGGAGCTTTCTATTTTAGCGACAAAGCTAAAAGGATCGCACAGACCGCATCCAAGCTTTGTCAGACCATCAGGTCTTGATCCGTCAGTTCAAGGCTCTCTCCACCAACGGTAATTAATGGAGACTTCGGGAAGGACAAAGCCGCACTCGTTACGCGTAGTGTCTTTCAATACGAACGGCATTAGGAATAACATAAGCGAAATTCGCGATTTTGTAAGCAGCCAAAATGTCGATATTCTTCTAGTGCAGGAGACGTTTCTAAAACCTAGTATGAGGAGCCCTAAAATAGCAAACTACAAAATAGTCAGAAACGATAGAACTTGATCCCAGCTCGGAGGCACTCTTATTTACTATAAAAAATCCTTGCATTGTATTCCCCTAGAGCCACCGCCGCTGTTAACTTTAGAAACATCTGTTTGCCACATTAGTATGTCCGGTCACGGACCCATTGTATTAGTAAGCGCGTACTTAGCGTGCAACAAAGAACTACATTCTAGCAACCTACAGGGGCTATTTAACTTAGGCAACGCTGTCATCATTGCCGGCGACCTAAATTGCAAACACACTGAGTAGGGCAACGTTCGTAACAATAGAAACGGCGTCATTCTTTGTAGATTAACCGATACCCTAGATTTTGCACTATTAGCACCCACTGACCCCACTCGCTATGACACCAATGAAAACCATCAACGGTGTCATACACGATCCTAGTACGATAGACATAGCTTTAGTAAAAAATGTTTCTCTCAATATCTATATTGAGACTCTCCACGAGCTTAACTCGGACCATTTACGATTTTAACGAACACCGGTTACGATTACACTTGGTAGTCTTAACCCCAACAATTCTAGTACTAGGAAGATAGACTATAAATTATTAGCGGATAACATCAAAGTCCTCCAATCTAGTCACCTAGATAAAATCCCCGATAGTATAGATAGTAAAGAGACAGCCATACAGGGCACCTTCCACTTGACCGATCACGTGGTAGCGACCATAGAGAACTCATCTAGGGAGGTGCCAACGACCCCCAAGGGCCGTTGGCCCCTCCCTGAGGACATAAAGGAGTCCACCAGACTCCGGAATGCGGCTAAGCGCACATATGATCGCTACCCGTCAGAAGAGTGTAGGAAAGCCCTCCGTCACTACGAGAGGGAAGTAAAGTTTAAGATTAAACAGCACAAAGCCGAGAGTTGGGATCGAGTACTCAGCGATTTAGAACCATCTCACGTGATGTACTGGCCACTCGCGAAGGCCCTCAAAAACAACACGGAGAGCGATATGCCTCCGTTAGACAGACCTAACCGTCCTCCTGCATTCGAAGACTTAGACAAGGCCGAGTGCCTAGCTGATAATTTCGAACAACAGTGCCGGCCGAGTACTCTCCCGATTGATCCCATGCACCTTAGCTTAGTAAATAGCGAGGTCGACAGCCGACTCTCGTGGCCACCTGATGTAGATAGGGTGAGGATGGTGGACTCGGAGGAGGTCAGTGACATTATTAAGTGTATGAATGCCAAAAAGGCCCCAGGCCTCGACGGTATTTCAAACAAAACACTTAAAATGTTACCGTCCGAGCTTATTCAACTCCTAGTGAACATCTTTAAGGCCTCTTAGTAGGATGTTCATTTCCAGACATTTGGAAAGTAGCTATTGTCATAGATATTCACAAACCGGGGAAACCCCGGAAGGTGCCTGGTAGCTACCGTCCAATAAGTCTCATTAGCTCCCTTGGTAAAGTCTACGAAAGATTTATTAAAATCGCCTCAATGACGTCATAACCGACAAAAAACTCCTTCCAGACGAGCAGTTTGCCTTCTGCGAAATGCACGCCTGTCCCGCTCAAGTACACCGCTTAACGGAGTACATAGTAACTAGCAAAAACTTTTTTATTACATGTAATTTAAAGTTTTTAACCTTCTAACTATCAATCAATCATATAAATTGTGAACTTTCTTCTTTTTCTTGCAACTATATTCCTGGACAATAAACTGTTTAAAATTCTTTATTGCTTATTTTCTTAAACCACACAAATTTTAATTATATTTTATAATGTACACCAGACAAGATGATGAGTATGTAACAGTAAGAAGACGGCATAGTGTAAATTACAGAGATTTAAACCTAGACAATTCAATGGATAAGTCATTTAATTCGTTATGCTGTGATCCGGAAGTAACTAGCTTGCCAAACTTATCAGTCACAATGAATGAAGAGTTGCAAGAATTGCGTGATAATTTTAAAGATGTGCAACTTCAATTAGACATAGCACATAAAGAAATAGAACATCTTCTATTAGAAAATAATAATCTTTTAAAAAAAATACAAGACTTGGAAAATAAATTAAAATTACTGAATAAAATTCACACTGCACCAATTAGTAGTATTAAAAGAAGTAACAAAAACCGCATCAATATAACCAGCTCCTATGTAAAAAAACGTATAGACTTTCAAGAAGATGAAAACACTTTTACAGAAAACTTCAATAGCAATGAAAGGTCAAACCTGGAGTTTTTAAATCTGAAACAAAAATCACAGCCAGATATTCAAAATAGTCCTATAACGAAAGGGAATTTCATACATATATTAGGAGAACAATGTGTACTAGGTTTATCGCAAAGATTAAGGAATACAAGGAATAATTACAATATATTTTCTTTTATTAAACCGAATGCATTATGTAGTGAAACTCTCAGAAGCTGTGAATCTCTCAAATACACCATTAAAGACAGAGATGTAGTTATCTTAGGAGTGGGAACAAACGATAAAAATCCTTGTAGTATTCTAAATGACTTAGCACTTACTCTAGATAAGCTTCGCAGAGCACGAGTATATGTCTTAGAAGTTCATTCTAATGATTATCTCAGGACCAAGACACTCAATAACCATATACAATGCCTTTTGAAATTGCACAAAAACTCTATTTTTATTAAAACTCGAAGACATAACAAAAATTTTAATGATTATATACAAGACATAACAGACCAAATTAATTTTAATATTGATTATAGTGACTATCTTAATACTTATTTGCCATTTTATAACAACAATAACATAATTAGACATAGAGAAGTAACAGGTAAAACAAATATTATAAAAAAAACTGATAATTTGGAAAAAAATAAAATAACTTTCTATTTTAAAAAGATTACTAAAGAAGAGTCTACACCTAATGTGGTACAAAAAGTTTATAACAGAGGTACTATACCTTACTATTTTAAAAAAAATACCAACAGTAACACTAATTTGTCTATATTATGTAATAAAGAAACAAGCAAGGACAACTTTTTTCGATAGTGACTTAACAATTTTTCATCAGAACATTGCTGGGGCTATTAATAAAGCAGAATTATTACACTTGTCCCTACTAGATTTAAGAAATAAAGGTCTAAATAACTTAGATGTTATATGTCTGACAGAAACATTTATTAAGAAAGGTTCAGAAAATTTATTTCAGTTGCATGGATATAAACTATCAGCTGCTTTCTGCAGAAATACTAAGAGAGGGGGTTCATGCATACTGACAAAAACTTCTATAAATTGTAAAGAAATTAAATTAATAAAAAATATGGGAATAGCGAATGAATTCGAGTGCTGTGGAGTAGAAATACTGGATCATAATTTACATGTTGTTTGTATTTACCGAACACCTCAAAGTGATACATTTAAATTCTTTAATAATTTAGACAAACTATTACATGAAATAAGTAACAAAAGAAAGAAAATAAGAATAGTTTTATGTGGAGATTGGAATTTAGACACTCTTAAAGATAGCAAGAATACACGTGAATTACTAAGTTTACTAAGTAACTATAATTTAACTTCACATATAACGTACCCTACTCGGTTATCATCCTGCATAGACCTGATAGCAAGCAATATTAAAAATATGACAATGCCAAATATTCATCATCTGGCACTATCAGATCATGACACAGCTCAAACATTAACAATTAAAGTAAGGAAGGTGCAAAATACAAATATTACCTGGGAATCTCTTATAGAGATTATAGTGCCGATAATTAACAAATTTAAAGAATGCATTTCACCTTTATCATTTTCAGAGATAAGAGATGAAGAAAGTGCGGACGATTCATTCAACAAATTTCACGAATTGATAGTCCTTTTTTATACATTATGTTTCCCACTTATAAAAACAAGCATTAATAAGAATAAACAAAGAACTTTATGGCTAACTAGAGGTATAAGAAAATCATGTTTGGTAAAAAGAAAAATGCATTTAAATTATAGAATATCAGGAATAAAAAATAACAGTACAAAACTGCGACTTGCAAAATATAATTGCTTGTTAAAAAGATGTATTTTTAAATCAAAGCAAATACAAAACACTAAATATATCAATAATCAAAAAAACAAATGCAAAGCAGGATGGAAAATTATAAATGATAACTTAGGCGATAATAATAAAAATAATGATATTCCATACATTAAGAACGATTTAAAAGTATATACCAAGCCTAACGAAATATGCCAAATATTCAATGACTTCTTTACAAATTTAGGAAAGATGGGGCCAAAAAAGGACAATAACATAAATAAGATTATGTGCTCACACAACATCAATAGAAACACAATTTTCTTAAACCCAACAGATCCCCATGAAGTTTTTAATACAATATTATCATTAAAGAACACTAATGCTGTAGGATATGATGAGATTCGAACGGATGTTATTAAGAAATGTGCAGTACAAATATGTTATCCACTTGCTAAAATTATTAATCAATCGTTAGAACAGGGAGTGTTTCCTAGCCGATTAAAAATTTCAATTATTAAGCCTTTGTTAAAAAAAGATGATAGAACAGAATTAAATAATTACCGTCCAATAACATTAATTCCCATTTTCGCAAAGATCTTTGAGAAAATAATGTTAAAACGTATTAAAAATTTTCTTTATTTCTGAAAACCTGTTGGTTGATGAACAATTTGGTTTCCGTGACAATAGTTCGACTACAGACGCCTGTTTTTATTTGAGTATAATATATACGCAAAATAGTACATGATAGTTTAAATAATAAAGTACCTATCACTGCAATTTTCTTAGACATGACAAAGGCTTTTGACCTGGTTAATCATAACATATTATTGTATAAATTAGAAAGATATGGAGTTAGAGGAAAAGCATACGACTGGATAAAATCTTATTTAAGCAAAAGAAAAGTATGTACAGAAATTACAAACATTTATGGTAATATAAAAAAAACATACAAATCAAAATACGCATATATAGACATAAGAGTACCACAAGGGAGTATGATTGGTCCATTTCTATTTCTTACATATATAAATGACGTCACAACAGCAACGAAGCATCCTAGTGTCTTATTTGCAGATGATACAACGATATTAGTAAAATGCCAAAATATTTTATTATATGAACAAGAAATTAACAATGCACTTAATGACATAATATTCTGGCTAGATAAAAACGATTTACAGGTTAATCTGAGTAAAACAAAAATAATGCAATTTAAATACTATAACGCAATACAAATACCTAAAAAAATTACTTATAATAATATAAATATAGATGAAGTAGACACAATAAAATTTCTAGGATTAATGTTTGACCAACACTGTAACTGGAAGGCGCATGTGGACTATATTTGTAGCAAGCTGGACAAATTCGTTTATGCACTGCGACGTTTAGCAAAGACCGTGTCCATATCTGCAGCTCTTTGTGCATATCACGGATACGTATCTTCCGTTATATCATATGGTCTTATAATCTGGGGCAACTCGGTTGAATTCACTTCCGAATGAATTCAGCTTTCAAATTACAAAAGAAATGCATAAGAGCTATATGTAATGTAGGACCACTTGAAAGTTGCAAACTGTTATTTAAAAAACTGGGTATACTTACGTTGCCATGCATGTACATTAGAGACATGTGTATGTTTGTTAAAAAGAACCCCAAATATTTTGTACAAAACAAAGACATTAATATGACTAACAGATCACAACGTTATCCCAATAAATTAGTTATGCCTAAGTGTAACAGCACAGCATGTCAAAAGAGTCCCTATTTTATGGCTATTAAATTATTTAATAAATTGCCAAAAGATTTTGATTAAATTAAATTAAATTGAACTTAACTTATCAACTTTTAAAATAAAATTGAATGACTGGCTATTAGATAAATGTTTTTATGACGTAAAGGAATATTATCTGGATACTTATTTTTAAAAAAAATAAAAAAAAATAATAATAAGGTAAATGACTTAGACATATCGTTTTCTTTTGGTTTTTTTTTCTTCTGATCATGTATTTTGTCTTTTTTGACATTAAAATATGTAATTTTTAAATGAAAATTAATAATTATCATAAATTTTATTACTGACATTTGCATACTATTAATTTAGTTGAGTGACATGAACCTGAAATGTTTAATATTATTATCTAAGACCAAATTGTACATTCACTCTGGCAAATAAACGATTATTATTATTATTATTATTATTAAAACGACAGGAAGACGACATGAGCCGTGTTCTTTGACATTGCAAAAGCTTTTGATAAAATTTGGCATAACTCTATTACTCATAATCTCTAAGTCGAAACCATGCCAACAGAGCAAGTCTTAGATGTACTACTATTCATGTGCATCTTCTACGGCAACGCAGACAAAACAGCGATCGATCGTCGCGGCGGAAGAAATTCTAATAAGTAAAATAATAAGCATATTTTAAAATATTATAACTACTCACCAGTCAGTCAGCTTCAATTTTCACATATTCAAGGTTCCGGTTACTTGCGATTACTATATCCCGATGTAAATTACTAAATAATATGCAAGGAAAACAATATAATTTAATCGTGTGTACACAACCACATAACTTTTAACATGAAATTTTCGAGTAAGTTTTTTTTTGCTGGTTTAATTGTTGTAACTCGGGTACACACCTACCTTTAGACAGAATTTGAATCATTTCACTGAATGACAATTTGTGAGAACTTGTTATTTTTAATTTTTAATAAACACACATTATCAACTCAAACCTCACAATCAAATGTACACACTTTCAAATGTTAAAATGAAAAATCTTTTAAGAAATCTATAAATAAACAGGAGCGATTAAATTGTAAACAAACACATGAAATATGCAATATGGCCGCTGCAAACACATTTCTTCTATTTAAACAACTAAAACCTTACTAAACAAAAATTAATTTTGTGTATAGATAATTCATTAGATTCAAGTCATTTTGTTTTTAGTCGGATTATAGGCAACGAATAATTTCCGACAAGCCAATTCGGCGGTTTACGTTAGCCATCGGATACTTCGGATAGCCTGCCGCAGGAGTTACTGTTATATTATCATGTCGATATTCCTGGATGTTTGCGTTTGCGAAGTATGAAAATTACACACACATGCGAAGATTTGTCCTGCAGCACGCACCGGCATTAGTTGCTATTTATAAAATATTAGGCGTTTTTAAGTTATTATATTTTTTAAATTAATTTATTTACTATTAATTAAAGTCATCTAAAACGTACGAACGTTTTATTAAAATATCTGTGAATGACAAGTAAAGCACTGCATTTCTGCCTATATGGAGCGCACGCCCCTGCTCTATATCAATACCGCGGTCGCGGACACTATTTTGGTGTGTACCTAGACTACTAGGATGCGAACTCGAACTCGGGTTCGGGTCCGGTCCCGTGTTAGGGTCGGTCTGTACGTCTGTACGTGTTGTCGTGTCGGATGTGGGACTTTGGGGTAGGCGCCGGCGTCGACCCCGGTGCGATACTAACCTCACGGGTGCGTGTGATTTGTGTTTACGTAACTGTACACAGTACGTTACGTATTTTGTGATCGGGTCAACGGGATCGGCTAAGATATGCTTATGCTTAAATTTAATTTATTCTGTTTTATCGTATTAATTTGACTAATCCCCCTAAAAAACGACAACATGATACGCACCCCCCGAAAGAGTGACACCTTCACTATTTCGCCGCCAAAAAACAAGGCAATTGAAGGCAGGGCACTTTCGCAACCTGCAAAACCTTCTTCAGTCAGAAAGAGCATAGAAAAAATTGAATCAAAAAGTCAGCAAGCTATATCTCCCAAACAAGGAAAACAGAGTAACGAACCACCAGCACCCAAACCAAAAACTAAAAAATTGACCGTAATAGGGAAACCCGAAAGTCCCCTAAAACCAAATAGACCCATGACCGCAGAAGGCAGAGCCTGTCTAGAGCGAGCGAAGGCTAGCATTAACAGCTCCAAAAATTTTAAAACGGAGTACAAGGAGCAGGCCTTCGCCGCTATAGAGAGGCTTTACCAAATAATTAAACAGCTGGAGACGGAACTCACCAGTGTGAAGGCAGGAACCGGCGGAGGGCTGGGGAAGGACCCTTTACATCCCCCCCAGCCACCCGCGAACACGACGAACGCAGTAGACGATGCGCAAAAACGGGACCTGAAAGAGAAAAATAATTTATTAGAAAATGGTATGAATGAGGGAATGAAGGAGATGATTAAGAAGATGGATGAAATGAAGGGATGTATGGAAGAGAATAGAGTGAGGATGGAGAAACTGAACTCGCTCCTGGAGAACACCACAACCGCCGCCAAACAGGCGAGTTATGCGAGTGTTGTCTCAAAGGGGGTCGCTGAGCGAACCCTCGAGACAAGGGCTCTGCACTCGGTGGTGGTGTCCTCCAGGGACACGCAGGATTCGGGAGAGGAAGTAATGAAAAAGATAAGAGATACTGTAGATGCGAAGGATGGATGGGTCAGGGTGGAAAGAGTGAGAAAGGTAAAAAATAGAAGGGTAATCGTTGGCTGTGTGAATGAGGAAGAAAGAAATAAGGTGAAAGAGAGACTGGGAAAGTAGAGGGATTAGTGGTGGAAGAGGTGAAAAATAAAAACCCCCTTCTGGCCTTCAGGGGTGTGATGAAGTACGACACAGGCGACTTCATCACTGCGTTCTCCAACCAGAACGCGAACATCCTTGGGGGCCTGAAGGGGGAGGAGAGAAAGGTGGAGGTAGTATACGTGATGAAAGCGAGGAACCCCCTACAAAATCACGTTATAGCCAGAGTTAGCCCACAGGTGTGGAAGAAGTTTGTAAATGCGGGATACGCCCATATAGGTATGGGCAGAGTGAAAGTTGAGGACCATAGTCCGTTGGTGCAGTGTTTCCGCTGCCTCGGGTATGGGCACACGAAGAGGATGTGTGGCGAGCAGGCGGATCGATGCAGCCACTGCGCAGGTCCTCACATGAGGACCGTTTGCGAAAAGTGGCTGCGGAGAGAAGTGCCTCAGTGCATAAACTGCACTAAGGCCAAGAGAGGCAGCGTGGAGCACAGTGCCCTGGATAGAGAGTGTGCAGAGAGGAAGAGGTGGGACGCTCTAGCTAGGTCGGCGGTGTCGTATTGCTGAGGTTGTCCCCGGTGAGTACTTCCAGTACCAAATATTGCAGGCCAACCTTCAGCGGAGCCAAATCGCCACAAGGGAGTTATTACTCGAGGCCACCAAGCGTAAGGCTAGCGTAGCGTTGCTGCAGGAGCCATACATAGGTGGGGCGCGGAGTATGAGGACATACAACGGGATGAGGGTCTACCAGAGCGATGGGGAAGGGGGTGGTGTTGTCAAGGCGTGTGTTGTGGTATTCGATGACAGTCTGGACGTCGAGCTACACACACGCCTCAGCAACAACAACATAGTTGTAACCACCCTCCGAACCAAAGCCTGGGAGACGGTTGTAGTGTCCTTTTACTTCGAGCCCGATAAGCCTGTAGGGCCCTACCTGGACCATCTTATGCAGATAGGGAGAGAGTTGGGATCTGATTAGATGGTCCTGGGAGGCGACGCGAACGCTAAAAGCCCGTGGTGGGGTGGCGACGCGGAAGACCCGCGAGGAAGGGACGTGTCTGCTGTACTGGAAGCAATGGGTTTACATATACTCAACACTGGAGACATCCCAACTTTCGATACCGTCAGAGGGGGAAAAAGGTACTCCAGTTACGTGGATGTGACAGCGTGCTCCGACGACCTGCTGGACCGAGTGGGCGACTGGAGAGTTGATGAGGGTCTGACGAGCTCGGACCACAACGGCATATCATTTGGCATCAGACAACAGAAATCCACAGGCACAAACATAACACGTACCACACGCATGTTTAACACACTAACTAACTAACAAATAGAAGAGGTAATAGACAGATACACGGAAGCCATAACACAGACATGCAGAGACACAATGCCGACTAAAAAACACACACAGAGATTCACCTTGTCGTGGTGGAATGATGAGCTCGTACAGCTGAAGAAGGAGGTCGCCACGAGGAAACGCAGGATCCGTAACGCTGCGCCTGATCGCAGAGACCGCGTAGTTGGACTGTACCTGGAAGCGAAAGAGAAGTATGAAAAGGCAGTAAAAGATGCACAGATTGAGAGCTGGAAGGAGTTTTTCCGGAAACAGGATAGGGAGGGGGTCTGGGAGGGCATCTACAGGGTGCTGAACAGAGTCAGAGGGAGGCAGGAGGATCTGCCCCTTACGAGGGACGGTGAGACCCTCGACGCCCGAAGCTCCGCGGAATGGCTGGCGGAGACCTTCTACCCCGAGAACCAGGAAAGTGGTGAAAGTGAGGAACATCGGCGGACGCGCCGACGGGCGGAGTCCTTGGACACCGAACCGCCGGCGGGTCCGGACGACCCTCCTTTCATCATGGAGGAGTTGAAGAGAGCCGTAAGGTCCTTCAACCCAAAAAAGGCCCCCGGGGCGGATGGACTCACGTCGGACATCTGCCAACACGCTGTGGAATGTGACCCGGAATGGTTCCTTGCTCTGCTGAATAGGTGCCTCACCGTCGCCTGCTTCCCCAAACAGTGGAAGCGGGCGACTGTGGTGGTGCTAAGGAAGCCGGGCAAGGATTCGTACCGGGTACCAAAAGCCTATCGACCGATCGGCCTCCTGCCTGTTCTCGGCAAAATCTTCGAGAAGATGCTGGTCGCCCGACTTAGGTTCTACCTGCTGCCCAAGATCAGCCCTAACCAGTATGGCTTTATGCCCCAAAGGAGCACCGAAGACGCCCTCTATAGGTTGGTGAACCACATCAGAAGGCAGAGGGAGGAGAAGAAACTTTCTGTTGTGGTCTCGCTGGACATAGAGGGGGCCTTCGATAGTGCTTGGTGGCCGGCCATAAAGGTTAGGTTAGCTGAGATTGAGTTAGCTCTCGTGAGTTAAGGCGCACGCAGGGTTGAGAGGGAATGAGAGGGTCGACGAAATAGCCAAGGAGGCCGCGCTGAGATTGAAAAGAAGCCTGACTACGATCTGTGTCCTGTTTCATTCGTCAAGCGTATCTTAAGAGAGGATACGGTTGGGGAATGGGACAGGAGATATGAAGTGGGAGGGACGGCCGGAGTCACAAAGCTCTTTTTCCCAAGCGCTGCTGCTGCATACAAAGTAGTCAACAAGATAGACATCACACACTACACCACACAGATTCTGACTGGACACGGTGGGTTCGCCTTCTACTTGAACAGATTCAAGCTGAAGGAGGACCCGTCGTGTTCATGTCAGCCAGGAGTTGAGGAGACGGTTCCTCACCTGTTACTCGAGTGCCCGATTTTTGCTAGCAGTAGATATGATACTGAGCAAAAATTGGGCATATCGATCACGCGTGAGAGCCTGTCTTCCATCCTGGGGGTAAAACGAGGGAAATATTCCTCGAATATTGTAAGAAGATTGTGGGTGTAGTCAATAAGAAGAACTGTGATATTTTAGTGTGATTTTAGTTAGGCTCTAGATTAGGTTTTATTGTGATAGTAGGTTTAATTTGAATATGTGTGCCGTTGTTTTTATTGACATTTTAATTGAATTTCGTTTTACATATTGGAATTATTATTTAATGATTATTGTTTTATTGACTTTTTAAATTTAATTGTTTTATGTTATTGAAAAATCTTATTGGATTATATTATTACTGTCTATAATTAATCTGTTGACCTTTTACCAAGGTAAAAACTGACAAGTACATAGTCAAGTTAACTATGTAAGAAATTATGAATTGTATATATTAGAAAATGAATGTATAATAGGCGTAATAGACATAAAAAAGCATTGAAAATGTTATGTCTGAAAGAAAAAGAAAACATTGTATAAGCTAGATATAAGATATTATGTAAAAATTGAAAATAATAAAAACAGAAAATAGACCAAAAAGGAACACAACAAGCCCTGATAATGTTAGGGGGAGGAAAAAAAAAAAAAAAAAAAAAAAAAAAATTGGCCGTTTGTACGGGTATCGGAAAGTCTGTGCGTCGTGATCATAGTCCAGGGCCTTTTGGATAAGGGGTTTGGGTGATTTTTGACTTTATCAAAGAATCTCTCTACGAGTTCCTTGATATACGCTTTAATAGTGATGAGCTCGCAGTCCCTATACAAGTCAATGTTACGCAAGTACCAGGGGGCGCCTGTTGTCATGCGTAGAAACCGGTTTTGGACTCTTTGCAAACGGTCCAATTGAGACTCGCTTATCTGTGCGAAAGAGACGCACGCATAAGTGAGTATCGTTCTAATGCAAACTTTATACAATGTAAGCTTATGTCTTAGGGACATTTTGCTTCGCGAATTAATTAGCGGATATAATTTGAAAAGTACAAATTTCACTTTACGTAATGTATTACTGATGTGACTCGAAAACGTCATAGACTTGTTTAGTACTACGCCTAAATATTTGACCTGAGTGACCTCTGGGATTATGTTGCCGTGCAGGCTTATAGGGCTCATTTATTTACGGAGGCAAGTACGCCTCATTGCACTTTTACTATCGAATTGGATGGCGTGACTTTTGTCGGGATTAACTTCTATTCTCCATTTGGAGAACCATTTACCGAGAGCGGTATCTGACTCCTGGAGGGCTTTAGACGCGGTACAGGCTCGTATGTGGGAATAATAAAGGGCTGTGTCGTCCGCGAACATAGCTAATTGCACCTTAGCGTGTTTAGGGATGTCACTAGTGAACAGGTTATATATGGAGGGTGAGAGGACCGAGCCCTGCGGTACTCCCGCCTCCATATATCTTAGCGACGACAGTGCGCCTTCTACGCGGAAATGAAATTTACGATTTTTAAGAAGTTACTAATTAGTAAAACAAGATAATCGGGTATTCCCATTTGATAGAGTTTGTATAACAGTCCGTTATGCCAAATTTTATCAAAAGCTTTTGCAATGTCAAAGAATACGGCGCATGTCGTCTTCCTGTCGTTTTGCTAGTAATTATGTACTCCGTTAAGCGGTGTACTTGAGCGGGACACTTGTGCATGTACGGGTGTACTTGTGCATTTTGCGGAAGGCAAACTGCTCGTCTGGAAGGAGTTTTTTGTCGGTTATGACGTCATTGAGGCGATTTTAATAAATCTTTCGTAGACTTTACCAAGGGAGCTAATGAGACTTATTGGACGGTAGCTACCAGGCACCTTCCGGGGTTTCCCCGGTTTGTGAATACCTATGACAATAGCTACTTTCCAAATATCTGGAAATGAACATCCTACGAAGAGGGCATTAAAGATGTTCACTAGGAGTTGAATTAGCTCGGACGGTAACATTTTAAGTGTTTTGTTTGAAATACCGTCGAGGCCTGGGGCCTTTTTGGCATTCATACACTTAATAATGTCACTGACCTCCTCCGAGTCCACCATCCTCACCCTATCTACATCAGGTGGCCTAGAGAGTCGGCTGTCGACCTCGCTATTTACTAAGCTAAGGTGCACGGGATCAATCGGGAGAGTACTCGGCCGGCACTGTTGTTCGAAATTATCAGCTTGGCACTCGGCCTTGTCTGAGTCTTCGAATGCAGGAGGACGGTTAGGTCTGTCTAACGGAGGCATATCGCTCTCCGTGTTGTTTTTGAGGGCCTTCACGAGTGGCCAGTACATCACGTGAGATGGTTCTAAATCGCTGAGTACTCGATCCCAACTCTCGGCTTTGTGCTGTTTAATCTTAAACTTTACTTCCCTCTCGTAGTGACGGAGGGCTTTCCTACACTCTTCTGACGGGTAGCGATCATATGTGCGCTTAGCCGCATTCCGGAGTCTGTTGGACTCCTTTATGTCCTCAGGGAGGGGCCAACGGCCCTTGGGGGTCGTTGGCACCTCCCTAGATGAGTTCTCTATGGTCGCTACCACGTGATCGGTCAAGTGGGAGGCGGCCTCTATGGCTGTCTCTTTACTATCTATACTATCGGGGATTTTATCTAGGTGACTAGATTGGAGGACTTTGATGTTCTCCGCTAATAATTTATAGTCTACTATCTTCCTAGTACTAGAATTGGTGGGGTTAAGACTACCAAGTGTAATCGTAACCGGTCTGTGGTCCGAGTTAAGCTCGTGGAGAGTCTCAATATAGATATTGAGAGAAACATTTTTGACTAAAGCTATGTCTATCGTACTAGGATCGCGTATGACACCGTTGATGTTTTCATTGGTGTCATAGCGAGTGGGGTCAGTGGGGGAGCTAATAGTGCAAAATTTAGAGTATCGGTTAAATTACAAAGAATCAAGCCGTTTCTATTGTACGTACGTTCCCCTACTCAGTGTGTTTGCAATTTAGGTCGCCGGCAATCGATTGACGGCGTTGCCTAAGTTAAATAGCGACTGTAGGTCGTTAGAATATAGTTCTTTGTTGCACGCTAAGTACGCGCTTACTATTACAATTGGTCCGTGACTGGACATACTAATGTGGCAAATAGATGTCTCTTAAGTTAATAATGGCTGTGGCTCTAGGGGAATACAATGTAATGATAGGGGGGGGGGGCGTGGCCTTATGCGCTTTGGGCGCGGAGGGCATGGCCTTATTGGGGAGAGCGGGGAAAACCGCTAACTCCGAACTACGATTCTGCGTGGGCTTGGACCATGCAGATTGGGAGGATAGGGGGGCATGGACGAATCTCTGTTTGGGGGGGCACCTTTCGTATTTTTTTACTTTGGGTGCTTTTTGGCACCCTCTGTAATTAGCGGGGTGTCCTTGGGACTTACAGAGAACACAGCTGGGGGGTTCGGACTCCACAGCTGGGCTCTTACGGGGACAGTCAGAGGTGCCGTGGTCACCCAGGCACTTGACACAACGTGGCCTAGCGTGGCATTTCCGTGCCGAGTGCCCGTAAAGTTGGCATCGGTGGCACTGGCCAGGGATGCCCCTTTTACGGGGGGGCTCGACGCGGATGCCCGTAATGTGCCAGATGGCTCAGATATTGAAGATTACCTTGCCCTCTGGCGTAAGAGGGAGGGTTACGAGTACCATATTGTAGTCGTGTTTTTTGATCGGGTACGGTACATACGATGTACTGCGCAATACTGCGATAGCGCTTAAACGGAACGACCGCAACGATCGGAGCTGTTACCCGGACGGTATCCTAGAGCAAAATGACGACTGACATACCCTCGAAATTTATTGGTACTATATCCGTATATCGTACCGTATAATGAAAAAACGCTACTACGGGCAACATCTACATACCTAACTAGGCTTTTAATCATGTGATTTGACAGCGTTAACCTTCTCATATAAATTTACACAAACATAACTTATTTCTACCCTTCAGGGTAACAAATTCGATTTACCACACAACAAGTTTACCCACGGTTTAATCTACCTAAATATCGTTGAACAGAAATGGCTTTTTAGGGAGTTTTGTTATCGTTAGGATAACTCCAAATTTAAATTCAATATCAAATTGAAATGGTAATAAAAGTTTATTTTGTTAGGAATGGTTCGGAATAATGTGTGTGTTTTTAAACAAAAGGGAGTAAAACTCCTATCAAAAGTGTGCTTGCGCTTAAGCCCGCTAAATTGGTAGCGACCTGACAATCAGTTTTAACAACAAGACAAATAAACTTTAATTACAATATCGAACAAGTTCCTGCTCGACCAGTTTATTCCAATTACATAAAAATCAGTTAAGTGGCTTAGGAGTGATCGCATAATGGCATTACTATATTTTAGTAGACGTAGTTACTTTACTTTAAGTAATATAAGTACAATATCGTCAAAATTCTTCCTCGACCAGTTTCTAAACAGTTTCCTTCGCACGTGGACGCATAAAAATATAAAAACACAAAGGAAGTGACCGCAATGACTACAGACGTGGTTGAGCTACATTTTACACGTCTAATACGTTTGAACTGAGCTTAAAGAGCGTATCCGACCAGTGAACTTTCATTAACACCATTAAAACTCGGAATTAAAAGCTTTTATGTGAAACCATACACCAAACTACCTATCGTGTATCGTCCAATCAGTGCTACCGATTGAATAGCATTAAGTCGATCGGATAATGTGTAGTATGGTGTATACTAGGGTACTGTACGAATATTAATGATACTTGTCTGCTGTAATCTTCGATATAACTACTTTTAAAATTACGTGCATAATGACTGACATAAGCTTCCAACTTCCTCATTCATAAAATACTGTAACTGTCAGCTGACCTAGTCATTTTCTGTCAAGTGATCTTTTAAAATTATCCGACAAAGATTGATTAACTGATTCGTAGTTTAAATATTTTCAAAAAAAAACGGGGCTTGGTCTTTTATATAACATGTGATCGAGCTTGCTGCTTGAAACATTAAAACTTGCTGATGAAATTTTAAAACTGTGAAAACCTCTTGTGATAAACTTTTATCCAAGAAGGGTTCATCACCCACCAAATCCTTCAAAGTATTCCAATAAGCAGGTAAATTAAATAAATAAGTAATTTAATGTTATTTTCATGCAGAAAATCAATTTAAATATATCTTATAATTAAACATAAAAATTAAGTTTTATGTTTAATTATAGGGAGGAACCCTGTAATTAAACATACAACTAAATTTTTACATAAGTACTTATATCGAATCAGTATAAAAACCTAAAAAAAATATCCTCCGAAACAATCGTAAGTGGTGGGTGGCACTTTCGACAAATATCAGAATTTAAAAATACCACATAAAGTATCGTAATTGTCAGGTTAGATACAAATACGTTAAAGAAAAGCCATGTCAACTGTCGAAACTGCCACTTACGTTATTTTTGGTACATGAAAATATCTTCAGAAGAATCTTAAGAAGTCGGTTCTGCCCAGTTCAATACTTTATTCAGTGACATTTTCAATTCAAGAAAAACAATATGACTCATATGTTACGATAAAATACGACTCAAAAAAAAACGCACTTGCAATGGTTTCAAAACATTTTTAACAACGTGATACCAAAGATACCTTATATACAGACTTCAAAACAGTAATAAAAAAATGCCATTTTGCAGTAACAATAATATGTACGTAGGTGCTGTCGAGTTATCCGTTGTGTAAGCCTTTTTATTGGGATGGGGTTAAAATGTTAACTGGTTTAGTGTTAATAATTTACTTTTAAAAGCAAATAAAACAAAACATTTAAAGTTTAGTTTGCCAAATGTTAGGCAAGTACAAACCCATTTACTACTCGATAATGAGAAAATGAACTTGGTAGACTCCACTGTATATCTAGGTATTACGCTAGATTGTAAATTACAGTGGGGTCCTCATATTGCTTACCTAGCAAAAAGACTCAGTTATGCAGCATATGCAGGTAGAAAAATTTGAGAAATTCTAGATGAGGAAACGGCACGCCTGGTTTATATCAGCTACATTCATAGTAGAATGTCTTATTTCATACTTTTATTCGGAAATGCTGCCGACATAAATTTAATATTTGTGCTGCAGAAGCGAGCTATTCGTGCTATTTATAAAATGTCCCCTTTTGAATCTCTGAAAGAAGAGTTTAAAGAAATAGGTGTGTGTTCTGAACGTCGCTTCATAGTATATTTTGGATAATTTATTATACGTTAGAAAAAGCTTAAGCAATTTCAAGAAGAAAAGTGATAATCATTGTACTTACGCCGGTTCTTCTCGGCGGGGGTTAGGGTTGAACCGGTGGTAGCTATTTCTGCGCCTTGGATAAATAATAAACATTTCGGCAAAAACGTAGGAAACAAGACAACAAATGAGTTGGGACAAGACACAAGGTCACAACAATATGCGTACAGATAAATTAATTGTTAATTTATTGAGGTAAACAGCACTATGTTAGCAAAACAACACAATAAGTCTTTCTGTATAAATAGATTTAAAATATGTTATACAGTTGTCTGTTTTCAGCAAATTTATAACGTGATAGGAAAAGTTAAATAAAGGTCAGTTCGCACAGTGCGCAAGATAGTACTATACATAGATAATCCCACGCCTCAAAAAAATTCGCTGAGGTTTTGACCTCAGAGAAATTCTACGAGCAACTTTATACCTGCTAGATCCTAGAGCCAGACTAACCCGTCATCACACTGAAGATATTCCGAACATCGACTTATACGAGATTAGTATGGCTTGGATGCTGGATTAAACAGCCTAAGAAGAGCAAGGCGCAGAGAGAGGATTGGATCGCCTCTGAGCTGCTATGATCTGGTAGAACAACATCCAATAGGTTTTTCAATTCCACCTTATTCGAGAGCAAATCGCTAGAGTTATGGAGCAGGGGCGTGGCGGACCTGTTCTTCTAAAAAGGAGACAAACTTTGCTGAACAATTACAGACCCATTGCGCTACTGAGCCATGATATCTATAAGCTGTTCTCGAACGCAAGCTCCCGAACAAGTCGGTTTCCGAAGAGGCTTTAGTTCCATAGACCACATACATATGCTGCGGCAGGTTATAGAGAAAACAGAGGAATTCAATTAGCCACTCACTTGGCGCTTGTTGACAATTGCCTCGCCTGTGTCACAGCCTCTTCAGAGATGCCGCATCGACTATCATTACATCGAAGTATTGATACAGCAAAGCCACATTTCAGTCCAAGTACAGAAGCATAGCACATAAATACGGAATCCTAAAAAGTGCAATTAGACCCTATTAGTAATTACTGTTAAGGATAAATATTGATAAGTTATGGAAGAAAGTGCAATTTAATGAATAAATAAATTATTAAAAATTGTTTTATTTTAAAAAAAGACAATTGCCTCGCCTGTGTCACAGCCTCTTCAAAGATACCGCATCGACTATCATTACATCGAAGTATTGATACAGCAAAGCCACATTTCAGTCCAAGTACAGAAGCATAGCACATAAATACGGAATCCTAAAAAGTGCAATTAGACCCTATTAGTAATTACTGTTAAGGATAAATATTGATTAGTTATGGAAGAAGTGCAATTTAATGAATAAATAAATTATTAAAAATTGTTTTATTTTAAAAAAACGTGAGTCAGCCCGTACTGATATTAAAATAAGTAAACACAACATATGTCACAAAAATTAGATAAATTATAATTTTTTATAAAAAACTAATGATTTTTCGTTAGTGAAATCTAATATGAAGTATATACAAAATAGTACTGTAATAGTATACGTAAAAATTATTCAGTTTTTTCACTCTCCTGAAAATTAGACTATTTTTGACATACGTGGTGTTAGAACTTTTGCAACGATTTGTCATCTTAACACTTTGACATTAATTGCCTTCTGCAGTATATTCAGTATTTTTATATAGTTACGTTTGTACGACGCTGTCAAATGTTCCTGCTAAGATCCCTGCAATTATGATGGCGTAACTTTTTCTTATATGAAGATTTTTTCTGTTAAAACATGTACGTCACAGCCCATCCTCAGTTTTGAAATCTTTGATTTCGCGGCAAAACGAATTGTCCGTGTTGGCCCTTAATCTGTCAAATCGAATGTGAACGTGATACATTGTGTGGAAACTTACATTGAACAACAATGAAGTCTCAGCGGACAGAAGTTCCGTAATCTTTGGAAAGGTCCTGAAAGTATGTTAGGTGTAAGTTATGTTTTTGTTCTTGTATAAAACTTTCTGATAGTTTTAAGGTAAAGCTATGTAATATTTACATCGTCATTTTTTTTACATCGTCTCAAACTTTTTCGTCTGTGTGTTGCATGTCGCGTGATGGTCGGCCGCGGAGTAGGGATAAAGTGACAGGCGCTCGTCAGAGCAGCCGAGGCCAATATGGCGGCGCTTATAGTTCGCATCAGCTGACCGTGTAGTGTATAGACTAGTACTCACTTGTACCAGTGCTATAAAATTAAGATTGATGAAGCGATTTTTATACCCTTAATGGAATATTATTCCAAAAATTTTTAGTTAAATGTCTATAATGTGAAAAAAAGTTTCACTTTTACCGTGGTTTCATAAAACCACACAATACTTTTTTTTATGTACTAAGATTTCATAGGATGTTGGCTATGCAAGGTGAAGTAGGTAATAAAAACCGGCCAAGTGCAAGTCGGACTCGCGCACGAAGGGTTCCGTACAAAATGGCAAAAAAACACGTTTGTTCTATTAAATACGAGGGCGGGTCAATAAGTCCGTGACTTTTGGAATAAAACACAGATTTTTTGATAAATAAATCATTTTATTTTTCAACGTAGTCCCCCTTGAGCTCTATACACTTTGTCCAATGCTTCTCCAATTTTTTTATCCCTTCCAAAAAATATGATTTGTCGAGGTCCTCAAAATAGGCCTTTGTTTGCGAGATGACTTCATCATTGGAGTCAAATCTTTTTCCACTGAGCCATTTTTTCAGGTTTGGGAACAAGAAGTAGTCACTCGGAGCCAAATCTGGAGAATAGGGTAGATGTCGGAGCAGTTCATAGCCCAATTCATGGATTTTTGCCATGGCAACTGCACATGTGTGCACCCTTGCATTGTCTTAGTGAAAAAGAACTTTTTTCTTGGCCAAATGAGGTCGGTTTTTTTTCAAATCCTCATTGAAGCGGTCCAATAAGTTGGCATAATATTCCCCATTAATTGTTCTTCCCTTTTGAAGATAGTCAATGTGGATTATCCCACGTGCATCCCAAAAAACAGTCGCCATAACTTTATTGGCTGACAAACCCACCTTGGCCTTCTTTGGCGCCGATTCACCCTCAGAAACACACTGTTTTGACTGTTGTTTGGTCTCTGGTGTATTGTGATGGATCCATGTTTCATCCACGGTTAAAAAACTCCTCCATATTGTGATTAAACAACGCCAAACCTTCCTGTGAAGTTGTTACACGATTGCGTTTGTGGTCGACTGTGAGCAAACGCGGCACCCATCTTGCGGAAAGCTTTCTCATGCCCAAGTAATCATTCAAAATTGAAACCACTAAGCCATGCAAGATGCCTATGGCTTCCACAATCTCTTGCACTTTCAATCTTCGGTCGGCCAACACCATATCGTGAATTTTTTCGATTGTTTCGGGTGTAGAGACCTCAACTGGGCGTCCAGGACGTTCGGCATCTTCAGTGCTTGTAAGGCCACAACGAAATTCAGTAAACCACTTTTTTATCATTGAAATTGATGGTGCAGAGTCCCCATAGTATTTATCAAGCTTAGCCTTGGTCTCGGTAATGGTTTTTTTTCGCAAAAAATAATGCTTAATAAGCACACGAAATTCACTTTTTTCCATTGTTTCCTTAAGTTACTGGATAGTCTGATAAAGATAGCTGTAAAACACAAACTAACTGACGCAGCAAGTTCAAATTTTGATAGGAGTCAACTGACAGATGCCTGTTGACAGGAGTAGTGTTGCTTTTTCAGTAAGGAGGTTAGAAATTCAAAAAGTCACGGACTTATTGACCCGCCTTAGTACTTATTTAATTCTGATTTTAGTTATTGTTGTTAAAGCGGCAACAGAAATAGATCATCTTTGAATATTTAAACTGACTAGGTATGACGGTTAAGGTTGAAGCCTGGTGAAAGACGGACAGACAGACAGACGGACAGCGAAGTCTCAGTAATCTAGGGGCCCGTTTTTAACCTTTGGGTACGGAACCCTAATCAAACTAGCCTGCTTGATAAGATGTATGTGGCAGGCTAGTTTGATAAGATGTATGTCTGTCTTCTCACCTTTGAAACAACGCTGCCAACTTTACGATCTCACCGCAAGTATTTCTCATTTCTGCCTCTATTCACAAAACATATGACTGTGGGTAAGCGAGAGGAAATACGTTCAAAATCAAAAGAGTTTTAATTTTTATTTCCATGTCTTATACTTTAAACGAGATGATTTTATAATCGTAATCTCGGAAACGGCTGCAAGTATTAACATGAAATGTTTTATGGTAGAAAAATCTATACCTCTTTAAACTATACAACAATAATATAATATCAATAATTTCATCCTAATTACGTCAGTCCGATTGGCAGGTTGATATGTATAATTTTTGCTTTGTTCGAAAATTCGGAATGTGGCGGGTTCGAATCCCGGTCAGATCAATATCTTTGTGTTTTTAAGCTATATAGCATAGCTTTTATCGCGGGCTTTGAGCGCAGCGACCGAATCAAGAAATTCCGTAACGAAAATAAACATTTTTTAAAAGGCACAGCGGTGCGGCGTTGAAAGCCGTGCATCGTCTAACGTCGTTTCAGTTCGGCAGACTTCGGCACGGTGTTTGTGTGCGTGCGACTAGACGTATGCGTGTAGACTTACTATGCAATAGCTTTACCGCGGCAGTCCCCGAGTGCCACACGTATTTTTTTTTAAATTTATCACAACTCCGAGCAAACCTAACCTAACCTAGGTTAGGTAGTACTAGGTTATTAAAAAACACTCACGGAATTGTCCCTACGTGATGCCTACCACCGGTTATCCACACATCTATAGGTACTAAGTAATATTATTATAAAGAGTTTATAGATTGGTTAATTTGTATGTTTGTTTGCATTAAATAAGCTCTGAAACTAGAACCGGACCGCGTGGAAGGACATTTTGTTATAGCGGCAAAATGTACGGCCCGCGCTTTATATGAATTTATGAGCGAATCAAATTGCGGGCAACATCTGGTCAAAAATTTTTTTGAGTCATGGCACTACGAACTTTTAAATTAAGATCGAATATATCAGTCGAGTAAAGTTAGAATGAAGAAATTTAACGATTCCCAAGTTTTTTAATATCGGCATTCAGCGTTGATATATTATATTCTTTGAAGATTTTTCTTGCTTTACTCTGAAAAATGAAGAGTTTTCGTAAAAATGGAGGTTATAATTTGTTTACTACTAACGGTAAAATGACCTATAACAAGTTATACATTTTCAATTATCTAAGCTACTTTATCCTATCTGGATTGAATTTAGATTGTAGCGCTGTCTAAATTAGAACTTAGTCTAAATGGAGTAAATCTATAGAACACGTATTTCATTATCAGTTAACAAAGCGAGGCAATAGAATTTCTTCAACAGCCACTTTGTCTCGTAAAAAGCTTTGAGAACATTTGAAGCTCTTTAAAGTTCGCTGTAACAGTTTGGAAAGCTGCGAGAATTTAAGCCGCTGGCGAAGTATTTGTAAATAGCGAGTTGAAGCCCTTTAACAGCTTATGTACAGATGTGATATGACAGCTAAATTATGTAGATTGTAGACTATCCCCCTTACTAATAAAAAGATTTACACAAAGGATAACTTTAACAACGTTGCTGTCTTTGTCTGTTAAGTGACTTTTCCAACGCATCAGCCAAAGACAGCAACGTTGTTTAAGTTATGCATTGTGTAAATCTTTTTATTAGTATTGGGGTATATAGGTCGCCTAGTTACAGCGGTCAAAATTCGACCATGATTCATAGAATTTTGAACATTATAAGGGTTTTTGCTTTATACAAAATAAAAATAATAAATATTGCATGTTGAATGTGTAAGGATAGATTGACAAACGAAACACGTAAATGTAATTAACATGCGCATGGTGGTGTCAGTTATTAATCCAAAGGTGGTGTGTGATGTGTTACTTTTATTATTTTATATATAATATATAATAGAAAGTCGTATTAGTAATACTATTTATAACTCAAGAACGGATGAACCGATAAGATTAAGTGCCCACCGAGTCTGTCTGTCTGTATGTTCGCAATAATCTCAAAAACTACTGAAAGGATTTTCATGCTGTTTACATTTACCGACAGAGTGGTTCCTTAGGAAGGTTTAGGACGATAATAATTTGTTAAGGTTTGTGGAAATTGTTTGATGTATGACAATAATTATTGTTGAAGGTGTAGGAAAAAATCAAGCCGTCTTCGGAACTTTTATCAAAAACGCTGCCTAACCTAACACGTTGGAGATAAATAAAGAAATAAAAGGATTGTGTGGTTTTATGAAACCACGGTAAAAGTGAAACTTAATAACAAAATAGCGTGGAGCACTGGCACAAATGAGTACTAGTCTATACACTACACGGTCAGCTGATGCGAACTATAGGCGCCGCCATATTGGCCTCGGCTGCTCTGACGGGCGTCTTTCACTTTATCCCTACTCCGCGGCCGACCGTCACGCGACATGCAACACACAGACGAAAAAGTTTGAGACGATGTAATAAAAGTTTCACTTTAACAATACATTGTTTTGTTATTTATAAGTTTTATTGATATCGGTTATATTCGGCAATTCTCTATCTTAGGGATGTTGTGTTGTGTTTGTAGGGTATGTTACATGTACGACTTGTATACACCTTTTTTAATTATACCACATTGGAATCCTTAAGAGCTTTCACGAGTTCGTAACATTTGTTCAGATGTTCAGGATTTTTAAAACATGAAAATATTTCGCTAAAATGTTGTGTCTTGGGATTAACTAACTTCGTTTTAGTTTCCCCGGAGTTTTTATCATAATTTGACTACAATATTTTAGTATTTTTATACGATAGCATTTTAAATTTAATTTACATTATAAAGCTACCTTACATTTTTATTTTTCTTTTAATAGTAGGTAATTTTTAGGAATCAAATTATAATTACTTAGTTTACTTGAAGATATTATTTTATACATAGTTTATTTAAGCAATTATTTTTAAACAAAAAATTAACTCAATCTTCCTAATTTTGAAGTCGGTACTAACCAACTTGAACGTAAGTTCTATAAAATATTGTTTTATCAGGATGTTGTTCGGTCTGGGACCAAATTATGAAGATTGAGTAGAGAGATAGTTAAAAGTTTAGACGAATTTAAAAGAGGAATTATTTAAAAAATAAGTTTTATTTCATAATATTTTGAGCATTTTTACTTTGGAGTCGGTTTTAATTTTTTGTTTAAAATAATATTTTTTCTCTTTTTAGTTAAATTTATTATCTATATTATTATGAACTAATTGATATCGGTGCACAAAACGCTGATGAGTAGTGAGTACCTATGACATTATAATAATATGTTGCCGTTTCTTGAGATGATAGTGGTGATGATGATGATGATTACTGTAAATGGTATGATGGCATAGGCTTGCAGTTCTTTAAACAACGCCGGAATCCCCAAACATGTCTCTAATAGGACTCAGGAGTTCTGTTCAGTACTTTTGGATACAGGGGGACCTTGGTGCAAAATCTTACTGTTTGGTAGTAATTTTGTTTCGATTGAATTAATTTTTTTATTTGTCTTTTGCCGTTTAGCGATTTAAGGGCTAAAGGTCTTGAAAAAATTAAAATGTCAACATTTTTGTTGCAGGTCTCAAAACCATACTGATGTGCGTGCAGTGTGTGAAGTGATGTGATGGGATAAGATGGGATGGTGGGTGCTAGTGGTGTTACTGGTGGCGGGCGCCGGCGCGCAGAACTGCAGGAGGGAGGAGCAGAAGGGACGCAACTGCGACAACTTCTGCGATGGCGGCCATTGTAGGATCCGGGCGGCGCTGCTGCTGCCAAAGAATACAACTTATGACGCCAATTTGCCATCGGTAGGCATAATTTGGATTCATTCTTTTTGACGACCTCTGTGGCTTAGTGGTCAGTGCGTCGGCCGGAGGTCGCGGGTTCGAATCCCGCCGCAAGAACAAAATTTTTTTCTGTGTACCTCGATCTTGGATGTGTATTAAATATATGTATAGTATAATAAAAACCTAAAATATATGTATAGTTTAAAAGTTTCAAATATATTTCCGTCGTCTGGTACCTGTGATAAAAGTTCTTCGGATAATTTGATCGGGCCAGATTGATTGATTGATTGATTGATATTATGATTATTACGAGTATAAGATTTTTAAGCAGGAAGGAAGAGCAAAAAGAGGGATGTTATAAGTTTGACGTGTCTGTCTGTCCGTGGCATCTTAACTCCTAAACAAAATATCAGTTTAAGTTGCGGTTCTTTTTATTTGATAGCTGACGTGATCGAGAGTGTTCTTAGCTATAATTCATCATCATCAGCTCGCTCACTGCTTGAGATTTCAAGGGTTACTTATCCATAATTTATTTAATAACTCCAACACCCAATATAATCACACTAATATCATTATACATCTTGCAAGAAAAAACCCTCTGAATGGATTTTAATGGAGTTTTTAGTCTGAGTTAACACTAAATAGACTTATTTTATATAATAAAGGAAAAGGGGACCGTGGGATAGAGGGATTTCATTCTGTGCGAACGAAATTATGATATATTGAAGAAACTCTCATTGGGATGCGATTTTGCCTCTTAACAATTATTATGCAAAAGACTTGTTCCGACTCAATATTGTAAATATGTTCCATTTCAAGTATTTTAGTTTAGATAATTCAGCTTGCCACTTTTATAGATATAGCCTCAGTGGAAGCAATTTGATAGACTAATTTGTAAGGAAAACTTAAGAAAATGAAGGTGATATTATAGTAGATAAAAGTTTATATGGAGAACGTGTAACGCGAGGCTATAATACCATTAGGACGGCACTTGCATTTGTAATGTTATGTGGATACGGATACGTGAAGTAGCACAAATAATTATACAATTTAATCAATATTATATCTAGCAACTTCCCGTGAGAGGCCTTGCACGGTCATGCTGACATTGTTGCTTGTGTGGTGGAGGTGTTTGCACGATCTTGCTTCTGGGTGTACGCACAAGCAGTGTGGGAGGAGGGAGGTGCTTTACGTATGCTTATGCGTGCACTCACACATTTGCTTGCGGGTTGTGGGTATTTTTTCGCGTGAAATTGCTAGATATAATATTGATTAAATTGTATGCTATGGACTTTCGCAACGTAACACCTGACTCTATTATCAAATAATTATTGTAACGGTGATAAAACGTTTTGCAAAATCAATTAGGTACAGAAACTTAGGGCACACGCTTTCCTACTTTAGGTAATAAAAAAGTATAGGCGGAAAAAATATTTTTCTTCTAAAACGCGAAAAATATTTTTACACAAAATAAAAAAAAAACATTACAACTCTTTACGATACTGAGATCATTTACCGCACAGATAATTTAAAAATAATTTTATTAATATCAATTCAAGTAATTGAAATCCACTGTGTGAAGTCAGTGACCTTTTCAGCGCCGGAGACTCATTCATACTACATAATATTTTTTTTAGTTTCTTTTTTCTGTCAATACTGCTTTACATAGTCATTCATTTCATTTCATTCAGTCAATCATTACCCCAAAGTTGCTGTAATTGATTTTTCAAAACGTTACATAGATAGATTGCTAGGTAACTCGACCCTCTTTAAATCTTTTTGGAGTTAACTTTTAACGTATCAGTCGCATACCTATCGTAACGAATCGAGTGCTGCAGCTATTAACATCCCTTGTAGAATTTCAAATTTATTCCTATTTATTTTTCAGGTAGAGGCCGTCTTCGATCTGGTCCTTAAGGATCCAGCCTTCAAACAAGTCTTTCCCTCCTGGATCGAGTTCCAGTGGATCTCGTACGACGTGACGGACTGTGACGCCGCGTACGCCGTCATCTCGGCTATCGACGCGTACAACGACTGCGCACACGTCTTCTTCGGACCGAGCTGTGATTATGCCCTTGGTAAGTGCATGGTCTCGATGAAACCCGATGGCTTATGAGGGAGTTCCAGTGGATCTCGTACGACGTGACGGACTGTGACGCCGCGTACGCCGTCGTCTCGGCCATCGAGCTATGATTATGCTGTTGGTAAGTACACGGTGTTGTTAAAACTCGAGTAAAATTGTCAAACGATATAATACTTTTTACAAGGCATAATTATAAAGCTACTGAATATATACAATTATTTACCGAACACACATGAGAAACGAAACAACATCGTGAATTTCATGTAGGCAATGGCTTACATGAAAAGCTTGTGGCGATCACAAAAAGGCCTAATATCGTATCCCTTGTCTAAAATAGAGGTCTATCTCAATGTTTACAGTCGAACAAATTCAAATAATATCGACAAAATATAATAATTCAGATAGCACGTAATTTAAAATTTACAACAAACAATACTTTATATAATAATACATGCGCAATAGCGCATGAAAGTTGGTAAGTACTTATATTAAAATATTGGCTCTAGTCTGTTCAAATTCATACATAAATTAGTCGTTAATGTAAATATTATAAGTGTTATTATAATTCCAAGACCTATATTCTAACAAAAATTTTCTCAAGATGGACTGTTACCATAAAAGGCGAATATTTACTAACAAAATGTTTGCTTAGGACGAATGTTGAGTAGCGATAGAAGATAATGTTATATAATATAGATAGCTAGATAATTTCCTTTTAAATTCGTTCGTTAAGCAGCGTACAAGATAAATTACGTCAATCGAAAAGGTTATTGAAATATTGCAACATAATTACTCGTATATCAAAATTGCAGTAAAGGCATAGACCTATTATTAAATTTAGACGAGTCATGTTGAGACAATTGTCTACATTTAAACTGCCCTACTTTCTGGGGTTGTTCGGGGCACTGGAGTTTTGACATTTCTCATCTTGACATTTTTATATTAAAATTAGCTTTCCTTAGTTAGATCAGTCCGCATTTATTCATCAAAATCATCTGAAATCAAGATGGCGTAACTTTCACTTGTATGAAGTTTTCCATATCATGTACTTACGTCATAGCCAATCCTTAGTTTTGAAATCATTAAGTGTAGGATATCATGCACTTTTTGCCAATAAACGACGCAAACCGTTTTTTATGAAAAGTAATTATTTTGTACTCATTTGTTATGTAATTTTTGCTGACTTTTACTTAGGCTGTGCCACTCTACGGCCCAGCCGCAAAAGGTTTTTACCAACTTTTTTGTAAAACTTCTACATTTTTCTAAATAATTAACACAGGGTTACTCCACAGGGGATTGTAAGGGTCTTAAAATTAACGTGCTTATTTGTTGCTTAATGATAATTATATTTTGTAAGTCAGTCAAATTAACGTGCTTATTTGTTGCTTAATGATAATTATATTTTGTAAGTCAGTCAAATTAACGTGCTTATTTGTTGCTAAATGATAATTATATTTTGTAAGTCAGTCAAATTAATGCGCTTATTTGTTGCTTAATGATAATTATATTTTGTAAGTCAGTCAAATTAACGTGCTTATTTGTTGCTTAGGGATAATTATATTGACTTTTATTAGGAAAAATGTTTCTCTCCTTAATTTTCTTATTTTTCTTATCTGTGTTGTTCAGTAGTTAAATAGATCTTCCGATGCAAGCGACGCGCGACTCGAGAACGCGAGACCGCGATGGGGTCGCGGAGCAACTACAGTATGAATTTATATGGAGCACTAAACAATAACCGTGACTCGCGTCGCGCGACCGTGACCGTGGCCAGAGAACTTGATTCACTGGTTTGCTGGTCGCGGTCTCGCGTCGCGATCGCATGGATCGGAAGGCTACCTTTAGCTTCCGACGTTGCCGCGTTGTTGCATAATAAATAATGAATACACTTTATAATAAATTGTTAGAAGAAAAATATGCTTACACATCTTATTATCTACAGAAACATACTATGAAACTATTGAACTTTACTTAATTCTATAAAATCGTATTTCTGATGTGGAAAGTAAACAAACATACTTTCAGGCTGGCACTGTATTTTCTGGAATCCAGTAGGCCGGGGAAAATTCATAGCATTGAAAATAGAACTCTGAGCTAATAAAAAGAAGCTGAAAATAGAACACACAATTAGTCAAGTAGTCGAGTCAAATGTGTAATGTCATATATTATAACAGCTCAACACTAGACACTTCGATTTTCAACTCTATTGTATTAGCGCAGAGTTCTTTAGGTAATTATTATCAGTGCTCTGAATTTTAGCGGTCCTGTCAAATTCAAGATCATAATAATATTATTATAATCTTGAATTTGACAGGACCTAGCTATATAGATAAGTCTAAGATTTGTAATATAACCGATGTGCAGAGCCTCTTATAATAACCTAACCAATTGTATGTCAGGATATGTCTAAGGAGGGTTCCGTAACTATCAATGCGCAATAGGTTTCCTTTTAATTGCTTCAAAAGTTATTATCCGATTTCGCTCAAAATAATTTTCCTAAAGAGTTTTTAGCATGATCTATCAGCGTGGAAACTTACAAATTTCTATCTTCTATCTATATATTATATGAAAGGCAAAGCAGATTGACTGATGTATCAACGCACAGACCATGCCCTTAAGGCTAGAAATTTGAAATTTTGCACACGTATTTCTAATATGTTGTAGGCATCCACTAAGGATTATTTTTTAATTCGACCCCCAAGGGGGTGAAATAGGTGATTAAAGTTTGTATGAAACTTTTTATTCCTTGAACATATTTGCATGATAATATGTATTGATTCAATTCATACGAGTATATTCATATATTCGTATGAATTGAGTACGAAAAGACAATGAATTACGTATTTCAGTGTTTTCTAAAATTCAGCCCCTAGTTGGGTAAATTAGGGGATGAAAGTTTAAAACTTAATTGCATGCGGGCGAAGCCGCGTGCAATTAATGCTAGTCTTCTATAGTTTAAAAATGCCGGGAGGACCAACTTATAAACCACTTTGGAGGCCGATCACTCGAAAATGGTTGACTTTGTAAAAACTCATGTATAAAACCATGCTTTTATTTTAAAGGACCTATTCAACGATACCCCACACGATGGGGTAGAATGAAAAAATATTTTTCATCCCCACTTCACATGTATGGTGAGCCACCCATAAAATATAAATTTATTATTATTTTAAGATGCCAAAACCGAGATCTGTACACAATCTATAACTATACCAGATTTCATCCATTTGTATTCATAATTACAGAAGATAGAAGCGCGGACAGACATACAGATAGACAGACAAACGGATATAATGAAACTATAAGGGTTCCTTGAGTATTACGGAACCCTAAAATGGGTCTTGTATTGACAGTTCGCTTTCAACGTCGAACGTAACTAATCTAAAATTAATTACGTGATTTTGGGACGTGAATCGATAAGGACGTCTAAAGTTGAGTTGAGGACGGATTAGAATCCCTAATAAGGCTCTGTCAAAATGTCTACTGGATGGAACGACTAAATTTTAACACCTACAGATAGAGCTTAGAACTTATCCTTATACCCGACCCAATCTTACTTAGGAGTGTTATGAAATTTAGATACGCAGACTTAAGTCATATCTAAGATACAACTTTAATTAAAAATATTTTTACTAAGAACCTAATGTTTTCTTTCAATATTTTAGGTAGTAATATTATAGATGAATGAAATAAAAATGCAATGTAAAACATAAAAGTAGGTAAATCATATACTAATCACTAGTCTCGCTGGGCGCTCCACCAGACCGAGAAGACGTGCTTGTCAAATATTGCAATAAATATTAAATACTCAGCTGAGGTCAGCTTACCCGAGCCAGTCATATTGAAGGAAAATAATTGGACCATAAACAAGAAGGACACTGGGATCACATGTCATCAGTAAGTATCGTATAATTTCGAAATTTTACCATAAAATTGCATAAACTCAAAACGCCATTCAGTGTTGCCGCGTATGCAAGAATCAAGTTACAATATTTTTATGATGTGAATTTATTGTCTTTTACTATAATGTGATATAATTTGTTGTAATGTAAATTGTATTTTCTTATAATGCAATAAAATACAATGACAGTAAATTATATCCTATTTCATTTATCTAACCTAGTTATTATGATTCTACCCATGGAACTAAATAACTATTCGCAAGGAGCATAGCTCGAGAAATATGTTTTTTTTTTTATAAAAACGTTACACTTAAATATATTATATGTAATATTATTATCGTACTAGCTGCCTCGACACACGTTATTCTGTCTTGACTAATAAATAAATATAAAATGAGGCCTATTCATTCATATATTTCGGAGGGACTCAGGTTTGACTGCGTTTATTAATCTTACCTTCAGCAACACCAGACTTGCCTTTAGACATTTAATTTGTTTATTTTCATTAAAACTCCAGTTATTTTAGATCAATTTATTTATAGGATAATAACTGAAACTATCACAATCCATTTTGCAACAATAATAATCACTTTTACACTTAAAACACGAAACTTTACTAAACTTTGAAACTTTAAGCAATAATAATAATAAATAAATATTTATATATATTCTGACGAGCTATTTTTAATAACGAGATGTTGCTTGGACAGACGTCCCTGTAATAATGATTTTCCTCCCGAGCACGCTGTACTCGCAGGGTGGGGCGAATCCCCATTATACCCACCTTGCGGATTCATGGGTTCTCAAGACTGGTTTGATGAGAATGTGCATGTCATGCACGTGTGCATGACAAACAACAGCAGGTGCATTAACACCTGCACCGACATATACATACCTAACATTTTTCTGAAGAAGAAGCGCCTAAGAATAATATAATATTCATATGTACATTTGCTTTTAATTAATCTTCAATCCTACTATCCTACTACTATAATTATAAATGTGAAAGTACAGTGTTCCTGTGGGATACTGTATTTACGCGGGCGCAGCCATGAGCTAGTTACATAGTTTATACTAGTTTTTAAGTATTTTCTTAGCTACATTTATAACCAATAACTTAACTGATAGACCACATCATAAGATATTTTTTCCATTAAATCGGGCACAAGTTTAGTAGCTGGTATCACAATATTACAATTCTGCGTGAATTGTAACTACAATTTGTCACATGTAAGTAAATTGTTACTTTACACACTACAATAATGAGTTGCCGCTTTTTTTTTTCGAAAGGGTCTACGCTAAGGGTCGGGTTAAGACCGCTTTAGCTAAGTTGGACTATAACTAGCCTGGTGGCTAGTTTATTAGGTAAGAGATGATGGGAGGGTTTGACCCTCAATAACATCACCCGGGTGATGTTCAGACCGGATATTGGGGACAGCTACGGATTGTGAGCTATTATTATGACAGGAGAGATGCGGGTCTCTCCTGCTAAGGGGTCCGACCCCTTCCTCACTCACTGAGGAGGGAGGTTGGATAAGGGGGTTTGAATGATTTTTGCCTTTATCAAAGAATCTCTCTACGTGTTCCTTGATATAGGCTTTAATGGTGATGAGCTCGCAGTCTTTATGCAAGTCGATGTCTGGCATGTAATAGGGGGCTCCTGTTGCCATGCGTAGAAACCAGTTTCGGACACTCTGCAGTCGGTCCAATTGAGACTCGCTTATTTGTGTGAAAGAGACGCACGCATAAGTGAGTATCGTTCTTATGCAAACTTTATACAATGTAAGCTTATGTCTTAGGGACATTTTGCTTCGCGAATTAATTAGCGGATATAATTTGAAGAGTACAAATTTCACTTTACGTAACGTGTTACTGATGTGACTCGAAAACGACGTCGACTTGTTTAGTACTACGCCTAAATATTTGACCTGAGTGACCTCCGGGATTATGTTGCCGTGCAGGCTTATTGGGCTCATTAGTTTACGGGGGCAAGTACGCTTCATTGCACTTTTACTATCGAATTGGATGGCGTGACTTTTGTCGGCATTAACTTATATTCTCCATTTGGAGAACCATTTACCGAGAGCGGTAACTGACTCCTGGAGGGCTTTAGACGCGGTACAGGCATGGATGTGGCAATAATAAAGGGCTGTGTCGTCCGCGAACATAGCTAATTGCACCTTAGCGTGTTTAGGGATGTCACTAGTGTACACGTTATATAGGGAAGGCGAGAGGACCAAGCCCTGCGATACTCCCGCCTCCATATATCTTGGCGACGACAGTGCGCCTTCTACGCGGAAATAAAACTTGTGATTTTTGAGAAAATTACTAATTAATAAAACAAGATTATCGGGTATGCCTATTTGATAGAGTTTGAGTTGCCGCATTTAGGAAGCTGTTTTTATTAGGGAGTGCGTCATCTAATCGATCGAGCGAGACCAATCATATGTCAATATACATATATCAATGTTTATTTACTCACACAAGCCGTGTGACGTGCATTTATAAACATGTACGGATATAACGCATTTAATCTGAGGGTCATCCGAACGTATTGTTTGTGGTCCGAGCAAGACAGCTGTCATTTATCAAACTACCCGAACATAATATGTAATGGATGATGGATCATAGTGTATTTGAGATTTCTTCTTGACTGACTACAATCTGAATTTTCTTCCAAGAAATACCATTTACTTCACATATCATCCATTGGTAGATGAATATAAGTGTAACAGAGACATAGATACAGAGTATTTAAATACTGAGTGCCTTTTGTTTTAGTATGTGAAGTCGTTGTATGTGTAAAGGCGTGACTCCTGCTCATGTTTTTTCGAAATATTACACAGAAAACATGAAACAAAAACATTTGTTTTCATACACAAGTAGTCTCCAGCTATAGAAAATGTTTTTGATTAAAACAAAAAAAAATGTGTAGAAAATATCACGAGTTCCGAGTACGATGTGGAAGACGTACTCGCAGTTTAAGCGATTTCATAATATGCAGTAACTATCGGGGAGAAAACACAGATTTCTAGTTACGCCATATTTACTGACCCGTAATTTTAATATTTATCAGGAGTTACGAATAGAAGACCGATTTGGGATTGATGATTTATTCCATATTTCTATGTATAATGGTCATGTGAGTGGTGTGACAGTTGTTAAAAAATGAAACATGCCTACCCCTCTCTACCCAAACGGGGAATATTTTCCGTCCGTCTCGAAAAACAAAAACATTGTGTATTTCTACAATCCTACACAAATGTGTATAGCCACGCCCCAATGTTTCGATGTTTTTGTGTAAAGTTTCGAAAAAAACACGAGCAGGAGACGCGCCTTAACAGAGAGACAATATTGGACTTTATTATGTTTCGTGATTGTTATCTGTTTCACATTCACATTTGATAACATAATATGCACACACAGGTTATTTTTTTACTTGTGACGATATACGTCTACTCGATGGTTTGTTATTGACGTGATAACGTCTTATAAATCGATGAACGCCGGCTCTCACGTTCCGCCTGATTGTCACGTTCCGCCCGATTGTCACGTTTCGCCTGATTGTTACGTTTCGCCTGATTGTCACGTTCCACCCGATTGTCACGTTCCGCCTGATTGTTACGTTCCGCCTGATTGTCACGTTCCGCCTCAGCCGTGAGCTGAGTCTGCAAGCGAGAGCGCGGAACAAGCGATAGAGAGGCACGATCGGCTTAAGCGGTCGGCTTGTGACGACGTTATCACGTAAAATTATCGTCCGTAAACCGACTTAACAAACAACCATTTTTTTTGTCGTAGGTATATTATACTCTGAATATGTACGAACAATTAATAGAAACGAAGTCGTGACGTTATCGCATGAGAGTTGTATAAAAATCATGACAGTGCCTATACAAATGTCACTCGATAGCATTACGAATACGTCGTTGTCAATTGCTCGTGCTTACCCCACAGATGGAAACCGATTGCCGTCACCTATGAACGATCGCAAACCAGAGTTGTTAGTGCGTTGCCGGTATTTCAATAGGCTTTAAATTCATTGAATCGAAGATCAACACAATGGAATTAAACCGGGAAACGAGCACGTACAGCGCATAATGGTGAGTAGTTATCGTCGCCCATGTATATCTGCAACACCACTTCTAAGCTTAAGTTTTGTTTTTTTACGCCGGGTTTTTTTGAGAACGTAACTTAAACTTTTGTGGCAGCTATAACTATCAGGACCTTTAATTGTTACTAAAGGTATTTTTATTACTATTACGTCCTAATATAATATTAAGTTTAGGATACAATATTAGCTAGATACATTCCACTCACTTAAGTTGGCTATGTTTAATATCGTTTTTATTGAAGCCATAACTTTAGTAAGACCTTATATTTTTGGTAATATTGTAACTGGATATTTATTATTTATTTTTACAATGTAACACCTAGTATTTTAATATGGTTGAATGGGGCGAAAGAGGCATACTTTACTTTTCTGTTTTTTAAAAATTCTTGCTCCATCTGAAAAAAAATAATATTAATATAAACGCGAAAATTATTTTAGTTAGTCTTTCACCCAAAAACTACTGAACGGATTTTGACGACGGACGGAATTTGATACGGTAGTTTAGACTCCGGATTAACAAATAGGCTACTTTTTATCGCAGCAAAATGTACGGTTACAGCGTGATTTCTTTTTGCGTACGAAGTCGCGGGCAACATAATAGGCCCATAACTTTAGTTATCTTCCTAATAAAATAACTCCCCACACCGGTTTCGGTGACGGTGGCCGATTTCTTTGAATCCATGCCAGTTACGCAGGAAACATTTTGTTTTGTTGATCCAATGCGGGAATCGAACCCACGACCTCCGAGTCGAGAGCCAAGCTCTAACCACTAGACCACGGAGGCTGTTCTCCTAATAATAGGCTATCATCCCAATAAGTGTTGTAAAATGTATCAACAGATTCTACGATAGGATCAAATTCTCAATTTAAAATTGAAATTCTTTATTAAACACACTTATTAGAATTAGTTACTTACTAGGTTAGGTTAGGTTACTATGACGAACTAAGGGCGCCGGGCGACCGGCGGACCATGTAATGGGGGGTCATATATATATATATATATATATATATATATATATATTCATAATAATACATATCATGAATAACAGTGATGATAATTTGAATGACATAAATTGTAGCTTTGTATCGTGTTCTTCTTCTAAATGCACAAAGCGTTCCCAGCCACTACACTGATATCATGGTATCCTTAAATGCAACACATATTGATGCCATTCTGATTTGGGAATCTTTTCTGAAATCTAGTCTAAAATCTACTCAGTTCTCTCTTCCAGGGTTCATTCTCATACGAAACAATAGAATTGGCAAAGGTGGTGGCGGGGTTGCTGTCTATCTTCGCTCTGATATTCAGCATAAATTTGTCGACATGTCTCCTTCTCCTTACACTGAATCAGCCGAATATCTTGTCCTACAAATTACGTCACACCATAGCAAATTACTTCTTGACGTTTTGTAAAGCCCTGATATGAACATTGACTACTTCTATTGCCTCGACAAATTACTTAATGATCATCGTATGTCCTACAGTCACGTTATAATTATGTGATTTTAACACATATTTACTTAAAAATATTCTCGCTCTTTTAAGCTTCAGTCCCTTTCATCTTCATATATTATCCACGTACTTCCAACTACTCCACTACTCATCATTTTCCAAATTCTATCCCTTCTCAGTTAGGCCTAATGGTTGTCTCTTCACCTAATAATATTTCTATTCACGGTCAACTTTTTCAACAGCCCCATTTTCATTTCATGATCTTGTTTTCCTTTCCTATAAAATCCGTCCCCCCAAAAGAAAGCCTCAATCAGTATTACTTCGCAGTTTTAGAAATATTGATCAGGATGCGTCACAGCGAGACGCTTTAAATATAAATTGGTCATCTGTACCAAGCAGTCAAACTATGGACACAAAAATTGAAACATTTAATAAAATGATTTGATATCTATTTGATCGACATACTCCACTAAAAAGGTGAGAATAAAACATAACCCAGCTCCATGGATTTCAGATTCTATCAAGGACCTAATGACTACTAGAGACAAGGCTAAAAGAAAATGTAAGAACCAACCTAACGGCACGAACGTTAAAAATTATAAAAATGCCTAAAAATGCGATACCAGTGCAACAGTTTGTGTCGTGCTACTAAGCGTCGTCACGTCTATGCGTCTCTTGAAAATCGTACATGTGCAGACGCCCGGAAGTTTCTGAAGTCTATCGGTATTGGGAAATCTTCCACCACTTTACCCAGCGATTTGGACTTAGATGCACTAAATAAATTCTTCTCCAAACACCCTATTACTTTGTGTTCTAGTGTAAAAGATAACACCTTAAATCAAATATCTAAATTACCTATAACAGCCCCACCTTTTTCCTTTTCTAATGCAACTGAATTAGATATCAGAAGAGCGGTCTTATCAATTTCATCTCAAGCAGTTGGCTGTGATCAATTCTCTATAATGATCAAATTGATACTTCCTCTTTGTTACAAATTCTCACTCACATACTAAACTTCTCCCTATCTTCAAATACATTTCCCTCAACATGGAAGCAGGCCAATATTATTGAATAAAATATTCTTTATTGTGCACACAACATAAATATATATATACAGGTAACACAATGGCGGCCTTATTACAAGGTAGCAATCTCTTATATATATATAATAATTCTGGTAATTCTAGTTGAAAACTGGATGCAGATCGTAATTCTTTAACAGTAGCTTGTCGAAATAAAAAAATATCTTTTAAATATGAGGGTAAACAAGGGTCATGTATAATAGAGAAAACAAGAGAGAGAATACAAGCGTCCCGGCGAAAACGTATAGGCAACCACTTCAGTCTTGATCGAAAATCTGACACATGGTCAAATTTTTTTAGACCGAAGATAAACCTTATCGAGAGATTCTGTAGTCGCTCGAGCTTATTTAGTTGTTCTTCGATGAGATTGGTAAAACATGCATCTGCATAATCAAGAATTGAAAGAAACAGGGATTCACCGATTTTAATCTTAGTTGGAATTGGAAGAAGGTAACGAAGGCGACAAACGGAGAACTAAGTTGCAAAACTCTTTTTACTAATTTCTTTAATATGCTGAGACCATGATAATGTGTCGTCAAAATAAACACCCAAATTTTTTACACATTTACTAAAATAAATGTTTACATTATTTGAAAGAACGGGGGGCAAGCTGTTCCAGTCAATCCTCGACACCAGCCCAGGGCTTCCAATAGCAATCAACTGTGTTTTATCTGGGTTAATAAAGAGACCGTGACGCTTGCTCCAATTACAGATCGTTTCCAAGTCTCTGTTAAGGGAGTCAATAGCATTACGCAGGTTAATCAAGGAAGATTGAGTATAGACTTGGAAGTCATCAGCATACAAATGAAACAATGAAGTAGTAGATTTAGTAATGGAGTTTATAAAAATCGCAAAGAGAAGTGGGGACAAGACGCCACCCTGAGGGACGCCGGTAGTGATAGAGGCACGAAAAACTATCAGCCACTTTAACTCTTTGACGACGACCCACAAGGTAACTGCGGATTAAGCCAATCAGTTGGGGAGAAAGATTGATAGACCTTAGTAAACTCTGTACTACTACATCATGATCGACAGTGTTAAATGCATTGCTAAAGTCTAACAAGGATAGAATGGTAATTAGCTTATTGTCCATACCAAGACGAATGTCATCGGTAACCCTAATTAGTGCGGTAGTAGTACTGTGTCCACGACGAAAGCCAGCCAGCCAGGAGCTAAGAACGTTATTGTCTAGTACGTAGTTGGTAAGCTAATGACTGATCAGCCGTTCTAAAACTTTAGAGATAAAGGTAAAACTGAGATAGGGCGGAAGTCAGACACCAGCCTAGGCCGCGATGTTTTTGGTAATGGAATTACGTTGGCATCCTTCCATGCACTTGGGAAAACACAGGTATCAATACAATGATTATAGATATGAACAAGTACAGGCGTATTGATGTCAAGAATCGGAATTATCATCTTGCAACTTATTCCATCATCACCTACGGCATTCGAGGAGATGGACATGACATGTCTTTTGACATCATCCCCGTAACTTGGCTAAGAACGAAAGGCGAGGAATCGGAGATTGGTAACCTAGAAAGGTGATTAAGCGTTTCAGATTTGATATAATGGTCAAATGAGTTAGAAACGGAAGTAAAATGTTTATTTAACAAATCTTCATTTATTAAACAAGAATTATCATCCGAGCTGTTGCCTACTCCAAGTGTCCTCAAAAACTTCCAGACTTTACATGGATCGCCATTTTCCACAGAAGAGTGGATGTAACGACGCTGGGCATCCCTACACATTTTATTGCAGCGATTCCTAATTCTTATATATTTCTCTCGGTGGACTTCGCAATTAGATTGCTTATATTTGGTTTTTGCGGAATGTTTTTGTTTAATTAATCATTTTAAATCATCAGTAAGCCAAGGAGCTGGCAGCTGTTTGATTTTAACTGGTCTAATTGGTGCATGAGTGTCAAAGAGTTGAGTTATAAAAGAATTAAAAATACTTAACTTAGTATCAACATGGTCAGCAGTAGAAACCAATGACCAGTCGATATTATTTGCATCTAATTTTAAAATATCAATATTTAAGGCTGCGAAATTCCGCTGCATCACAACCTTCTTTCTTACCTTAGGGGGGCGCAAGCTAAATGAAGTATAAATAAGATCGTGATAAGAAAATAAATCTGCTGAGCACTGTTTATGCTTGACAACAAGGTTAGAGGACGACACAAAAATCAGGTCTAAAAGAGATGGCGAGCAACCGGGAAAAGTATGAGTAGGATTAAGGGGAAGCATGTGCAAATTGCAACCATCCAAAACAGAACTAAGTTTTCTAGATCTAAGATCGTTTTTAACCATGCAGCTATTAAAGTCACCCATAATGATAGCGTGTGGGTAATTAGTGTGTACAATTCAAGAGTATGTTCAAGGACTGAAAAGTAATCCATTTGAGATGAGGGACAGTAATAGACGCCCAGGAGAACTTTGTTATTAAATGATATGTAATATAATGTATATATAAATGATATTTGTTGAGGTACAATACCTCAACAAATAAATATTCGGGTGAGTTAGGAGGCTGAGGTTGTACGGACGAACTAACAAGTGTGTACGTCAAATCAGACCTAAGATACATCGCGACGCCACCACTAATCCTACCAACGCGATCACTACGGATTAGTGATATATAACTTAAACCCAGGCAAGCAATAGCTTGAAGACGGAAGACATGGCTTGAGCTACGACTCCGATACAAGGATTGCATCAATATGACGAGCTCCACCAAAGGAAGTCAGTAAATCAGAGTAGTGTGCTGGAATGCTCTGGGCATTGATATGTACTACGTTAAAGTTTGCAAATATTGAACCAAGATTTTCATTGAGAGGAACGAATGATGCATTAAGGTAAATGTCCTCGCTGTCACTAGACGAAAACATGATATTATGTATAAATAACAATACAAATATATAATATACTCAAATAAGATACCTATATAAAATATATTTTATAACTTATAAATAGTTCACTAAATAATTAAAATAGTTAGCTACTCAAAAACACCTTATACCTACAGTGTCATGAGTTCAGTTCAAATATATTTAAACAAGCACTATTTATGCATTAAGCACTATTACAAAAAATCAGAAAATAACAAACAAAAACGAAAATGATCAAACCATCACCCATAAAGAGAAACAGAAAAAAAAACAAAAAAAAAAACCAATAAAATAACCAATAAGTACATAAAAAAAAATATTAACTGACATCTAGCAACTATCATTGTTGTCATTGTCGACTCTGACAGGTGACATTGTCAAGTCATAATTTTAAATCAAAAGGTTATAATAAAAAATTGTTCAAATAAACATCTAAAATAATTGAATAAGCGGGTATAATTACCTACATTTACACTACATAGCATAATATAAGAAAGCAGTTAAAAGACAGGCATAAGAAAATAAAAACAACAAAACAGCATGTACCTAGATACAAAGTATGATTGGTTGAAAGTTGCAACATGGACTACATGAATGATGATAGCAAGAACATAATATTGTGATGATATTTAAAGCATGATTAAAGAAGAAGGTAAACCAACACACATATAACTAAAGGTAATAAGAGAAAATAAGAAGAGAGAAAAAGCTAATAGAAGTGTGTTACTTTTTGGCTTCATCCTACTTGATTTCAGTAATGCTTTTAATACTATTGTCTTTGACATCCTTATTGCTATCTTGAAATCTCTTAATTTATCTTCTGCGGTATTGGCCTGGATTGATTCCTACTTTCGTGGCCGCTCGCAACGAGTTCAGACCAATGTCACTTTTTCAAACTGGTGTAATCTCTTTGCCGGCGTGCCGCAAGGGGAAGTGCTATCCCCCCTCCTTTTCTCTATTTTCATTAATGAGATAACTAAAGTAATTACGTCCAAGTATCACCTCTATGCAGACGACTTTAAATCTATCAACATTTTACCCTGGCTGACGCGATGTCGGCTGTAACTTTAATAAATCAATATTTAGACAATATTAGTGAATGGGCGAAATCTTTTGGCATCCTCGTAAATCCTGAGAAGTCTAAGGCATTAGTCATAGGTAGTAGACAATTGCGTGCAAGTCTTGACCTAACAGCGCTACCCGCAGTCACATTAAACGGTGTACAAATAACTTACTCAGAGTCAGCTAAATACCTGGGTGTTATTATAGATTCAACGCTTTCTTGGAATCCCAACATTAACGACATCAGTCGTAAGGTACATTGCGCTATTCACTCACTTAAAGCTCTGCAAAACTTTTTACCCATCTTCACCAAAATAACACTTATGCAGAGCATTATAATGCCTTCTTTAGGTTAATTTAGGTTCTACTGAAGAGAATTTAAATAAACTGGAACGCTTACAGAATCTTAGCATTCGATTTAATATAAAATAAATGTATGTTTTTTAACTTTGGTTCGATTATTTCTACTTGACAGGAAAACATGCTCGTCGTAAGCATCACGATGCTTATTTGAAATCGAAAGCCGAACTTATAGGGGTTAACATTATTATAGAAGGAAACCCACAGAGAACAGCTAGTACATCATAATATCACGTATATTGAGACCATGAATCGCCCCGCTGTGTATAACGGAAAATATTATCTCATTTTCTTGCGGTTGCAAATTTTAGTGTTTTATCGTCCTATGAAAATTGTAATAAGACCCATAAAGATACATCCCACTACCTACTATTTTAAACGTGATAGTTTGTGAGGTTTGTTACTCTTTCATGCATAAACTACTGAACATATTTCGATGAAATTTGATATGATGGTATGGGTCTGGATTAAAGTATATTAAGGTTAATATAACAACCCTCGCATAATAGGATGGCGACGTAGCCTATTATTGAGGAGAGACACATGCTGCAGTGGGGACGTTAGTGGTCGGTGATGAACTGATGATGATTATCATAGTCATAAAATATTGCAAAAGTCACTGCTAAGTCTAAATACAGCTGAATAACTTCAATTTTAATAACAAGATTAAGCAAATGGATTTCAATATAATGCATTTTAAAATATATTAAACAAACAAATTAATTAACTAAGCTACGAGTATTATAATGTTCGTTACAAATTAATTTTCAAAGTAATAAAATAAACTTTTCAATGGTTAAACTTAAACATTTATAAAGTTATATTTTATTACAGTTCAAGTTAAGTTCTAGGTATGTAAACATTCGAATATTATCTTATACAAGTTGTTGCCCGAGACTTCGTGCGGGCTAAAGGAAATCTCGCGGGATTTAAAAATGCAGCGCCGCGACATCGCGGTGTGTACGTATATATCTACCAAAAAATATTTTTTTAAATGACCCGATTACTAGTAGATAACTACGTATTTTATGTTTTTTTTTTAATTCGTCCCCTAAAAAGGGTGAAATGGGGCTCCAAAGTTTGTATAGTTAAACTAGCTGTTGCCCGCGGCTCCGCACGTGTAAATACAGTTTCCAAAAGGAACACTATACTTTTTCGGGATAAAAAGTAGCCTATGTTTTAACCCATTCACCGGCGCTGTACGCAATTGGGTACACCTACAAATTTAAGTGTAGAGTGAATTCGTCCATAGTTAGAGGGCTTCTTCACAAATTACTGGATAAAAGGATAATGTTTTACGTAAATGATAACAATAGAACAGAAACATATTATGTATAATTATTGTCGCTACCCATAAACAAAGTTGGTGGCTTTGGAGCTTGTACATGTAAGGTTACGGTGTCGATCTTTTTCAGTTTTTTATGTTCAATGAATGTTGATTTTACAATTTCAATTTAAAAAATACACCCAAAATGAAAAACAATGATCAATTGACAGCTTTTAAACTTATATCTGCAAATATATTGTTTGAGATATATAAATAAAAAATATTTTTATACAAAAATTACAATAAATTGCTTGCATTCCCATAAGGCGCCATTGTACACAAATGAGTACTCCCCCCTGTAAGTGGATGAAATATTTTTTTTTTTTAGTTTTTTTTTTATTATGATAGATATCTTTATTAAGAAAATGAACATTTTATTCATTTTACTTTGCTGCCATTAATTTAACGGTTAATGGGTTAGTCCAGAACCATAACTACTATCATACCTAATTTCATCGGAATCCGATTAGTAGCCGTAGTTTTTCCTCTTAAGGCACACAACGCTCTCGATAGAACTGAAAATTGGAGTTGGTTGAAACCTTTTTTCTCAGATTCAGTCATGGTCGTATTGAAAAATCCCAAAAAAATATAATAGGTCAATCTTCATTATACTTAGCCGAGGACTCCGAGGTCTTTTTATAAATTGAAATTATTATGTAAATATTGATTTAAAAATATGCTGTAGCGGGCTGCGACCTCTTGATTTGTATGTCCTTCTTGCGCTTGAGTGGTGATGATAATGATACAGCAACAATTCTCATATTCTCCTTTATAGGTGCTTAACACAGATATGTATTACATATGAGATATGTCTAACACAATTACGTCTACAGTCTACACTGAGAATAGTCTTTGATTATACGAAATATTACTAAGTAAATAGGCTTTACTCGTGACATCTGTCAATATGACATTGACATTTACATTTTCTAAAACTACTGTTGTCATTAAGACTCAGGGGAAGGCCGTTTTAGTTTTTGCAAAATTGTCTCAAATATTTATAGCGATTTTTTATCCGATTTCAATACTCTCCGGTCGCCGCGATACGCCCTTGTCGCCTACAAAATTAGTATGGGACTTGACGCTCAATGTCACTGGCGTTCTACAGAGGCTTCAATAATATCAAAGTTCCGTATTTTATAAACACACCGGCATATTTAGCGGAACACAAAAAAAGGTCCATAATTAAAAAAATATGGTTTTATTTTAAAATCTTCTTACTACACTTCTTTTGTTATTTAAAGTTTCATTTGTTTTACTTAAAATGAGATCACATTAAAAACAGATTTTGCGAGTAAAGGCTATTTGTGAAAAATGGTACACTTTTGAACTTTTCATGTAACCGGGAAAAGTGAAAATTAATATTAAAATAACAATTAATTAAATTATAAAAATGGTGATTAATATCGTGTATTTTCTCCACGTGATCTTATTAAAGTTTCTACCCGTCTAGGCATACTGAGAATGATGTTATCGATGGTCTCCTGGGATAGTCTCCGCCATTCCTCAACTACGGCGACTCGCAGTTCACCCACGTTGGCAGGAGCGTTGGAATTCTGGACTTAACTTTTCATTTCAGCAAGTCCCAAACGTGCTCTATTGGGTTCATATCCGGTGATCTCCATATCTGGCCATAGATAAGCTTGAGTTACCCGAGCGCTATGCGGCCGAGCATTATCCTGCATAAAAACAAAATCGTCACCGATATATGGGGCAAACGGTACGACATTTTCTTCTTAAACTTCTCTGATATAATAAAGGCGGGTCAATAAGTCCGTGACTTTTTGAATTTCTAACCTCCTTACTGAAAAAGCAACACTACTCCTGTCAACAGGCATCTGTCAGTTGACTCCTATCAAAATTTGAACTTGCTGCGTCAGTTAGTTTGTGTTTTACAGCTATCTTTATCAGACTATCCAGTAACTTAAGGAAACAATGGAAAAAAGTGAATTTCGTGTGCTTATTAAGCATTATTTTTTGCGAAAAAAACCATTACCGAGACCAAGGCTAAGCTTGATAAATACTATGGGGACTCTGCACCGTCGATTTCAATGGTAAAAAAGTGGTTTACTGAATTTCGTTGTGGCCGTACAAGCACTGAAGATGCCGAACGTCCTGGACGCCCAGTTGAGGTCTCTACACCCGAAACAATCGAAAAAATTCACGATATGGTGTTGGCCGACCGAAGATTGAAAGTGCAAGAGATTGTGGAAGCCATAGGCATCTCGCATGGCTCAGTGGTTGCAATTTTGAATGATCACTTGGGCATGAGAAAGCTTTCCGCAAGTCGACCACAAACGCAATCGTGTAACAACTTCACAGGAAGGTTTGGCGTTGTTTAATCACAATATGAAGGAGTTTTTGCGCCGTTTTGTAACCGTGGACGAAACATGGATCCATCACAACACACCAGTAAAGTTATGGCGACTGTTTTTTGGGATGCACGTGGGATAATCCACATTGACTATCTTCAAAAGGGAAGAACAATTAATGGGGTATAATTTGCTTACTTATTGGACCGCTTCAATGAGGATTTAAAAAAAAACCGACCTCATTTGGCCAAGAAAAAAGTTCTTTTTCACCAAGACAATGCAAGGGTGCACACATGTGCAGTTGCCATGGCAAAAATCCATGAATTGGGCTATGAATTGCTCCCACATCTACCCTATTCTCCAGATTTGGCTCCGAGTGACTACTTCTTGTTCCCAAACCTGAAAAAATGGCTCGGTGGAAAAAGATTTAACTCCAATGATGAAGTCATCTCGCAAACAAAGGCCTATTTTGAGGACCTCGACAAATCATATTTTTTGGAAGGGATAAAAAAATTGGAGAAGCGTTGGACAAAGTGTATAGAGCTCAAGCTTTTATTTTTCAACGTAGTCCACGTTGAAAAATAAAATGATTTATTTATCAAAAAATCTGTGTTTTATTCCAAAAGTCACGGACTTATTGACCCGCCCTCGTAGCGGTCTGCAGTCAGACTCTCTCTGTCAATCACTACCAAGTCTGTGCGAGCTCCCAAACAAATGCCCGCCCAAACCATTATTGATCCACCACCGTATGCAACTGTAGTTTCAAAATTTGTCTGAATGTATCGTTCTCCTTTGCGTCTGTATATTATTTGCCTGCCGTCAATTTGATTTAAGAGAATTCTGCACTCATCACTAAACAATACCTTACTCCATTGGTCCGCGTTCCAAAGTCGCATTTCGAGTGCCCTGGCAATCTCCGTTGGGGCTAAGTCAGGCATAATTCAGTCCTCAACTCCAAAAAGATAAGCGATTAAAAAAAATACTAACAAAAAACAGTATTTCAATGATATTTTAAATCAAACTCAGAAGGAAGAAATACTCGAAGTTCGCTCCAGATAAGGTGTATTTGAATAAAATACTCGAAGTTCGCTCCAGATAAGGTGTATTTGAATAAAATTAAAAGAATTTCATAAAATGTGATGTTCAGTTGTTTTCTTAATTTGAAATTTTTCTTTTTAAATTAAATGACGTATAAACCAGCCAGCAACCTTATATGATACTGATATGAAACCTTTATTTTATGGTCCGCTACATATGCCGGTGTGTGTAGTTTCTTAAATTCTTGCCCTAAAGGGGTGAAATTGTTTGTATAGTTGAACTAGTTTTTGCCCGCGGCTCCGCCTGCGTAAATACAGTTCCCAAAGTATCACTGTACTTTTTCGGGATAAAAAGAAGCCTAAATTACTACTATCCCAAATTGAATTGAAATCCGTTCAGTAGTTTTTGCGTGAAAGAGTTACAAATATCCATCCATCCGTCTATCCTCACAAACTTACACATTTATAATATTAGGTCTTTACATATGAAATTGGCATTTAGTAAAGGACCTGAAAAATGTACCTCGCGGTCGTCCGAAGACTTTGGTCGACAATGACGAATTAAAGGCAATTGTGGAAGCTGATGAAACACAATCTACGGCTGAATTAGCAGCAGCTTTCGACGTTAGCGTCAAAACAATATTGGTCCATTTGCGTCAAATTGGCAAGGTATAAAAGCTTGACAAATGGGTGCTCCACGAACTCAATTGTTACCTGCGATGAAAAATAGATTCTGTTTGATAACCGCAAGCGCTCAGCAAGTTGGTTGGATCCTGGTTCAGCACCTAAGCAATACCCTAAACGAAAACTTACCCCTAGAAAAGTGATGACCGGCGCTAGACCACCAAACAGTGACCTGTTTGGTGGTCTAGCGCCGGTGTGATTCATCACAGCTTCTTACCAAACGGGGTGAGCATAACTGCAGATGTGTACTGTGAAGAACTGAACACAATGATGGAGAAGCTGGCACATCTCCAACCAGCATTGGTCAATTGCTCGTCTCCGCTGCTCCTGCACGACAACGCGTGACCTCATACTGCACAGCAGACGGTCTCCAAATTGCAGGAACTGGGCTCTCCGTCATCCGCCCTACTCACCAGACCTTGCGCCTACAGACTACTACTTTTTCCAGAATTTGGATAACTTCTTGGCGGGAAAAAAAATTCAATACCCGAGAGGCAATACAAAATGCCTTTGAAGAATTTATTGTCTCCCGTCCAGCTGATTTCTTAAAGAAGGATCAATAAATTGCTACTGCGTTGGCAAAGATGCATTGATTGCATTGGGGATTACTTCCATTAATACAAATAAAAAATACATGAAAAAAATTCGTTTAAATTTTTTCATACAAAACGGCAAGACAAAGACCTAATAATATATTTATTTAATCAAAGTTTATACCATTGCTATCCATGCACTTTTGCCATCTCATAGGTAGTTCATTGATTCCTTTACTAAAAAAACAATTCGGATAGGAATCAATAAAATCTTTGAAGAACCCCTTGCAAGAACTTATCTAAATTTCGAAAAAAATGGTTATCTGTTGGAGCAAGGTCGGGGGGTTCGATGTCTTGGACATTCGAATTAAAGCTCTTCTAATTTGGTAGCCGTCTGTTGTGCAGTGTGTGGTCTAGCGTTGTCCTGAAGCAGCAGTGGCCTAGAGCGAATGACCAACCTCGGTTGCTTAGCAGCTAGCTTTTCCATCATGATTTGCAGTTCCTGGCAATAGACATCTGCCGTATTTGTCTGGCCAGATTTAAGAAAGCTGTAGTAAACGACACCGGCACTAGTCCACCAAACGCTCACAAGTAACTTAAATTTTCGTTATTTGAGTCAATTTTCGCTTGGTGCAGGCCTTGGCTCGTTCGCCAGGGTTCAGCCATTGCGATGAGCATTTCCGATTATCGTACAGGATCCACTTTTCATCATAGGTAATGATTCGATTTAAAATCCCTTCATAATTGTGCCGGTTGAGTAATGTAACGCAGCTGTCGACGCGCGTTAGCACTCAATTCAGTAGGGTACCCACGGATAAGATAAATGAGGTTTACCTCATTTATCTTATCCGTGAGGGTACCTTCCTCATGAATTGAGTGCAGCTTTTCACCTTCCCAATTTGCTTCAAGTGGATAAAAATAGTTTTATCATTACCATCGCAGCCTGCAGCTAACTCAGACGTAGTTTGCGACGGATCCGCTTCCACAATAGCCTTAAATTCTTCATTATCGACTTTGGTCTCCGGCCGTCCATTGGGTTTGTTCTGAAGGTCGAAATTTCCAGAACGAAAACGTTGGAACCAAAAACGCACTATGTTTTCTTTTGCGACACCGCCGCCATACACATCATTAATCCTTCGAGCCGTTTCTACAGCACTGATGCCACGGTGGAAGTACTTGAAAATAATACGATATTTCAAGTTTTCCAGCTTGTAAACAGAGTGACGCAAAGAAAAAACCAAAAGAGGAAAAAAGAAATGAAATACGGTTTTCGAAACACAAATGCATGAGTAAATAGCGGTTAATAATATCAAAATCAAAGTGGCCAGTACAACAAAACGCCAATTTCATATGTAAGGACATAATATTAGTAGGATATTAAGAAACTGTTCGGATGGCGTTGAATTATGGCACGCAGATAGTTGTTATGCCTTAAAGTCCGTTAAAAAATGATTATTCGTAAATAAAATATACATACTCCACGGGGGGTGTAATGGGGATCGTCGTAATGAACGTAGTCGCGCGATAATGCTAGTGTTCATATATTATGGTTGGTGCTGCTCAAGTTTCAACGTGATTTCTTTTAACTACAAAGTAAAACGGTCTTTTATTAGTGATCGGATTTAAAAAAAATATCACTTGAATATATTTAAATAATCATTACCGAAGACTGAAGTTTAAATTTTAATATCTATCAATTTTAAATCCTTAAAATGTTCACCGACAAAATCTAGGTCACCAGCTCGTAAAATCTGAAAAATTTCATAGTTAAGTTCATGCACTTAAAGTGAATGAATGATCGTTTAGGTTTATATGAGAAAGGGGAACGTGAGGGTCAAGACTACAATATTCACCCCCTTACCAATAAAAATATTTTTACAGTGTTTATGCTATACAATGTTTTGTTTACGTCTTTCAAGCTACTTTTCCGACGTATCAGACAAGGACAAAACATTGTATAGCATTACACGGGGGGGGGTTAGTCTTTAGTATTTTATAAATTACTTTATATTAATAATACTAATTAATAATAATGAGGTAAAGGCAATGCGAGCTAACGCTGGTACTTGGTAACGATAACGGGTAACAGGTAACGCATGAGTAATGTTTTTTCGTGCGTGCAGCCGGCTCCATCGATTTATAAGACGTTATCACGTCAAAACAGAGAGAAGAATCTTTTATTACGCTTTGGTTTTAATAAGCAATGCAAGTGACATTACTTATTAAAACGTAATATCGACGCTGGATAGGCAACCTTGCTTAAGCGCCATTTGACGGTTCCGAGATAAAGCTATTCAAAGTTTGAAATTTTCGAAAAAAATTCGTATACAATTTATTTTGAGTCACATTAACCTGAAATTTTGACAGAACATCAAAGAAAGGTGTTACTTTAACTTGAACTATAAATATATTGTTATAACGTAATACAAACAAAGTTAAGTGGCGGTTAAGCAATAAGTGGCCGGAGCGAAAAGCGTGGCAAGGCCGGAGGCCTTGGGCGAGGCAAATTTTCTGATAAGACATAGAGCAGCTCAAGATGTGTATGCGGTTTTTGCTTATTTACCAAAAATCTTCATATCGCATCTGAGCTACATTTCTGATCTCTATATTTGTTCAAAAATGTCGTAGGCATAATTGACTAATGTTAACAAACTATCTAAAAGCTGTCTCTCCTAACTTGCTGATTTCCATAATATATAACTTGCTGATAATTTAATCGCTATCTTCCACATCTGTGTCTGGCAAATGGACTTTCACGTTTCCGTGAGGTAGTTAAAAGTATTCTTCGTGAATCTGATGAGGTATAGCAGAAGATTTGCAGTGGTTCACCAAGTCTTTATATTTAAGGTCACAAATGGGCAACTGGCTATTATATAAACGTTGAGAAGGCTTTTGTTCCTTCCAAGAACAAATTACTTTTTCAGTTTTAGCTTCTTGTCCCATGGAATTTTTGATAAACACATGGGTTGGGTCACTCTTTTTGAATGTGATGACTCGAATTTTACTTATTTTTCCAGCCAAATTGTTTTTAAAATATTTGTCGGATATGGAGTCCCATGCAACAAAATCGGAATATTTTAATATTTCCACATTATACGGCTTTGAGTTTTTCCTCGCTTATGTAAATACTGTTGACTATTGAGAAGGCGCATGAACAACAATATTTTTTAGGCTGTTCTCTATCACAGCATGAATGCTGTCTACAGGCATAGATGTATGTCCAGGTAGGAGGAAGTTCATCTAAATAGTTTCTATGTGTTCACAAGCTAGTAAAGCAGAGTGAACTGCTGCAAAATCTATTTGTGAAAACTTATAAATGGCTTGTAGTTAGTAACTAGTTAGTTTGAATTGTAAAAGGAGCTGTAAGTTTTCCGAACAAATAAAATAAAATAAAAACAATTTTATTCTTATTTTGGCCAGAACATGAGGCACTGTAAAGTAAAAGATTTTTTATAGTTTTCCTATCATCCACCATTTGTATGTATTTCAATAAGATAGTAGCAACTTCATTTCCTCCTCTTTTTCCGTCGCTTTCTCCCTAAGAATAACAATATCCTTCCCTGGTAGAACTCTCGTAGAAAGTAAGATTATAAACACTGTACTTTCTGGAATGTAGAAGAGCATACTCTCGCCATACGGAGTGTTCAAAACATTTAGCAGATCAAATTAAACACAAAGGGAGTAAGTTTCATGTTTTGTGATATTTTGGTGGAATTTGAATCTCGCTTTTGAGTCATCAACTTCTTTTAAGTGAACTTTCTTCTCTTCCTCGGTTTCATCAGTTGGGTTATTAGCAAACGCCACGCATTTCTTGCACTTATCTTTCTTAGGAATATGAAAAGTGATATTAAATTCGGTAGAAAAAATGTTTTTAAAAACTTTTTCCCCGACGTAGTCTTTTCCCTTGGATGAAAAGTCATTTTTATATAATTGATAGAGGTGAGTAATATTTTTAAACTCTTGTGGCAAGTAAAGTCGAGTGGAATCCTTGCGGCAGTAATGTGACGGAACAGCTGGTAAGTTCTTTATGTAATCTATAACTCCTTGTCTAATCGAAGCCGACGTCTTATTGGCTGGAACATGTTTTCCTCTTAAGTCCGTTTTAGATAGATTACACTCAGCATTAGAGATGTGTATAATATGTGATGTGTAATGAACAAAGCGCTAAGAAAGATCCAACGTATAAAGAAGAAATTTTTGGCAATCTTGACGATGACCTTCTCCTTCATTTATAAAGTAAAGGTAAGTTTTTTGTCGTCGAGATGCATCACCTTTTGTACGCTTCCTCTTCACTTCAGCAGCTTGTGAATTTGCTACTAACCAATCTCGTTTACGCTGCGATGAAAGATTGTAGTAATAATTAAAAATATTCTTTCTACGTTCTTCCGAAATTTCGTGGCAGTTATGTGGACATTTTTTATCTGCTTTACATGGATTTTTTTTTCATTGTTTTCGGGACTGTTTCTTTTCCATCTTTCTTCACATACGCTAGACCTTTATTCCTTTTTATTGTATTTTCTTTACGTTTATTACCTATTTTCTTTCTCACCTCAATATTCAAATGATTTACTTCAATATTTTCCTTTAAATTATGTTTTTCTCTGAAATTTCCAAGGCAGTACTTGGTGGTTTTAGTGATAATTGACTTGTTTCTAGTTCTGTATTTTTTTTCTCGCACACAGATGTAGGAACTTTGGATGGGCCACTGATTAGTATATTTGACAATATTATACATGATTTCGGTTGTTTATTTTCAATACACGATGATGGAGGGCTTGGCGTATTGGACGTGCTGTTTTGTCAAAGTAATAGGCTGCCTGAGTTCATCTAGTTTGTCTTGATCAGCTAAACGAGCACTAGTTGAGACGTTGGATCCTTCATAATTTGATGACGGGTATTCCGGTGCATGATCCTGTAATAATACATAATAATAGTTTACAATAATCAATAGTAGGTATTACAGTCATAAGTTTGTTAGTATTTCCGGTTCTGTACCGTTATCGAGCAAAGAGCAGCAAAAAGAGAAGTTTGTTACACCCATGCAATTGCTTTTTTGTTAGATCGGCAACAAAACTATTCATCATTTTCATTTGCGAAAAATTGTAAGGTAAGGCATAAAATAATAGGTAGTAAGTGTCTCGGTCGATGAGATTAAGCATGGCGAATGACTGTTCAAGGACGGGTGGATAGATAGGGGTCCCATTTTTACCTATGTTCCTACCGAACTCTAAAACGAATTGGTTATTCCGGCAGAGCAGTAGTTGTAGGCAAATTTTTTAAATGAACTACAAGTAGACCTACGTCAAATCGTCGTGAAAAGTGATTTGAAGCCTGAGAATTAAGCAGGTAGGTATAGTATTTCAAGACACCTACAGTTATAAATATTTAAAAACATGAAATGTACAAGTAATTGGTAGATTATTATTTAGAAACTGTTAAGGCAAAACTTTAACCTGCACACTATTTTTACGCACTTCGCCCAATTCCTCTGAATCAAAGCACAACTTCCTTCTTGCAGCCAAGGCATTAGTTAGTTTTAGCCTCCATCGCCCTGCTTTTTTAGCCATTTTCATGCACTTAGGTCTTAGGTATTTATTGCCTAAGTAAAACCAAACAATATTATAGGAAAGTTAGTAGGCACACCCAAAAGCCATCAATAAAATAAAATATTAATGCACATACACAAAACTAGCTAGGCACAAGTCATAACACATTTGGTAACGTTAAAACAATAACTTACCTACTGGCTCCCCGTGATCACAACCGCTGCAATGAAGCCGTTATGTCAGGATAAACTAAAATGTAATAAACAGAGATAAAATCCTAAAGAGTAAAAGTTATTTTATTTGCAATAAGTAATATTCGAGTATAAGTATAAAATAAAAAATCACTAAATAATATTAACTTACCTATCGAAATACGTCGTAGTCACCGCAGGATTAGAAGTGCATTGCCGATAAGTCATGGTTATGACTTATCGGCAATAATTGCACGATGTTAAAATAATGGTTAATACTACTAATATTATCGTCTAAAATTGCAACACTTACGCATCTCGCTAGTCTGGCCCCCATAATAATAAACGTAAAATATAAATTGGAATCATAACTAACAGCATGGTAAGTTGGGTAGACAGAGGCATATTCTATTATTATTTTAACGTTGACGAAAACAGAGGCTTGTTATAAGTTTGACGTGTCTGTCTGTCTGTGGTCTAGTTTTTTTTTCTTTGAAAGCTGACATGATTGAGAGTGTTGTTAGCAATAATTCATCATCAACAGCTCGCTCAATGCTCGACAATTCGGGGTTACTTGAAGTTTTTAATTTTGTTTATTAGGTACGTCATGTCGAGGAATGTAGGTACATACATTTTCTATGGCACTGACAACCTTTCCCTTGCACCAATAAAATTTATATATTTAGTATGTTATGTATTTTATTATATCTAAGTTATTACATAATCGGTAAGTATTAACAATATATTTAATGTTATCCCCGTCAGAATATACATTAATAGCACACAATACAACAGTCGCATCATAATGAATCTTGCAGGCTATTGGAAGAAATATAAGCTTTATTCGCTCAAAATAATACAAGAAGCGTAGAAATACATAGTGGCACAGAATAATCTGTGCCACTATGTGTTTCTACGCTTCAATTTCTAATTCGTCATTTATACTAAAATATATCCAATTTATAATTTTAGATTTTTCCGTCAGGTGATCCGTCTGCTCGTTTGGTCCCTATTTTTATATATTGTTGTAAACAAAGAGACACTCCACTAGAATGCTACCAATTTGAATGTCAGAATTTTTTTTTTTTTTTTTTTTTATTAATATGTGGCATCGGCTTATAACCATTTGCCAGTGTCAAGTTAAAAAGGCGGGAAATAGAACTTTCGTATCAATTTTCAATACCGTATTCCTAAATCGTCAAGTCTAAAGTCTAGTTAAAGTCCAAATAAATAGTCAGTGCAGTCCATGAGTTATGTCAGTCGATTGAGTAAAGTTGTAGAAGCTTTACTGAATGTTCCTAGGGAGTTTTGGCCTAGAATGCTACCGATTTGAATGTCAGTAAAGTTTTTATTTTTTATTTATATATGGCATCGGCTTATAACCATTTGCCAGTGTCAAGTTAAAAATGCGGTAAATAGAACTTTCGTTTCAATTTTCAATACCGTATTCCTAAATCGTCAAGTCTAAAGTCTAGTCAAAGTCCAAATAAATAGTCAGTGCAGTCCATGAGTCATGTCAGTCGATTCAGTAAAGTGGTAGAAGCTTTACTGAAAGTTCCTAGGGAGTTTTGGCGAGAAAACAAAATAGCACGTTTATAGAAGTTGTACCACTTGCCCACACTTGTGCACGATAACGAATATCTAATGGTTAATATTCTACTAATATTACACATTAAGAACCGAAATAACACAAATTTATGAAAGAAATGCAAAATCCACAACGTCACCCATTGATTCCCCGGCAAAACTCAATCAGTAAAGTTTTATTTATACAAGGACACATTGATACTTCTTCTTCTTTTATTATTGGCAAACCATCGCTTTTTGCAACATTGTTACTGTCATTTTAATTAGTAGGTAAAACACAGTAAAACATGTACTTGAACTTCAAGCCTTGAAGGGTTTGAAACGTGCGAAATAATACCATGAAATGTGATTTTTATCAGTATAAGTATTATTTTGTAGAATAATACCATGAGAATCAGTTAAGAACAGCATAGGGTGGATGGTCGTTTGGAGAACGAAAAATTAGTTTCCGTTTTAATAATTTATAAAGTCACAAATTTTGTAGATAACTATCATGGCCATTTTTAAATTATAATGTTACCAGTTTTTGCCCGCGGCTTCGCCCGCGTGGAAAAGTGTTCTTGGAGAAAAAACTTCTTCAGCAAATAACTCTACTCACTGCAATATACATCTGTATACAATATTGAAAATGTTTTTAGGGTTTCGTACCCAACGGGTAAAAACGGGACTCTATCACCTCGACGCGACGTGGAAGACCTCTTGACATATATTTTTTGCGCTTGAATATACATTTTACGATATCTTTTTGATAATATAAGATATCAATTTAAGCTGTATGGTTTAAAGGGCTTACTATATTGTGTATAAATTCCTAAAGTAAGCAACGTATTTCATTTCATAACGATCATACTGTAATACATCATACAGTATGATCGTTATGAAATGAAATACGTTGCTTACTTTAGGAATTAAGGAAAAAAAAAGGACCGTCTAAATAACTTCTGAAAATACCATACATAATAATAAGTATGAACTGGGCACGGGCAGCTACTAGCTAGGCACACGCCACCGGCCCCCCCCGGCATTTTAAATCTATAATATCTTCGGAAATATTAATTTAAATGACATACTGTAAAGGGCCATTTGCTCTATATTAAATGCACAATGTATTTATTTAAGGTATCAAATCAAATCAAATCATTTATTCACTGAATGTAGTAAGTACATAGTATTACATATGCAGGTACTTAATTGAATAAGGATTAATGCTGTATTGCTAGGGTTCAGCCAGCATTTGCAATGTAAGTGCAAAAAATGTGTTTATTTACATCACATTAGAAATCTCTAAAATGATTAGTGTTTATTTACTATATTATGCAATTTATATATATATATATATATATATATATATATATATATATAATAAAACCTTCCACTTGAATCACTCTATCTATTAAAAAAACTCCCATCAAATTCCGTTGTGTAGTTTTAAAGATCTAAGCATACGGACAGAAAAAGTTACTTTGTTTTATACTACGTAGTGAAGAGCCTGTTTCACAATCTTCTCATAAGTTCAGATAGCTTATTTGCATGGTTACAAAGTAAGTAGCGTTAAAATATTCCGAATAATATTTTCGTCGCCTATTTGAAAATTATGAAACAGGCCCTTGGTCATATCGGAGAAAGCCGATCTTCTTGGCTCTTTGCGGAAAACTCGACTCTTCACGACAGACGGAACACTCCTCCTACCATCCCGAGGTGTGAAACCATAATGGCGGACGTCAGCTTCACACACACTGTGTGTGTGCGTGTGTGTGCTGTGCGGAAAGCACTATTCTCCCTGGATGTCAACAAATTGAGTGGGCCCGATGGAGTATCCCCTATTGTGCTGAAGGTATGTGCTCCAGAGCTGGCACCGGTTTTAACGCGCTTATTCAGACACTCTTATGTCCTCGGCGTTGTCCCACATTCATGGAAGACGGCTCTAGTACACCCGATCCCTAAAAAAGGCGACCGCTCAGATCCGTCCAACTATAGGCCTATCGCCATCACCTCCTTACTCTCCAAAATTATGGAATCCATAATCAACCGCCAGCTCATGGGCTACCTGGAAGAGCACCAGCTGATCAGCGACCACCAATATGGCTTCCGCAAAGGCCGATCAGCTGGTTATCTTCTGGCTTTACTAACTTACCGTTGGGCGCAGGCGATTGAGAGTAGGGGTGAGGCACTAGGCGTTAGTTTGGACATAGCGAAAGCCTTCGATCGGGTTTGGCATAAAGCCTTACTATCGAAGCTTCCTTCCTATGGGCTTCCTGAGAGACTTTGTAGGTGGATCGGCAGTTTCCTTGCAGAACGGAGAGTTAAAGTCGTCGTAGACGGCTCATGCTCGGACCCCCGGACCGTAAATGCTGGTGTTCCCCAAGGCTGCGTGTTATCCCCGACATTGTTCATTCTGCATATCAATGATTTGTTGCATACCAGTGGCATTCCTTGCTATGCGGATGACAGTACCGTGGATGCACTGTATTTCGGCCGCAGCAATATCTCTCGGGATCACGTCGATGAGTGTCGGAATAAACTTGTGTCTGATATCGAATCATCCCTTGTGAAGATTTCCGATTGGGGGGACTAAATCTAGTCCAGTTCAACCCTTCTAAGACTTAAGTTTGCGCGTTCACCGCTAAAAAAGCCCCCTTTGTCGCATCACCACTCTTCGGAAACACTCACCTTTGTGCCAAGCCAAACATTGGCATTCTGGGCGTCGACATTTCGAGTGTTGTCCAGTTTGGCGGTCATTTGGAGAGCAAGGCTAAAATAGCCTCCAAAAAACTCGGAGTACTCAACAGGGCCAAACTGTACTTCAAGCCGGCTCACCGCCTTAAACTGTATAAGGCGCAGGTGCGGCCTCACATGGAGTATTGTTGCCACCTTTGGGCCGGGGCCCGGGTTATCAGCTATCTCCATTTGACCGAATCCAACGCAGGGCATCTCGGATTGTCGACGATCCTGTACTTGCCGATCGGCTAGATCATTTGGCACTGCGTAGGGATCTATCTTCCCTATGCATACTTTACAGAATTTACAATGGGGAGTGTTCTGAGGAGTTGTTCAATTTAATAGAAGCCGCTGATTTCCGCAACCGATCGTCTCGCCTCGTCTCGTCTCGAACTATCATCCGCACCATCTGGATGGTTGGCGTTCCACTACAATGCGTTTTAAAAACAGTTTTCTGCCACGCACAGTAAATCTCTGGAATTCGTTGCTATCAGCGGTCTTCCCCAACAACTGCGATATTGGGTCATTCAAGAAAACAGCATATTCTTACCTGAAGGGTAGGCAACGCACTGGCGTCGCTGGTGACCGTGGGCGGCGGTGAATCACTCACCATCAGGTGACCCGTCTTGCTCGTTTGCCTCTTAGCTGTTATAAAAAAAAAAAATTATATATTAGCTGTTGCCCGCGGTTCCGCCCGCTTAAATACAGTATTCCTCGGGAACACTGTACTTTTTCGGGATAAAAAGTAGCCTATATTTTAATCTAGAGCCTAAACTACTACCATACCGAATTTATAATATTAGTAGGATTTAGCACTAAGTTCCTAGTCACATATAATTATGCTATTTATTAAAAAGCATGCTCATTGCTCGTAAATTAATGACCACTTTACTGACGGTTTTCAGCACAGTGTTGGTGAAATATATTGAATTGAATCATTAAACGGAACGATTTAATAACAATTAAGTATGAAATTGAAGCTGTCTGGAAGAAAATATCTGAAAGCTAACGTTAAGTGTTTTGTATTAATTAAATGAAATGTATTATTTCAAATCTTAATTGAGTTGTGTTTTCAGAATTGTTAGTAGGGTTCCCGCTACTTCGCCTCCATATCTTGCTTCAATTTAAAATATATTCTATTTGGGTACATACATGATTGTAATTTTTAATCACAGTACCTAGGTAACCGAGCTTTATTTGGAGTTCAGATCAATGTAAATAAATAAAATGAATCACAAAAATATTTATCTGACCGGGATTCGAACCCACCACTTTCCGAATTCTCGAACGAAGTAAAAATTATACATACGCATTCGAAACTGCTAATCGGACTTACATAATAGTCGAAATTATTGATATATTACACGACAAAAAAAATATTTTAGACGCATAGACGTATTTATAAGCTATATATAATATACTAGCTATTTCCCGAGGCTCCGCCCGCGTAAATACAGTATCCCTCGGGAACACTACTTTTTCGGGATAAAAAGTAGCCAATGTTTTAATCCAGAGTCTAAATTACTACCATACTGAATTTCATCGAAATCCGTTTAGTAGTTTTTGCGTGAAAGAGTAACAAACATCCACGCTTTCACATTTATAATATTAGTAAGGATTATGTATATAGCTTAAAATGCGCAGTTTTCCAGGGATAAGACCTAGCTAGATCGATTTTTCTCCCCCAAAACTGCCTAAATACTAAATTTAATGGTAATACTTGTAGCCGTTTTCGAGAAACCGATTATATATATGTAATAAGACTTTTTAACAATATGGAAATAAAAGATAATGTGTTGCTTTACAACTAAAGAAACAACATTTAATGCTAATATTGCACAAATTAAATAATATTTTCAAACAAATTATTCATATGAAATTAAATATGACTCATTCATTTTTTTTATATATGGCGTCGGCTTATCTTAGAACCATTTCCCAGTGTCATGTAAAATAGAACTTTCGTTTCAAGTCTAAAGTCTAGTCAAAGTCCAAATAAATAGTCAGTACAGTCAATGAGTCATGTCAGTCGATTCAGTAAAGTGGTAGACGCTTTACTGTAAGTTCCTAGGGAGTTTTGGCGGGAAACACAAAATAGCACGTTTTTAGAAGTTGTACCACTTGCCCACACTTGTGCACGTTAACGAATATTTAATGGTTAATATTCTACCAATATTACACATTAAGAACCGAAATAACACACATTTATGAAAAAAAGCAAAATCCAAACGTCACCCATTGAATTCCCCGGCAAAACTCCATCTAATTCACTTGACAGTTGACATTCATTGTCAAGTCCAAAAAGTATATCAAAGAGAAGCAATGAGGTTATATATTGTACGATGCAAATCGTACATGAAGCATTTTTAGGTTTAAGGCATCAGCGGTTTGTGACACGCGCATAATTAATTAATTATTAAATATAATTCAGTACGTTCAGATCTATCATGGCGATCGCACGTGCTCGCACACCGGGTCATTTGATCATATCAAGGATCAATAAATCAGTCTATTTTTATTATTCGTAACTCTAGTTTCATTTCATCTCTACCAATCAAGGACGCCACACATATATAAAATATTGTCTCGTTTAAAGTATAAGATTGTTGAGTAGAGTTCTGAAAAAATATTCGCTTTGACTTGAGGACCTTCTTCGGTTTTTTCGGCGATTAAAATACCAAAAGTTTACCAAAGGAATAGCTGTATACTTTAAATCAATAGTTTTAAAGACGGGCGAATTCATGAAGCATTGTGATCTATTGTGAGTCTTGAGAAAACGTCCCATACAAAAGTCGCTTGCAACGAAAAAGTTGCTGCGAAATGTATGGTTACATGCACAAAATTACTAATATCTCCGTAGTTGGTGTGTTTGTATCATAATTACCGTAGTAAAATATCCTTCTGTGTCTTATGTAGGTAAACTATGTAGTTTTTTTGCATTAATTAAGTATAAAAATATTTCAACCTTTTTAGGTAACTATGAAATGAACGAGGTTTCAAATCTACACTTAAAATGTATTTCTAACTAGATTTTTGTCGTTGATGTCAAATATCCAATTTAATTTAATTTCTAATGTACACTCTGTATTTCGCATTATTTTGTATCCGTCCGTCGTAATCTTTTTAAATTTTAGCATTTACGAGTAGTTCAGTGAGGACATCAACAAAACCAATAAATATTACCCATAGACCTTTGACTTTTTAGACCCTTGAAATAACTAAAAGGGAGGAAAATACCTTTCTCAGTTTTCCTACTACTATTAGTAGGATAGTAGGATAACAGAAAGTGAGATAGAATTTGTTTATAATTTTGCGTGTGGTGCGTTACATTGTAAAGTGCTATGTGAACTATCTATGTGCGCGTGGAAAACTGACAAAGGTATTTTCCTCCCTTTTAGTTATTTCAAGGGTCTAAAAAGTCAAAGGTCTATGGGTAATATTTATTGGTTTTGTTGATGTCCTCACTGAACTAAATGCTAAAATTTAAAAAGATTACGACGGACGGATACAAAATAATGCGAAATACAGAGTGCACATTAGAAATTAAATTAAATTGGATATTTGACATCAACGACAAAAATCTAGTTAGAAATATAATCTAGTTAAATATATAATAGTATAAATGTAAAAGTTCGTGAGGATGGATGGATGATTGTTACTCTTTCACGCAAAAACTACTGAACAGATTTCAGTGAAATTTGGTATGGTAGTAGCTTAGGCTCTGGATTAAAACATCGGCCTATTTTCTAATTTACGCGGGCGGAGCCGCGGCATAAAGCTAGTACTATTATAAATGTTAAACCTTGTGAGGATGAATGGATGGATGTTTTTTACTCTTTCACGAAAAAACTACTGAACAGATTTTGATGAAATTTGGTATGGTAGTAGGTTGGGCTCTGCATTAAAACAGGCAACTTTTATATCCCGACAAAGTAGTTTCCGTGGGATTCTTTATATACGCGAGCGGAGCCGCGGACAACAGCTAGTTAAAATTAATATTTTGTTTTTTTTTTTTGTTATGTTGACCAGCTGTCACACACCTAGGATGTAAATAAATTGCACGCCATTGTCACGGCTAAATATTTGAATCATATTACATTATAAGTACCTAATTTTGTAAGACCTTATTCGTACAATATTCTTGCAATGAACGATCGATTAATTGAATAATATAAAGGGCTCCATCTATAATTCTGGACTGTTGAGAAATATTGTATGTAACTATTGGAACTGAAGATTAATTATTGTTTAAAACTATCGCTTATCAAGTTGACTGAAACATGTAGCTGTAACGGTTAATATATAACCCAACTGTCAAAATAATGTCGACTATGATGTCAAACTCAGTGAAACTTCTCTAAGATCCCAATCTCACACTTGACCTATTTTAGCTTATTGTAATGGACTGTGAAACACGTGGATTCGTCATGTTATATCGGGGCCACGCATAATGAAAACGTGATTGGACGTTGACAGTCGATGTACCTACGGGCTACGCCGTAGCCACGTGTATCGTAGTCACTAGAATATGTACACGTAAGTACAGGGAAACAGCTTTTGTAGAACGACCCAAATCGATACAAAGGACCTTGGTCAAAAAAAATGTATGAAGCCTGGGCTCACCCACCAACAGAGATGAGATCACTTTGAATTTGTACAACACTAAATATAAAGGCATAAACTCATTTTTGTGAAGAATCCATGCGGTTATTTTGCTATAAATATTTTTCTCCTACGATAAATAAGCTATAATCCTTCAAAGTAATGCTGTTAAGAAGTTAAGAAGGCTAGGCCTTCTTCGATATAACTGTATATAACATCACGCTATGACCCTTAGGGGCTGAGCAGCGGTTGGACACCGCGGGGAGTAGCTAGTAAAAAAATAAAACAGCTGTTATCAGTTTATAATAATATGTTTATTAACATTTCAATCAATATCAATAATAATATCGTTTGGATGACCTGCCGGTGGATTGAATTGTGTGTGCCTGCCTAACCCTAGATACCATATTATTGAAATGGTATGTGCACAACTTTCTACTGTGCGTCTACCTGTTAGGCGCGAGCAGTAATAATGAGCGATGGCATCTGGACCCGTTTCATTTCTGTTGACTGGAATATATACATAATATGTAAGTGCTTGAACATGTCTGGATCGAATTCTTCCTCTTGATAGCAACACATTTTGGTTATGGATATTGCATGCTGGTAAATAATTTAATTGATTTTCACGATATATTTCTATCGTATATAGACAATTGCGTAAATGTTCGCTGCAACATGATTTAGCAATGTCGATTTGATATGATCCAAGGGATATAATAAAAATCTCATTTATTGATAGCCGTAAGACGACGAATGAATAGAACAGAGACGAATAAAATGAGACGTAAGAATAAAACAGAGTTCAAAATAACAAGCTAGGGTCGGTAAATCACAAAATACGAGAGAATATACACGGAAACACACAGTTAACAACGTGAGACGCACGAGTCGACTGAGAGAGGAGAGCGGACGGGCGTCCGAGCAGGCGTCCGAGAGGTGTGAGAGGGATGAATAGTGTTGTAAATCACACGGACGCAGGCGCGTCTATTGTTTACCGTCATTTTAAAGTAAGAATTTATTGTTACAATAACAGTTTTTTGACTACCAATTGTCTTTTTATACAAAACCTATTTAGGTGCATACCTTTTTTTGGCAAAGGAATTGAGGGTAGCGCCGATAGTAACAATTTAAGTACGAACAAAATCCTTTACAATGACATATGCCTTATCTCTGTTGGACATTGAGCCCAATTTGACTCATGGTTCTTTAAAAATTTTGACGTCCCCTTCAACGGCCCACAATCTTTTCACACAGTCGTGGACACATCGTATACTAATGCAATCTAATCGAAAGATTACTATGTAGATGTTTATCTGTTTCTCATTCTTTAACCTGTAGTAGCTACGACTTATTGACCATCTATTCTAGTTATATAATTATATTATTATAAAGAGGTCTTTTGTGAGTTTGTGAAGTTGTAGGGGATCTCCGGATCTACTGATCAGATTTAAATAAATATTTTACCAATAGAAACAGAAAGCCACATTATTTGTGAGTGTCTTAAGCTAGGAATTTTAAGAATGTCGTGTAAAATATAATTTACTGCAAGCGAACCCGCGGGCCAATTTTGAAATAGACTAACCGAATCGCACTTTTTTCCAGTAGAGTGCCCATTCAAATCTGTTCAGCTGTTTTTCCCGAAGGGATTAGCTGCTGACCAGATAACGGTCTTCATTTTGTCAGACATCCTCATAAACTTTTAGACTTGTAATACACTCGCTAGTAAAAAAAAAAACCTAACCAAGAGCATGTCAGGACATGTCTGAGGAGGGTTCCGTAACTATAAACGCGTAATAGGTTTTTGCAAATAACCGCAAAAGTTACTGTCCGATTTCGTTCAAAATATTTTTTAAAGACCTATTCAACGACACCCCACACGATGGGGTAGAATGAAAAAAATATTTTTCATCCCCACTTTCCATGTATGAAGAGCCACCCCTAAAATGTAAAACTATTATTATTTTTTGATCCCCAAACTGACATCTTTATACAAGTTTTAACTGTACTAAATTTCATCAATTTATATTCATAATTACAGAAGCTAGAAGCGCAGACAGACAGACGGACTGATAGAGCGAAACTATAAAAGTTCCATGAGTATTGTGGAACCCTGAAAAACCGAGCACCTATGCAAATTACCAATTAAAGTAATAACTTTATATTACAATTTTAGGTAATTTTATCTTTTGAACTTTGTATTTTAATAGTTTGGAATAGTTTGGACCTATTTGTAATATTATTATCGTGACTATTTTGGTAATTTAATGAAAAAAATGCTGAAGTTCAAAAAGCTTCATACCTGCACTCTGAGTAAAAATTGAAGATGTGCTTTTTTTATTTTTTTCATTTATGCGAAAGTGTAAATGAATTCATATTACGTATCTTCGCCGATCAAATATTATAGTATCTTCGCCGTCTGTGACGCCCTTCAGTTTTTAATAAATCTTATACTTCAAACGAGACAATCTGACAGACATCAAACGGCTGCAAGTATTACCATGAATTTTAGTATGCAGGGAGTTTTCAGGGAGAAAAATTGATCAAGCTATGTTTCATTTCTGGGAAACTGCCCATTTTTAAGCTATACATGTTTTTTCTTTCGTCGTGCAACAATATATCAATCATTTCGACTCTATTAAGTCAGTCCGGTTGTCAATTTGGTTTGAGTATTGTGTATGTATAATTTTTACTTTGTTTGAAAATTCGGAATGTGATGTATTCTAATCCCGGTCAAATAAATATTTTTGTGATTCTATTTATTTTTTATATTCATCATAACTCCGAGCAACATCGGTTACCCAGGTAGCGCGTTATAAAACGCGCTTGATATCCATAAAGCACTAAGTATGTGTACATAGGATCTCTATCTAGACTACCTAGGTGTCAGATTATTCCATTAGCCTTAATGCTAGTGCTTGAGACAAGACGATGCTTATGTTACCTACTTATGTTACTTACTTAATTACTTTTACTTATATTACCTAGTGTTATATAAACAATGCACTATTTAATTACCGACGCAAAAGCGGGTTAAAAGTTTGACGTGTTTGTGTGTCTGTTTCTGACATCGTGATTCAAAGAAGAATGGACAGATTTCGATGTGATTTTAAGTTGAGGGCTGATGTTGTGCTTATATTATACTAGATGAGTCCGCGATTTTCGACGCGACGAAATTCCGCGGTAACTGTGCATTTTAAAATAAAATAGCGTTGCCCAGTTTTAACGCCATTTCTATTCACCTAATGTAGGTGTATTTTCTTGTTTCAATTTCTCAGAACCATCCACACGCGAGCGAGACGCGTGTTTCACGAAATCTCATAATGTCGCTTCTTCTTTTGTTGTCTTGTGCCTGGTTTGTGTAAACTACAAATATAATAAACCTAGGAAGGAATTCTAGAAAACGTATATAATGAACTAGCTGTTGCCCGCGGCTCCGCCCGCGTAAATACAGTATCCCACGGGGACACTGTACGTTTTTGGGATTAGCCTATGTTTTAATCCAGAGCTCAAGCTACTACCATACCCAATTTCATCAAAATCCGTTCAGTAGTTTTTGCGTGAAAGAGTAACAAACATCCATCCGTCCACCCTCACAAACTTTCACATTTATAATATTAGTAGGACTTGTAACAAAATTGTATAATAATAAAACAAAATCTATTAAACGCACGGCAGTGTGTGTTAATAACTGAGGTAGTCATGTGTGTTGTTGTTATTTTTATAAATTTCGTTAAGTTCATTAATTTTATGTATATCTAAGCATTATTTAAAAAAAAAAATTAGCTTTCTGAATACCTTCCTCCACATAAACTTTTACTGTGCTAAATATCATACTCCTCCATTCGCACAAATGTGGTAAATATGAACTGAAAACTTTTGCTTCACGTATTATCTATACTTCTATAGGTACTCATATTAGGACCTTATATATGAAATTGGCGTTTTGTCGTACTGTCCACTTTAATCTCAAATATATCTTCTTTGGTTAGGAATTCCAAATTTCAAATTTATACCGCTATTTACTCATGCATTTGTGTTTCGAAAACTGTAATTCATTCGATTTTTCCTCTTTTGATTTTTTCTTTGCGTCACTCTGTTTACAAAATGGAAAACTTGAAATATCGTATTATTTTCGAGTACGAGTTCCACCGTGGCACCAGTGCTGCAGAAACGGCTCGAAGGATTAATGATGTATATGGCGGTGGTGTCACAAAAGAAAACATAGTTTGCGTTTTTGGTTCTAACGTTTTCGTTCTGGAAATTTCGACTTGCAGAACAAGCCCCGTGGACGGCCAGAGACCAAAGTTGATAATGAAGAATTGAAGGCTATTGTGGAAGCGAGTGTATCACAAACTACGTCCGAGTTAGCTGCAAGCTGCGGTGTTAATGATAAATCTATTTTTATCCATTTGAAGCAAATTAGGAAGGTGAAAAGCTTGAAAGGTACCCTACCTCATGAATTGAGTGCAGCAAACCGACAAACGCGCGTCGACTGCTGCGTTACATTACTCAACCGGTATAATAATGAAGGGATTTTAAATCGAAACATTACCTGTGATGAAAAGTGGATCCTGTACGATAATTGGAAACGCTCATCGCAATGGCTGAACCCTGGCGAACCAGCCAAAGCCTACCCCAAGCGAAAATTGACTCAAAAAGCGAAAATTGAAGTTACTTGTGAGCGTTTGGTGGACTAGTGCCGGTGTCGTTCACTACAGCTTTCTTAAATCTGGCATGACAATTACGGCAGATGTCTATTGCCAGCAACTGTAAATCATGATGGAAAGCTAGCTGCTAAACAACCGAGGTTGGTCATTCGCTCTAGGTCACTGCTGCTCCAGGACAACGCTAGACCACACACTGCACAACAGACGGCTACCAAATTAGAGGAGCTTCAATTGGAATGTCTAGGACATCCACCGTACTCCCCGGACCTTGCTCCAACAGATTACTATTTTTTTCGAAATTTGGATAACTTCTTGCAAGGGAAAAAATTCAACTCTGATGGGGCAGTCCAAAGCGCCTTCAAAGATTTTATTGATTCCTGTCCGAATGGTTTTTCAGTAAAGGAATCAATTAACTACCTATGAGATGGCAAAAGTGCATAGATAGTAATGGTATACTTACTTTGATTAAATAAATATATTATGTTTAAAAATAATCGACTTTATGTTTCTTCTTTACAAAACGCCAATTTTATATGTAATGTATATTGTTATATAATAAAGAAGAAAGGTCTGTTTGTTTGTTCGCATTGAATAGGCTCTGAAACTACTGGACCGATTTTGATGAAATTTTATACAGATATACAGTAGACTACGGGGAAGGGAATCGGCGACTTTTTATTGCGGTGAAATGTACAGTTACCTTAAGATTTTCTTTTGCGCGCTCGAAGTCGCGGGAAACAGGTAGTGCTTCATATGTTACGATCGATTGAAGTTTCTAAAGGTTCTCGTACATCAGGGTGTGACGAGCTAAGTGATTATATTGACACCGACAACACAAGACGTGACGTCATATCCAATTAGTGAACTATGACATCACAATCCAAGGTACGTGTAGCTATGTATCTGAGGATAAACCAATTTGTTTTGGACGAACATACAACATCAGTCTGGTAATTTTACGAAAGGAGAGCTCCCTTCAGCAATTAACTCATAGATCTTTTGCCTTCAACAACAAATTCATTGTCAAATTATTTTTAGAACGCTTATCCTGGTTTTGCGGAAAGTATTAGTATACTGAGGTCTGAGATGGATGCGTGGATGCTATCTATGGGTTTCATCCTGTCAGTTATAGTATTTCAAAGTTTATTAGGAACGGCGTTAAATAATATTTTTTAGTTTCTACAAATTGAAGCTTGCCTAAAGAATTTACATAAACTAACTTTTAGTTAGTTTAGTTTAGTTAGGCAATCTTTGTTGTCAGACAATCACCTGATTGTCTGACAACAAAGATTGCCTTCATTGTCCTAACCAACCTACTATACGTGTACGCATTACGACGTGCTTCGTTGCTCTAACATAACATAGCATGTCATGAGGTATCCGAAGTAACGAGTAACGTAACGATTATAACGAGTACTAATTGTTATAGTTTATGAATACATACGGGTACGCTTTTTTTCGTTACTTTTACACCTCTAAATTACCAAAAGCCTGTAGCTGTCAGTTGTCAAATTAGTTCACTGTTGTAATGGGGTACTAGAAATCACAAACGGAACCGATTTTTGACTGGGTAGTGTGTGTTTTATCAGATGAGGCTAGATGACCTATTTGGGGCCATTATATAAGAGTTAGAAATTCCCTTTGAACATGTGGTGTGAGGATCAGATTGTGATTTTCGATTTGTTTATTTTCTTTTTAGCTGTGTTTGTGTCCCTTGTGTGTTAAATAAATATATATTTATTTATTTATTTATTTATTAGAAATGGACGAATACCATCTACGTAGGTCAACTTGCGCAGATCTGAGTTAAAGATAACCCAGGGTTAACTTTAACCCAGATCTACACAAGAGGACATTAGAAGATTATCATTGCCCACGGTTAGCCCATGAATCATCAACAATATAAGAATCACTAAAATTAAGCCAATGGTTTGTAACGATTACTACCATATTTTCTCGCGGCTTCGCCCGCTTGAAATTGGGTTTTAAACGATGTATTTATGGTTGAATATTAGAAAACGCATTATTTTTTCCGTAGGTACTCAATTCATATAAAATATCATGCAAATATATCCCAGGAATAAAAAGTTTCATACAACCTTTAATCCTTATTTTACTCACTTACGGGTGGAATTTTGAAAATTTCTTAGTGGATGCCTACGTCATATTAGAAGTACTTGTGCAAAATTTAAAATTTGTAGGCGTTTAAGGGTTTGGCCTGTGTATTGATACATCAGTCAATCAGCTTTGCCTTTATATATAAAGAAGATAAATACGGAGATAGATAGGAAGATATTCGGCGATACCAGCGCCTCGTTAGCTTTGAATCGAATACTGCTTCAACGAAAACAATGATCGTTTTCATTGAACAATGTTCGATTCAGGCCAGTTTCTTCTACCCGAATCTTTATCTCATTAACATCTAATGGAATCTTTTCTTCTAGCATCAGTAGCCCGCATCACCAAGTTTCTGGGCAACACGGGCATACCTCTCATCACGACGGGCGGCTTCACGTACGACTTCGTCAACACGAAGAAGACCTGCAAAGACGAGTTCTACATGATGGTCCGAGCTGGCCCTTTAGGGTTTAAGGACCTGGCGTACTTCATCATCAATGTTTTCAAGCAGTAAGTGTTTTGTATCGTATGAAGCATTTTTTTGATAGAATTAGACATTGTTTGGTTGTTTCTCTTTTACGTAAAGACCAGAAAGCGCAGGAACTACGCACTTAGTAATTCGCCGCGATTTACGTGCATCATTACTAATATTAGAAATGTGAAGGTGAATTTGTTTGTTTGTTTCTCTTTTACGAAAAACTATTTAATGAATTAAATTTGGCACAGATATAAAATAGACCACGGAGATGGACAAAGGTTACTTTGTCGTGCGGTTGTACGGATGTACGGTACGGTACGCAGGAACCCCTGCGGGATCTCCTTTTGCGCGTACGAAGTCGCGAGCCATATCTCCTGTCGTATAACGCAATGTACGATGGCCTAGCACCTCAACACGAGCGTAGTCACTACGCGTGAGGCACGCGTAGGTGAGGTGTACCGGCGTTTCTCGGCGATTTCACCCTTTCTGCAGGCTTAGCATTCACACCCTAGAAACATCGAATGAAACCGAAGAATCGACGAAATTACAGATAGAAGAAACATTAATAACATTCGGAGCAAAATAGTTCTTATTCTATGGCAGCTAGGTCGATGCATCGTCGACGAGAAACGATTCTTTTCTTCCCGAGCATGAGCTCATAAAATGGCCTCTTTTGACAGCTAAACTAGAAACGTTTTCTTATTTCAATGTCAAATAGTCTTACAATAATGTCAGCTGCTCCACATCATGGCGGTCCAAGACAAATAGAATCTTTACGTTCAGTCATTTACTTGAAAATTTGATCATTTTTGACAGAAGATTTCCCGGCAGCAACTTAAGAAATATGGCTATTTACAAATGTTGACTTCTATTGACGAACAAGGTCGTCAATAACCATGGATTAAGAACTATTTTGGAACAAACTGTTTTGAATAGAATATTTCTTCTTTAAAATTATTTCCTCGGATAGCCATGCTAACTAAGCCCGCTGGAAAAAATCTTCATCAATACTCAAATGCTTCTCAGATCACAGGCTGTTTCGGCAGAATGACAATGACTGCATTTAACTTAAAAGCTTCTTTATTTAAGAAGCGTTTGAGTATTAGTCCGTCAGACCGGCAAACAAGTAGACGGATCGCCTGATTACAACCACTCACTGAATCTCAACGTCAGAGAGATCTTTGGACTCATACCCCGCCGTAACATAATGAAATTATATTTTAACGTCGGTTTACATGGCCGTGATAAATGTCTGTAAACTGTGAGACAAACATGAGCCAACCCAGTAGTGCCCTGTCACATAGAGCCTTGTGATTAGATTAAAATGGCGCAATCTGCAAGCTATATGTCTAAATTCTGCTAATTTTAAAATGAAAACATTGGGTCTTTCTTCCCACTTGGGACGATTGTTCTGGTCATATTATAGAGCAGCTCGAATCAGCACATTTATATGGCTGTACTGATTATACATGCATGTTGCCAGAGGGCAGTGTGGGTCAAAAGTGCTTAAACCGCATTTTTTTATATTTAGCACGGAGTTGTTATTTTTTAACTACACATTATTTTTTAAAATTCTTTAGTGAGAACGAATTGGTATTAGGAATTGTCTCAATAAAATGAATACTTTTGGAGTATTGAATATATTATATATTTTTGATTAATCGCAAATAGGGTACTTTCGATAAATTTATTAGTTAATGGATAATTTCAGTATGAAAATTGTTTTTTATTCTTCTCATAACAGTATCAACAATATACTGTACAGATATTTGAAATGCTTTCATTGCTAATACCTGTATTTTAACTGTTTATTCTTTGGAGATTGGACACTTTGGAGATCGAATACTCGAAAACAATTTATTTTATGAAACCATGCCTTTATTTGAAAAGACCTAGTCAACGATAAACCACACAATGGAATGGGGTAGTATGAAAGGGTGAGATATTTAAAGAGTGGCACTCCATACATGTGAATTGGGGAAGAAAAATATTTTCAATCTTTTTAGCTTTTTACCCACACAACATAATTCAGAAGATTTTTATCAAAGTAATTGGATTCCGAGATTTTAAATTTCAGGCGCTTGACGCATTTCACTTCCTACTTGGTACTCGTAAGTAAGATTGCTACTGATAGACGTCACAGATAAGATTTGAAAAAACTTTACAGAAATTGGTTATTTTTATTAATTATAAAATAAATAAATTAAAAAACCCGACTGCGTTAAAACTGAAAAGAAAAAAAACAAGAAAGTCCAGTAATCGAGACTTTTATAATCGAATATAATTTAATAACTTTAACTATGTAATGTTTTCGTAATGAATGTATCGGTCACGAAACGATTTCAACGGTTGGTATAGTTATTCAATAATATTCGATAACAAAAGTCTTTTTTTTCTTTTCAGTTTTTGGGCAGTCGGGTTTTTCTTTTAAATTAATTTATTTTATTTACACACTTTTAAGTTCTTGTTTGTTTTTCTATTACCTTAAGACCGTCTGCAGTCAGCGGCACCATCACTATCAGTTCTGTCTCAAAGCGAAAATTAGAAACGTTATTAACCAACTTTAAATGGTTATAGATCATAAACGGTAATACTGATTGAAAAATGAAATTAGAAACCTTAAAATTATTTTTAAATACCTATTCAACGATACCCAGTATCGTTGAATAGTATATACTACAGCAACAGTTCGTCGATTTTAGTTTTTGTCTTGTTCACAAGATGGCGTCCAACACCGCCCATTTTGATTTTGTCAAATTTTTATAAATGCATTCTATGACATTGGCATCGTCTAGAACTCTAGACAAATAATACAACGTATAATTTATCAAAATTTGCCCACGCTTTTAGTCTAAATAGTGTCACAAAGTTACATACCCACATACATACATTAGATAGACTATTAAACACCTCTCCTTTGCGTCGTTCAAAAATAAGTGTTTTAACCTGCATTAGACTCTCAAAGTAACAAACGTTTTTCATAAAACTAGTTACACTCATTATAGTAATACGAAATACTTTGTCCTCGAATTTGAAAAAGATTAATCTAGTGAGCACCATAATATCATGGATCTTTTGGACTCTGTGCCAGATAAACTTAGTTTTCTAGTGTTAATGTAAAATCTTCAGAAACCGGGCTTATATACAATGTTATCTAACACATATTTTAGGTGTGTATAATGTGAAATGAAAACGAAAATATATATTTTTTATTTTGGTAACTGAATATTAATATAATTGTAGTTGTATAACTGTATTTATTTTCGGACTCCTCACTCTGTCCAAAAATAAATTGTATGGTTCGTAATAACTTGTATTAATAGTGCTAAAAATAAAATATTAATCAAAAATACGGGGGAGGTGTAGTGTGTGTATCATCTCCTATACATATATTGTAATGTCAGTTCATTAAAAGGATGAGTTAATAATCGATATTCGCGAGCACAATATTTTTCATTGTACTTACCTACTCCTCAAGCCTGCACATTGCATTGGTTACATTATTTCTTATTAATATTTTATTTTTAGCACTATTATGTTTACTTTAAGTTTTTTCGTCTCATCTTCCTTTACTTTATATTTAGTTTTTAAAATTTAGCATTAAAATTAAAACGCATAAAGCGTTTTAATTTTAATGCTGATTTTCAAATTAGTTCTGATTAGGTACTGTGCTGTTTTGACTGTACTGTATCGAAAGCAAAATATCATCTCTTTTAATTATAGCTTAGGTATTAAGAAATATATTATAATATTTAGATACTACTACCACTTTATATATATTAACAAAAAACAAAACTAAAAGTATTATAAAATTCATTTCACTTCATAGTGTTAACACAATTCAATTTAACGCCATCTAGCTTCAAGTGGCGGCAACTACTGCTCATCACGGAGCCCGACTCGCAGATGGAGGTCGCCGGCAAGTCCTCCTGCCTCCTTATGATGAAAACCTTCGCGAACTACCTCAAGGACGAGGACATCATCTACACACCCTGGGATACCACGTCAGATGGCGGCATGAACTACACAGAGAACTTGAAGAGAAACGTCGGCTATAAGTACACAAGTAAGTCTATGTAATAAAATTGAATTAATTCATCGCGTATTTATTGAATATACAGTAATAATTATTATAACAATTATGATTATTTGGTTTTACGTTTCGTGAACTGTATTCAAACCCCTTTACGTGAAGGTATGCGGTGAAAAGTTTAGAAAGCTACCGTCAGATGTCGCTTTTCCTTCAATGCAAAACCTTTCCAGTATTATTATTTTAGATATCTAGATAATTATCTTATGTACAATACGTAATGGAAGCTTGGCCCATATTCAATTATATTAACGAATGCTTTTTTTAAAGTTTCTTAAAATATGTTACTAAAAATATAATAAATATGACTAACAAGCGATTTTTTTTTATTTCTAAGGAAAAAATTAAACTGTTGTGTAAAGTGAAAATGCACAAAAAAGTATGAAATAAATCTTATTTTAAGATTTTTTTATAATTCCCCTTTTATATTCGGCTACAATTTAAACTATTTCTCTACTCAATCTTCATAATTTTGAAGTTGGTACCAGCCAACTTAAATGTGAGTTCTATAAAATATTGTTTTATCAGGATATTGTTTAAAGGCTGGTACCGACTTCAAAATTATAAAAATTGAGTAGAGAAATAGTTAAAATTCTAGCCGAATTTTAAAGATTTGTATTTGCTACCTCATAGTCGATCCGCCATCTTAACATAATGGCGATGTCTAGCCATATTTTGGTAATGTGTCTTTACAGACTCACTGCCGGTTTTTTAGGAGGACAAATTTGACCCCTTTACGTTTGACAGTCTGATCTGATGCAATGCTTGTCCTGGATCACGTTTTTCGACGGTGAACTATAAACTAGCTCTATAAATGGTAATACCAAATTGTTGTTTGACAGCGATGTTGTACAATTTTCGCTTGTCGCATTGCTGTAAGAGATACAGAATTAGCCTCCGCATCTCCATACCCTAGTGACAACCCTAGTCGTACCAGACACAAACAAATTATGATTTTTTAACCGACTTCCAAAAAAGGAGGCGGTTAAGCATTCGTCTGTATATATATAATTTTTTTTTTGTCAACAGCCTCATACATAATTAATTAATCATACATAACAGTCTCCGTGGCCTAGTGGTTAGAGCTTGGCTTTCGACTCGGTAGTCGTGGGTTCGATTCCGGCATTGGAACAACAATAAATGTTGTTTCCAAGTTATGTAATTTTTGTATGTCAACGATAATTCCAGCGTCTGTGGACCGATTTTCAATTTTTTTTTAAGTAAAGGGTTCATACCCTGTAGATCAAAAAAAGGATGGAAGGCAAAATTTGGGATTATTCCCAAGTTGATCACGTTTCACCAAAGTGGTGACCTGATGATGGGATATATGAGGAATCGAGGGAAATCCTCGAAATTTATATGGATACATATGGTGATTTTGACTTTTTCTGAAGTATTTCAAGCATATGCTATCAAAAAGTAAGCTTTTGTACCAAGGTATACCCTTGCTTGATGGATCCAAAAGTACTGAACAGAACTCCTGAGTCCTTATAGAACTGCATGCATATGCCATCATACCACTTACAGTAATCATCATCATCATCACCACCATCTTCACAAGAAACACCAACATATTATTATGATGACATAGGTACTCACTACTCATCAGAGTTTTGTGCACCGATATCAATGAGTTCATAATAATATAGATAATAAATTTAAGTAAAAAGAGAAAAAATATTATTTTTAAATAAGAAATTGAAACCGACTTCCAAAGTAAAAATGCACAAAAAAGTATGAAATAAAACTTATTATCTAAATAATTCACCTTTTTAATTCGGCTCAAATGTTAACTATTTCAAGGTTTAAAGAATTTATTCTCATAAAAGATACAATATCCACTTACATGAGAACAAGACGATAACAATACTTATTAATGATAGATAGTACAGTTCGAACTTAAAAACTAAGTACAAAAGTTTTTGCATTAAAAAATAAAAATAAAAAGAAAATTAATTGTTAAACTTAAATTACTAAGAAAACAATATAAAGATAGCAGCACAAAATACTTATTTTAACATTCTTAGAATAGATTTAATAGTGTTCAATGACATGCTTAGATAACTGGTGCTTAAAACAATTAAATGAATTTATATTTTTAATGTGGTCGGGTAAACTATTATATAACTGTGCTCCCTCAAAGCTTTTTTTGGCATAGTTAGTACGTATTTTGGGTAGAACTAATAAATTAGGGCGTCTTAGACTTCGGCTAGTCGTTTGGGATTTTACAGAAAAAGATAATTCACTTTGAATTTTACCTTCGATTATTTTTCTAATTAGTATACAGGTGTTATAAGTATATAGTTATTTTATATTCGTAATTTTAGTTTCACTGTAAATTTTGGTTGTTGGTGTAAAATATGGGTATCGAAATATTATTTTTACAATTTTATTTTGGAGTCTCTGTAATTTATTTATTTTAGTTTTGTTTGCACTACCTCAAACTTCAGTAAGATAAAGTAGGTGTGATTTAACGAGGGAGTTATAAATATTAAAGCGCAGTTTTGTTGGAATGCATTGGTTTATATTAGTAAGTGAGCCTATCAAAGATGATAATTAATTTATTAATTATAGTATCTATTTGATTATTCCAGGTAAGATGCCTATCCATTCTCAAGCCCAAGTATTTTTCGCTGTGTTTTTCTTTAATCGGAGTATTGTCTATAACTAGTGGATCATGAGCTGGAATGATTTTGTTTCTTGGGCTAAATATAATGTAGCATATTTTGGCGACATTAATTGTTAAAAGGTTGTACTTAAACCATTCAGAAAGAATATTTAAATCATTTTGAACTTGTTTTATTATATCATGAATATTAGCTCCAAAGTAGAAAAGACAAGTACCGTCCGCAAATAAAGTTAAATAACCGCGTAGACGTTTTCTATCAATATTGTTTACATAGATAAGGAAGAGAAGAGGTCCTAAAATCGAACCCTGTGGTATACCACAGTTAATAGGGTGGGGTTTTCTGCAGAAATTATCAATTTTTACTATTTGTAGTCTGTTTTTTAAGTATGATTCAAAAATTTTTAATGCATTGCCTTTTATGCCAATAGCTTTTAGTTTCTGTATTAGTAATTTATGACTAACAGTATCGAAGGCCTTTTTTAAATCGATAAAAACTCCTAACACTATGTTTTTCTTATCTATATTATCTTTTATTTTAGTTACTAAATCGATTATAGCTGCCGTAGTACTACTTTTTGCTCTAAAACCATATTGTCTTTGCGAAATAAATTTAAGTGAGTCAAGATAATTGGATAGTCGCGAGTGTAAAATTTTTTCAAGAATTTTTGATAGTACCGGCAGCACTGAAATTGGGCGATAATTTCCGGGGTCTGTTTTGGGTCCAGATTTGTATATAGGCGTTACCTTAGCAATTTTTAAACTGTCTGGAAATTCATCGTCTAATAATAATTTATTGAAACATCTAGCTAATTTATCACAAATATGGTCTTGCAGGCATTTTATACTTTTAGTATTTATTTTATCAATACCGCAACTCGTATTAGAATCAAGGTTTTTAATAATAGTAAGAATTTCCTGTTTAGTACACAAAGATAATTCACAAAGTTCATAGTTGGTTAATTCATTACAATTAAAAGAGCCAAGCCCAGTGTGATATTTTTTTGGTATTTGTTCTGCAAGTTGTGATCCTATACGGGGTATATCCTATATATATATATATATAATTTCCGGAATCAAGGAAGTGACACAACATTACTATTTAAAAATGTATTTATTGCTTTTCGAAGTATTCTCTGCGAAATTTGACACATTTTTCCATACGATGGAACCAATGATTGAAGCAACCATTCCATTCGGAAGTTGGGGTCTCCAAAATGGCCGTTTTGTAGGCGTCCACAGCTTCTTCAGGTGATGAAAATCTCTGACCACGCAATTTATTCTTTATTTTCTCTTTTGTTCTGTGCGCGGTGTGAGAACTCGCATTGTCGTGATGGAGGATGATGCGGCGGTTGCAGTTCTCTTTCCGGAGTTCAGAAACGACCTGTGGCAAACAAATGTTAGCATACCATTCTGCATTAACCGTTCTTTGTCCCTCACGAGGAATAGTCGCAACATGACCGGTTTTGGAGACAAACGTGGCCACCATTTTTTTTGCAACACTTCGTGAACGAACAATTTTTGTTGGCTTTAACTCATTTTCGAACACCCAAACTCGTGACTGGTTTTTTGTTTCGGGTTCGTACGCGTATATCCAGGATTCGTCACCTGATACAATGTTGTATACAGCATTTGAGGATCCTGCGTGGAATCTTTCGAGAGTTCTGACGCACCAAGTAACGCGAGCCGCTTTTTGCTCTTCACAGAGCCAATGTGGTATCCATCGGGAAAACAACTTTTTTACACATAATTGCTCATGCAAGATTATTTGTATTTGACTCATGCCAATGTCTAAAGTTGCCTGAATTTCGCGGTATGTCACATGTCGATCTTCCTCAATCAGCTTACGCACAGCATCAACGTTTTCTTGAGTGACTGCAGTTTTTGGACGACCTTGAAGGGGATCATCACTGAGCTTGACACGTCCACGTTGAAATTCAGCAAACCAGCGATAAATTGTGGTTTTGGATGGGGCTTCATCACCAAATGCAGAAATCATCCGGTCAACACACTGTTTTTGTGTTAAACCACTTCGAAAGTCATAATAAATCATCGCTCTAGAATTTTCTCGAGTCAATTCCATTTTCTCAACGACTAAACAAGTTTGACAAGACCTTGTGACAAGACCGAGAATCTTTTTTTAAATAAATAAACGGTATCCGATTTTAAAACCAAGGAGTTTTAAATTAAAAAGATTTTAATATGACAGGAACAGTGGAAATATTCCATTCCCGATACTTTTAGTGCAGCCCTCGTAGTAGAGAAGTAGTGATTAAAAATTTCGCAAATCTCATCTAAATTGGTAGTTGTTTTATAATTCATTATAATCTTTGAGGGAACATAGCTTTTTACAATTTTATTATTTGTTAAGTTATTAACAAGTGACCACATTTTCTTTGGATTACTAGAACAATTTGTGAATAATTTATTGTAGTACAAATTCTTCTTTTCTTGTATTAGCTTCGCTACTGAGTTTCTTACTTCTTTAAATTTCGCTTCAATTTGTTTTTCGTTTCGTTTCAATGTATACTGCTTCCAGAGATAATTTCGTTCGTAAATGTTTATAATATCTATATCAATCCAGTCATCACGTAAATTATTAAGTAACTTCCTTTTATTCTTTTTATTTTTCTGTATGGGAAATTTTAGTATTTTTTTTTTCGTTGTGTTTCGAAAACCGTAATTCATTTGTTTTTTCCTCTTTTGATTTTTTCTTTGCGTCACTCTGTTTACAAAATGGAAATCTTGAAATATCGTATTATTTTCGAGTACGAGTTCCACAGTGGCACCAGTGCTGCAGTTTAATCCACTTAAAGCAAATTGGGAAGGTGAAAAAGCTTGAAAGGTGGGTACCTCATGAATTGAGTGCAGCAAACCGACAAACGCGCGTCGACTGCTGCGTTACATTACTGAACTGGCACAAGAATGAAGGGATTTAAATCGAATCATTACCTGTGATGAAAAAATGGATCCTGTACGATAATCAGAAACGCTCATCGCAATGGCTGAACCCTGGCGAACGAGCCAAGGCCTGCCCCAAGCGAAAATTTACTCAAAAAAGTTACTTGTGAGGACTAGTGCCGGTGTCGTTCTCTACAACTTTCTTAAATCTGGCCAGATGATTACAGCAGATATCTATTGCCAGCAACTGCAAATCATGATAGAAAAGCTAGCTGCTAAACAACCGAGGTTGGTCATTCGTTATAGGCCACTGTTGCTTCAGTCAACGCTAGACCACACACTGCACAACAGACGGCTACCAAATTAGAGGAGCTTTAATTAGAATGCCTAAGACATGCACCGTACTCCCTGGACCAACAGATAACCATTTTTTTCGAAATTTGGATAACTTCTTGCAAGGGAAAAAACTCCGATGGGGCAGTCCAAAGCACCTTCAAAGATTTTATTGATTGCTGTCCGAATTGTTTTTTTCGTAAAGGAATCAATGAACTACCTATGAGATGGCAAAATTACATAGATAGCAATGGCATATACTTTGATTAAATAAATATATTATGTTTAAAAAACATCTACTTTTTGTTTCTTGTGTGTTCCTTTACAAAACGCCAATTTTATTTGTAATGACCTAATATTATAGACGAGACATGTCGAGGCAAAAACTATCCCCACTTAAATGGTCCCACTTTTGGGTGTTTTGGGGCCATTTTGACATTTGAGGTATGGTGAAACCAAGATGCCACAACATTTTCTTGTTTGAAGATTCATCTGTCAAATATGCGTCATAGCCCATCCATAGTTTCGAAATCTTTGTTTTATGATGTCAAAATCGAGATCTATACACATACTATACAAAAATATATTCGTTTATATTCATAATTATAAAAGCTAGGAGAGCGGACAGACAGACAGACAGACAGACGGATGGACAGAGCGAAACTATAAGGGTTCCTTAAGTATTACGGAACCCTAAAAACACGACCGCAGCTTGCGGTAAACCAGAACGAACTAATGCGATTTTCCGTGTATGTATGTATTCGAATCTGTTCAGACCGAACTGACGTCAGTTCGGTCGCATGCTATTTTTTCCGTGTATGTGCTCGAATCCGATATTGATTCGTTTGATATCTATAAAATTTTGAACTTTATTCATTACACAAGAAGATACACTTTTCACTGTAAGAGTTCGAATTTTATAATACACCGCGCTGCACAGTGCACGTGCAGTGTGTGACTGATGTCATATGAAACGTGTACCTTTTTGTGTAGTATAAGTTACTTTGTTTTGTGTAATAAAGTTCAATAAAAATGTATCGACGCGTAGCGTCGCGTATCGTCGTGGTGTAAACTGACCCTAAGCGCATTTGCCCGATTCAGCCCGACTAAATATGTCTCTTACTGCTTTATTGGGACTACGAGTATTTATTTCATGAGATGTTTATTATTATGGTGCTCCTTCAGAGTGAGCATTCGCCTTAAAAGTTACATTAATTCAGATTTAGAGCATTTCATTACTTTCCTGCTTTATTTAGCAAGAGTTCGCTTCAATTTTCAACCCCTGATGAAAACAGTGTGCTGAGTGTGAGTTTTTGTCACATCGAATTAGTTACCATTGCTTGCCACCAGGGCGTTGTTGCGATGCCATACAAATTATAGTTAACTTCTTCACGGCGAGTAGTGACAAAAACTCGCACACAGCACTCGGAGGTGTGTTATAAGTTTGACGTGTCTGTCTGTGTGTATGTATGTCCGTGTCATCGTAGCTCCCAAACGGATGAACCGATTGTGATCTAGTATTTTGTTTGAAAGCTGACAGGATTGAGAGTGTTTATAATTTTACACATTATTGGTTTCGCCTTGTAAATCTGGCCTTGTAAATCTAGGGAGATCTCAAACATGCATCCCCGTTGCCATGTTAACCAAGATCTTGTCCACTCACGAAAGTCTTTTCTTATGGAAGGCCACTGCCTACACTGCATCTAAAGGTATGTTGCAACATAAGCCTCACTATTTGGTTTGAATAGATAACTTTTTGTACCTATTGATTTAGTACCTGACATTTAAAAAAAACATAAAATCGTTTACCTTTTCAAATTACCAAATATTACCTGCTCAGGTAATAATTTAACAAAAGAACAGTAACTACAATTTACAAGGTTTTAATAATTTGTGAGGCAACATTATCACATAAAGCATCCTTTTGTTATATAAAGACAGAAATATTTATCTTACCGGGATTCGAACCCACCACATTCTGAATTTCCAAACAATGCAAAAATTATACGTAGGTACGCATACCAAGCTACCAATCAGACTGACGTAAAAAATCGAAATTATTGATATATTGTTGCACGACGAAATAAAAAAACCTATATTGCGTAATAAAAGCGCAGTTTTTAAAGGACGCAGAAAGAAGAAGCCTACCTAGAACGATTTTTCTCCCCCAACACTACCTGCATACTGGTGTGCATACATGGTAATACTTGTAGTCGTTGTCGAGATACCGATTATATATATACAAGATCTTCTCGTTTAAAGTATAAGATACGTGAAGCAAAAATTTCAAGTACGGTTTTACGAGAATGAGGGTTTTTGATATTTTTCTGCCGCTAGGGGGCAGATCCAACTCGCACAAAGCGTCATCTGGTGGCGTAAGTGGTATCAAAAACGGCCAACAAGTCTATGTCCAGAAAGCGCGTAATCATACGCACGTAAGGCCGACGCGCGTGTCGTGGTACTAGCCCCCAATACATTGCGTCCAGAAGCTACGCGCGTATTTTTTTACTAACGCGCGTATCGTCCATCACATGTAGGCCGCCAGACATCTTGTCTTGAAGATCTACGCACGTAGGCTTACGCGCGTAATTCGCCTTTTTGGACAAGGTCTTAGAATTTTCGATTCTTTTTCTGTCACCAGGCGGCGCTTGGTAGCCCGACGGCCCTTGTCGTTTCAAAAAGCTGTCAGATGTCACGAATTTAAAAACTCTCATTGTGCATACGGATCAGTGTGAAATTATTATATTATCACATTTAAAGTTTAAGTAGAGGAAGGCCTGCCAAAAGCTAATATTTTTTAAAATAACGCTTAGAAATACATAAAATTTCTAAAAATAACAACACAAACTGGCTTACTCACAGTAGCATGTTCGTATATTATAAATTAAAGTAGGTTTGACACAATTGTCAATGAGTGTCAATCTTTGTTTCATAATCCATAAACAACATTGATATATTTTTATTGCGTAATAGATGCAAAAGAAACCTAAAAAAGTTGAAACTTTAAAAAAATATATTAATTATGGTCGAATTTCGACCACAATACGTCCTCTCGACCGGCGACCTCTAGTATTTTATAAATGGCTCTATGGTCTATGATATCGCCTCAGGCGGTCCTTTTGTAGTGTGAACATAGCTTAATAAAACAGAGTAGGCAGCAACTTATTTTGAGATACCGAAGGCCATATAAACACATAGCGCTTTCTTATGTTTATAGCGCCGCCGACGGGTTGCAGTAAAGAACTAAAGTGGCCTGTGGGAAAAAACTGAAAACGCTAGAAAGTCTACAATCTACAAAATATTTGCCTACTTACATAATATTAGATTGTAATATTGCATTCTTCTTGAATTTCTCTAGCTATAATTACTAAGTATAATAATATGTAAGAGTAGATAATTTTGTTTAAAAATAATACCAGTGGCGTGGTAGATAATTAAAAAAATAGGGATCCGTTTCCGTTACTTCTACGCGAACGAAGTTGAGGGCGTCAGTCATTTTAAAATAAATCTGAAAGTGACACCACTGTTATTAACATACCAACATTTAGAAGCTTTTAACGACATAACTCCTCAAATGTCAAAAATTTGCATCGCTATAAAATAAAATGTCAGTGCAAATAAATCTATTAGGTCTTCTATTTTTAAGTAGATACCGGTTTTGTAGGTAATCGTGTTAGAGACATGTAGCATATGACTTAGAAATCTATCGAAAATAATAAAATCTGGCCACAACTGACTATTTTGTATTGACGTGCAGAATATATTCTGATCGTGTACGAGACTTTAATGAAATTTTATATAACTCCAGTCTGTGCACATAATATTTTTTTTCATTGACGCTAACTTTTATTATGAAGGAATATAATATTTTATGTGCCACACATAGTCTGCTTTTGTAATTAAGATATTTTTCAGACGGCCAATAGGTGGACTTCAGTCGAATTTTATTTAGTTGACTGTCAGCCGTGGTCTCGGAAGGCCGTTTCCGAGTGTTGCAAACTCTTTCGTTGCAAACTTAACCAAAAGTGTTGTGTTTTTTTTTGTGTGTGTGTTGTGTGTGCTGAAATATTAAATTAATGACAAGAAAGCGATAATATACACGGATTAAATGGGTTTGATATTGAAATTATGAACGTAATCTTAATTTGAATATTTCTGGCAAATGAATGTAAAGTGAATTGAATTTTTTGCATCATTTTTCTTATTTAACCTTCGTTAAATACTTCGTTACAAGTGATTATTAAAAAAAATATATGATCTTCCTTATTTCTTGCTTAGTAATAATATAAAACTTAACATAGGTAATTCATATACGCCACAGATACTTAGGAATTTTAATAAAATGACAATAATATTATTTTTAATTCTGCTGGGAGTTGGGACCTGTGCAATGTAGCTACGTGTAACAAATTATACTCAATTAGTATGTAAAAGATAAAGTATGTAATTTGTAAAAAAAATACTTTACTCCGATTGCTATCAAAAATATATATTTATTACTAGCAGTCCCGACACACGTTCTATCTTAACTATGAACTGGAATAAACAGATAATTTCATCTACAGCTACGACGACGGTGGCCGTTTTCAGAAACCAGGCCAGTTACGCAGGAGTAATTTTATAGTGCCCAAGTGTGTGCACAGTACACAAGAGCACTCTCTCCTCCTTTACTCTTATAACCCAGTGGGACGGATAAACGACACAACTGGTGAGAGGTCAGACGCAGGTCGGACTATTTACATACCCATCCCACGCATGGATCATCTTGTCAGACAATCCGGTGATCAGCCTGCATTGTCGGAACCAAACATGGAAACAACATTTTTGTTGTTCCAATGCGGGAATCGAACCCACGACCTCCGAGTCGAGAGTCAAGCTCGAACTACTACATCACGGACGCTGTTAACTACTGTCAAACAATTGTAAATAAATAAATTCGAAATAATAATAACCTACACCTGCAACCTACACCTGCGACCTACTGGGGCCGGGCGATTGTTATGACATAAACCAAACAGGTAATCTGAACGCACCTAATATTTGACAGTCAAGTGACAAATTGAACACAGTGAAAAGTTAGTATGGGAAAATTCAATCGTAGTTTTTAGAATTTTTCTCGCAATTTTTCAATATTTCTTACCGTTCAAACCTTCCCTGAACCATCACAATTATTTCAAAATCAAAATTAAACAAATTGGACCAGCCGTACCCGATTTTTAGCGAGACATTGAAACTGCAATCCATTTTTAGGGTTCCGTAATACGTAAGAAACCCTTATAGTTTCGCTCTGTCCGTCCGTCTGTCTGTCTGTTCGCGGTTCAAGCTTCTGTAATTATGAATATAAATGGATAATTATGAATATAAATGGATGAAATTTGGTATAATTATAGTTTATGTGTAGATCTCGGTTTTGGCATCATATAATAATTTTATATTTAAGGGGTGGCTCTCCATACATGTGAAGTGGGGTTGAAAGATATTTTTTCATTCTACTATATCGTGTGGGATATCGTTGAATAGGTCTTTTGAAATAAAGACATGGTTTCATACATGACTTTCTTACAATGTCAACCATTTTCGTGTAATCGGCCTCCAAAATGTTTGATAAGTTGGTGGCATTGGCTCTGGCATTTCTAAACTATAGGAGATAGAAACTTGTATGTTTCCATGCTGATAGATCATGCTAATAACTCTTTAGGAAAATTATTATTTTTTGAAATTGAAGAATTTTGAAATTTTTATGGTAGTAGTTTATCCTCTGGATTAAAACATAGGCTAATTTTTCTCCCGAAAAACTACAGTGTTCCCGTGGGATACTGTATTTACGCGGGCGGAGCCGCGGACCACAGCTGGTAATATTATATTAAGGGGAAAATAATGAGTGAGCTATTTCTTAGGATCCAGTACACAAAGGGTAAAAACGGGACCCTATACTGAGACCTTTCTATCTGTCTGTCTGTCCGTCCGTCTATCCGTCACCAGGCTGTATCACCTTAACCGCGATAGTTAGACAGCTGAAAAACAAAATAAAATAAATATTAAGGAGCCCGACTCGCACCTGGCCGGTTTTACTTTTGATTTAATCACAAATGAATACTCCAGTAGGCGCACAATACAATAAGTGGAAATAAGTAACACGTCATTTGCATAAAATGTTAAGTTTTTCACAATTTGCCGAGACAACATTTTTATAATATGGGATTCAGTGGCGCAGGCTGGTTCTCCTTCATAGGGAAGCCCTAGCCTGTATAACAGTCAAATATTTGGATGAGGGTTTTCAAAAAGTTAGTGGTAAATAAAGCCGATAGAAATGGAGTTATTGGAACCCCACGCTACTGATGGGACCCATTAGGTAAAAAAAAAAAGATCTACAACATAACTTCTATGTAAAAGACACCCTGCACCTCGAGGGGTGGTAGATTTTCAAGTATTATTATGTATTTTAAAAGTGTCCGGATTTGTTCTATTGCTCTTCTGACTCAGTTTTTACCATTTTTATTCAATGTACAGACATACGACCTCTACAGATTTATTATAATATGTATACATTACTTGCGGTCGCTTCATGGTCAAAATTCGACCGCCTTCACATAAACTTAAAATGTGCCAAATTTCACATTCCTCCGTTCGCATAATTTTAGTAAAATGGATGTTCTTATTAAAGCACTAGCATACAAGAGCATTTGCGTTTCGCGTTGTTGATGTGAGAATTTCCTATAGTTATATTATTATTTTGACCAATAAATAATTAATAGACAATAGAAAGGGAAAGGTGGGCGGTCGCTCTAGGCTCAAAGGGTAGGTATAAAACTATTTTGAACAACAAAATTTTGCGGTGTGCTGGCCTTTAAATAAATTTATTTTATTTTAAATACAGGTAGTCTTTATTTTCAGTATAATTTGTATTAAAATAATCTTTTCGATTATAGGAAATAATAATGCATGTACCTACGTCCTACACTGTGATATTGAAATGACTTTTGTGAACTAATTATATATTAATGATAACTGCAGTTTCTTTGTGATTTTAGCACAATTTAAAATATAATTAGCTAAATAAAATTGGTGGGTACATATTTAATTTCAGTTTATCGCGAATAATATTAGTATACGTATAAGTAATAAGTATAAGTACAATTTTTTATATACCCACCTAGCTAATTTAGGTTACTCAAAATAAGGTATTCTAGTTATTCATACTTAATTCGTAGAAAATCTATGCAGAATGTTCACGTTGAAATCGGCAAAAAAATCACCAAATTGTGATTTCCTAGGCACAATAAAAAAGTATAAACAAAAAACATCGCGTCATAAGCTCAGACCAAATAAAAAGTCATAAGTCTCAGCAGCTTCTAGATGCACCATTAGTAAATAATATATATTGCTAACGCGACGTAAGGAATCGTCATTCCACCGATTTACACGAATGACATCCCGCGGCTGCGTGTGCGTGGCTGGACGAATGCGGAGGCGGGCGGGGTGTGAGTTTTTCCAGCCAGGACTCTCGTTCACGGGGCTGGTCGCTGGTCGTTTCGTGCTTTAACATTACAGACATGACGGTATGAATTCATAATATTTATGACAGATTTGTCTGACGCGACGATTAAAATTAGTTTGGAGTAACTGACATTCGCCGGTGCTCGAGCTGTCATTTGTAGAGAGTGTCGCCCCTGTGACAATAGCAATTCCAACGTAATGTTGTTTATAGCTCTTAGGGCTTTAATCTTAAATCTTATACATAACGGCTCTATTATAGCCGGTTTCCGAGGTGAATTTGTCGGTTGTTTAGTTAGATAAGGGGCCTCTGAACAAAAAAGTGATAATCTATAAACTAAGTTTAACTCAACTGACCAATGAGGTTTTATATCGATTTCCCATTTCACTAATTCAGATGGTTTTACATTAATTCAGACAAGAGTAACCGGTTTTCAGGATATTGAAATATTAGACTCATAATTGATATTGCTACTGATAGATGTCGCTGTCGTAGAAAGGAATTAAAAAAACTTTACAAAAAATGGTTACTTTTATTAGTTAAATAGTTTAAAGCTCAATTTCCCTCCCAAAGCAACAAATATTTTTCATATAAAACTAATTACATTGCCGAAATATAGCAAAACGAAATAACTTTATCCTCGAATTTGAATAAGATCCAACAACTAGATGGATCTGCGCCATTTAAACTCAGTTTATCTAGTGTTTATGTATAATCTTCGGGCATTAAAGATTTTATGTTGACCAGCCAGTAAACACAACTATCAATAGTTCCTTATGCGTAAATTATGTTAGTTTAAAATTAGTTATCAATTATTTCTCAAGGGTTAGGTTAGCCTTTATGGGTAATCCGCTTACGGTGATAAAATCAAATTAGTGTCCAAACTGAAACTCTCTTGTATCTTAACCGAAACTGAACATTTTCGGTACAAAACAAAGGGCCATAATGTTCCAAACGTTATCCCAAGACCCAAACATTTCTGAAAATATCAAAGGGTTTTTTTTTTCTTTTGAGACAAAGAATCGGCCACCAGTAAACATATTTTTTTAAACAAACATTCAGGGAGTTAGGTATAACCACAGACTAAAGAGGAACAGATAAACAGGTACATAGTTAGCTATCGATTTGATTGCATTACTACAAGCATACAGTGTGTCAACGAGTTTGTGGAAAAATCGTGGGCCGTTGAAGGGGACGTCAAAATTAGGATGGTTTTTTGGCGCGCTTTTTGATTTAAGTTTACAAAAATTATTTCGTTTTACAGATATATCAACTTTATGTACCAAAAACCTTGATACGAATACAATTCAATGAACAAGTGATCATAGTTAAGATTCTTTTTACACACATCACGTCAAAGTTACACATTTTAACGAATTATATCGGCATTTAAAAAAATATAGGCGTATCGTGAATGATTAAGATAGTTAAATATAAGTGGTGGTCAAATGGTGCCTACTTTTTCATTTAAGCCGACTACACATGCTACGTTCTATCGTGTGGCTGATTATTCTGCTTACCTTTATAGGTAACCCTGTACAGTATGTTACCAGGTTTTCCTGGTTCCAATTATTTAGGAGATTTCACAGATAACTCTCACGCATACTACGCTTTACTTGCGCATGTACATACCGGGTAGGCTTACTGCGCATTATTATCAATTCATACCGAAACAAAAACGCGATACGGCGCTGTATTTTTAAGACAGCTATAATTAAAAATTGAACTTTATTCATTACTCAAGAATATACACGTGGTTTTGTTTAGACTGTCAAAATCATTACCCTCCCTTTCGGCTTCGCCGTCATCGGGTATTAAAGTAGTTGGTTTGGTTTGTACAAAGATTTAAAACTCAAGATAGGCTATGGCGTACATTTGACAGAACAAATCTTCATACAAGAAAAAGTTACGCCATCTTGGTTTTTACCATACTTTAAATGTCAGCCATCTTGTTTTCACCACACTTCAAATGTCAAAATGACCCCGAAAATCTCAAAAGTGAGGCCATTTAACTGGAGACACTTTTTGCGTAAACATGCCTCGTCTGTAATATATATTATATATACGTCAATTCAATGCATACGACTTACTTGTGTTTTTATTAGAATCATGTTACCTACTTGTTCATTATTCCAAGATGGAAATGCGAGTTATTTGCATACGAACATGTCTCTTAATCGTATAGTTAGGCAAAATTAGGCTAGAGTGTCGTGTTTGATTGTTTGTGCTTTTACCCGATTACGGCGAAGCCAAAAGGAAGGGTTATTTGATAATATTTGCAGTCTGTGTATGACGTATGTTTTTGCCATCGTAGCGCCTAAAATATTGATCCGATTGTAATGATTGAGGTGTCAATATATTCCTGTAATAATGGCCAGGATAATATAGTGCTAATTTAATTGACAATTTAATATTTTATTCTATATTACACTTGTGAAATAATATTTTTAATTTGTGCAGTCGGATTATGGTATTTGAGAAGTTAAATACCATATGTACCATGATTAGTAAGTATATTCAAAATGTAATTTACCGGAGAGCTCTAATCTTTAGGTGATTATTACACTGAGAACAAGACTCCGTGAGTGTGGGACTATATGCTCCGGAATCCCGAAGGCCGTAGAAAAAATTGAGCATTTTAAATACATTGTTTTAAACACTTACGGATTGTGTCGCGGTGCACTTTTCTTTTTCCCGACGTTTCGGCTACTTTCCAGCAGCCGTGGTCACGGGAGGACTGAGGTGTTTTCCCGAAGATTCTTCAATTATTATTTGTGTTCCGATCCACGCAAAACATACTAACAGTATCTTGAAGCCGCGGTGATTTTAAATAACATTTTATTTTGTTAATTATTGGATTCCAACTAGAGAGCAGCATCCAGCCTCGGTTAAAATTAGGGAACTTTTTAATTTCTATAGCCTCACGTATCATTCTTGGGCGATAACGGTGTTCCTTTGCCAGTACTTGTTGCTTATCAAATCTTATGTAATGGCGAGGTTGATCCAGTAAGAAAGATAGTATAAGAAGTATAAAAAATCAATATTTTAAATAGAAGTATGCGCTAGTACAATAAAGTTGAAATTCTTCGGATTTGGAGTTTCGAGTGTCGAGCTGTCATATATATGACATTGACTCGACACTCATGTGTTTGATTTTCTACTCTATTTATTTTCTAGTTCCTTTTTCAATGCTCAGAATTTCCTACGGCCTTCCGGATTTCGGAGCATATGGTCCCAGCCTGACTCTCGATTCCACTATATCACGTGGAGAGGAAGGTTTAAAAAATTGTATGAAAACAGCCCTGTGCCTTGCGCTGGTTATAGTATGCGACATGTTAGGTTATCTCAATATCTGTCATTATGTTTCAGCAAATTACCAAAAAATTCTCCGCCGCTCGCGCCTCGCACAGCGCGATGCTATGCTTCTCATTAATTGCGCCTTAACCTGAGACAGTAAGGGTCAGTCCATACCGTGACGATAAGAGACTCTACGCGGCTTTTTAAGATAGCTATTCAAAATAGAAATTTATTCACTACACAAAAAGATATTCGTTTCATAGGTAAATGACATCAGTCAATTTTAAAGAAAACGAATGCCTTTTTTAAAGAAATATTTGTTTTGTATGTAATAACAAAATTCTGGATGATTTCAGTTTAACTCAGTTATTGTAACGCTTAGCTTAAATATGAATTTTTATGAGCGTAAATCGGCAATGAAATTTCCAAAAATAGACATTACAACTGCTGAAGTTCACGCTAACTGCTTATAGAATTGTTAATAACGCAGTATAAAATTATGCAAATAATAAGTTTTTTTTTTCTTTTTATTACTTCTATTACTTAGCACTCACGAAAAATCTTGATGTGATATCAAGCTTTTTCGTGAGTGTGAGCTGAGTTTTTTTTCTGTGATATTTTTAGCTACAAATATATTATATTTCATTGAGATTTGCCAAAGTCTAGCCGAAACCTCACGCTTCCATAGAAGGTAATGTTGAATTTTAAGCACAATTAAAAAAAGATACAGTATTCTTATTTCTTGCAACGATTGCTTCTTAATATTATACATAATATAACGAATAGTAATTACTCCAAACATACAATTGAAGCAAAATCCTTGGGTTTATTTTTAAAACTAACGTTCTCATGTGCAGCAGCGAAACCGTTTGAAACACATACTAAAACTTATGCTAATTTAATGGACAATTTAATAATATTATAATATTATATTATACATGATGTTGCCCGCAACTTCGTATAGAGATATCCCGCGGAAACCTTACAATTTGCCGCGATAAAAGTAGTTTGATTTCCTCCTCGTGGTCTACTCTATATTTATGCCAAATTTCATCAAAATCGGTCAAGTAGTTTCGGAGCCTATTTAATACAAACAAACAAATATTTACTCTTTATAATACTAGTGAAGACTACATTTCATCTGAAATATTTTACAGCAGCGAGCAGTGTGGCAACCAAATCCAGTGCATCCTCGAGCTTCCCATCTCCGTGTATGCCTGTGAATTTTGTTATTAATTTACATCTGCCGGTTTCGCAAACTACGTATTTATCTAGAATTATATCATAATCCCAATTCTCTTAACTATTTGTTATCATAATCCTGATTCGGCCCGCGTGGTGTCGCATTCACACACGCGTCTATTGGGCGTGAGCGAGTGAGACACCGCGCGAACCAAAGCGGGATTATGATGACTTGGGCTCCAAATTTACAGACACATCACACAGGTATATCGTGATTGTAAGTTCGTAGGTAAATAAATGTAAAGATCTAATATAGCCTTACGTCGACTGCAGTCGCGAAGGCTTGTTCTCCGTCAAAGGGAAGCCCAAACATGTAGATGTGAGATCAGTTGCATAACTTATATATTAATACCTATCTTAAGAAATTTGTACCTCGGACAAAAAAATTGTCGTGTCCGTAAATAAGTTCCTGATCTATAAGTCCACGTCGTAAGTTACGAAGTTTCAAACCGTACTTTAGTAGTTATTGTGTGTTAATTATACGTGAAGCCGGCGTGAATCGGGTTATATGCACTCATCGCTACTGGTGGACTTTGACTCAATATTACTGTGACCATTTGAACTGAAAACTCGAAACCAATTTTTTTTCTAATTTGGAATGGTTCGCCAGACATAATATAAATTCTTAGTCCGTTTTGAAAGTGTAATTTTGTTTTTCTTTATTAGTTCTCTTGTCTATTACTAATTAGAAATTCTACGGCACTGTAAGCCATTTTCTTTTGAGATCCCTTTTCCCTGGGACGCTCCTGTAATAAATTTTGTAAATGGGGCCCGCCCTCATTTAACCGAATGTTTTCTGTTCATAGCAAAATGCTAAGTTAGGCAATCAAATGAAGGCCTAGGCCAGGACCTTTCCTGGAAAATTTATAGAATTAACTAACGTAAATTATCACATAACATAGATTTGTTAATTTTTAAAGCAAAAAGTACCACGTAAATGTACTATCAGGGAATTTAATTCACAAGCGTTAATTCACGGTTATCATAATTTGTTCGGATTCATAATATTATTATAATATCACTGACAATTGTATTGTGACCGCATGTCGACATTAGAATAAAAATAAATTATCAGAACACCTTACCTGCTTATGATTTAGATTCCCTAATAGTATATGAAGTTACTTTTTCAAGCAAAAACTATTTATATAAAAGTAAAATAGTTTGTGGCCTTAACGAGCACTTTTTGTATATAATACTTTGTCTTTCCAATAGGTATTAGGTTGTACGGTATTTTTGCATGAACAAAGTCGCGGAAAGCATCTAGAAATTCATATTTTAGAGAAGAGAAAACTCAGAAAATATTGAATCATAATTCTTAAGCTAAAAGTACTCACTTCATAGTAGAGGGTACACTTGTGAACTTATTCCTTTTGGGGTTTGAAAGTCAATAGAAAAAACCTTTCAATTCACACCGCGACGATAACAGACCTAACGCCGTCAAAGTTTTTTTTTTTATCATTTATTCACAAGATGTGGTAGTGATGGTGGTTACAATAATTATAAATAGTTTTTACACATCCGTGTAATGCTCTTGACATTCACACACCATAACAATGGTGTGTGAATGTCAAGTTTAACGTTTTAGAGAACGATTAGTACAAGTAGTAGATTAAATAAAATTACATTTAAGCATTATTTTTTCATCACATAATTGAAACTAAAACATTAAATTATTATTAATTATGTCAACACATAAGCAAGAAGTTTGCGATTTGATGTAACTTATCACGGCAAATATAAGCACGGAACCCTTTATTCGTTGTTACAAACGCGCATGACTGATTTTAGATCTATTGTGATATTAGAAACTGAAGAAGGGTCTACTTTCGCGACGATAAATCTTACGATATCTCATTCAAGTGTTGAGTCAATGTGTGCGAGATATATCTTCAGATCTTTTGTGCTCTTGTTATTTTAGGAAAGGTTTTTATTGTGTGTAGACTTGATAGAGGACATCTTTTCTGTTCGTGTCACGAATAGCTTGATTTTTTATCCACTCGGGTGCGAGATGATCCTATGCTTTTTTCAGTTTCGAATAACTATAGGATTTTTATGATATTTTTTCAGTCAATATTCGCTATTTTAGAATTAGACATTAGATATTTTTGTTTATGTATTAGGTAGTTTAATTCATTATTTTAATTCTTATGTTATTTAACTAACAAGATCGACATATGAGGTTTTATAAAGGTCCTTAGAATAAAGTATAATAAAAAAAGGTAATAATAAAAGCCATTTAAACGTTTTTGCAGCTTTAGAGTGTAGGTACTTCAAAAAAAAATAATTATTGTGTATTAAAATTGAAGACTTTGAAGCGAAGCAAGTAAATTGTAGCATGAAGTAGGTACTTACTTAATATTATTAAGATGTCGGCGTCAGCTTTAAATTAAAATCCTAATAAACATCCTTTTTAAAGATTAAAATACTTCAGTTCCCAAAATATATTTGTATTCGGAGTATCAGTAAAAAATATAATATATAACTATCGCAAAGAATCGTTATTCGATAGACTTACACGATTGACAGTTCGCAGCTATGTGTGCGTGGCTAGACGTAAGCCGGGGGTGCGCGCGGCGAGCGTGGCGTGAGTTTTTTCCATCCAGGACTTTCGTTCACGGGGCTAGCCACTAGTCATTTCGTGCTTTGGCATAATTGACAATATAATTTTATAATAAATATTGGATGATTTGGATGGATTGGATGGATTGGATGGATTTGATCTGACGCGACGTTTAAAATTATTTCTGTGTCAACCTTAGGCTTACGTCAACATGGCATGGATGAAAAACAAATGAAAACGCCGGTACTCGAGCTGTCATTTGTAGAGAGTGTCGCCCCTGGTATCAGTCAAATATTTAAAATGAATAGGATGAATGAAATAATTCTATATTATGATGATGGTTTTAAGATAAAACAGAGCATATAATTTTCATGACATATTTTTTTGCACAAAATATATTTACGGTCTTATAACCGATGCTCAACAAAGCACTTACGGCCGAATTCTGAAACTCTACATTTAGAGCCAACAGCACGGCGCGGCACTGGCTGTGACTGTCTTGGTTTGATCACAAGGATAGCGTGTGACTAGAGCATCACTTACTTTAAGTAGCGTTTTAGTAATTGACCGATAATCGCTTAGTCGGGATTTATATGGGACGATTTTCGCCGTGCGGTGAGTCGCTTGAGTCTTGACTAATCGCCTTGTCATTTTTGTTGGCAAAATTGCCTTGCGGCCCAGCCGAATTGCAATTTAGGGTCAATTTACACTGAAAAAAATTTGGAATGGCTATCCTAAAAATGGCGCTGCATTTTTAGGATAGCCATTCCAAATTGAACTTTATTCATAACACAAGAAGACGTAACACGTTTCATTGTAAGAGTTCGAATGTCAGGATGTACCGCGCTACACGGCGCATGTACAGTATATGACTGATGAAATGTTATGAAACGTGTATCTTTTTGTGTGGTGAAAAATGTTCAATTTTCAATAGATATATCATAAGGCAGCCACAGACGAGAGGCCGATCGTTTCAGTTAGATCTGACGCCTGAACGGATTCGAGCCCATACACGGAAAAAATCGCATCCGACCCAACTGACGTCAGTTCGGCCTGAACGGATTCGAGCACACACACGACACAATTTTGCATCCGTTCAGGCCGAACTGAAGGTAGACCGGACCATGGGCCCCTTTAAAATACGCAGCGCCGCTTAGCATTGCCTATCGCCGCGGTGTGAAGGCAGCGGTCGCGCGGCGATCGCGCGCCACGTCTCATCGCTCTCAAACACTTATACTTTCGACTTAATTACCAGGGCAACAAGGTTCAAAAGAACGTACAGCGTACACTCAGTGTACCATATTTCGACTAAATTACTAGGGTAATAAGGTTCAAAATACTAATATAAACATATTATAAGTATAAACGAATGTCCTCGACTGTACCTCACTTTTCATGTGTCTACGCATGTGTCTGTCTGTGTTATGATATAGTAAAATAGCAAAACAAATATCAACAAACACAAAAGAAAAATAGCGATTTCATTACAGAGAGCTTTATTGCTATCGCGGCCACTCTTGCGTAGATATTTCCTTTTATTGCCTCAGGCCCCAGCTTGGGACCCTTAATATGCCAAAAACGAGCTATTTATAGAATAATTATATTTTATTGAATTTTGTTCCATGCTATAACGTCACCTTTTATATAATTGATGTATATATGGTTGGGTTAAATGCACTCAATCTAACCAATATTGGTATAAATTATGGAAATGGAAGATTATTGGAAGCTGCGGATTTTATTCTTAGCAATATTTTTATTTTGCTCGTTGTCTAGCATGTAAGTGCAGCTTACATACAGGAAGAAGATTTCCTATATCTTAGGGTCAATTCACACTGAGACGAAACGACACACGACATGGAGCTGAATTTTAAGATAGCTGTTCCAAATTGAACTTTATTCATTACACAAGAAGATACACTGTTCACTGTGAGAGTTCAAATGTCAAGTTGCACCGCGATGCACAGCGCACGTGCAGTGCATAACTGATGTCATAATATGAAACGTATATCTTTTTGTGTAGTGAAGAGTTCAATTGTGAAATGTTGTGTGTGTCGCGGTGTAAACTAGCCCTTAATAAATTGAATTTGCTGATTTTCTCCGACGGTTTTTTTTTGGTAAATAAGTAAACAAAACCTACATCATTAGTTTACTTACATCATATACAAAAACATTAATTATGGTAAGTATGAACTTAAACGCACAAATATGTTCCTGCGGCCGTATACTTCATACACTTTAACCTAGGCGTGACGTCACAGCTAGGTACGACTTTAGTATGAAGCGTTTTCACGAGACTTACCTTTGAAAATATCGACTTTTGATATACTGTTCCATCTGAGAAGTTACTCATATTTAAGAGTACTATTAATTTATATTTTTACTTTACTATGCAATAATATTTCTTTTGTCATCTAGCCTATTAGCGAGTCAGATAAAAGAGCGCGCTTCTAAAGATAAATTGCATCCGCAAATTATTGCATAAAGGTCAATTCACACCGAAACGAAACGATATAACATGGCGCTGCATTTTTAAGATAGCTATCCAAAATTGAACTTTATTCAATACACGTTTGAGACTTTTCATGCTAAGAGTTCGAATGTGATGTTGCACCGCGCTGCATAGCGTATGATGTCATATTATGAAAAGTGTATATTTTTATGTAGTGAATAAAGTTCAATTTTCAATAGCTATCTTAAAAATGCAGTGCCGCCTAGCGTTGCCTTATACGTATCGTCGCGGTGTGAACTGACCCTTATTAATAGATAGTCTTTATTACAATGAATTGGACCCATAGTAGGTATTTATCTCAGAAATGCGAGAGTCTCTACTGTAATTCCATGCAAAACTGTCTATTATGTGTGTTTATAACATAATTAATAAATACTACACTTCATTTAATAGTATTATAGGCTATTGCAACATATCTCTGCAGATAAGGTTCTATACATTTTTGCTTAGTATTGTATAATATTTATGTTAATATTATGTATTACCATGTTTATATTATATTGTTCGGACTGCTGCTAGATGTTTCTCGCAACATCGTCCGCGCACAAATTCTTATATTCCACTGAAACCGACACCGACAAAATGTACGGCATTTTGTCGTGACAAAAAGTAGTCTGTATCCTTCCCCAAAATTAAACCTATGCCTTTACTAAATTTCAATAAAATCCGTTCAGTAGTTTGAGCGTGATTGACTATACAGACAGAGAGTTACTTCGTCATTTATTTGTTAGTTACCTATTAGTGAAAAGTGGTCAAATTCGACCATAATTTTGTTTTTAGTTTCAATTTTTTATAGTTCTTCTGCCTATTAAATAGGTAACAAACTGGCCACATGCGTGTCAGACTCGCGCACGAAGGGTTCCGTACAAACAACAAACGTGTTTTTTTGCGTAAAAAACACGTGTGTTGTATGGGAAGCCCCCACTCAAATATTTATTTTGTTCTGTTTATAGTATTTGTTATTATAGCGGCAACAGAAATATATACATCATCTGTGAGAATTTCAACTGTCTAAATATCACGGTTCATGAGATACAGCCTGGTGACAGACAGACTGACAGCGGAGTCTTAGTACCTAATAGCCCAAGTAGCGCAAAACTGCTGTATAAAATGACACAAAGGGTAACATCGGTAACTTTAGCGTTTATAAAGAGGTATACCAGTATATTGTAACGGCAACAGCTGAAAATTACTCTTTCGCCTGTATATTAACGCTATTACGTCACAGATACCACACTGTAAACTGCAAGCGCAGCATAGAGCTATTAGCAATAAATAGAACTGTAAGCAGCAATAAAGCATTTTCGTGGACTTTAACTCAGCTATATTCTGAATTGAAGGCCACAAGTGTACCCCCAGACCCCTTGCATTTTAAGAAAGAACATGTGAGCTACTATAATGCAATCAATTCTCCTGTGACTTTAATTAATGCGTCTTGCTGCATAAAGTAGAACTTTAGCAGTGGTAATTTGCTTGTTACACGCCATCGTATAACAGCGCTTAAATAGCCCACATGATCACTATAGGTGTACTCTTATGATGCTAAATTACAGCATTTACAGCATACAGCTATATATTAGCTCATATGTTACTCACTATTCCCATTACAGCTGAAATCATGTACTTTAAAGACTTATTTATTCAGCGCCGTGTGGGTATCGTAATATCCAGTTAATTCGTCCGCCATATATTATTAGCATATTATATAGTACGGATATTGAGAGATATACTTGGAATTGTATTGTCCATAATGTAGAAAGATAAACGAAAAACTGGCGGAACACGCCGAAAAAATTATGTAGAATCCAAAATGTAGTGCGTAACTGATTAGTTACAATATTTGCGTACATGTTACCCGCTATAAAGCTGTATTGAATCTGTGGCTGACTTATTGTACACAATAACTACAGGTATCAGGTAATTAACGATTAATGTACCACGAGTGGATACTTATACAGCCCATAGCGGTAGTTGTGATCACATTGCTTGTCCGCCATTTTCAAGTTATAATTCTATGTAAAAAAAAAGTAAATTAATTAATTAAAAATAATCTTTGTTTTTTATCGAGTTTGAATTCATTTAAATAGATAATGTACTGATTTTATACGCAAAGCATAAGGACAAATTATACATGCAAAATAATAAAAAACCTTTTGTTATCCATTTATGATCAACATATTTTACACCATAATTTTTAATTAAACAGTGATATTTTTAGAGCTCGTAAAATATTTTCTTATATATTCATATAGTATTTTACAATGAATTCTCTTTCCCATAAGAATTTGCAGTAAAAGTGAGATTTTACCCGAAAACAATATTTGCCATTAATATTAGGTCTTTACCTATGAAATTGCCGTTTTGTATGAAAAAATTTAAACAAAATTTTTTCATGTATTTTTTATTTGTATTAATCGAAGTAATCAATGCATCTTTTCCAACGCAGTGGCAGTTTATTGATACCCTTCTTAAAGAAATCAGCTGGACGGGAGGCAACAAATTCTTCAAAGGCATTTTGTATTGCCTCTCGGGTATTGAATTTTTTTCCCGCTAAGAAGTTATCCAAATTCTGGAAAAAGTAGTAGTCTGTAGGCGCAAGGTCTGGTGAGTAGGGCGGATGACGGAGAGCTTCTAACCCCAGTTCTTGCAACTTGGAGACCGTCTGCTGTGCAGTATGAGGTCGCGCGTTGTCGTGAAGGAGCAGCGGAGACGAGCGATTGACCAATGCTGGTTGGAGATGTGCCAGCTTCTCCATCATTGTGTTCAGTTCTTCACAGTACACATCTGCAGTAATGCTCACCCCGTTTGGTAAGAAGCTGTGATGAATCATACCGGCGCTAGACCACCAAACAGTGACCATCACTTTTCTAGGGGTAAGTTTTCGTTTAGGGTATTGTTTAGGTGCTGAACCAGGGTCAAACCAACTTGCTGAGTGCTTGCGGTTATCAAACAGAATACATTTTTCATCGCAGGTAACAATGCGATTCAAAATTCCTTAATTTGTGTGTCTGTTGAGCAGTGCAAGGCACGTCTCAACGCGTACTTCGCGCTGGCGATCATTGAGTTCGTGGGGCACCCATTTGTCAAGCTTTTTTACTTTGCCAATTTGACGCAAATGGGCCAATGGGGTTTTGACGCTAACATCGAAAGCTGCTGCTAATTCAGCCGTAGATTGTGTATCATCAGCTTCCACAATCGCCTTTAATTCGTCATTGTCGACCAAAGTCTTCGGACGACCGCGAGGTTCATTTTTCAAGCCGAAATTTCGAGAACGGAAGCGAGCAAACCAATAACAGGTGGTGCGTTGGTTTGTAGTGTTAGCTCCGTAAACGTCGTTGATGTTGCGTGCCGCTTGTGCCGCGTTGCTGCCACGACGGTACTCGTACACGACGGTAAACGGTATCTATGATGACGAAAAAGATTGAAATGCGATGAAAATGTATCACTAATCAATAAACAGATGACTACTTTTGGAAAAAGAATTCCATGTTTTTAAAATAAAATTAATTTGAAATTAGAATTCTTAGCCAAACAAAAATTATTTTGATTTGAAATGGCCAGTACTGCAGAACGGCAATTTCATAGATAAAGACCTATTATATTATTCACCATAACTTTACTTCATAAGTCGCACAAAATGGTGACACAATACAATAAATCAAAATAAACTAAGGGGCCAAGGGTAAAAATTGTTCACAATTTTGGCACTTGTGAACATTGAGCTCCATAGAAATTTAAAAAAACCCGAACGTGTACTTTGTGCTGTATAAAAGGTAACAGATTTTCTAATAATCAGCCAATATTCATCTCTTAGGACAACTGTTAGGTAATGTTGTATTTTGCTGATATAATGCTGATATATACAGCAAACCATTAGGTAATGTTGCATTTTGCTGATATAATACTGAAATATATAGCAAATGTCACAGTTATTCAGCTAACAGCTGTTTAATTTGTGCCCAAATCAAAGTTATATGAGCTGTTACAGCGCCTCTACAGCTCTTATTAACCTAGCTAGTTCCCCTTTGGATTCCATTGTGGACAGTAAGTAATACAGCTGATAAACAGCACTTTTGTGCTACTTGGGTACCGTTATACCTTTTAGGTACGGAACCGTAAAAATAAAGAGAACGCAAGAAAGAAAGATCAAATACGAGCTACAAATGTTACTAAGGCGGGTCAATAAGTCCGTGACTTTTTGAATTTCTAACCTCCTTACTGAAAAAGCAACACTACTCCTGTCAACAGGCATCTGTCAGTTGACTCCTATCAAAATTTTAACTCGCTGCGTCAGTTAGTTTGTGTTTTACAGCTATCTTTATCAGAAATTTCGTGTGCTTATTAAGCATTATTTTTTGCGAAAAAAAACCATTACCGAGACCAAGGCTAAGCTTGATAAATACTATGGGGACTCTGCACCATCGATTTCAATGGTAAAAAAGTGGTTTACTGAATTTCGTTGTGGCCGTACAAGCACTGAAGATGCCGAACGTCCTGGACGCCCAGTTGAGGTCTCTACACCCGAAACAATCGAAAAAATTCACGATGTGGTGTTGGCCGACCGAAGATTGAAAGTGCAAGAGATTGTGGAAGCCATAGGCATCTCGAATGGCTCAGTGGTTTCAATTTTGAATGATCACTTGGGCATGAGAAAGCTTTCCGCAAGTCGACCACAAACGCAATCGTGTAACAACTTCACAGGAAGGTTTGGCGTTGTTTAATCACAATATGGAGGAGTTTTTGCGCCGTTTTGTAACCGTGGACGAAACATGGATCCATCACAACACACCAGAGACCAAACAACAGTCAAAACAGTGGGTTTCTAAGAGTGAATCGGCGCCAAAGTAGGCCAAGGTGGGTTTGTCAGCCAATAAAGTTATGGCGACTGTTTTTTGGGATGCACGTGGGATAATCCACATTGACTATCTTCAAAAGGGAAGAACAATTAATGGGGAATATTATGCCAACTTATTGGACCGCTTCAATGAGGATTTGAAAAAAAACCGACCTCATTTGGCCAAGAAAAAAATTATTTTTCACCAAGACAATGCAAGGGTGCACACATGTGCAGTTTACATGGCAAAAATCCATGAATTGGGCTATGAATTGCTCCCACATCCACCCTATTCTCCAGATTTGGCTCCGAGTGACTACTTCTTGTTCCCAAACCTGAAAAAATGGCTCGGTGGAAAAAGATTTGACTCCAATGATGAAGTCATCTCGCAAACAAAGGCCTATTTTGAGGACCTCGACAAATCATATTTTTTGGAAGGGATAAAAAAATTGAAGAAGCGTTGGACAAAGTGTATAGAGCTCAAGGGGGACTACGTTGAAAAATAAAATGATTTATTTATCAAAAAATCTGTGTTTTATTCCAAAAGTCACGGACTTATTGACCCGCCCTCGTATTGTTAATGTTCTTAAATTGTCCGAGATAATAAATCAGAGTATATTATGTAGAAGTCATGATTGTTTGACTGTAGGAGATTTTTTATATGAATAGATTAAAATCTTCATAGAAGACAAAGTTACGCCATCTTGATTTTATCATACGACAAATGTCAAAATGGCCCCAAACAACCCTAAAAGTGCCTTTTAAGTGTAAACATTTTTTGCCTCCACATGCCATGTCTATAATTTAGACGTCGATGGAGTAAGCAACAAAATACAATTAATCACAAGTCAAAGATTAATACGTTAATATGTATCTGCAGTAAGGGCTGTGTTGGAAGGGCTAATGAGCCATATGATACATTAACATAATTCTTCATGTCTTGTAAAAATACAAATAAGATTATCCTAAATCATTCATGTCCTTTTCCTGATGATGTGGATATATTATGCATGGATTTTGAATCAATGATTTGAAATTTACATAGAATTTTTTTAAATAAATTATTATGTACTTTAAAAGAGTTCGGAGTAATATGCATTCTAAAATGAAAACCGATTCAAATGTAAACGTCTTATTTTATAAATGACTATATTTTTTAAATAACCGAGACGGGACGTGGTGCGGCAGTAAGATAGTGATTATAAGATAGTAAATTGAACTTAATTTACTATACAAATATACAAAAAGATACACATTTCATTGCAAGATCGGCGCCGCGACACCCCTACCCATAAGAGCGAAAGAGAAAAAATCGAGGTATTTTAGCTGTATTGGTCATCTGTTGGTCCTTTAAATACGACGATGGAATTACGACTTTATTTCACTGATAATGAGTGTTAGCACGTTGGATAAGGAACGATATATATTTCTTCTCTTTCTAATAGCCGGGTGTCTACGCTATAGTTATTAATCTGGGATGATGCCTAAAAATGTAAATAAGATTGTCAAGCTCAGTTGGAGGTCAAAGTTTGGAGGTTAAACACTTAAGATAGCAAGTTGGTTAATCGCTCTACCATAATAACAATAATAATAATCGTTATTGATAAAAACAGGTTGGTACATAATACAACATTATCAAGTATAAGAAATCAAATACTATCTTAATTGTATACAAATATGATGTTACTAAGTACCTAAATTAGGTCACCGAAGCAGTCTGTTCTTATAGGAACTTATGATCTTGGTTGTAGGTAGGTAAAATAGTATTTTGGTTGTCAGTACGTCGTGTGTGTGTCTGTTTGTGTGTGTGTGTGTGTGTATTCGAGTGACCCTAGCCCTCCGAGGTATATTGGGATGGTTACTTCTTCTTGTGAAGAGCAGCTTTTCTAGGGGGTGTGTGTTTGAGTGAAGCCCTATACACGATATTGTATCTTGGGATGGAGACTGATTCCTGTAGAAAGCAGTTCCACCAGGGGTTGTTTATATGTGTATGTATAAGTAATTGAGTATGTGTGTATGAGTACTAAAGTAGTTTTGATATTTAGCTTTATTAAATTTTTATTTACTTATTCATATTAATCATATCAGCACGCAAATGCCAATAGATTTTCAGTCGACGTATAATCTAGGGTCAGTAACCAATCATGGATCATTTAAACAATGATCCATGATTGGTTACTGACCCTACACCCGGCTATTAGAAAGAGAAAAAATATATATCGTTCCTTATCCAACGTGCTAGCACTTATTAAAACTGTTGTTTAGTTTTCTGTAATAAATCTAGTTTTTTGTTTATTCTGTTATACAAAAGGGGACCAACAAATAAAATTAAATCGATGTGAAAATTTTGTTTTTGATTTTGGAATAGGGAAACCAAGGTATCAACCATATAGAGTAAGTAAAGGTATCAACCTTTACTTACTCTATCTGACTGTTTGTAAATAACATAAAAATGTAAATCCCCATTATTGTATTACTACCTTTTGCCGAACGGCTCCGCGAAAATACAGTATCCCACGGTGCGACTCTACTGTTTTGGGATAAAAAGTAGCCTATCGTACCAAAATTCATCAAAATCCGTTCAGCAGTTTTTGCATGAGAGAGTAACAAACGTCCATCGATCCATGCATCCATCCATGCTAACAAACTTCCACATTTATAATAGTAGTAGTATATATCTTTAACCCTTATCGTTAATATCAGAATAATTGCGTTAACATACTTTTTTTCTCTAAATTATTTATCCAGGATTTTTTTGCAGATTTAAATGAATACGTACTAAGGCGGGTCAATAAGTCCGTGACTTTTTGAATTTCTAACCTCCTTACTGAAAAAGCAACACTACTCCTGTCAACAGGCATCTGTCAGTTGACTCCTATCAAAATTTTAACTTGCTGCGTCAGTTAGTTTGTGTTTTACAGCTATCTTTATCAGACTATCCAGTAACTTAAGGAAACAATGGAAAAAAGTGAATTTCGTGTGCTTATTAAGCATTATTTTTTGCGAAATAAAACCATTACCGAGACCAAGGCTAAGCTTGATAAATACTATGGGGACTCTGCACCATCGATTTCAATGGTAAAAAAGTGGTTTACTGAATTTCGTTGTGGCCGTACAAGCACTGAAGATGCCGAACGTCCTGGACGCCCAGTTGAGGTCTCTACACCCGAAACAATCGAAAAAATTCACGATATGGTGTTGGCCGACCGAAGATTAAAAGTGCAAGAGATTGTGGAAGCCATAGGCATCTCGCATGGCTCAGTGGTTTCAATTTTGAATGATCACTTGGGCATGAGAAAGCTTTCCGCAAGATAGGTGCCGCGTTTGCTCACAGTCGACCACAAACGCAATCGTGTAACAACTTCACAGGAAGGTTTGGCGTTGTTTAATCACAATATGGAGAAGTTTTTTAACCGTGGACGAAACATGGATCCATCACAACACACCAGAGACCAAACAACAGTCAAAACAGTGTGTTTCTAAGGGTGAATCGGCGCCAAAGAAGGCCAAGGTGGGTTTGTCAGCCAATAAAGTTATGGCGACTGTTTTTTGGGATGCACGTGGGATAATTCACATTGACTATCTTCAAAAGGGAAGAACAATTAATGGGGTATATTATGCCAACTTATTGGACCGCTTCAATGAGGATTTGAAAACAAAACCGACCTCATTTGGCCAAGAAAAAAGTTCTTTTTCACCAAGACAATGAAAGGGTGCACACATGTGCAGTTGCCATGGCAAAAATCCATGAATTGGGCTATGAATTGCTCCCACATCCACCCTATTCTCAAGATTTGGCTCCGAGTGACTACTTCTTGTTCCCAAACCTGAAAAAATGGCTCGGTGGAAAAAGATTTGACTCCAATGATGAAGTCATCTCGCAAACAAAGGCCTATTTTGAGGACCTCGACAAATCATATTTTTTGGAAGGGATAAAAGAATTGGAGAAGCGTTGGACAAAGTGTATAGAGCTCAAGGGGGACTACGTTGAAAAATAAAATGATTTATTTATCAAAAAATCTGTGTTTTATTCCAAAAGTCACGGACTTATTGACCCGCCCTCGGCACTCTCGTGTCCAGTGCCAGAATAACTGTACTTCCCCGCGCACAATGTCGCCTGTTACTACATTATTATTATCATAAAAACTACACAAAATATAGAACCAAAATAAATAAATACACATTTCTTCGGCTTTTCTAGAGTTATTTAAAATTTATTGAAAAATTTACAAAATTTCATATTTATGTAAAAACTTACGAACAATAAATCTTTGGAGTCGTCTTTCGTCAAATTTTTTAAATGTTTTTGTAAGACATAAAAATTAACTTTTATAATAATGTATTCTACATATTTTTATTATTTGTTTATTTCTGGCGGCAGCTCAGTGCTTAGTGGTTACGTGTCTACTGTCTAGTATTGCGGATGTACAAAAGTGGCAAATAATTACTGTCAGGTGATTTTCTCGTCTGCTTAGTTTGTCCAAATACTGGCTTCCTCCACGCCTCGGTGGTCGCCAGATCAGTGCCCTGCATTTCGTCGGTTCCACAATCGGTGATATTAAACTTTAATTATGGGCCATTAAAATATTTTGTTTCAAAACTTGTTATTGAGGAAGAACGTCTATTTTTAGAATATATTTTGAACGTTAGAAGTTTGCCAAAAAAACGCTAAATATGTTGCGTCATACAACGAATAATAATAATATTATGATGCTTTACACTGCAGGCTATGTAGTTGCCCAATATTAAAATAATTGTACTAATTTATATAAGGAAATATTTCGTCGTAGATAAGACTTAGGAAATTAAAAAAAAAATACTAGGTATTAGGCTTAATATTATTTTACTTCCTCTTCTGATTATTTCAATCTAACCTTTATAATAATTTTCAAAGCATGCATTATGCAGTCAAATTTCCTTTAGACAATTAGGGTCAGTACACATCGCGACGCCACGCGGTAGTGAATAAAGCTCAATTTTTAATAGCTATCTTGAAATAAAGCGCCGCGTCGCGTATGGTTTCGTCTCGGTATGAATCGACCCCATTTTAACTTTGATTTAATAAAATCTTAAATATATACATATATTTCCTTCCTAAAATAGTAGTTAAATATATTTCCTTCAACTCATATTATGTGCGCCATTTTACGCATTTCTATTAAAAACTGTAAAAATTGATGTTTTCTAATATGATGAAATCAGATGAATCATGTAGCCATTTTTTAATTTCACGATTTTTGTATGGAAAAAAATGTATGAAACAAAATATGAAACCCCTAAAATGGCCTTTTTAGACCCCCCGGTACCCGTAACACCAGTCCTTCGGGATCTTATCACGGGAGCAGATTGACGTGGTGTGAAAGCGTCCATAGATATTAATATTATTACATTTCTACTCAAAAATATAATAAGAGAAGCTGAAAAGCCAACCTCAGTGTACACATCTGAAGTTATTGGCCTGTAAAAAATCTCATGATATAATTTAGCTGACTCCATTCTTGTGACGTTGATTGACAGGTGTGATTTATTAAAAGGGAATGTAAGGGTGGGAAAAAAATTTCGTACATCATTTTCTCGTTACAAAAGCCCTTTAAAGGGTTCCTTATTTTGAGGGCATGTGTTTAATCAAAGATCTGCGATTCCGTATCATTTTCATAATATAATCATTATAATCCTACTTCCTACTTAATAAATGTGAATGTTTGTGAGGATGGATGGATAGATGAGTGAGGGTGAGGGTTTTCACGCAAAAACTACTTAACGGATTTTAATGAAATTTTGTATAGTATCAGTTTAGGCTCTGGATTAACACATAACATATTGACGACCTCTGTGGCTCAGTGGTAAGCACGTCGGCGCTTCAGCTGGAGGTCGCGAGTTCAAATCCCGCCGAAGGGACAAAAAGCTTTTTTCTGTGTTCTTGGGTCTTGGAATTAAAATATGTATAGTATATCAGTATTAAATATATTTCCGTTGTCTGGTACCTGTGATACAAGTGCTTTGGATACTTAGTACAATACAATGAACAGTTGGTCACTTTTGATATACAATCCTTATTCACTTGCTTACCATTACAGGAATGTATTGAAATTGTAACAAGAAAGCTTAAAGAAAAGAACTTACCTGTTGAATATGCAGAATTATTAGAACACTGCCTTACATCTGGCTACATGTTGTGGAATTATGACTTCTACAAGCAAGTAGATGGTGTATCGATGGGCTCCCCAGTTTCTCCCGTTGTTGCTCACATATTTATGGAAGACTGAGGAGACTGCTCTTGAGATCTCACCTATACAACCCAGGTTCTACAAGCGGTACGTGGATGATACTTTCACAATTTTACCATCTGACAAAGTAACCAAATTCCTTAATCATTTGAACAGTGTCAACCCAAATACAATTCAATATGGAGTTAGAGACCAATAACTCTTTAGCTTTCTTGGTCGTATCAGTAATAAGGAATCCCAATGGCACCTTAGGTCACACTGTGTATCGCAAACCTACACATACTAATAGATATTTAAATGGTGAGTCCCACCACCATCCTTCACAGCTATCTACCGTTGGCAAAACTTTGTTTAGAAGAGCACGAGGAATCAGTGATCAGCAGCATTTGGAAACCGAGCTTCATCATGGCACACAAGTTCTACGTGACAATAAGCTTCGAGTCCCACGCCTGCATCACAGTGACCGAGTGAAACCAACCACTGTCGAACGAATACCTGCAGTTCTACCTTTTATGAAAGGAGTCACTGATAAAGTTGGCTATATTCTAAGGAAAGCTTCTATAAAAACATATTTCAAGCCACCCAAAAAGATAAGTCAATTTTTACCACTAGTGAAATGTAACATTCCCCTTCAAGATGCATGAGTCTACAAGCTCGACTGTGACTGCGTTCTCTCCTATATAGGGCAAACTAAAAGATTCATCAACATCCGCGTAAAGGAACACATCGCAGATGTTAAACACCGTCGCAACAATAAATCTGCAATTTGCGAACACACACTGGATCAACCTCGCCATTACATAAGATTTGATAAGCCACAAGTACTGGCAAAGGAACACCGTTATCGCCCAAGAATGATACGCGAGGCTATAGAAATTAAAAAGTACCCTAATTTTAACCGAGAAGATGGCTGGGTGCTGCCATCTAGTTGGGATCCAATAATTAACAAAATAAAATGTAATTTAAAATCACCGCGGCTTCAAGATACTGTTACTATGTTTTGCGTGGATCGGAACACAAATAATAATTGAAGAATCTTCGGGTAGTTTGAACAACTTCAACAAATAGGACAATTGACACCTCAGTCCACCCGTGACTACGGCTGCTGTAAAGTAGCCGAAACGTCGGGAAAAAGAAAAGTGCACCGCGACACAATCCGTAAGTGTTTAATGAACAATATTCGCGTAAACCTAAGAAATCAATATACAATACATCACATAGTAACATGATAATTAAGAATAGAGTATTGCAGTGTTTCCCAACTGCCGGGTTGCGAACCCGGTACCGGGCCATCAAAATAAAATACTGAGTCGCAACATTCCCCCCTTGTTTTGAAAACAATACCTACATTCGTAAGCGGTAAGGCGAGATCACAATATGTAGTATTAGTAAAACATTTTTACTATTAATAAATTTGTAATATTTGCTTTGCTATTATGCTTAAAAGTATTAAGTGGGCCACGAATAGGACAATGTGAAAATTACCGGGCCATGGCAGAACGATGTTTGGGAAACACTGGCGTATTGCACGTGATTTGAGTTATGACGGATCGACTAATATAAAACTTTAATCTAAAACTTACAAATGTTTAGTTTGCCTTTATTTTATAGTCTACTCTTGTTTAAAAAGCAAGAATAGCAAATATTTTTTTTCGAGATTGCTAAATCACCTCTGCTCCTTTGTTCACGAAGCAACATTATACATGAAATTAAATAATACATACCGTTAATTTGTTTATAAAATTTTCAAACCAACCATCTCTACGTATATTTATTAAATGTGTTTCCTTGTTTTTACAATCCTCGTATTTTAACAGAGTTTTACACCCTTACTAATAAAAATGTTGAGATCTAGACCTACCCAGACCTAGATCGGTTTTAGTAAAGTTTGTTTTTCCTAAAATTCGCAATAGCTTCTTAGCGGCAGCTTAAATATTCAATAAGGAGGCCTCGAAGGGAATAGACAAGTTAAACACTAGCCATCTGAGTATTGGTGGAGATAAAAAATCAATTTTTGCGGTAGAACGTCTTTCACCTGCAACTAAAGCACTACATGCAGCAGCCAGATCCAAAGCAAAGGATCTAGAGTATAAGTATGCTTGGCTCAAGGATGGAAATGTGTTTATGCGGAGAGCTGCTGAGTATACGTTAGGAATTTTGAGTTGCTTGCAACACTAAAGTAACTGTGCCGTTTATTATTATTAGTTTTATTTTTTGTGTACGCATGTTTTTAACAGTAGTAGTCCTTTTCAATCCTCACATTTCCTGCTACTACCAGAATGTAAGGGGCATGCGTGGTCATGTCACTGATATTTACCATAATATTTGTGCTAGTGCTGTGATACTTTGATGTATTATTCTTACTGAAACGCGGTTAAATAGTAGTTTGCACGATAGTGAATTTTTTGATGCTAGGTACAATGTGTACAGACGAGATAGAGAAACCTGTGCAATAGCTCATGCTTAAAGAGGTGGTGGAGGTGTACTCATTACAGTTTCGAAAAATTTTTTGTCTCACCGCGAACCTGATTTCGATTCGAGTTCCTGTGAAGACGTCTGGGTTAGTATCGAAATTAATAATAATAAGAAACCCCAGAAACTTATCATATGTTCAGTATACTTACCCCCGCAACACCTTTGCTCAACATTGGATGTGATTCTGAATAACTCTAGTAAAGTCATAGAGAGTCTGCAGGGTGATGACATAATTACGATAATCGGAGATTTCAATCTTAGTGGAATTGATTAGCGTCCATCTCAATCCACAGAATCTCAACTAACACCTGCAAACTACGGTTCTTCTTCAACTAAAAGTCGTTTAGTTGATTTTCTACACTTGCATGATCTTCTTCAATTTAATAACATCGTCCATGCATCCAATAAAATCCTGGACCTTGCAGAATATAGTTTCAGTTGATTCGTGTACTTCTCCTTTGCGCGCAATAAATCCATTCCATCCACCTCTTGTAATTTCACTACGAATAACAAACATACGATATAGCTCAAAGAATACGGCTAAAAGGTTGAAGTTCTTCTCAGCTGATTACAATGCTATTATTCAAAGTCTCGATAAAGTGAAATAGATTTATTAACTCTGTGAATTTACGGGATATGGATGGCATAGTTTTTAGATTTTATGACATTCTTAATGATATTATAAGAGCTAATGTACCTTCGACTTGTCGCTGCAAGAGGAAGGTACCAATTTGGTTTTCTCCAGACCTTAGAAGATTGCTAAAACTGAAGCAGAAATGTCACATCAAATATAAAAAGAACAAAAATCCTCTCGACAAAATTGAATTCCAATACTTGCGCAAGGACTACGATAGCCTAATTGCTTGTAATTATAGGGCATATATTGAAAACATTGAAGCGCAAATCACTAAAATCCAAAATATTTCTGGACTCACCTGAAAAACTTGCGTAAATATAGTTCTAGCTACCCATCTCGCATGCACTTGTATTCTGACACTGCAAACTCACCAGATCAAACATACGAACTGTTCGCAAAGCACTTTTCCTCTGTATATCGCGTAACTGTTGGGGTCTCTTCTAGCGGAACTGAGAATTACTTCCAAACATGTGCATTTAATATGCCTTTAATCAAATTAAGCTCACATGACGTATTCGTAATGCTAAAAAAACTAGACTGCACTAAGGGCCCAGGACCGGACAACATACCTCATATATTCATAAAAAGATGTGCTAAATTTTTAGCTTTGCCACTTTTACTAATTTTTAACACCTCATTAGAGGCTGGCAAATATCCTACATTGTGGAAACATACCAGAGTAGTCCCAATTTTCAAAAAAGGTCGAAAAGACTCTGTGTCCAATTACAGGCCTATCTCCATATTGTCGACCGTATCAAAAGTCTTTGAATCATTAGTTTATTTACATTTGCACGATCACCTTGGGAGAAGCATCAGTCAATTCCAGCACGGTTTCATTTCAAATAGATCAACTCAAACAAATCTTCTCTCCTACACAACGACTTGATTGATGCTGTTTATAAGGGATCTGAAATTGATGCTATTTACACTGATTTTTCGAAGGCATTTGATAGGGTTGATCACGACATACTTATGAACAAGCTACGTGGATACGGTGTATCTGGATCACTTCTAAAATGGTGATCATATCTACATCTTCGTAAGTCATCCGTTGTGATCGACGGTTTAGAGTCTAGTGCCTCTAGGTGTACCTCTTTTGTGCCTCAAGGTTCAATTTTGGGTCCATTATTCTTTAACATATTCATTAACGATTTAAGTGACGCCATCGTTTACTCAAAAGTCTATATGTTTGCCGACGACTTAAAACTTACTCGCGTAGTAAATAGTCAGATTGACCAACTCCTGATGCAACATGATTTAAACAGCCTAGTAACATGGTGCCAAAACAACAAGATGGATCTCAATAGATCTAAGTGTTTTCACATGAGGTTTTCTCGTAGGCGTAATAAACTTGAGACCACCTACACTCTTTGTGGTGACGTTGTCAGCTCTGTACCAGAAATTTGCGGCTTGGGTGTGCTAATCGATGGCGAACTTCGTTTTATAGCTCATATCGACAACATGATAGGTTCTGCCGGCAAATCATTGGGATTTATTCTTCGCAACGGAAAAGTCTTTAAGAGACCTCAGACTCTCATATTCCTATTCAATTCTTTAGTTAGAAGTAAACTTGAGTACTGTAGTTCAGTGTGGTCTCCTGCCTATAAGATTCATACAGAAAGAATTAAAAATCTACAAAAACGTTTCTTAAAAAGTATGTGCTTTAAAAATATCCTTGAACCTAACAAATCTTATCTGGACAAGTTACGAATCCTGCACATGCAAAGCCTTGAATCAAGACGTGCTATGTTTGATGCGTCCATGCTCTACAAAATTTTGCATGGAGCAATAGACTCGGCAGATTTACTGTCAAAGATATCTTTCAGAATACCCTACCGTATGCCGCGTTATCCAGTCCCCTTGTTTTCAAAATACACATGCCGCACGAATCTTCGTAAACATTCTCCCTTTTCCAGAACTATAAACTTGTATAATAATAGTATTTCAGGTCAGGTTGATGTATTGTTTGATAGCCTTACAATAATGAAAAATGTTGTTTTAGGAAAATTTAATCACGTTCCAGATAACTTTATTTAAATTATTATGATTTTATTACCAATTTAAATTCAAATTTAATTTGAATATGTAAAAATGTAATTAGTTATTGTATCCATCTGTAAAATTAAATGTTTTTTATTATTCTACGTTATTTTTGATGCAAAACTGTTTTTGTGGTCCATAAATAAATAAATATTTAAACAACGATTTATTTTCGATGTTGCCATTATTTTCTAATACGTAGGAAAGTTTTTTTGCCGAAATCCGAAAGTAATCTAAAAGAAAACTTTCTGTCTATTACTTGCGGATTCACACGGGTCGATTTTCGCCGCACGATTTCCGCCGCACGGCGAAAAGTCCACCGTGCTACTAACATTTCGGCTAGGTCGAAAGGCAATCTTGCCAAAAAAATGTCATATAATGCGTGTCATATACCACTAAACGGATTTTGATAAAAACTGGTACCGAGATTAATTAGACCTAAAGATATCTAGAGATACCCTAGGTAAAAGTAGTCTATGTGCCTACATAGACTACTTTAATCGCGGAAAAATAGACGGTTCTCTCGTGATATAATTATGGGTTTATGCAAACAAAGTCAGATAAATATTTAGTTAACTATATTTTTCGAATGGAAATGGCCTTTCGTATATTACGTGCCTACGTAATAGGTTACCTCATATACGTAGTCACGAGTTTTATAGTGCTAAGCTGCTAACAGACGATTGAATCGTAGTCCGGACATTAATATCAATTCAGTCCGCTACGGTCCGCATCGGATATGGTTCACTTCGTACCAAATCCGAACGTGTGGCCAGTTGGGATGCACCACGATCTCAGAGCTGTAAAGGTTTCCCCCTAAATTTGGAGGAAATTACATCTTCGGCTAACATCGAGTGACATCGTACCGTGTGACCGTCAGACATAGTCTGTGCTGTATATCAGCTGTATTACTGTCCACAATGGAATCCAAAGAGGTACTAGCTAGCTTAATAAGAGCTGTAGAGGCGCTGTAACAGCTCATATAACTTTGATTTGGGCACAAATTAAACAGCTGTTAGCTGAATAACTGTGACATTTGCTGTATATCAGCATTACATCAGCAATATTAAAAGTAACAGTTGTCCCAAGAGCTCAATATTGGCTGATTATTAGAAAAAACTTTTATACAGCACAAAGTACACGTTCGGGTTGTTTTAAAATTTCCGTTAAGCTCAATGTTCACAAGTGCCATAATTGTGAACAATTATTACTCTTAGATAAATAAAAATAAACTAAGGGATTAGTTTATTTTTATTTGTTGTATTGTGTTCACCATTTGTGCGACTTATGACGTAAAGTAATGGTGAATAATATATTAATGGCAAATATTGTTTTCGGGTAAAATCTCGCTCTTATTGCAAATTCTTATGGGAAAGAGAATTAATTGTAAAATACTAAATGAATATATAACAAAATTTTAACGTGCTCTCAAAATATCATTGTTCACTTGAAAATTATAGTGTAAAAAATGTTGACCATAAATGGATAACAAAAGGTTTTTTATTATTTTGCATTTATAATTGTCCTTATTTTGTTTGCGTGTAAAATTAGTACATTTTCTATTTAAAGCAATCAAACTTTCGATAAAAAAGATATTTTTTTATTTAATGAGTTACATAGAATTACGAGTTACAGGTTATTGCAAATGGCGGACAAGCAATGTGATCACAACTACCGCTATGGGCTGTATAAGTATCCGCTCATGGTACATTAATCGTTAATGACCTGATACCTGTAGTTATTGTGTAAAATAAGTCAGCCACAGATTCAATACAGCTTTATAGCAGCTAACATATACGCAAATATTGTAACTAATCAGTTAACAGCACTAATGTAGATTCTACATTAATTTTTCGGCGTGTTCCGCCAGTTCTTCGTTTATCTTTCCACATTATGAACAATACAATTCCAAATATATATCACAATATCCGTACCTATATATGCAAATATATGACGGACGAGTTAACTGGTTATTGAATACCTACATGGCGCTGAATAAATAAGTCTTTAAAGTACATGATTTTGTTACGGGTGAAATTAAAAATAAAATAAAAGATTTCCCGTGACAATATTTATATTATATAAACAAAGAAAAAAATAGGGGTCGTGGGCAGAAGGCCGTACAGTCTGATCTAGCCTCTTGGTGTCTGAAGGGTATCTAAGGGGCTTTAATCCACGTTGGAACTTAGCTGAGGATCCAGTTGTCTAGCACGTGGCGGATGCGAGATAGGGCTCCAACTCCTGGAAGCTTCTCCGTCACCGCTGCGTCCGTTCGTCGTAGATAGATCGTCTCAGAAAAAAATAAATCCCCGTCCAATGACTATCAGCACTCTGAACTCCAGCTAGATATAAGTCCTTTTAATTGGTGCCTCGAATACTGTAGTTGGCGGTGTTTCGTGCCCCAAATCAAGTTCCCTGGAATAATCACGATAACGTGTCGGTAGGAGTCCGGTCCTACAGCCAGCGCGATTTCAACCCCAACGATCAAAATCACGGGCTGTGTGACCATTACAAAGAAGGTAGGCAAAATAAAAAAAGATAAGATGATATTAAGGACAACCAATATGATACCAACATCCTAACATTTTAATAGTGCTAAATTGGAAAGATGAAACTACAAATTGAGCACGTGGTATGGCTAATCAAATAATTGACAACTAATTTACCAAGATGATAGTTTACATGAAAGACTAATGCGTTTTAATACAAGCATGATTTTCCAAATATTCACAACACAGATATACTAAATTACTCACCGTGGAACACGGGATTAAAATATAATAATTATAACGACTACATCTTGAGTCTTAGCGAAAATTTAATTCGAAAAGGAAATGTCATTCGAAGAAGTGCCATATATATACCTTTTCTTCCTCTTTTTTAAACTTTTGACAACTATAAACTAAAGCGTAAAGATAAGAAATCCAGAAATCAAAATAAGAAGATATTATATCAATAATCAATATATTATGTAATATAATATTAGAAATCCACTGTATTTTCATTATTAAAAACTAAATTATTATTTTTCAAAGATTTAAGACGAAAGTAAAATCGATCTACGAACTAAGTATTAAAGCAAGGCTGACGCCGTTAGTAAGGACGTGCGCCGATAGATGGCGTTTTAAGCCTCTAAAAATGACTAAATAATTAATTATATAAATCATAGATGACGCGAGTAACGCCAAAATAATCGATTTTATGGAAAGGGAATGTAACTACGTTACAATTTCAGCTATAATAGGAATAATGAGTACCATGTGAGTTAATTAATAGGTGTGTGCCGTAAATCCTGTAATTTAGCATCATAAGAGTATACCTATGCTGGTCATGGGGGCTATTTAAACGATTGCATGTAAAATGCTGATTAGCACTGTAAATAAAAATAAAACTCTACACTTATACCAAAAAAAAAGCTAAAAATCGAACACACGAGTGTAGCGATTGGTCCGCCGTGGCCTGACCAAATTCGAGTGTCTGTAGCGAGACCGGATTTGGTACGCGGAAATCCGAGTGTCTGTTAGCACTTTTAATGTTATGACGTAAAAATATTTAAAGCGATACACATTATGCAGACGTATGGCTTTATTTCAAAGTCGAATTTGCCAAGTGTTTTAAATTAAATTTATTTTTATACAATATACGAATTATAATTTAAGATTTTTTAAACCGAAGTTTCTATACGGACGTTCGGGCTATCGCTGCGCGACCACTCCATCCGTACTAAGTGTCAGATTTTTACCGTTAACTGAGAGCGTTACACGGTATGTAGTATCGGGAGAAATACTACTTTATATATATAGATTATATATTTAAAACACTTTTGGTGTTGTATTTGACGTCATATTGTATCATCTGAAATACTGACAATAAATACAATTTTAGAATAAACAAGCTAGATTAAAAATTATTTACAAAACAAGAAAGGATTTAAAGAAGAAAAAACTCTAAAAAAATATTATACTATACATATTTTTATAGAGTTTTTTTCTAAGCAAGTCATAAATCATTCCATAATGTAAATAATATTATTAGGAATAAAATAAGGAATATAATATGTGTGTAGATCATAAATAAAATTTATTTAGTTCAACGTAAGGTAGTAACCAAAACAAAAAAATATTCAATTGCTTGTAGCTCGGAGGGGCGGGGGTAGCGAACCCCAATATAATTAAACCTTTAATATCTAAACCTCGAGACGAAACACACTGTATAATGAGCGAGGTTATTTTATACGAACGATTATAAATGAGTAATAAATAATTCTAAAAATAACGAGCTTGTCAACTCTTATTTATATAAACTTGTTTTGACAAATTGTGAATATAAAATGTGACCTTTGCAATTGTTAGACTAGTTAGTGTGGTAATATAAAATATATTCAATATAATATACTATTTTCTGACTCGTGGTATTGGATGTAAGCTTATATATTATATTATCAACACTCAATACTAATATTATTCAGAGGAATGAATTGTTTGTATTGAATGGGCTCCAAAACTACTCGACCGATTTTGATGAAATTTGGCACATATATAGAGTAGACCACGAGGAAGGAAGGAAGGATGAAGGACACATACTTTTAATCGCGGTAAGAGTACGGATCCCGTGGCGTTACTTTTTGCGCGGACGAAGTCTATTATAAGTTTCAAATCATTCACAAAATATAATAATTGTATGCGAGAAAAAAGTAGGAAAGATTTAAAACATCATAATCTAATTATTTTGGCATTTTAAACATCTTAGGGCTGATTTTTCAATCGTCAGATAACTTTTAACTGAGGAATAAATATGTGACTTTGATAGAGTTTTCATACAAAACCTGACGATTGAAAAATCGGTCTTTAATCTAATTATTAATATTGGCGAGGCAACTTTAATAAATAATTTTATTACAAATTTTTATCTTTGACGTTACTTAAAATATCGTCCGATTATTATCATACCTTTCGAGGTCATTTGAGGCGAATTAAAATAAATTTAAATATTAATACTAATTTTAAAGAATATAGGAAAAATCCATGACCAGGGAGAATCAAAATTTGCTGAAGTTTGGCAGTTTCTGATCTCAGCCATAGTAAAAATTAATTTGCGATAAGACACCAGGTGTCTTCTTCAAAACACAAGATACTCTTTAATGATTATCTGTTATCTATAAAAACACTAAGATTAAGGTGCACAAGGTTAATTAAAAATCGCGAAATAATTTGTCCAAAACAGGCAATTTGTAGGCAACAAACATCTTATAATTATAACTTATACTTAGTAGGTCTGAAGCTGGTCTCAAATGGCCACATTTAGTGAATCGTACTGTGAAATGACCGGACAGTCGCCATACATTTACTGCCTGGTAAATAGAATACGAGGCTACAAAAAGTATTTATTGTAAGTCGTACTTTATGAACATAGGAACAAAAAAAGCAATAATAAACATCAAACTCGGGGGATAAAATATAATAGATTAAAAATAACTATATAATAAAAAGATATAAATCCGCGGTTTGCGGAAAAGCGACATCTATTATTTGCGATGTCAATTAAATAATGAAATTAATAATTAATTTGTTTGGAAATGCAATGTGGTAACAGATAAATGATATATTTTTTTCTTTATTGAGATTTTATTCTTAATTAAGTAATAATTACATAACCTAATATTATTATGTGTACGAGTACCATTTTACGTATTCCTTTTGGAAACTGTCAAAATATAATTATTTGAAGTTTCTGTAAGTTCAACTTCTTCAAATTAAGACCTTAAGGCCATTTAAGACCTGTGGGTTTTTAGGCGACTCTCACTACGTAAATGAATCACAGAATTACTATTTGGACTACTTCCCGATAGTAAGTGATTGTTCACGATACCACGTTTAGAAAATACGAATTTATTAGGATAATCATCTGTTAAACATTCATTTTTCGCGACTGTATATTGTATATTCGTAAGTTCTTTACTGGGATATTAATATTCAACTGTATACTGAGAAATTTCGCACCATTAAGAAGTTTTCATTCAAATGTTATGAGACAGCATGACACGTTGGCAAATAATATATATTACTAACCTAAAGAACCGTCATTACACGATTGACAGCTCGCAGCTATATGTGCGTGGCTAGATGTATACCTGAGGTGCGCGCGGCGAGCGGGACGTGAGTTTTTTCCAGCCAGGACTTTCGTTCGCGGGGCTGGCCGCTGGAGGTTTCATGCTTTGACAAAATTGACAAAATAATTTCATATTATTTATTATAGATTTGTCTGACGTTTAAATTCATTTCGTTGTCAACCTTAGGCTTACATCAACATGGCTGACATTTGCTAGTGCTCGAGCTGTCATTTGTAGAGAGTGTCGCCCCTGTGACGTAGGTTTAATGCTCTAAGTATGACACATAAAAGACTTCATTAGCTATAGTCACAATTATCTGCAAGTAGTTCACAAAATTATTATAATAAAATCCTGGTTGACATAATAATATAATCAAATAGCCATGCGATGTCGCGGAACAATATTCTTGATAATATCATTACATAATATTATGTATCTCGTTTCTCGTTTCAGCCTGGAGACGTCCACACATAGGCCTCCCCTATAGATTATGTATGATCCTGATGTTATTTGCAGTTCAATAACATCCGAAAGCCATGGAACTCTTATTTGGTTTTGTAATGAAGCCCGTCGCGCCATCGCGCTAAAAATAGTATACCATGATTTATGCATGGTTAACGCCTTTTCAAACTGTCGGGGATTACGTTAGACATTTTTTTTATTTAAAGACTAGATGTTGCCCGCGACTTAGTGTGCGCTAAAGAAAATCTCGCGGGAACTCTACATTTTGCCGCATTAAAAAGTAGCCTATGTCCTTACCCTTGGTCTACTTTATATCTGCGCACAAATTTCATAAAAATCGGTCCAGTAGTTTCGAAGCCTATTCGGTGCAAACAAACAAACAAACCCTTCCTCTTTATTACATTAGTATAGATTAATTAAGAAATTCAATTAGCTACTATTGTTTTAGGATATTTTGTAATATAAGGACACTAATGTCATCTTAATCAATTACATGGAATGATAATATTACATTAGTTCTATTATGAATACGAAAGTAGAACTTCAAGAAACGTTACCCTTAGAGGGCGTCACAGACGACGAAGATAATGTAACATTTTATCTTAAGATGCCTGTATATATTTCATATTAAGAGCCCTATTACAAATCTGCACTCTGCGAGATTAGGTATTTGAAGCTTTCACAGACATTTCGCATTTTTAGTAATGTTGCAGTTGTATTTATTGGTTTTTTTGAAATAGGTTAATAAATTCATGCTTTAAAATTATAAAATCTTTATTCCTCATGAAGTAACAATTGTTCTGGTATAAATTTTGCTTAATAATACTATCGTACATATGACTAATTCACAGTTAATTTAAAGCAATTTTTGCTTAGAATAAGATTATTTTCTATATTAAATCAAAGATATTTCAAAATTCTAAGGCCACTACGAACTATACGACTATATAGGAGATGACATTCTCATTTTATTGTTTCATTTGCTTAGAACAGTAGTTCAATCCAGGAGCTCAAAAATGCCTTTGCGCATTTTATGAAAATCTTTCTCTGCAATTTTGGGTTTTAATTAAATAGTTAAGCAAAATTTACAAAAAGCGAGGCCGCTACGAACTAGGCCAATAGCTATTATGCACTATTCAATATGTCAAAATTGTTAATGTATCTTTGTTTATGAGATCAAGAACGCCATAATTGGCCATTTTACGAAAAAATCACAGTCGAGATGTAATAAGTATCTTAAAGTACGTAAAAGCTGCACCTCTTGTTTTGCGTCAATGAGCGGAAGTAATCGCTTACATTTAAACGATTCTTCTACTCGTCTGCCGGTCTCATTCCATAAAGAAAAAATTATATTATGTCTTATGTAACTTCTACTCATAATTATTGTTTTTTATTACCGTCGCCCATGGACACCCACAACACTAGAGGAGTCGTAAGTGCGTTGCCGGCCTTTTTAAAAAGGAGTGCGATCTTTTCTTGAAGGTTTGAAGGTCAAAGGGGTCTGGATATATTTTATTGTGCGTGATAGAAAACTCTGGGTAAAGCGCACGGCGATAATAGTTTATATTTACTCCATCAAAATATTATTAACTCAATGAGGGTTTTTAAAATCGTGACATCTGACTGATTTTTGACAGAACAAGGATCATGCTACCAGGCGCCGCCTGGTGACAGAAAAGGAATTGAAAATTTTTATTGACCATTTTTGATACCACTTACGCCACCAGATGACGCTTTGTGTGAGTTGGCAGAAAAAATATCAAAAACCCTCATTGAACGACTTTTTTGCGAATGTAGAGTAGGCGCAAAATTGGAGTTACTTGTAATTTAGCGAGTTACTGGTTGCTTCAATTTTCATTAATATAAAACTTTCACGTTCGCATTTAACATTAAAAAAAAAAGTTTAAAAACTCGTTCTCGTAACAATCATCGAATTTCTTGTAGAAATTGTATCAGAAAACCGGTCCGACAAAATTTTTGCTTAACCGCTACTGTGAGGAACGAAATATATTTAAAGTTCTACAATTAACATGATTTGAAAGCGTGAGGTTTTTACATTCCATAATTGTCACAGACAATTTAGAAAATAAATTATTTAACCAGCAGGTTTAAATGGCCACATTCAGTGCCGGAAGCACTTAAAGCAACTGCTTAGGGCATCCCGTCTAGGCACCCTAGGAGACGCCTGAGAAAAATGTATGTACTCACGAAATTTAGAAATCCGCGCGCTTTTGTCGGCGACCGAAGCTACACGACTGACGTTTTTTGCGTAATCAGTGTTGCCAACTTAGTACTTAATTAATTCATTAAAGTTCACCTTACGCGGGGATGACGAATCTATAGCACCCGTGCCATCAATGACATAATATCATATATGACAAACTTAACATATTCTTTTAATTGTCATCTATTTGCAACAACAGAAACCACACTATTTTACTTTATTTTAAATTACAAAATGATATTTTTTTTCTAAAATGTTCCTTTTTCGTAGTGAATAAAGAAAGAGTTTCGAGTTGACAGTAAGTAAAAAATAAATGAACGCCTGAAAGTCCTACTATATTTTTACAAGTTTTTTAAGTGCACAGACTTTCAGATAGGATTTTCTTAATTTTTAATTGCTATGATAAGAAAAAGTTTTCTCGCTTGCTTCGACCGCCTCTGTTACCTACCTCTAAACCGAAATGTTTTCTTTTCATGTGCAGTCTTTTAGAGTTTAAAATTTGAACAGATTTAATCCGTAAAAAGGAAAAAAATTGCTCGCTCTCCTAAAAAGTATTATAATTATCATTTAGTACCTACTGATATTCTGTTTTAGCCGGTTAATTTAATTGTATTTTCCTAATTTCACCGTCTTTTAGGGTTTAAATTTTGAACAGACTTTTTAACCTGTAAAATGTTTGACGTAAAGGTACAATATTGTAATAATTAGTACTGGCGTTCAGTTTTAGGACCTTTATTTTAGTGTATTTTTCCGAGTGTAGAGTAAGTAAGATTCAACAGGTTTGGACAGGTAAAATAGAAAAAAAAAATTCTCGCTCCGCTTGCTCGCATTGAACATAAAGAAAATATTATATAAATTAGTATCGACGTTTGATTTTAGATATTTATTTTAATGTATTTTTCCGAAGTATACAGTCTTTCAGATAAGTTTTTAAAGTATAATAAGCTTTTAACTTGTAAAATAAACATACATTTTTGATTGTTGAATCCGCCACTACTTCATATGGGCAGCAAATTTAAATGAACCGGGGCGCCAAATCTTTAATACTGATATTCTCTGAATCTCAAAGAAAAATTATTTGATGGCAGGTCTATAACCCCATTAAATATTTTTTTAGAAAAAATTCACTTTAATACGTAAAGGTTCACCATGACTGACCTAAGGTCTAAGACTGTGGGCCCCTCGCCCACAAGGAAAGATTGCTTAGGGTACCAAGTTACCTCAATCCGGCACTGGCCATATTAAGTGAATCGTATTATAAAACATCATCTATTCAATTTCAATACCACATATACCTTTTAGATTTCTATATTGTTTGTTATCTTTCACTATAAGCTCAACGGCAGAAACAGAAAATTTGATATGCAAAGTAGGTACTTGGGAGTTTTGCCGGGGAATTCAATGGGTGACGTTGTGGTTTTTGTATTCTTCATAAATTTGTGCTATTTTCGTTCTTGATGTGTAATATTGGTATAATATTAACCATTAAATATTCGTTAATGTGCACAAGTGTGGGCAAGTGGTACAACTTCTAAAAACGTGATATTTTGTGTTCCCTCCAAAACTCCCTAGGAACTTTCAGTAAAGCTTCTACCACTTTACTGAATCAACTGACATGACTCATGGACTACACTGACTATATATTTGTACTTTGACTAGACTTTACACTTGACAATTTAAGAATACGTTGTTGAAAATTGAAACGAAAATTCTATTTCCCGCTAACTTGACACTGGCAAATGGTTATTAGCCGACGCCATTCGTCAGGTTGACCATTGTCATAATTTGTTCGTAATATATTTAAGTACCTGGGTAACTGTACTTTGCTCGGAGTATATTTTTAAAAAATAAAAAGAATCCCAAAAATATTTATTGGAACCGGGATTCGAACCCACCACACTGAAAATTTCCAAACAACGCAAAAACTATACATAGGTACGCATACCAAGCTGCCAATCAGACTGACGTAGGAGAGTCGAAATTATTAATATACATATTATATGTTTTTTTTATAATTATTATACAAGAATATTGTTGCACGACGAAACAAAACATATATTGCTTTAATTTGCGCAGTTTCTAAGGGATAAGACCTAGCTAGATCGATTTTTCTCCCCCACAACTCCCTACATACTAAATTTCATGGTAACTCTTGTAGCCATTGCCGAGATTCGAGACAATCGGTATATATATATATATATATATATATATATATATATATATATATATATATATATATATATATATACAATATTTTCTCGTTTAAAGTATAAAATATTGCGATACAAAACTGCCATGTTATTGAAAATTGTATTGTGACTGCAAGTCGTCATTATATATAATGAATTATGAGAACACTCTGCCCGCTTGTGAATTAGATTCCCCGATAGTATATTGATTTATTTAAGACGGTTATCTAAAACTCTGTCGAGTTAGGCACAAAAATAATTTTACGCGATAGTTAAAAGGGCGTCACATATGGCGCAGACACTATAATATTTTATCTTATGATGCCTGGATATATTTCATATTATAGTACGTGATAGTATGAAAATAAACAGTGTATCTTAACCGCCTATGATAGTTCGTACAAACTGTATAGCAGGCGATAGTGTGTCTTAATATTAATTATTATAGCATCTTCTGCCGTCTGTGATGCCTCGAAGAGTGTGTTACTGTCTTTAAACAAAGCGATCTAAGGGCACAGGGGCGACACTCTCTACAAATGACAGCACGAGCACCGGCGAATGTCAGCCATGTTGACGTCAGCCTACGTTTGGTTGACACCAAAATAATTTAAAGCGTCGCGTCAGACAAATGTATCATAAATATGATGAATTTATACTGTCAATTATGTCAAAGCACGAAACGACCAGCGGCCAGCCCCGTGAACAAAAGTCCAGAACCTCAATTCTCGTATTTAAAGGAGACTTTCATTTTACTTTGATTGTATTGTAAGTGACATGTTATCATAAACTGATTTTGTGAAGTTTCGACCAATCAGAACGCGTTTCACGTTGGTTCAAAGTTTACGAGAATACCGTTTGGCAATAGCGTATCGGGACTTGACTGTAATTGTATTATTGCAGATTTTATTTAGCAGAATTGACCGTCTGGCTGGAGAAAACTCACGCCCTGCCCGCCTCCGCATTCGCCCAGCCACGCACAGCCGCGATCTGTCGTTTGAATCGGTGGAATGACGATTTTCTACGTTAGTAATATAATATAATATATTCTTTGCTAAGGGTAAACAGCCTTTTGAAAGCCCTTGTGTGTGTGATAAGTGAACCTTATCAAAAGTGTCAAGTTGCTAAAATAGATTTATTCAAGCAAATCAGACTTAGAAATTGAATTACCTTGAACCTCATTTAAATTTCTATCCTAGGTTACACTATGCGGGATTAAGACAAGAAGACTAATAGAATCGTAACTAAAAGACTCATCTTAAATATAAAATTCTCGTGTCACAGTGTTTGTAAGAGAACTCCTCCGAAATGGCTGGAATGAGAATAGATTGTGAGCTATTTTTAATACCCATAAGTGAAACCACCTTTTTTAACATTTTTGTATTTTTTTTAAAATTTTATGATTTGGCATGAAATATACATAATTACGAACCTTAATTTTATTCTCACGCCAACCCTCATTGTTTAAGAGTGATATCAGTACCGAAATAATCTTCATCCCTCAGGAGTCGACAACCCTTACAAAAAAAATTTAACACACCGTCTGTAGGTTGTAGGGATAGTTGTAGGTGTAGGCGTAGGTAGTATGTGCAGGTACGGGTAGTAGATGTAGTTATTATTTGTTCCTGTTTATAATTAAGACAGAGCAACGCCTGTCCGGATCAGCTAGTAATTAAATAAAATAAAAAATATCAAGTATTATTTTTAATAAAGTATATTTGAATACCTTTTAGGTATCTAATTTGATTATGTAAATTCTAAAAGATACAATATTATGAATACAATAATATACGTCATCCATATTAAAGTTCTACACCGCAGATAGCATATTAACATACCACACAATAAACTACAAACTCACTATTTATTTATACAAAAAAAAATACAAAATCTATGTTGTCATAATATAAGCTTACAAAAGTTTAAAATACTAGCCTCCCAAACTAGGAGCAGCCGGTGCTATAAGGTATTTTTTATTGTAATATATTTTGAAGTCTTTAAACCATATTTAAAACTTTTTTTAAACTGGTAACGCCGCTGTTTTTGAGATAGCATAATTGATATAATACATATTTTAATGTACTATAATTGTATTATTAATTATAATAATTGAGATGTTGAACTCGTTCCCCTTTAGATAATAATATATAAAAATGACTTAATGTTATTCTAATCTGTAGTTGTAGGAATAAATGTATCCACAAAATTTACACATTTATAAAATTAAAACTTAAAACAGTGACTAAACGACCCGCGACGAACCTTGGCCTCCGTCACGAGCATAGCATTTAAAAGAATAAATGTTTCATTAGTAGCGTGTGCTATTCTGGCTTTATAAGAATTTTAGAAAATCAGAAACATAATAGGTGCATGTACACCAATTCTACCTAGAGTATATTATCGCTTTCTCGTATATATAACGAAATCAACAATGTGTCCATAGATAAAGGAAGCGGGACTAATAAGGCAGTAAAATGAGATAGATTCACGTAAAAAGATGTTAAAAGAGATCGTGAATGCGATTCTCCAATACAGTGTTAAAACATTCCTATTTAAAGAGAAGAGGTATGCCAATAAAGCTAACATTCGAAAGAGACGACAAAATAACAACACAAACGATGACGTACAGCCAGATCATCCTATGGACTCTGTTAAAACACACAAGATTAAAACAGTCGCAAAACTATTAGCAACAAAATTACCTCTTATAATCTTACTCCTAATATTTCAATTGAAAATAGTGCATGTGACAGAGTGTGTTAGTTTAAATAGTATTAGAAACGACTTTAGAGGTTTAGATTATAATGCGAGCGTATCGAAGATCAAAACCAGAGATTTGAAAGATAAGTACCTAGAGAATAACATACAAATGATTTCTGGCGAGTCTGAAGAAAAGGCTCAGCTGCTCAACAAATACAATTTATCTGAAAACTACTATAAGGAGAGGTTTGTGAAAGGAATATTCTATGATGATGAGCATGCGGTGGGATATCCTCATGATTTGGCGAGTCATTCCTATCACTTGAAGATGACAAATTTACAACTGAGACGAGAATCCCATAAGTTTGCTGAGAAAATTTTGAAGCTGGGTGTTTTGCTGCCTGCTGACCATGATTCAGTGTTTTCGCTGGTCAAAGTCTTGCCGATCATAGAAATGGCTGTCAGTTTTATATCGAAGCCAGATGGACCTCTGCCTGGATGGAAGATCCTAGTGGATTATCGCGATACAGGCTGTTCTTCAGTCTTAGGACCTTTAGCTGCTTTCGAGTTCTATATCAACGGCTCGGCTGGTAAGTTCATTGTTTTTCATAAGATTTTATTTTTTCATTAATTATAATTAAATATAGTCTACCAAACACACTTAAATATTATTCAAATTGATGCAAAGATAATGAAATAAAATTTTGAAATTTTATTTTTATGCATGCGAGTTGCTAAAATTAAGAAGTTAATTACTAATTTAATTATTATCAATATTTAAGTCGAAAACAGCTGCAAATGCACTTCAACATAATTAAATATGCGTGTGTGTAGTTCAGTAAAATTATTTTTGTTGCAAAAAATGACGATATATATTTTTGTTTAAGATGCCTTCATTGGACCTGGGTGTGATTATGTCATAGCGCCTGTGGCAAGATATTCCGGGCCCTGGCACATACCAGTCATTACTGCCGGGGCCCAGGCCGAAGCGTTTACCTACAAGACCCCCAATTATCGGACCCTGACGAGGATGATGGGCAGCTACGTGCAGGCTGGAGATGCCATCAGAAACGTTTTCGAGGTAAAATAGATTCAATGGTATCCGTGTAGGTGTTTCCTTTTTGGTGGTTTCTTGTGCTCGTGTCTTTTATGTTTCCCGTGTATTTTATGTTTCTTAGTGTTCAAAATATGTTTTTTATGTGCATTATTTGTTTTCAATAGATGTTGTGTTTTTTAATTATTTTTTGTATCAGTCATAGTTTTTAGCTTTAAAAAGTTGCCCCACATCTTTTGCAAAATGTAGATAACTTTAAAATAGTTTCGTTCTAATCCTAACCTTAAGTTTCGTGATTTCTGGAGGAGTTTATTGACAAATTTACAGGATTTAGAACGCCAACTCTAACTCATTTTAAAAACGAATTTAAATAGGTAACCCTTTAAGCGCTAAATATAAATATTGTGTATAAATGAACACGAACCTTTAGGTAATCCACAATAGGCACTATTCAAATTATTCCCTATTTCCCTCGATCCTAAGCGAAAATAAAAGAACAAGGGCGTTACAATTGCATGGAAGTCGAATGTTCTGAAAATCTCATTATTTTATTTTCTAACTAAATAGTAAAATTAATTAAAGCTTTTGTCACATAGTAAATATTATAGAGATATAGCGCAGTTCGGTGACAACAAATTTGATTTAAAGTTTTTTTAGTATACATTTTGGACCATGTCCTTTTAAATTTTACTATAATTCTTTTGCCTCTTAGATACGTAAAAAATAAGTAAATGTTGTCTATGGAATGTGAAGGAATTATCGACAATTGTGTTAAATCAACTCTTACTGTTATGTAGTGTGAGTTTTTAATGTGAGGTAGTGTGTGTAACTTTATTAATTTTATGTATATTCAAGCATTATTTAAAGAATATTAGCATTTTGCACACCTTCCTCAATATAAACTTTAATTGTGCCATATTTCAAACACCTTTGTTTGCATAGTTTTCGTAAGAAGTTTTCTCTTCGCGAAGAGGTGAGAAATTTTCACGTATAAATAATATAACATAATATGATACACAATGTATTCTCAAATAACATATTAAATAAGTTAAGGAAAAAATTGCGAAAATGTTCCATCGTAAATCATTAAAAAGGTCAGAACCTTACTTCTATTACATTTTTCCATTCATTTGTTCCACTTTCGTCCTCCATGGGGATGAATGTTGAATTTATCAACTTCCTCTGCAAACATATTTTAGTCTAGAAATACCTACTAGACATTTAGCGCAGTTATTAGTGCGTGGCTTGGAATAAAACTTTATGTGCTAGTCGCACCTTCTGCCCTGTGGTTAGCTCGACTGGAGACCACACGGCCACATGGGTGGGTGTATTCTGACTTCTGTACACCCAGGTGCGATTTCCGATCTTGTTTAAAAAAAAAAAAACTTAAAAATGTGAAAACTGGTAAGATTGTCGGGATTCTTATTAGTTGAATAACAATATAATTTATTCGGTAAAATATAAATTATGCAATCTAAATACATAACATCCTGAAAAACAAACAAGTTCGAAGGGTAAGAAAATAGTTTTTATGGTTTATGATTGTAGATTATAGCCTCACATAAATCAAAAAAAAACTTACTACGTGTCGAGTATCATTTCGACGGGTTTTCGATACCGAACGCATTGCAAATCGAAATGTTATGAGAAAATGTAGATTAAATTTATTAAAGTTAATTAGATTAAAGTTAAACTTTTTGATGTGTACATCTTTCCTCTCGGTTTCTTGCAATTTGTGCGAGTAATTTCGTGAAATGGGACGGAAGTGTGTAACAGGAAGTCGCGGAAGCGCGCGTTGGTAGTGTTCGCTGTCAGATTCGAATAAAATATAGTAATATAGTATAGTATAGTAAGGTATTTAGTTTTTTTAAATTTTGAGGTTGATTTCTGTCACTGCTTAATGGAAAAGTTTCCGTATTTTTTATCATAATAGAAAATCGTAACTAAGCATTGTTTTTTTTTATATTTTCTAGTTATTTAGCTTTTAATTATCATATAATTTCATAATGGCTTATTACTAAGGTGTGATGCCAAATGTGACACATCATATGCGACTACTTTAAGGCTCGCTCGTTTTTTTTTTTATGTAGGTAGCTAATCAGTACCAGAAAATCCCTTGTTATGCGTACGTTAAGTATGATCATTATTTATTCATTGCAATAAAATAGGGATGATGATTACATCTAAAATAATTTTAGATGAAATCATCATCCCTAATTTTTAATTAATATACTTAGTTAATATTAATTAAAGTATAAAGTTTAATTAATATACTTAAAAATATTTTTAGCATTACTACTTGGTAAATGTAATTTACTTACATCATATACAAAAACATTCAGCATGGAAAGTATGAACTTAAACGCACACATATAATATATATTTACGAATATGTTCCTGCGGCCGTATACTTCATACAGTTAAATCTAGGCGTGACGTCACAGCTAGGTACGACTTTAGTATGGAGCAACAAATCGCTGTACGTTTGAAAATATTGAATTTTGGTATACGGTTTCTTCTGAGAAGTTACTCATATTTACGAGTAAGAGTACTATTCATTTATGCAATAAAAATATTATCATCTAGCCTACTGTAGCTGTAAATGTTTTTCGAATAATGTATTCACTTCCATCAAATAGATTGCATGTAAGTGAATATACGAATATAGACAAATTCCACGTGCTAGAAATTTCAGAACTAATAAATCTATGGGGCCAAATACAATATTCCTGTTTGTGCATAACATAACGGCACCTACATACTGTATGGTCTATCGTACGATAAACCTGTACAGGTTATACCATCAGTACCGAATATGTAGACGTTCGGGTGTACGTTAGGTTAGGTTAAATTATAATTATTAAATTTTTCTTTTAATCCATTTTAAATATGCTCTTATCTGAAAGGCTATAAAAAAACAATTTTATCACATAAAGAAACTTAGGCCTTTTCATCCGTTATTGGATGATTTATACAGTATTTTGAGAGCGAAGTAACCACTCATGAAATAGTGCCTGGGACAGTTGGTTTCTAAATTCCGCATGGTTGCCCAAGCACACACGGCATTCTCACAACACAGTCAGCCTAGTGCAGAGGAATGACTGGTCAATACGTCTGGGGCCAACCATGTGTGGGTTTGCTCACGATGTTTTCCTTCACTGTTAGAGCGTCCGTATAATGTACTTGAGATCTCAAAAGTCTCATTGGTATACGCCACAACCTGGAAATCCGAACCTGCACTCTCTCGAGTGCGATTCAAACGGTCTACCCACTAGGCCACAGAGTTTTATCACATACGCTCTTGTAAACCTACGCAGTTACCTGCAAAACTGTGCAGAACACCTGTACCCGGTAGACCCTACCGCATATGGCTCGTCAGCAGGGTTGTGGTAGTCACAACAGGACATCGGGGGCTTTTAGTTGGTACAACCGCGGTGCAACAGCACTGTGGGGAGTCCCACATAACTCTGCGGCCCTCCCCTGGGATTGTGGGGTATGCATTAAGAATTTTCCCATAAAAAAGGTCCTTCTTTTGGTAGATCGTTGCGTGAATGGGCGCTTTAAATCTTCAAAATACGGAAAAAAACAACTATCGCCTATAGAAATATTAAGGCAAAACATTAGTTTATTTTATTGCTTCCGTCGAATATAATATTACCGAGTTGGTAAATTCGCCCAAAATATTTATTATTTTGGAATTTTATAGCATTTCCAACGGCAAAACAATAAGTATTTATTAAGAAATGAATTGATTGAATGAGTTTTGTAACTGTGGGCTTAGCACGAACAACTGACAACTTAGCATTCGTAACTTTTTCGAATGAAAACAATAATAAAAAATTGAAGTATCTCCCGAATTGTCAAGCAGTGAGCGAGCTGATGAAAGTGAATTATAGCTAAAAAAAACTAGATCACAATCGGTTCATCCGTTAGGGATCTACGATGCCACGGACAGACACATAGACAGACAGACACGTCTAACTTGTAACACCCCTGTTTATTAGAAAACCCCTTTTTCATCCACCCGATCATGATTTTCATACAATTATCAGTTGAAAACGTTACGAATAGGTTCTTATCAATTGTTATTTATCTGTTGTCATATCATTTTGTTACTGTGTATTTTCGGTTGGTATGTGTTTATGTATTTTGATATATGTTTTATACAATAAAATATATTTTTTAAATGCATGTTGTTTTTTTATTATTCTTTTTTTGTTTACTTTCATGTATAATCTCTAATATTATGTGTCATGATTCTGAAGGTTTCAAATGTTTATTTTATGTTATAATATTGTGCTATTAGGTATTATAAACTGATTAAGGAACTAGTCATATATTAAATATATTATTATTATAATTGAATATAATAATAATATATTTAAATTATATATCATATATTATCACTTAGGGCCTGTTAAATGTCACAATCTACTGATAAGTGTCGGACATCTTATCCAGAAGTTATGTCGCTGCTTGCTTAATATCGGGTGACAGAGACAAAACATTCCAATAAGCTATGTGACACTTATCCGTAGATTTTGAATCAGGCCCTTAGTATAAAAAAGGTTCTTACTCCATGAACAATGTTATATGAAAAAAATTAAAAAAATATATTTTGTTCCAGGAATTCAACTGGCGTAAAGTTGGAATGTTGTACCACAATAATCCAGTCTCAACTGGCCATGGAAACAGCCCTTGCTTCTTGACCCTATCCGCCATCTTCACGGTCCTTCAGAAGCAAAGCACAAGCAAGATACCAAACGTCCCGTTCGACGAAAATAACATTACAGCTATTGAAATAAAACAGCATCTGAAAAAACTGTCGTTGGAGACGAGAAGTGAGTATGGAAAGTGAAACGTGTTTCATTTTTGTAATCCCTGTCTAGAAATGTTCAAAATATCTGTTTGTTACGAGTAAGTATATAATTCGAAAAATAATAGTTAAATTCCATAGATTTCAAAACTAAAGATATGCTATGGAATGACGTACATTTGATATAAAAGATATTCATTAATAAAAATACGCCATCTTGATTTCATCATAACTAAAATGTCACAATGGCCCCAAACAACCCCAAAAGTGGGGTATTTCAAGTGACATATGTGAACTGCCCCAATGACCAAAAAAAGTGCTGTAAATTGATTTAGGTCACAATATTATTATTTTTACCTAAAAAGGAAAGATCAGACATGTGCTTAATCAATCAATTAATCAATTCTCCAACATACGGCGTGCAAATATTTAAAAAAAAAACCTTAAACGTAACTTACACAAATTATATATTACATTTTTTATTGAAATTTGAATAATATAGTTAAACAATATATTGTTTTGTATTATAATTGTTTTGTATTATAATTAATTACATTATATCTAATTCTTGATCATTCATAAAATCATTTACAGAGTAGTAAAGTTAGGGAAGTGCTTTAATGTTTCCTAATCTACATAGTAACTTCTAAGGCTGGGGTTATGTTATACTAAGGAATACGGAACGCCGGTGAAAATTCAGAGCAGTAAAATTAGAAATCTGGACTAATACAAAAGAGTTAAAAATCGAACACATGAGTGTCGAGTCAAATGATACTGTCATATATGACAGCTCAACACTTCGATTTTCAACTCTATTTATTGTATTAGCGCAGAGTTCGAGCCGTCGGACCGCCGATTTCCGGAGTATATACTCCCAGCCATATCGATAAATAATTTCAAATTGGTGTTTATAATTGTTTTATACAAACTATGCAAGAAAAAAATATTTTATGCGATATATTACTAGAATATAAACCTAGTTATAGATTTACCGCCTCACCAATAAAAATATTTTACCAACGGATAATTTATACAACGTTGCTGTCTTTGTCTGATACGTTGAAAAAGTCACTTGACAGAAAAAGACAGCAACGTTGCTTAAGTTATCCGTTGTGTAAATCTTTTTATTGGTAAGGCGGTAAATCTATAACTAGGTTGTGTTTGTAGTCGGTTGGTATATAGTTCTATCAGTTTAGTGTACTCAACTAGTTGAAATTGGTGATTTTAGCTGTCAGTACCCGACTTTACCAGAAGGAGGGTTTTGTTTTTCGAGTGTATGTATGTATATTTCTTTGGTACGCTCAACGGCTTGGCGCATTTGAGCTTGAGAGGTATCATTAGATTCGTCGTCGTGAAAGTGACACTTGGTACACCAAACTTATTTGACGCAGTCGGGTTTTTTTTTAAAGTAACGGTATATTTTTTTTAGTTTAATACATAGACTAGTACCTGGGTAACCGAGCATTGCTCGGAGCTCAAGTAAAAAAAAACAGTCACAAAAATATTTTACCGGGGTTCGAACCCACCACATACCGAATTTCCAAACAACACGAAAATTAACCAAACTGCCAATCGGACTGACATTATCATCAGACAAATTAATAATTGATATATTGTTGCACGACGAAATAAAAAACATATATAACTTAAAAATGCGCAGTTCACCTCATATATATATATATATATATATATATATATATGAGGCGGACCAATTAGTGCCACAATCCTGAATCGCGCTATCGAAGTTTTCTAATATCAACGTTATATATACAACACCTGAAAAAACTATAAGTGGGCTTCGGCCTGACCGAGCATAGCACCTTGCTCGGTCGGAGATCTGGATTTGGGGCTTGCCATCATATTCCCACATTGTTAACCCTCATCATCACCTCCCCACCCCTCCGCACCACGCCAGCCAGCTTCAGGCCTCATCGGGTATCTCGACCACCAGCCTCAACGCACCGCGGCCTGGTCGAACCCTCAGCTGCTTCAACGGTCACTCTGAATACAACGACCGGTCAGCAAGCAGAGCACATCTCTCCTGGTCAGCACGTAGCATCAGCCCCGCATGGCAGCACTCCGACTCACTGGAGCCCATGCAGCAGCAGCACAGTTCCGACTCACTGGAACTCTCTGGCATTCGAGACTCAAGCAAGACAACTCAAGATTCGACATCAGGTCTTCGGGGGGGAGTGATGTGGCGGACATTTTTAGGATTAGTGCAACAATCCTGAATCGCGCTATCGAAGTTTTCTAAGATCGACGGTATATAATAGGTCTTTACCTATGAAATTGCCGTTCTGCAGTACTGGCCATTTCAAATCAAAATAATTTTTGTTTGGCTAAGAATAATTCTAATTTCAAATTAATTTTATTTTAAAAACATGGAATTCTTTTTCCAAAAGTAGTCATTTGTTTATTGATTAGTGTTACATTTTCATCGCATTTCAACCTTTTTCGTCATCATGGATACGTTAAAAATTCGAGTAATTATGAGTACCGTCGTGGCAGCAACGCGGCACAAGCGGTACGCAACATTAACGACGTTTACGGAGCTAACACTATAAACCAACGCACCACCTGTTATTGGTTTGATCGCTTCCGTTCTGGATATTTCGACCTGAAAAATGAACCTCGCGGTCCAGCCGATTCAGAGATTAGCCGGAACAAGCAGACAGACAGGTAGGCGGACAGAAAATTTTTTAAAATAGATTTTTGATTATAAGTATATTACTTCAAACAGACATTTAAAATTTATTTATCTGTATAGAATACAATTTGCATTCGTTCAAACACATTCCTTAAAGTATTCGATTACTCTATTAAAAGGTAGAACTTCTGGCAGACCAAATTTGGAAATTTAATCAAACTTCATCGTTCCCTTCAAAAACTTCGGAAAATAGTAATAAATATTTATTAAGTGATAAAGTAATGTTTATAAAGTTTTTTTTTTATTGTATCTATTATATTTTTTAAATATTCAGTTTGAAGATGTTCGGTATTTTTGTTTTGAAATAAACTTTGTGAAAGAAATATTAACTAATTAATGCTATAATATTACCATGCGACCAATTCTTGAAGTTAAAATATAATTATAAGTTTATTAAGTAAATATAAGTTGAATATGTACCATATTCAAAAACATTTTCCGTGTTTCTCTTATTGTTATTTTACGCTTGAGTCTTTTTTAAACCAGAGAGCAAAAATGCTAAATATACTCTAAATATCTGACCAAATAAAAAAGTGAAGACAGATATTTGTCAAAAAAAAACTGAGACCGGTTTTTTTGTACCTATGTCAAATAATATAATATATTACTAAAGTAAAGAACCGTCATTCGATAGACTTACACGAATGAGAGCTCGCAGCTATGTGTGCGTAGATAGACGTATGCGTGGCTAGACGTATGCGGGGTGTATGCGCAGCGAGCGGGACGTAAGTTTTTTCCAGCCAGGACTTTCGATCACGGGGCTGGTCGCTGGTCGTTTCGTGCTTTGTCATAATTGACAATATAATTTCATAATATTTATTATTGATTTGTCTGACGCGACATTTCAAATTATTTCGGTGTCAACCTTAGGCTTACGTCAACATAGCTGATATTCACCGATGCTCGAGCTGTCATTTGTGAGTGTCGCCCTTGTGCCTATGTAGAGCGCGTGTAGCTACGCACTACATACATAAAAAGCACACACTACCACAACTCGCCTTATAAGATAAGGCGTTGTTTCTTTACATGTGTGTGCGTGACACTGTGTAAATACACGGCGAGGCGTAGTTTACACCGGCCTCACTTTGTAGTTAGCAGAACTCTGTCTTCACTTTTTTATTTGGTCTGAGCTCTTATGAATAATCGTTTATTCATTTATTTTTAAGAATATTGTATTTGTAAAAATAAAGGTACCTACCTCCGTACATCTATACAAATAAATGAAATTCACGTGTCCGTTTGTAATTTAAAATAAACAGCTTTGCACTAAATGTATAATATGATACCTGTACCTACACTAAAAAATAAAATTTGAAACTTTATGGTCTGTTTGTTCTGGCTTTGCTTAACCAATTTTAACGGCTTAATTAAATAACGACTTTAATAATAACGGTTTGACCAATTTTGACCTGTGATGTTTGACTGTTCACTGGCAGATAGCTGATGTTTTAAGGAGTAACTTAGGCTACTTCTATCTCAGAATTCCGTTTAAAAATATAGCATTCCGTTTCCATTAGATAGTTCTGCGCAAATGATCTTGCGGGAATCTAGTTATTAAATAAAGTAATCTCACTTAACTTTTACGTCTAATCAATTGCATATTTAAACACATTGTAAGGAATTGTCTACATCTCCACATCAAGACGTCGTCAACGTTAATAGAAGGAAACAATAGGAGTAATACTTCTTGCGCGGTCCATATTTAGAACGAGACTGCTATTATCTTTGACGACCTCCGTGAGTTGAGCGTGTTGCTGTTGCTGTTGCGAGCTGGAGGTCGTGGGATCTAATTCCGCCGATGAAACAAAAAGTTTTTCTATTTTCCTGGGTCATAGATGTGTATTAGATGTTATATAAGAAAAATCTTAAATATATGTTTAGTATAGAAGTATTAAATACACTTCCCGTTGTCTGGTCCCCGTAACACAAGTTCTTCGAGTACTTAGCACGGGGCCAGATTGACGTGGTGTGAAACGTCCGTAGCTATTATTATTATTACAAGGCACGGCAACGAGTAACAATTTGGCGTAATAGACGTATATATAGGTCGTATACGTATATATTGGTAAAATCAATTACGGATATTTAAGGCACATGATCTACTGCTTATGTAAAGACGTAAGGCAGAAAATTTATTATATAATTTTATTACAATTTCGTAATTGACCTCACATTTATTGAATTGATATTATTTAAGTAAAGACTTTGATTTCGCTTTAAAGTCAACTGTTTTTGTGACGTTAATGACCCCAGAGCCTTAGAGAGCGCAATGTATTTTTATTTAGTATTTATATATTTTGTTAGAATTTTGTAAAATTATTTTTCTGCCTAAATGGCTTCATATGCCTAAAATATCCGTAATTGATTTTACCAAATCTTATATTATAGACGAGGCATGTCGAAGCTTTTGCCTCGTCAGTTTTTACTGTCCCCACTAAAATGACCCCACTTTTGGGGTTCTTTGGGACCATATTGATATTTGAGGTATGATGAAATCAAGATGGCTGACATATTTTGAGATATGGTGAAATCAAGATGGCGTAACTTTCTCTCTTGTATGAAAATTTGTTCTATATTAGATATATATTTATTATATTCTAAAAGTACGTTATAGCAATCCTTAGTTTTGAAATCATTGTTCGGCGTCGTGACGTGCGTTTTTACGATGATATGAACGTGTCTATTCGCACCGGGCCGCGACACCGTACCGTTTCACGTTGCTGACGACGTCGTGACGTGGTGATGTGGACAGGCCGTGAGCAATTTCTCAGACGTGGGGAACCAATCGTGTAGAAATGTAATCTTCTCACGGAAATAAACACAAACACGCCATTTTGTCAACCCATATTTTGAATCTCGAACGTACTGAAAATATTGTCAATACAGATTGCCAGGTATATACTTTATTTTGAATTTCAAGCTAACGTCGGCATTTTGAATAGGTACCGAATAGTTTTGTATCTGTTTGAAAATCGACAAATAAAAGTAGATAATAGATTAATAAATAAAAGTAAAAAAACGTTTTTTAAAAACAAGCTTTTATTTAAAGGCGATAAAAGATAAAAATTCACTTTTACCTTAAAACTTGTACTAATTACTAAATTAATATATATATATATATATATATATATATATATATATATATATATATATTCCTTTTACCTTAAAGCGAGTCGGAACACGGTTGGTTTATTCCATACTGTCATTTAAGGTTTATGTTTAAGGTGCTCTCTGTTTTAGAGCATTTGCCCTTAATGCAAAAGATTATATTCGATTTTATGCCTTATTCTACAATGGGTATGTACCCCTAACATGTCGTGCATTCACCTTATATCTATGCTATCATTTAATATGTATCGTTACAAGAACTGCATTGTAAATGTTGCGAATGAAAGAGGCCTACGTTTAGAAGGTTTATGGCCGAATACTGAAACGAGAGTTAAATTAAATGGCGCTTAATTCACATGCTGTCCATGTCATTTCGGCTCGCAGAGACAGCGACAGCCAGTGAATCTCAATTTTGATTAGCGTTTTAGTATTCGGCCGTTGTACTGATATTGATGGCTGATCTTTTACTTCATATGCCTTATCTACTAATTTGTACTTCGGCTCTCCTTACTGCCATTAGTGCCACGAGCCGCGATACTATAAATCTTCACGTGATCTGTAGTGATCGATATCACGTACTCGTAGAATATCGATATAACCATTTCATATTTATACTCGTTGTCATGGCTTTCACACTAAAGAAAATACCTAGTTTACTATTTTTTTTATTGATCCATTTAGTTGTGAGTTACAGGATGTTAAAAATGGATGCCAACAATGAGAAAATTAGGTATATTTTACAGTTTTTCTTTGATAAAGGCGAAAATTCTAAGCGGCTGAAATTGTTAATAGTGTTTGTGGTGCCGATACTGTAACAGCTAATGACGTGCAACGTGCTATTTTGAATTCGTCATTTTGCTTAGACATTTTCGTTGTTAAAGATGCATCTCGCACAGGCAGGCCCGTCGTCGAAAATGTCGAAATCACAGAAATAATCGTTTATTTTGTGATTCGATTGTGGCGGTCAGCTTCGTAGCTGACCGGCAAGTAGTCGTAGCATCGGCCAGGAGCTGAAGACCGACCATAAAACAGTTTTAAATAATTTACACAAAGTCGGATACAAAATGAAGCTCGATGTTTGGGTGCCGCATTATCAATTTCTCGAAAAAATAATGGGTTTCTTTTTCCAGCACCTAATACAGTGTTTTTTTAGTCAGTGTCCAAACTTTCAGGAGTGATTATATACTATTGAATATAAGCAACTTTTACAATGGTATTAACTTTCCTACATAAAAAAAAATCTGCTGTTTCCTACAAAAGGGCTACGGCATAGATAGCATTTTGTAGGAAACAGCAATTTTTTTTTTCAAGTAGGAAAGTTGTTCCCATAGTAAAAGTTGCTTATATTCAGGAGAATATTCACTTCTGAAAGTTTGGACACTGCCTGTAAAAACACCATGTATATTTTGATTATACAGTGTTAGCCTGACATAACTGTTTAATCCAGTCCAGTGGTTTGTTCCAGTCGTGGTGGTGTGCGCCAACCCGACCACAGTGAGGGAAATCATGCTGGCCGCGGACGAGCTCAACATGGTGTCATCGGGGGAGTACGTGTTCTTCAATATCGAGCTGTTTTCCAAGTAAGTTAAGACGCATTTTGCTTGGAACAGGGGGTACAGGTAAATTGCGTGTGTGTTTAGAAAAACCAAGGCATCTATGCTCATTATTATTACTATTAATGCGTTGCCATCCTTCAACACTTAAAGGACCCAAAATCTTATTAATTCGATACAAATACAAATTTGCATAATCATTGCATAAAGATGATTATCCTACTACGAGGGCGGGTCAATAAGTCCGTGACTTTTGGAATAAAACACAGATTTTTTGATAAATAAATCATTTTATTTTTCAACGTAGTCCCCCTTGAGCTCTATACACTCTGTCCAACGCTTCTCCAATTTTTTTATCCCATCCAAAAAATATGATTTGTCGAGGTCCTCAAAATAGGCCTTTGTTTGCGAGATGACTTCATCATTGGAGTCAAATCTTTTTCCACCGAGCCATTTTTTCAGGTTTGGGAACAAGAAGTAGTCACTCGGAGCCAAATCTGGAGAATAGGGTGGATGTGGGAGCAATTCATAGCCCAATTCATGGATTTTTGCCATGGCAACTGCACATGTGTGCACCCTTGCATTGTCTTGGTGCAAAAGAACTTTTTTCTTGGCCAAATGAGGTCGGTTTTTTTTCAAATCCTCATTGAAGCGGTCCAATAAGTTGGCATAATATTCCCCATTAATTGTTCTTCCCTTTTAAAGATAGTCAATGTGGATTATCCCACGTTCATCCCAAAAAACAGTCGCTATAACTTTATTGGCTGACAAACCCACCTTGGCCTTCTTTGGCGCCGATTCACCCTTAGAAACCCACTGTTTTGACTGTTGTTTGGTCTCTGGTGTGTTGTGATGGATCCATGTTTCGTCCACGGTTACAAAACGGCGCAAAAACTCCTCCATATTGTGATTAAACAACGCCAAACCTTCCTGTGAAGTTGTTACACGATTGCGTTTGTGGTCGATTTGCGGAAAGCTTTCTCATGCCCAAGTGATCATTCAAAATTGAAACCACTGAGCCATGCGAGATGCCTATGGCTTCTACAATCTCTTGCACTTTCAATCTTCGGTCGGCCAACACTATATCGTGAATTTTTTCGATTGTTTCGGGTGTAGAGACCTCAACTGGGCGTCCAGGACGTTCGGCATCTTCAGTGCTTGTACGGCCACAACGAAATTCAGTAAACCACTTTTTTACCATTGAAATCGATGGTGCAGAGTCCCCATAGTATTTATCAAGCTTAGCCTTGGTCTCGGTAATGGTTTTTTTTCGCAAAAAATAATGCTTAATAAGCACACGAAATTCACTTTTTTCCATTGTTTCCTTAAGTTACTGGATAGTCTGATAAAGATAGCTGTAAAACACAAACTAACTGACGCAGCAAGTTCAAATTTTGATAGGAGTCAACTGACAGATGCCTGTTGACAGTAGTGTTGCTTTTTCAGTAAGGAGGTTAGAAATTCAAAAAGTCACGGACTTATTGACCCGCCTTAGTAATATTATAAATGGGAAAGTTTGTAAGGATGGATGGATGTTTGTTACTCTTTAACGCAAAAACTACTGAACAGATTTTGATGAAATTTGGTACGGTAGTAGTATAGGCTCTGGATTGAAACATAGGCTAATTTTTATCCCGGAAAAGTACAGTATTCCCGAGGGATACCCGATAGTCTATTTACGTGGGCGGAGCCGCGGGAAACAGCTAGTATATTAATATTTTAGGTAAGTCAACTTTCAGTAAATAAGTTTTTTACACTGAAAATATAAATAATTTTTATTAAAACTCCTTAAAGTTGCAAGGTTATTATAAGGGTATATTTATCAAGCGAAAAGCCTTTGAATATGCATTAGTAGTTTTAACAATAACAGCCTCCGTGGTCTAGTGGTTAGAGCTTGGCTCTCGACTCGGAGGTCGTGGGTTCGATTCCCGCATTGGAACTAAAAAAAAAAAAAATGTTGTTTCCAAGTTTGGTTAGGACAATTCAGGCTGATCACCTGATTGTCTGACAAGAAAGATGATCCATGCGTCGGATGGGCATGTAAAAAGTCGGACCTGCGCCTAATCTCTCGCCAGTCGTGTCGGTTATCCGTCCCACTGGGTTATGAGAGTAAAAGGAGGAGAGAGTGCTCTTGTGTACTGCGCACACACTTGGGCACTATAACATAACTCCTGCGTAGCTGGCCTGGTTTCAATAAAACAGGCCACCGTCACCGAAATCGGTGGGGGAGCTATTATTAGTAGTTTTAAATACTCGTTTAAGCAGACATATATTCGAATAATTTTGCCCGCTTCCTATGTCAACTGGAAATACTGTAATGATGGCCAATGCATCATTTTATATTTTGGCTCGTAATAAATGGGTATAAGTATATTTGAACCGATAAAAGTGCAATAATACTATTTCTGATAGAGAACTAATAATTCGATAGAGATTTGCTAATATATTCTATTACAATCTATACGAAAATTAATATGTACCTAATTTTTAAAAAGTACCTGGCTAACAACCAAGCTTTGCTCTGATAAATTAAAAACAAAATTACCACAAAAAGATTTAGCTGACCGGGATTCGAACCCACCACAATGCAGGGAGTTTTGGAGGAGAAAAATCGATCTGGCTGGGCTTTATCTGGAAACTGCGCATTTTTAAGTTATATATGTGATATTATATTATAATGTATCAATAATTTTGACTCTATTTTGTCAGTCCGATTGGTAAATTGATGATTTTTTGCGTTGTTCGGAAATTCAGAATGTTGTGGGTTCGAACCCCCGAAAAATAATTTTGTGATTCTTTTTTTTTTAATCTACTAGAGCTCCCCAAATACTAATTATATTATACAAGATTATCTCGTTTAAAGTACAAGATACTAGCTTTTCCCGCGGCTTTGCACGCGTATATAGTTTATTCTCCTGAGAGTTGAACAATATTATTATTACCTATGTCCAATCACAATTAACGTATAAAGCTTCGATGAGAAAGAAAGGTTATTCGTGTACAAGAGCGGGCGTTAGACCTAAGAGTGAGGGAGAGGATATTGTTAATTAATGTCTGGCTATCCTCAAAATCCCCACTCAATTACAATAATAAATTGTGTGTAAATAGAAGGCTTTATTTCAAAATTATTTGAAAGTCAAAGGTCCTGAATTTTAGATAACGTTGAACACGAGCACTGACTTGGATATGTACAAAATTTTCAAAGTAATGTATTTAACACAAAGAAACTTTGTTTTGTGTGATAAATATAGGTGTGTCAGTGTTTTTAAAATATGTTTTACCTAGATATTGCTTCGCGCAAAGGGAACTCTGTATATTACATGGTGGGTAGCCTACATTTTTCCGGGATAAAAAGTATTACTTATCTAGCATAATCTAGCCTCATCATTTGGCTCATAAGAGCCAAATTTCATTCAAAACCGTTCAGAAATTTTGCGTGAGATTTTAATGTTGACTCTAGTTATATTTGATACTAGTTTTTTGCATCAAACAATTCTTGAGTAGAATTGTTTTCATGAGACAAATAGCTTAAGGCTTCACGACTATTACCACTCGGGGCGCTCGCATACTCTTCCTAAACAAATATTTACAAGACGATATATTAAGAAGAGTCTTTGTAGAAAATTCGGGAACATTTAAATATTTTCTTTATTATTTCTTGAAGGTTATGTTACGCTCGTCTCAGTAAAGGTGAAATTAATGGCCTGAAATTATTACTAAGGTAGGCTACCCAAGATTCATTCTATAGGGCCTAAGTGTGTTCCCAGTGCGCAAGATGCAAGTTGCGCAATGGAAAGTGAGTGCTCACTTTCCATTTACTCTCATAACCCGTGGGATCAAACCCGACACGACTGGCGAGGGATCAGGCGTAGGACCCACTTTTTACATGTCCATCCAAAATCATGTTTCCTTCTGATCAGCCTGTATTGTCCTAACCATAATTGATAAAAACAATCTTTTACTGTTCCAACGCGGGAATCGAGCCCACGACCTACGAGTCGAGAACCAAGCCACTGGACCACGGAGGCGATAAAGAATCTGACTCACTCAGCGAAGAATTGTGTTGCGTTGTACTTCACTGAGTGAGGCTACAAGGGGCTGGTGATTTAAAAGAAAAGTAACTACTTGTTTGGTACAAGTACCCTTTTAACCTAACTTCTGATGTTGCGGATATACAAATTCAGCGTTTATGTTAGTTAGGTACTATCAGGAGTCTGCCCGCTCGTTTTCCAATCTTTTCCCATAAAAACAATTTTACATGATAAATACATTTCACCATTATAATATATAAACGCAGACCCATTATTTAAAACCATTTTCATATGAGAAAGTCGTGTAAATCATATTTTATGGCTCAAATCTATTATTTTCGTGCCTTTTTCTTTTCACAAAACCCTTGATCTTTTTCGGACATTGTTGGTTATTGAAAATCACTAGACTGGTTCTATCTATTATGCTTCAAAGTACTTGCAGAAACTCTTTTGCTAGGTAAGTATTTTGAGTAAAAATTACACGCATTACAGTTAATAGAATAAGGCGTTACTTTGCGGAAATCCATTGAATACAATTAAATTAATATTATTACACACGCATGGTCAGTTCTAACTTATCCAATCGACAGCGTCATACTGATTGGACGATAGGAAGCATTGTGTATGGCTACCCTAAATTAAACATAGCTGAACTACACTTAATACATATAATGCGTGTTTACAATTTAATTAATATTATATCTAGCAATATTGAAAAATTTTCGCGGGATATTGCTAGATATAATATTAATTAAATAATTGTAAACACGCATTATATCGATGGCTCCTACGTAAAATATCGTATGCCCAAAACCCTCACTTTACAGGAGAGCCAATCAAAGGTATTTTTTGGTGCCTCTTCTTTAAATTTGAAGCTATTTCCTTAAAATTTGGACCAAACATAGGAAATGCTTTATTTTATGGGAAAATATGAAAATTAAGGTTTAATATTTAATACTTTTAGAGATATTGTTGTTACGCTTTTTCACGACGAACGTCTCCAGTATGCAAAAATCGTTAGTATAAGTAACGATTATTTACGCTGCAATTCAGTCAGCAAAAAATATCGTACGTTTTACTTACGACGTTTTACGTCGATACTGATTTGTTATATTAAGACGTATGTTGGACATACTATATTTTACTTTGCCCATCATAAACAAGACAGTATCGCATGTGGTGATAAACAAAATATTAAAATAAAAATGAAAGAAGACTTAATTCAAACCACTTTAATAAATCTTCATCACCGGCTTTAATTTGGACGTACTCTTACGGCAATAAAAAATAGACAACGCAAAAAAGTCAGCAACTGAAAAACAAAGTAACTTCTTACTAGCTCTAACTCTCACATAACAATCAACACAAATAAAATAACAATATTAATAATTGGTAGTCAGTCTTTAACTTGTTTAGAGATCAATTAACTTAAAAACAAAATAACAATAATTAACCTCATAATATTACTTTGGTAAAACAAAATAGATCAATTTTTAGCAAATAAGTACCCTAAATAAACACTTAATCGAGTTTATGATATGTTTTCCCCTATTTGAACATGACAAGTAGCTCTGACGATCATAAATAGTTAAAGTTTAATTATAATATATAAACTTAAAAATTGGCGTTTTTAACAAAAATAATAAAGTAACAAAACAAATGTCACTTATAAAAAATCATTTAATTAATACAAACAAATGAACAGAAAATGCTCAAATTTGAGATTATATATCTATACATAGTCAGGTTTGTACCTGTACAAATTATGTACATATTCCAGTCAGTCAATAAAATGACAATGAAAAAAGATCGTAATACCCTATTTATAAATTCTACAAAAATCTGAAATATACAAAAATCTCATCTCATTATCCTTAATCTGAATCAGTTTCCGAATCCGGGTGTGCACAGTTTGATTCCACTGGAAGGTTGGCATAAAAACTGTGATGAATAGCTGGAATGACACCACTTGTACACAAGCTCATTAAATAATATTTTTTGGTTGAGATATAGGCAGCACATTTGTGTAAAGTAGGCCCACAGCAAGATCGCTTTCTTGGCGTACTCGTCGTCTAGTAATAGATTTTGTCACAATTGTCATATACTCTGGTTCTGTTAGATCATACTTGTAATGTAGCTTTTTCGGATCTTCAGGAAATACTTTTTTCTCCTTAATTTTTGTCCACAGCACACTATCACCTCTGATATTTTTTTACCAATTCTTGCCTGTTATAGTTGACTTGAAATCATAAAAACTGCTATGATTCATTTCGATCACGCTATATAGGTTTCCGTCTTATTTTGCCCATCGAACTAACGTAAACCATTCAAAAGGAGTGTATATCAGTTTATTTTTGGCACACCTTTCCACCAATGCATGAACACTGTCACCTTCTTGCTGAGTGTGTCCCTTTTCTAAAAATGTGTGTTTAATTGTCACCTTATGTTTTTCAGCTAAAAGCATGTATGCTGCAAATGCGGTGCCGGTTTTGGCCAGTGCAGTTGTCAGACCAAAACCTAAACTCTGTAGCACCTGCTTCCACACTTTTCGAGATGAAATCTGACAGACAACTGGCAACCTCATTAGCTCCTTGTTTGCTCTTGTTATATGTGGCATCTTCGTGTCTTCACAAGAGGCCTTCTTCTTGGCGAGATCAAACACAGTAAAATTCATTGTGCCCAATTTCCTTTTATAGTGGAAGACACTTATTTCTCCATAAGAGGAATTTAATACTTTTTGAAAGTCGAATGTGGCTGTAATTATTTTGCCATCAGAAGACAGAGCTACTCTTTTGTCTTCAGCTTTTAAATCTCGAGCTATATTTTTGTTCGATACGTGAGTTGCATAGCCCTTACGTTCTTCCCTTGTAGGGGTTTCGATATTGGTATATTTGTGACACGTATCACACTGGTCTTTTTTTGGCTTGAAAAAACTGATTTTAAAATGGTCATTCACTATGGTTCTGTAATGGCGCTCTGTTTCAGCCTTTTCAGAATAGGTGTTTGGATCAAACCATTCATTATACAAAGCAAATAGTTTGTGATAGTTTAAGTTACTATCTAAATACAATTTAGATATAGAGTCTTTTCTTACGTAATGAGATTTTACAGGCTGTAAACACCTAATATGGGCGCATACGCTTTTCTTGACATCTTGTGTGAGTTTACGAGGGTGGTTAGTATGCTTACCGCGTTGGTCAGTTGTGACGAATCCTGTTGCACTGTCGGTTTTCTCTATGGCAGTGTAAACGAATTGCTCACTAACTGCTAATGTTGCTAAAAACTGCTTTTTACATACTTTTTACATCAGTATAGGTCAACTGAGAGGTTCCTTCAGGAGCTGGTAGTGGCAGTTTGTACTTGATTGTGTGCTTGCGTCGAGATTCTACGTCAACAAAAACTCTCCTTTTAAGATTTTTGGTTACTAAGTTAGAAAAATAACTCCATTGTCTGCGATTATCTCCTAGTTTCCAAAAACTTTTGAAATTTTTCTTTCTCTGGCTATCTGGTATATTTTCGAAACATCTCATACGAAATTTGTATGGTGATTTTAAAGTTCTCTTAGGCTTTGTTACACCTTTTCGACTTACGTATTTCTTACCGAGATTTCTCAAAGCTTTTCTTTTAGTGTCAATCCACTCATGCTCATGCCTTCTTCTAACATTACCTTTATCCTTTCTTGATTTTTGTCGTCCAGTTATCGGGATTATTGCTATTCACCTGATGTCCCGGTGAATAGCAAGATAATGGCGTATTTGCTTGGGGTGTTAAATAACCCGAAAAATTGGACAGTTGTGAAAGTGGTTCACGTATTACATTACCCACATAGTAAGGACAAAAATAATTTATACAATCCATGTCCAAATGATTAATATCACAACCTGGTGATGATGGATGAGGTGTTTGTGTGATACCCGGGTCATTTCTTGTAATATTATAGAGGTTCTGAAATATAGTCTCTGCATCATTATCATCAGTAGTAGTATCAGTGTAGTATTATTTAAATCTGGCATAGGCTGCGAATGAACTTGAAAGACGTCTTCTTCATCATCATCAAATTTTGTAGGTGAAATTGTCCCAGATTTATCTCCATCTATCAATGTTAAGGTAAAACATACACCAGGCATAGAAAAATCACACAAAGTATTGTAAATAAGATAATTTTTACCTACCAGAATTTTTTTTCGACAGCACTGGTGGAGTATTGGAAAAATCTTCTTCTAGCATCTGAGAAAGCGCTTCTATCTCCAATAAATTTGCTCCAATTGGCAATGGAGATTCTAATATGAAAAAAAAATAACATAAGATATTAGTTTTATTTGTAACCACCACGTTAGTAATTGTATGTTAAAGTTACTATATTTAATTCAGCAACGTAAAGTAGTGTAAGTAACACATATTATGATAAAAACGACATTTGACAATACCACGTAAATAGTCGCATATAGTACATACGATAAAATAATTGTTTCAATGAACAACGTACAAAATTTTAAGTATTACATACGATATATTTTGTTTATTATAAAGCAACGTACTATATCGTATTTATTACATACGATATTTTTTACATACTTTCGTAAAAAACTCACACATAGGTAACAACAATACTATAATTTTAAAGCTTATATGTTTATCTAGTACTTACCTAAAGCTCTGTTATTTTCTCTGCTATTAACACGTGCATGACACAACTGTTCATCTCGTGAACTTGAATGCGGAGTATTACTATCTGGCTGCACAATCCCACAAGCAATATTACAGAGTCTTTGAGCGCTTGAGTTCTGTCTCAAATACGAACTCGAGTTCTTATTACTCATTATCAATGTAATGTATTTATTTAAATTCAGGTAATTGAAAGAACACGTTCCGTGGAAGCGCGTGCGCAGGTGCCGCGTACCGGCTAGTAAGTGATACGAGTACATACGACTCTCCGATCCGCCGCGCTCCCGCGCATCCCGTCCCCGTAAAATATTGCCAGAGTAAATACACCGAATTACGGCGCGCATAAAAATAACATACACCTTTATACGGGCGAAAACTTTTAATTTTTTTGAATTCTGAAATTTCTGTTGAAGGGATTCGATAATAAATATCTCCTTAGTAACGAATCAATCAAAATATACAAATCATAATTTTAGACATACGATATTTAACGTAGGAGCCATCGATATTAAGTGTAGTTCTATTATGTTTCATTTAGGGTAGCCATACACAATACTTCCTATCGTCCTATCAGTATGACGCTGCCGATTGGATTAGTTAGAACTGACCATGCGTGTACGTGATCGGCATGACAGTAGTGTATATAGACAAACTGTAGATCGGATCTTAGTGTCATGCCAATTGCGTCTGACATTGACCGTGTATGGGCGTGGATTTGCATGATAGTCATACGTTTGTGGTGTATATGGACGAATCACAGATTGGTTCAAGCCTGCTGCGTCATGCCGATTGGACGATGGGAAGTATAATATATGGATACTGCACGTAATTAACCAAATAGATTAAACATTTTATACAACTTCTTCTAATTAATTATACTAGACAATACTAATTATATTAATGAATATTAGTTTTTCATAATAAGTATTAATTCATAGGATATAATTTCTCATTCATAAAATACAGGACTTATAATATTTAAGATGTTCTAAGCACAGCATAAAAACTAATCTACCCTAATATTGGTCGTTGAACACATAATATGTGATGACATTCGAACAATGCTGTGTTTTAAGGCAACTGTATACTCTTACATAATAGATAACTTTTTTCCTAGTTAACTTACGACCCGTTTCAATAACCTATCTACCAATAACTATTTGTTAGAAACGTCAAATTTGTATCGCAAAAATCCGGCAAACGATTGAGTGACGACGTTCTTATCAAATATTTATTGGTTTATAATATAAGGTTATTGAAACCGATCGTTACTCGATAATTAATAATATTAACTTGGTTGTAGACAACAAGTCATGAAATGAACTCTGACAGCCTTTCAGAATTCATATTATGAAATGCTTTCAATTTACACAGCTTCCCCTTATTTAGTTAATGGCGAACGAGGAAGGGGGATTTGCAATAACGGGGAAAGGCTGCGAAGTAGGGACTTTTATCTCTTATCTTTGCCGAGCGGTTCAAAATTACATGTCATTTATTTAAATGACTATCACGGAAGCGGAGCTCAATATATCATATTTTGTTTCAATTCATTAGAGATAAAATATGATAATTAAATATAATAACGCACTAAAGACAGAAAGAGATTAGAGAGCTTACAAAAATTATTAAGATTAGAATTTGATGTCTTATCAAGAAATATCAGATGGGCTAAGAGGAATGTAGTATATCTGTTATAGATGGGGTAAAACGCCTAGAAAAAACGCCTTAAAAAACTGTGTATTGTATCTTCCCTCGACAATTGGCTATTGGGACTATCTTCCCACATTTTTATCATCACCATAAGCCTTATATTACTTATTATATTTCTAAGCCTTTCTTTTGTTACAGTCTTGCATCAGCATCATCCAAAGAACCATGGAAGGTAGAAGGAGACACAGACGAGAGGAACGAAAGAGCGAGAAGGGCATATAGTGCTGTCCTTACGGTCACTAGCCCGGCGCCAGAGAAGAAGGAATATCTAGAGTTTTCCGATCAGGTATGATATTAGAAAAAGAAAGGAAGAGTGATATGAAAGTTCTCTCGTACGTCACATAGTTTCTAAGCGATATCGAGCCCATTGACTTGATGGAGCTTTCTATTTTAGCCACAAAGCTAAAAGGTTCGGTCACAGACCGCATCCAGACAGCTTTGTCAGCCCATCAAGTCTTGATCAGTAGGATCAAGGCGCTCTCTAAGTAATGGAGTAAGTAATGGAGCCTTCAGGAAGGACAAAGCGTCATTACGCGTAGTGTCGTTCAACATGATCGGCATTAGAAATAACATTAACGAAATTCGAGATTTTGTAAGCAGTCCAAATGTCGACATTCTTCTAGTACAGGAGACGTTTTTAAAACCTAGTATGAGGAGCCCAAAAATAGCAAACTACAAAGTAGTTAGAAACGACAGAACTCGATCCCGACTCGGAGGTACTCTTATCTACTATAAAAAATCCCTACACTGTATTCCCTTAGAGCCACAACCTTTATTAACTTTAGAGACATCTATTTGCCACATTAGCATGTCACTAACACTAATGTCAACACTATTGACAGCTTTAGTCAAAAATGTTTCTCTCAATATCTATATTGAGACTCTCCACGAGCTTAACTCGGATCACAGACCGGTTACGATTACACTTGGTGGTCATAACCCAAACAATTCTAGTACTAGAATGATTGTAGATTATAAATTATTAGGGGAGAACATGAAAGTCCTTTAATCGAGTCACCTTGATAAAATTCCCGACACTATAGATAGCAAAGAGACAGTCACAGAGGCCGCCTGCCACTTGACCGACCACCTGGTAGCGACCATAGAAAATTCATCTAAGGAGGCCAATGACCCACAAGGGCCATTGGCCCCTCCCAGAGGACATATAGGAGTCCAACAGACTCCGAAATACGGCCAAATGCACATATGATCGCTACCCGTCAGAAGAGTGGAGGAAATCCCTCCGTCATTACGAAAGGAAAGTTATGCTTAAAATCAAACAGCATAAAGCCGAGAGTTGGGATCGACTTCTCAGTGAGTTAGAGCCGTCACACGTGGCATACTGGCCACTCGTGAAGGCCCTCAAAAATAACACGGAGAGCGACATGCCTCCGTTAGACAGACCAAATCGTCCTCCTGCACTCGAAAACATAGACAGGCCGAATGCCTAGCTGATAATTTCGAACAACAGAGCCGGCCGAGTACTCTCCCGATTGATCCCGCGCACCTTAACTGTGAATGGCGAGGTTAACAGCCGACTCTCGAGGCCAGCTGATGACGATAGGATGAGGATGGTGGACTCGAAGGAAGTCTAAAAACATTATAAAGTGTATGAATGCCAAAAAGGCCCCAGGCCATGACGGTATTTCAAACAAAATACTTAAAATGCTACCGGCCGAGCTAATTCCACTTCTAGTGAACATCTTTAACGCCCTTTTAGTAGGATGTTCATTCCCAGACATTTTGAAAGTAGCTATTGTCATAGGTATACACAAACCGGGAAGACCCCGGAAGGCACCTGGTAGCTACTGACCAATTAGTCTCATTAGCTCCCTTGGTAGTCTATGAAAGAGTAATAAAGAGGCACCTCAATGACGTCATAACCGATAAAAAACTCCTTCCAGACGAGTAGTTTGCCTTCCGCAAAATGCACAGCTGTCCCGCTCAAGTACACCGCTTAACGGAGTACATAATTGCTAGCAAAAACGATATGAAGACGACATGCGCTGTATTCCTTGACATAGCAAAAGCTTTAGACAAAATTTGGCATAAATTGTTATACAAATTTTACCAAATGGGCAACCCGATAATCTTGTTTTATTAATCAGTAACTTCCTTAAAAATCGCAAATTTCATTTCCGCGTAGAAGGCGCACTGTCGTTGCCAAGATATAAGGAGGCTGGAGTACCGCAGGGCTCAGTCCTCTCACCCTCCCTATATAACCTATACACTAGCGACATCCCCAAACACGCTAAGGGTGCAATTAGCCATGTTCGCGGATGATACAGCCCTATATTATTCTTACATCCGACCCTGTACCGCTACTAAAGCCCTCCAGGAGTCAGTTACCGAACTCGGTAAATGGTTCTCCAAATGGAGAATCGAAGTAAATCCCGACAAAAGTCAAGCCATTCAATTCGACAAATATCTTGCGCACAGAAGCGCACATGCGCCCGTAAAATGATGAATCCTATAAGTCTGTACGGCAATATAATCCCAGAGGTCACTCATGTCAAATATTTAGGCGTAGTAAACAAGTCGATGACGTTTTAGAATCACATCACTAACACGTTACGAAAATACGAAATTTGTACTCTACAAATTATATCCGCTACTTAATTCGCGAAGCAAAATGTCCCTAAGACATAAGTTTACATTATATAAAGTAGTATAAGAACGATACTCACTTATGGGTGCGTCTCTTTCGCACAAATAAGCGAGCCTCAAATGGACCGATTGCTCAGAGTCCAAAACCAGTTTCTACGTATGGCAACAGGAGCCCCCTATTACATGCGTAACATCGACTTGCATAGAGACTGCGAGCTCGCCACTATAAAAGCCTATATCAAAGAACTCGTAGAGAGATTCTTTGATAAAGGCAAAAAAGATCCAAACCCAATTATCCAAAAGGCCCTAGACTACAACCACGACGCACAGACTTTCCGACACCCGTACAAGCGGCCTAAGCACATCTTAGCCGATCCCTTTGACTCAATCACAAAACGACCTATGCGTAGAACAAAGTCCGATTTGCAAAATTGATAGTTTTCAGTAGAGGCAATATAAGTTTTGCGAGTTGAAAAACTTGAATAGCTTAAAAACAGTAAGACTTCTATTATTGAAAATTTCATATGTTATTATAACATCCTAGTCTAGTTAAGTGCTTTATGTTTTATCTTATTTATTATTATATTTAGGGAGATAACGAGTTCGATATTAACCTAGGACGTTTCATAGCGAAGGAGCGAGAGTTCGTAGTGATCATGTGACATTGTTTTACGGAGACTTCTGAATGAAACTCCGTTCTATATACATATGATTTGTTTTCTGTTGGAGTTTATCAACATTTTTAAGTCTTATGTGAATATCTATAATGTATTATTCTGCTAAAGCATTGGCAACAGTACGTATTAATGATTACAAACATATATTTCTTCTTAAAATCGTTTAATAATATAAAAAATCTCAAAATAGGTGTTGCTTTGAATAGCTATCATTTAATCACAGCCGCCACTGAGTACTAACTTATAATTAAAGACTAATTAACAATGTCTAAAATCTACAAAACAATTAAAATCTTTAAGATATACCTACACATAAAAATATTATGTTTAATTTAAACATTTAAAACGAGATAAAAAAATAAAAATTTGTATAATTCTACAATCAAAAGGCACAAGACAAAATTTAAACTTAACAACAACAAAACTTACTTTTCTATAACATAGTTATAAAGTAAACTGCTTTGGTACTTTAATATTTCAAACTGAAAACAAAATAAAAAGAAACTTCCAAACAAAAAAATATCTTGTCACAGAAACTAGGTATGATCTTACAAAACAACAGTACAAACTTCAATAAAAATACGCAACAAATATAAATTTCTAACTTTATAAAATTAACATATTTAAATAATTATAATAATATAATCAGACTTTATTATTACCAATCAGTCTTACACTGTGTCATGGGCACATTAAATATAAAATAGAATAATAAATCAGTAGGAAGGACAATAATAAATATAAAATTGTAGTCTTACAAGGTCTATAAATTTCTTATTGTGATAACTCACTATCGGTTTCTTCAGGAACGTCAGCTACAGTAATATGATGTGGTATTGAGGTAAAGTATTGATGATACTCTAAGGGAATAATTTCTGTGCGACACATATCCATTAGGTCTTTATATTTGGCTGCAGGAATAGGAATGGGTTCAGCATATGCATGTTTTAGTTCTTGTTCGGCTTGTCCGGAGTTTCTCGTGTTACTACGAATCAATAAGGTATTGTAATGAGGTTGTGTTAGATCATATTTAAAAAATAATTTATTAGGATCACTACGGCCGTCTGCATGAACTTCTCGAATATTGCTCCAGGTAATCTTCTTGGCCGTAGTGTCCTTCATCCAAACTTTATTATTTACCAGGGTTTTAAAATCGAATATATTATTTTGAGTTACGTTACGAACAACGTACGGTTCACCTTCATTTTTAGCCCATCTTACTAATGCACGCCATTCTTGAGGGGTATAGATGATTTTGGTTTTTGAAGCTCTTTCAATTACAGAGTGAACACTATCACCCTCATTCTGTGTGTGTCCTTTCTGTAAAAATCGGTGAGTTATTCGTATATTGAACTTTTTTGCGGCATAAATGTACATAGAAAAAACGAAGCGATTCCGATTTTGGCCAGAACAATTATCGGACCAAAATCTGAAATCTTCTGCCCCTTGCTGAACATTTGTCTGAATGAAATCTAAAAGGCAACTGCTGACTTCATTTGCGCCACGTTTCGCAACAGACTCATCCCACATATAGCAGACTGCCCTGCGTTTCGCCAAGTTAAAGACAGTGAAATTAAAAGAAGATAATTTCCTTTTGTAATACAATGTGCTGATATTGCCTTGAGGACACAGCAATACTTTTTCAAAGTCAAATACACCAGCGACTATGGCTCCATTTGACTGATCAGCACATTGTTTGTCTTGGCCTTTTAGTTGCCTTGCGACCATCTTATTAGACTGATGTGTTTCAAACAATTCCTTTTCTTGGTCCGATGGCTCCTTTTTCGATCGAAAAACGTGACATTCGTCGCACTGATCCTTCTTGGGGACGTGGAAAGCTAAATTAAAGTTTGAGTTAACTATGTCACGATACTGACGTTCTTTTGTAGCCTTAGATATATATTTTTCAGAGTCAAACCATTCGTTATACATTTTGAACATTTTGGCAATGCTTAAATCTCCTTGTAGATAGAGCTTTTGACTACTCTTACGTATATAATGCGATTCCACAGGAACGAATGCACGAACATGGTCACAAACACTTTGTTTCATTGCATCATTTATAACAACTTTATGACCGTCGTGGCGACCCCGTCTGTCCCCCTCTAAATCAGCACTGCCATCGTACTTCATCCATGCAGTCTTTATGATGCGGGTTGAAACTGCAAGCGTATTTATAAAGATCGTTTGGCATACCTCAGTTTTTTCACAGCGCGATTTAGATACCTGATCTGCTATGAGCGGCAGATAATACTTAAAAGTATATTTTCTTTTATTAGGAAACTCTTGATTAAGGCATCTTTTTTTATTCATTTTATCTGAATATTTGATGATGAAATCCCACTGCTTCGCGCGATCTCCTAACTTCCAAAAGGCAGCAAAACAGTCCAACCGCTGTTGAAGAGTTATTTTATTACTGCAATTATAGCGACACTTACAAGATGGTCCCATCGTTTTTTCGTCAACGGTTTTCCCTCTTTTAGTTACATACTTCTTGCCTAAATTTTTTAAACATTTGCGTTTTAGTTCTACCCATTCATTAGGGCGTCTTGGGCGTTTTCTAGTTGTTTTAGGAGTGTTGGCGCAAGCGGGTGAGTGGGGAGTTGCCGGAGAGTTTTGTGTGCTAAATGAAGACGAAGAAATAAAACTATCTAGACGATTGGGACTGAAAACGCTGTCACAGGTGGAATTACTGTTAGTAGGAGATGGCATCGGAGTTGGCACCGACAATTCTTGATCAACTGGAGTACACCTGTGGTCGCAATTCACTAAGTCTTCAAGTTGTATTAAAGGTGAATTTTCAAAACTAGAAGGCGCTTCTAAAGAAAGTAATGATGGTTGAAAGCTATAAATTGTGTCATAAGTAGATGGATTAGGTGCGGCGTTAATTTCATTCCAAACATCGCCCAGTTGCTGACTTATTTCTTCTGCACCCGGAGGCAAAGGCGAATGTTGCGGTGTCGTACTGTCGTCAACAACTGAAATGTTAAAAATCGTATTACTACACTGCATCATAATACACTAAAAATAATAATATTATGTATGGTATCTGACATAATCTTGTAACTTAAAAACATTTAAATATTTTTATTTATATTAATAATATTTGTTCAAAACTATTTAAAAACTTATAATATTATGATAATGATTTGTCAAAGACATCACAAATTGTAAGGTAATTCAGCTTCAAACTATTTTTATTAATTTAATTAAAAATATATTTATATTTAATAATGTTTTTAAACGAACAACGTCCTAGCTTATGTCATCATTCAGGTGATAACGTCCCACCTGCATATCGAACTGACAAAACGTACCTGTGATTCCGTAAAAAAACGTCCTATAGTTACATGAAACCCTTAGAAGTTCTAAAGTATTCGTCTAACATCGTTCTAATATTACATATAACGTCAACTTTCTTACAACGTCAACTTTTAATAATAGCACGACAAATATTTAACTAATAAATAAACAATAAACAAATCATACTTTCGCACTGAAAACGTATTTTTCTAACACTCCGTCAAAAAACGTCTTATATGAATATAGAATTCCCTTAACAGTTTAAACTAGTTAAAAAGCAGAATAGTAAAAAAAAATATTTTTAAAGCTTAGTAATATTTAATTTGAATAATAATATAAGTAAAAATATCAACTTACCCAGTTCTACACCGTTCCTCGTGCAATTATCTTGTTTATTTGAAAATGAAGGACTACGTTCAGGCTGTTTTTTTTCTTTTATAAGCATATCGACCATTCTTCGAGAGCGTGACATCTTCAAAATACTTATTGTAACCAGTAATTACTATAATGGCAAAACTTTCGTCCAACCGAAAAAATCACACACTTAACACAAAAACATCCTTCTTTCCGCTCGATAACGCCTGAAGTGAAGATCGCGCGAGGCGCCCGCGCCGCGCGCGCTCCCCTCTCCCCGTCCTATGAACGCTAGGTGCATTTTAACACGGAACTTACATCAGATAAGACGTTATACGATTCTGTATCTCCGAAAATAAACCAGACAAAAAAAAACTGAAAATGTGAGGCTGTAGAGCTTTGGTTCCTTATTTCATTTATCCAAAAAACTCATTTTTGCTCTATGATCACATCAGACTTTGTTCTACGCATAGGTCGAAAATACATAATGTACTGTGTACAGTTACGTAAACACAAATCACACGCACCCGCGAAGCTAGTATCGCACCGGGGTCGACGCCGGCGCCTACCCCGAGGTCACACATTCGACAAGATCACACGCGCAGACGTACACCGTACCGTACGTACGTAACCGAACCCGAGTTCGAGTTCGCATTCTAGTAGCTTAGGTATACTACAAAATAGTGACCGCGACCGCGATATTGTTATAGAGAGCTCTACCAATACCGCGAACCTCATCGACATTAGAGTCATCCCGACCGTACACGGAAGGGGAGAGGGACGGCCCTCTCAGTACCGAAACCACTAAAACTCGAGCTCCTCTATCGCGATAACTCGCACGCCGTTAGTTTTTGCTACCGCGCGCGAGCAAGCTCACTCCTCAGTGAGTGAGGAAGTGTCCCTCTCGACATAATAATAGCTTACAACCCGTAGCTGTCCTCAATATCCGGTCTGAACATCACCCGGGTGATGTTAGGGAGGGTCATACCCTCCCATCGTCTCTCACCTAATCAACTAGCCACCAATCTAGTTATAGTCCGACGAAGCTACAGCGGTCTTAACCCAACCGTTAGCGTAGAACATTTCGAAAACAAAAAGAAAAACATCAACAACAACAACAACAACAACAACAAAAGTTTTTAATTCATTATTATCAAATTCACTGCTGACAGCAAATTATGTATTTTTAATGATAAACAGCGCCAAGACTACCTACCTACCATCATGATTTTTTCAAATTTTTCGAATCAGCCGTCATCATCATCAGCATCTTTTAGACGGTTTTAAAAATGCTATTTAACTTGAATTTTAATCGGTAATTAAAAGTTGGTCCTTTAAATACTCCACACTTTACTTATTCATCTGAAAAATGTATTTTTGCTATAAGGGTAACGCGAAAAATATGTTATAGAATACACGTCTTCCAATAACCGTGAAGGCGTTTCAATAAATAAGAACTGGCTCTTCCCGTATGTAGATCAGAAGTATTTTTTATTCATAGTAAAAGGTAGATAAAGTATAGTAAAAGGTAAATCTTACTTAAAGTAACCTAATTAAGTATTTTCTGTTAAGTTTCCTAATTAGTAAACTTATTAATTAGGGTAAAACAACCAATTGTTGGATTGGCTACCATATCATATAAATTACATTCGGGTTGTATATTCGTTATATTCATCTTTTTATACTCCCAGATACTTAATTTTATGCATTTTCTTATTTATTTGTGTACTAGCTGTTGCCCGCGGCTCCGCCCGAGTAAATACAGTATCCCTCGGGAACACTGTACTTTTTCGAGATAAAAAGTATCCATACCAAATTTCATCGAAATCCGTTCAGTAGTTTTTGCGTGAAAGAGTAACAAACATCCATCCATTCTCACAAACTTTCACATTTATAATATTAGTAGGATAAATGAAGGGTGTGTTGGCCACTCTCACAACTCTTTGTTAGAGTTTAAATCCCAGGGAGGCAATAATTGGGATGTTGCCAATAATAGGTCATCTTCTTCTATGTACAAATTATGTAGTTGTATCGGAATAAAATGAATGAATAGGTGCCTTTATCAATATTTTATTTCATTCAGCTGATTGAGAAAAAATATAATATAAATATTTGAAACATAGTTCAAAGACAAAGAAAATAAGTAATAAATAATAGTAACGTAAATTGACGTCAAGTCAATCCTAGGATAGTTGAAATGTATTGACATCTTGATCTCAGGTAGCTGAAATGAGATTAACAGCCCGTTTCAATAGCCTATCTACCAATAACTATTACTGTTAGAAACGTCAAATTTGTATCGCAAAAAATCGTCAAATGATTGAACGACGACGTTTTTAACAAATAGTTATTGATAGATAGGTTATTGAAACGGGCCGTAAGAGATTATTAATTTCGGGCGATAGTCTATTACTCCTTGTGTTCAAGTACCTATATAATATTATTTACTCTGTGCTGGCTTTACCTACGGGTGACGGCGACACTTTAACTTTCATACTTTTCTATAGACTCGATACGAACGACAACAGGACGACAAAATTACGACAAAATATGTGTGCTGTGTCGTCCTTATTATGTGTACGAGAATGTATGAGAGATAATATTATGTCACGGCTACAATTTTGTCTCAGGTGGACGCATGATCTCATAGTAATTGAAGTTGAAAGAAACTCAAATTAAACGTAAGTAAAAGAAAAGGATCTCGTCGAAAACAACAGGTTCTTAATTTATTTTTAAAGTATGTAATACGACGCTATTTAATAAATGTAAATAGTACTTTAATCGTAAAACATAACGTTATACCTACTCTTCACAGTTATCCCAGACTGACGCAAGAAAGTCGAAATTAGTGATATATTGTTGCACGATGAAATAAAAAATCATATTGCTTAAAATGCGAAGTTTCTAAGGAATAAGACCAACCTAGATCGATTTCTCTCCCCCGAAACTCCTTGCATACTAAATTTCATGGTAATACTTGTAGCCGTTGTCGAGGTATCTATTATATATATATACAAGATCGTCTCGTTTAAAGTATAAGGTATAATTATAAGATAACAAATAAACTAAGAACAGTGAACACTCTACCTGCTTATGAATTATATTCCCTCATTTTTTCCCCTATTTCTTGGTTTTCCTATAATCATATCGTTTCCTCGTTTGTCGATAATTTCAATACAAAAATAATATTAATAAGTGGAAAAATAGTTTCTTGCCTTCATTTATTTGTACCTAATGCGTCTTTAAATCGTTCGACTGGTAGCGATTAATCTTTTCCATATCATTGATTACAAATGAGAAACCAAATACGTTTCTGACTATGTTTTATTTCGAAAATAAAAATAATAGCTAATGTAGACAATAATCACAGATCTAGAAGGAATTCTGGGATCTAAAAGGAATTCTGACAATCTTGCTGGGTCGTTTTGCCATATCTGTGTGTCTTATTCCGGTATAAAAATAGTTTCTATTTTTACCCGACTACTAAGAAGGGTATATAAAATAAGTCCACATGGCTTAGACGTAAAAGTATTAAAAAAAAACCCTGTAATGAGTAAAATTATACAAATTGAGAATAATTCAATGTGTTCATCCAAATATAGGTAGGTAAACTTTAATTTTTTATAATAACTATTTTTTGTAAGCCTAATTAATACGAGTTTTGAGTAAATTCATTTCCACTGTACCTCCAAATAAGGGGATAGTTGCCTCCTATAGCGGATAGTCGCCTAACATTACAAATGCATCGGGGGATAGTTGCCGAGCGTAGGTCATGTATCCCATTCGTTTGTTCTTTACCCCGTAACTAGAAAATTAATAAATCGAATATTTATTTTAGATAGAACTATATTTTTATAGTTATGATCACTACAAAAGTTTAAAAAACAAACAATAAAATAAATTTGTCCTTACTTGTTTCAAAATGTATATAGGTTATGGATGCATAGGTGCGGATAGTCGCCCCTAGAGCAGCTCTAGGGGCGACTATTCTCTGTAAAGACAAGGGCGACTATCCTTTTTATATTATACGATTTTTGATGATTTTATACTTGCTTTTACTGTTAACAAAATATAAAAAAGGTTTTCTACTGTAGAAAGTAAGAAAAATAGTAACTTAACCTCTAATACATACTTAAGATACCGAAAAACTCCCACCATCCCGTACTCTAATAAAAATACGAAGTAGAATTGACTTGACAGAATAATTATAACGCCCGTCTAAGTCTCACCGTGAAATATTTTTGCTCACATAGACAAAACGGGTGCGCCTACAATAATTATTTTAGGGAATTAGTGTCTGCAGGTAAGGGACTTCCAATCATAATCAAATTCTACCGCAAAAAATACCTGACATAGCGAATTCAGAAGCGAGGAAAGTATCCTACTAAGGCAACTATCCGGCTTGTACCCTAACCCTAACAAATACCTACTTACAAGTTGATTCGAAACTTTTGCGTAAACCATAAATAAGCTTTTAAGTATATTACCGGCTAGCAACTCTGTATTTTTTTTTTTATAAAATGTGAAAGCTTCACGAATTATGTTACCGTTGAGATAACTTTTGGTAGGAAAGTTTTCAAATATTGATAAATATGAAATACTAGGTGTTGGCCGCGACTTCGTCCGCGCATAAAGAAATTTCGCGGGAACGGTCCATTTTGCTGCGATAAAAAGTAGCCTTTGTGTAAAAATATACACGTTTCGTTGCAATAACACTCGCAATGCCAATTCTTGTAATGATACGTATATATTTTTGTATTGTGAATAAGATTCAATTTTGAATCGCTATCATAAAAAATGCGCTCCGCGTCACGTATCGGCGTGAAAATCATTTTCACAACCACGCGTCCAACTTAATATTATAAATGTATAATATGGATGTAATATATGGATGAATGGATGTTTGCACTTTTTCACCTAAAAACTACTGAACGGATTTCGATGATATTTGGTATGGTAGTATTTTGGCTCTGGATTAAAACATAGGCTACTTTTTATCCCGAAAAAGTCCAATATTCCCGTGGGATACTATATGCCGCGGCAAAAATCTAGTTTTTAATAAATGTGAACGCAGCCTTTCGCAGCCACTCAGGTGACCCCTATTTTGCGGCGCAAGAAAACAGAAACCTGACATGGGTCTATGTCATGACACATAATTAAACATGGCCGTTTCAGGTGAAGGAGTTAGCGGCAACAAAATACAACTACACCTTCGGGAAGGGTGAGGTGGTGTCTACTTTTGTGGGGGCTTTCTACGATGCGGTGTTACTATACGCTCTGGCTTTGAACGACACCATGACGCAGGCGGAGTACCCCAATGGCCAACTCGATGGAGCCGCTGTTATACGTAACATGTGGAACAGGACATTTCAAGGTAATTTTCATTCACTAATCGTATTATAGGGCTACCCAAGGACCTATTCTGTTACTGACCCTAAATGATTATTATTAATCCTACTTAAATGAGAAAGCTTGTGAGAATGGATGGATGTTTGTTAGTCTTTGAAGCAAAAACTATTACGCGGATTTTGATGAAATTTGGTATGGTAGTAGTTTAAGCTATTTGGCTACTTCTTACCCTGAAAAAGTACAGTGTTCCAGTGGGATACTGCATTTACGCGGGCGGAGCCACGAGCAAGCTAGTACTACCTAGTCTTGCCATAAAAACTGAAACAAAGAAAAAAAAATTCTATTGCAAATAACATTTATTACTTGTACAGTGTGTTAGTTTAATACATAAATATAAAACAATTTAAAATATAAGTAGCTTATTCGAAGTGGTCTCCATTGGCTGCAATACAGTCTTTTAAACGTTGAGGCCAGTTATCAATAGAATCACGCACTCTTTCCATGGGAAAATTCTTCACTGCCAATCGTACGGATTGTTTTAGGGACTCCAAATTATCATGGCGTTTAGAGCAAGCCGTAATCTCTAAAACTGACCATAAATCATAACCCAGCCGATTAGGATCGGGACTAGATGACGGCCAGTCTTCAGCTCTGATGAAGTCCGAAACGTTCGTTTCCAACCAAGACTGCGTAGACCGAGCTTTATGACCCGGCGCCGAGTCTTGCTGGAAGGACCATTCTTGGTTATTGAACATGGTGTTGTTAAGGGGCTTCACTACCTTTTCAAAATGGTATCTTGATACAATTGTGCCGATGTTTTGATACCTTTTTCACAAAAGTATGGCTCAGTCACTCCTTCATAGCTAATGCACCACCAAACCATCACTGAAGTCGGATAGTGCCCACGTCTCAACTCAACACACACTGTCACACACACAACAACAACACAACTCTGTCGATTGGGAAGCTTCCTTAGAGATTTGAGCATAAATACGGTTATTTTGTTTGTTTAAATGTTTAAATTGTAAAAAAATTCTCATCCGTAAACTAAATTTTTCTGTGATCTCCCTTTGCGTATCGCTTCAGTAGATGTTTCGATTTTACCCTATTCTTTTTTAAATTATCAGTTAAGAAATTACCAGTACGTCTCTTATAGGCTGCAAGTCCTAAGACATCTTTTAAAATACGCGACATGGTTCTAGGTGCTATCTTCATCTCCCGAGATAAAATCTTTTGCTTTCGGACAGGATTTCTTCGAATTCTTTCCCTTACTGCTTTACCACCTTTTTCGTACGAACACTACGTGGACCAGATCTTTTTCTGTCACAAACAGAGGAGGTCTCATTGTACCTATTAATAGTCCGGTACACAAATATTTTACTAATACGAAGCGTATGGAGAGTTTTAAAAATTGCATTTGTCTCCATACCTACTTTGTGTAATCACAGCTATTCAGTTCTCTTTATCACCCCACTCCATTTTAATATCGCAAAATATTGTACAATGTATTGACGCCAAAATGAGAAAAATTCAATGAACAATCATATAAAAATGACAGATTCCAAATTCAAATGTAATATTTTGTTTATTTTTAATTGTAACAGTATTTATGGCCAGACTAAGTATATAAACGTAAAAATGTGCAGGGTTGCGATAGTATCTAGTTTTATTACATGTAACTAAATATAACCTCTTTAATTATTTTAGGCTTAGTTAAAAATTGAACAAAGGAGAAACTAGAAATTGATTTTTGTGGTAAAATATGAATGATAGTTAAAACAATATTATTATAGTGTTTTAGCTTATATTATATATCAAAAATATGTTTCTTTATACAAAATATCATTAAATTTGTCGACGCCTAAAATCAGTCGACCAATCAGTTTGGGTCAGATATGAAAGTTTAATCATTAATATCGAGGGATAAAATAAATAATAATATAATATATTTTCTTATAGCGAAGAGGGCCTGATGTATTAAAACATTAGGTGACCTTTAGATACGCTATTTCGTGAAATAACTCGCGAACGTGCAACAAATTTATATGTCCCACTAATCCCTTTTCTCGAAATAAAGGCTTTTTCCTTAAATATAGGGTCAGATTTATAAAATATCCTGTACAATATATTAGATCAATACAATTTTGATCTTTAAAAGTTCCTCCGCCTCTAGCAAGTGTCATTGCAAGAGTCAAGAACATTCCGGATTTTAAAGGTTTCGTTTCCAAAGGGTAAAAACCGGACCCTTGTCTGTCTATTTGTCACCAGGATGTATATCGTGAACCGTGATAGCTAGACAGTTGTAATTTTATTTATGTTGCCGCTAAAACAAATATACCAAAAACATAATAAAATATTTAAACTCGGCTCCCATACAACAAAAGTGATTTTTTTACCGCTCGAAATCAGAACCTCAATTTTCGTATTTAAAGTTAAGTCTCGTAAGCTGATTTTGCGACATTTGGACCAATCAGGAGGCGTTTGACGCTGCTTTAACGTTTACGAGAATACTGATTTGACAGTTTTAGCGTGTCGGAACTTGATTGTAATTGTATAATTGCAGGTTTAATTTAGCAGAATTGACGCTCAGTGACAAAACAATGGTGTTCAATGCCATAAGCTTCTTCACGGGGAGTAGTGACAAAAACTCGCACTCAGCACATTATGTCAGTCGGTGCTGCTAATATCATAGCATTCACGTTTTATCCTCTTGCGTGGAATTTTCTGGTGTAACAAACATCGTGTTCCAGGTATTACGGGAGAGGTCATCATCAATGACAACGGCGACCGCGTCGCGTCGTACTCGCTGCTGGATATGAACCCGCACACCAGCAAGTTCGAGGTGAGAAGATGTTTTATATCTTTTATGAATATTGTTTTTTTTTGAGGTAAAGTACGTCTAGGTAATCGAGCTGTGCTCGGAGTTCTGATAAATCAAATAATTTAAAAAGAATCACAAAAATATTTATGTAACCGAGACGAAACCACCACATCCTGAATTTTCGAACAAAGCAAAAATTATATAATACATACGCATACCAAACTGCCAATCGGACAGACTAGAGTCAAAATTATTGATATATTTTTGCACGATGAAAGTAGAAACACATTATGTAGCTTAAAATGCGCAGTTTTCAAGGGACTCCCCTACAAAACTCCCTACATACCTACGAAATTTTATAGTAATTCTTGCAGCCGGTTTTAAAAAACCGATTATATATAAAATTATATACTAGATTGTCTCCTTTAAAGTTTAAGATGCTCACGTCATGCTCACGCCTATTTCTCATAATCTAAGCTAGGGATAACTCATTCACACAACGCCTGTAGATTGTAGGGGTTAGGTAGTGGGTATAGGTATAGGCGTAGGTGTAGACGTAGCTGTTGGTAGTTAATTATTTATTCCAAGTATAATTAAATATAAAGTATAATTATACTAACCTAAAATACTCATTAGTTTAATAAAAAAAATATATAATATATTAACCTTTTTTTTTTCGAAAGAGTCTACGCTAACGGTCGGGTTAAGACCGACGTAGCTTCATCGGACTGATCGGGTTTTATTATTAAATGAAATTTTAGTATTGACTAAATGCACGGGATACATAATCCCACACATATCCAATGAAAACAATTTTTATACATATAAAATAGACAAAGTAATATAATATAAAACATAGAATCGTTGATTGCGTACCGAGATAAATCGAGACATTTACTCAGTGTCTGGCACAAATTAAAAGAAGAAAATCACAGCTGGAGTACAAATATGCGTAATTATTATGAATTGTCTTTCATATATTATCTCTCTTGCGTATTTGTAGTAGGCAAGCATTTCACACTGAAACAGCGATGGTGCTAGATATTTCCTAGACGTGAGAACCTTTAATATTATTAGTTGTCTACTCTTTAATATTATCTGTGCAAAATTGTTGCAGTAGTTCGGAGCCTATTCAATGCAAACAAACATACAAACAACAAAATCTCTCCTCTTTATATTACTAGTACCCTTTTATAGTATTCATATACAATGAACTATAGAAACCACTGCCAATAACTTTTTAAATAAAATAAAGAAATCCTTTCTAAAACTAATGCCCGGTTTATAAGGTGAATTTGTCGGTAGTTTATTTATTCATTAGCGCTATTCGTTCGATAACTTGTTTCTGGAAAAAAGTGACGGATATAAACTAAATTTAGCTTATCTGACCAATGTGGTCCGTTTATGGATCCCATCATTCGTAATTGACATCGCTTCTGATAGATGTCGCTCATACAAAAAGGAATTTAAATACTTCGTAGAAAATGATTATTTTTCTTAGATAAAATGTTTAGCTCCACAATTGCACATCACTCCCAAAGTAACAAAATATATTTTTTATTCAAACTAGTGTTTGTCATAAAACATTGCCGAAATATGGCAAAACAAAATAACTATATCATCATTTTCAACAGTTTTCTTTTAGTGACCACCAGTTAAATCTTTTGTGGTTCGGTAACGCGACGTTAACTTATTAATTTATGTAGAGCTTATGTAAAGTTTATGTGAAATACTTAAAAAACTGGCAGACAAACAGAATTGGTGTATTTTAAATAAAGTCTAGATTTGTTCATTATTTCATTAGGCGTTACATCATAATTAGTTGCTTAATTATGGTAAATGTCATTTCCAAGACTCAGAATGTTGCAGAGATGTTGTCTGTTTTGGATCGGTTATTATATTTACAGCTCATCTAATTCCGATTTACTCATGTCCCACAATATCTATACATCTAATAAATTTGTAACTAGTCGCTGTCTGTACATGGAAGATAAATAAGAAAAACTATTACAGGGGGGGCTTTATGAACGATATAAAACGCAAAACAATAAATAGTAAATTTGATAAAATACGTTGCAAGGCTTTATGTGAAATATCCTATGTCAGTTGTTTTCGAGATAGTATTACAATATGGATATTGGACACCTTCTAGTACAGTAATTTAGTACAGTGAAATATTCTGCCGCTTAGTGATACCAGTTGACAAGTTTTTTTTGCCCATACATCCTTATTCGTGAGGATGGATGGATGTTTGCTACTCTTTCACGCAGAAAATACTAAACGGATTTCGATGAAATTTGGTGTGGTAGTAGTTTAGGCTCTGAATTAAAACATAGGCTACTTTGTATACCGAAAAGGTACAGTATTCCTGTGTGGTTACACGGGCGAAGCCGTGGGAATAAGCTAGTACATAATATATGTGCCTAGATCGCACACAATACTTTTTTCATATTAGATTATAATCCATTTTCACGTAAAGCTCGGTTCAAACAAGCTGCCGCGACAGGTCGCCCCGTAACACAATTGCCATGTATTCTGAGTTACTGCTATGCTATTATGTATGAAAATTGTGTAGCGGAGTGACTAGTCGCAGTCGCGTGTCCGGGTATCTGGACAAGGCCTAAACCGAGTAAAAGACGTTGAGCGTTTATGACCGCCGTCTAAAAAAGTGTCGATCACAAACCAAAATTCTATTAGATTGTAAAATTTTCAATTACATTTAATTTCCTGTAATTATTTTAATTCAGATCCATGGATAGAAATGTGGAGATAATCAAAATATTGTTAATGTTATTTTATACGAATATTCGTTGAAATGCACACACGTATATAATATAGACGTGCCATGTCAAGACGAAAACTGTCCCTACATAAATGGCCCCACTTTTGGGGTTTTCGGGGCCATTTTGACATTTGACGTATGGGATGAGATGGGTGATATTTGAGGTGTGGTAAAATCAAGAAAGTGTTACTTTTTCTTGTGTGAAGATTTGTCCTGTCAAATGTAAAAAGGTACATTGTACGTCATAGCCCATCCTTAGTTTTGAAATCTTTGTTGAAATGAGTTAAAACGTATGAGAATTTACCCCACCTCTCGCAGATATGTTGTATCGTTGTAGTTAAGATGTAATTTCGCTTGCATCTAGCCTAATTTTGTCTTTGGTTTCCGTAGCCTTCCTTTAAATTTTCAAATCTCTGCATCATTTTGTTTTGTAACATTTGTACGACAATTTATAACTAGGGATGTCACTAATTCGACAATACCTTTTCGGATCACGATCTTGTTAGGAGGCATTTCGGATGCGAATAATTATGTACGCTAATGTTTTACCATATATTAGCTTATCTAGAGATTATCGGGATGTTCGGGGCTATACTTATCCGCACTTAACATTCATTAATTAGGAAATATACATTAATTTATACTACATGTTATCTAATACTTTGAAGGAGACTATCTTCTAGATATAATATAAAGGAATCTCCAAAACGGCTGTAAGTATTTCCATGAAATTTAGTATGCGGAGAGGTTTAGGGGAGAAAAATTCGACTAAATAAATGTTTGTCCGAGTCCGGCAGAATGGCATGCTTATGAATATTCTTGGCGTTGTTCGAAAACCCAGGTACTGTTCATTTATGGCCCGTTTCAATAACCTATCTACCAATAACTATTTGTTATAAAATTTTGTATCACGAAAAACCGTCAAATTATTGAATGACGACGTTTTTAACAAATAGTTATAGATAGATAGGTTATTGAAACGGACCATTAATGTAATAAGCCTAGTAATAATAAAAGTCTATTGTTTACGTAATATTAAAAAAAACAGTCAACTAAGTAATCGTAACTTGTGGGAGATCTGGAGTCTAAACTAAGTGTCAGTTCACACCGCGACGATACGCGACGCTACGCGGCACTATATTCTTAAGATAGCTATTCAACATTGAACTTTATTTACTATATAAAAAGATACACGTTTTATATGACTTCACTCATACGCTGCACATGCGCTGTGCAACTTGTCATTCGAACTCTTACAGTGTATCGTGTGTAATGAATAGAGTTCAATTTTCAATAGCTATCTTAAAAATGCAGCCACATGCCACGTATCATTTCGTTTCGGTGTGAATTGACCCGAATCCAGGCCTGTAATACAGATCATCAGGAATATAGATACATATTGCTTATACAGTTAGACACGATTAACAACATTCAAATGCAAATGATGAAGCGAAATGTAGTAAAACTATTTTTGTATTAGTACTAGTTTATTAGAAAAAGATGATATGTCTACATTCTTGTGGTTTATGATCTAAACTTTCGTCTGTTCCTTTCGTTCAAATCGTTGGGCACAGGCACTCAAGTCTAAGGGAGAGGCATTGGCTGTAAGCTTGGACATAACGAAAGCCTTTGATCGGGTTTGGCACAAAAGTTTCCTAGTAGACAGAAGCATAAGGGTCGTAGTCGACGATGAATGCTCTGATTCTCTGTCCATTGATGCTGATGTCCCACAAGGCTGTGTGCCATTGCCTACCCTCTTCATACTGCATATCAAGGATATGTTAAAAACCAATGGAATTCATTGCTATGCAGATGAAACTACGGGTGATGCTTTATATACCGGCCGCCTGAACATTTCGTCGGCAAAACGTCATTGAGAGTCAAAACGCACTTGTTTGTGAAATTGAGATTTCGATGGAGAAAGTCTTTGAATGGGGTAGAATTAAGGTAGTCCAATTCAACCCCTCTAAGACACAAGTTTGCGCGTTCACCGCTAAAAAGTTACCGATGGTTGTATGTTCTCGTTTTGAAAGTACCTCCATAACTGTCTCCTCCAACATTGGAATACTTGGTGTTAACATATCGAGCGAGGTCCAGTTCCAATATCATCTGGAGGGTAAGGCCAAGTTAGCCTCCAAGAAGCTTGGTGTTCTAAACAGTTTGAAGTAGTATTTCAGTCCAACTCAAGACCTACAACTCTATAAGGCGCAGGTTCGGCCTCACATGGAATACTGTTCACATCACTGGGCAGAGGCGCCAAAGTACCAGCTTCTCGTAGTCCCTCAGTATCGTATTCAACGAAGGGCCTCGAATTGTCGATTGCCATAGTGTTTCAAACAGGCTTGACTCCTTAGAGCTACGTAGAGATGTAACATCGCTCTGCATCCTCTATAGGTTATATTACGGGAAGTGCTCCAAGGAATTGTTCGGACTTATACCTTCTGCAACCCTGAACTAAATGTGGCATCCAATTAAATGACTAATCAATACTGAGACAAATTATTGAGCGCAACGTATAACCAGATGGTTTAATGTAATGTATGTAGTCAATTCGTTAAATTGGATATTTATAAGTGTACGATATTTGGTTGGAGTGACCATGAGCTCACAAATTATCTACGACTACTTTTAACTATATTAGTATAAAGAAGTCCTACATTGTTTGTTATATAACAGGAACAAAATTTTAACTACGAAGCCGAGTTTTGGTCAGTCATTTCAAATAGGCTCACCTTCAATACGTCAAGTAGTTAAACGTGGAGTGATTAAAGTTTAATTAAGTATCGGCCAACTCATTAAATGACTTGCCTATTGCTACTGATTTAATTAAATAACGGCCTATGCATCGATTTGGCTAACTAATTTTACTAGATGGCAGCGTCATAAAATTTAAATAATCAGAATGTTGGAAACGGCATCAAGAAATTTAGTATGCAGAGGGTTTTGGGAAAGAAAATAGATTTAGCTATCCCTGGGAAATCGCGCGATTTTTTAATTAAATGTTTTTCTTTCATCGTGCAACAATATGTCAATAATTTCAACACTATTATAAATGTCAGTTCGAATGGCAGTTTGATATGTGTATGTATCATTTGTACTGGCATGTCTATGATGATGATGATGACGGAAACTTCACCATCCCAATTGTTCACAGGTGGTGGCGACATATGTGGCCGCCAACGCCTCGCTCCAGTTCGTGGAGCACAGACCTATCCACTGGGCGGGGGGGAGGACCTCCCCTCCCCCTGATACCCCCATGTGCGGCTTCGACGGGACCCTCTGTCCTGACAACTGTGAGTATCATGTTTCTAGAGCCACAATAGGTCATCTTGTACAAATGAATGCTGTCGAGACAATGGTTTTAGTATTTTGGGTTTACAAATGATACTGTTGTGAGCCGTTTATACTCTATTCAGATCGAATTTAATCTTTTTGTGAACAAAATGACAATAGTTCACTACAATGTTACCAATTTAAATTGTCGCTTATTTAACGCGCAATAATAAATGGTTGTCTGTTAACGGCCGGTTTCAATAACATATCTAAAACACCGGAAATGATTGAATGACGACGTTTTTAACAAATAGTTATTGGTAGATAGGTTATTGAAACCAGCCGTAAGTCGGTTTACGGACGATAATTTTACGTGTTAACGTCATCACAAGCCCAACGCTCAGGCCGATCGTGCCTCTTTATCGCTTGTTCCGCGCTCTAGCTTGAACGTGACCATCAGGCGGAACGTGACAATCAGGCGGAACATGATAATCAGGCGGAACGTGACAATTTTTCGTGCGTGCAGCCGGCGTTCATCGATTAATAAAACGTTTATTACGTCAAAAATATAGTGACACATTAATTTAGTCGACTTTGTTCTTGTTGTTTACATTTACATTAAATTGAAACATTAATACGTAGTTAATATCTAAACCAAAGGGGAGACAGTCTTCGCAACATTTTTACTCTCATACTATTGTATGAGACATAACATGTTATTACATGTTATGTTTATTTACCTATCGATCTGAACAAGTTTAGGTATGTATGCGAGAAAAAGTCGAGAGATTTTTGTCTATAACTAGTGGGCGTTTGGCCTAACCAAAGTAATTATTGTCTACGTAAATGTTAATAACTACGTAAATATCACCTTCCTTTACGTCGCGCAATCGGGTATCTACCCGTAATTTATAATCGGGTATTATATAGGCTTTTTTTTGTGGGTATGTCCTCTAGGACATACCCACTCTAGGCAACATCTAAATTTGTGCTCTCTAAGATTTCTATTAATATTAAATTAATTAGTTATAAATTTAAAGTAATTTGTCAACTCACATGTTCTAAGAAGTGCCTTGGACACTTAGCAATTTTATTTTCACACACATCTGCAAACACTACACAGAAGATGGATATTCACAGCCAACTAAACAAAAACATGCAGGACATGGTTGAATTTTTTCAATCGCGGATGAAACAATATGACAAAGCACTGGAGGAAACAGCAGCTAAAGCATCTCTACATCTTCAACGTCACCGGATTTATCAAGACTTGCTGCTGATTTCAATGGATTTAATTAATTTTAATGGATTAACAGTTTGGGACTCCTTAAAATTATTAAAAAACCAAGTACAATTGTTGGCGACTGCTATGGACTCCCAAGAGATACGTTCACGTCACAAAGTCCTACTCATTCACGGGTTTGATGAAGATGATTGTGAGACTCCGTAAGATAAGGTATGTGCATTTATAAAAGATGAACTTAAATGCCCTCACATTCAGTCTGATAGTATTGATATATGTCACAGACTTGGTGCTAAGAAGGACAAACCCAGACCAATGTTAGTCCGCTTCACCACTTTGAAAATCAGGCATACTATATGGTCCAATAAAACTAATTTAAAAGGCTCTGGCTTTTCTATGTCTGAGTTTCTGACCAAATCTCGATAAGAGGTCTTTGTTGCGGCAAGGAAACATTTTGGTATTAGAAACTGCTGGTCTGCAGATGGGATTGTACACATGATTCTTCCTGACAAGAGCAAGAAGAGAATCGTATCCATGCAGGAATTTCATACTGTCGTTGCCAAATTTCCTTTGTCTACCACTGCAGATACACGGTCTATTATAACCAGGAAGGCGAAAAATGTGGTCAAAAAGTGATCTTGATTCTTTATAAGACCTCATATTCAAATACCAAGTTTTACCATTTTCAAGGTATTTACCATTGTAATTTTAAACATATTCAAACTTGTAACGTTGTTTTAACGGCCTGCCTATATACCCTTTGTTTTAATGACAATTAAAGTAACAATTTATAAAAAAGTAAACTGATTTTTCGATCACTTTGCGTAAACTTTTTAGTTTAAATGTCAATCGCCAACTCACAACTGACATAACGTAAGCTGTCAGTAGATGAGACGTATTTTTTTTTTCTCTTCCTTTACAATGGTAAGTAACTTGACTTTGAGCTTTTCATTTCTTTATTATTCTTCCTCTTTTGAAAAATGCATGCCAATTTCAGCGATAATTTTAAATATTAATTTATTATTCAGTATTTAAACATGATGTTAATCTTATTATATTAGGTGACATTGTGTTTTATCCTGGTTGGATTGTGTTTAATTTGAATTAGATGTCATGGTAAGACTTTAAATGGTTTGGTTATAAATTAGTCATAAATTTAGTTATACCTAATTTGGATATTGTTTGCTGTGTGTAATTAAATGTTTACTTTATTAATATTTGCTTTAATGTGCAGGATACTAAGGATTTGTGTGTATTAATAAATTTTGAATTACTGTTAAAATTATTAGATTTTAGTTAATATCTAGTTTAGTTAGGTAAGATTATATTATATAATATATTATATTAGACATAACTTTTATATTTATCATATTAATATTATATTGAAGATACATAATATTTCAGTACTATAAAAATGAAATGTAGTAAAGATTTATATAACATGTGTGAAGATAGCTTTTGCTCTTGTGCCTCATCTGATGACTTTCTCAGTGCCACCAGTGAACCTACACTATCTAACGACGATTCCATAGCTAGTTTCGTTCCGCTTGATATTAAACTAAAGCGTGACATTTTTTTGCGGAAACATCTCTGTCTTAACATCGCTCATATTAATGCCCAAAGTATCCCGGCTCACTATTCAGATCTCCTGGCAACGTTCAATGATGTACCGGTGGATTGTATTATGGTGTCGGAGTCTTGGCTTAAACCTTCTTTACCTTCTACGCTGTATCCGTTATCCGACTTCACTATTGTGCGCGCATCTTTAGTGTACATAGCCCTATCTCCACAACCAACATCCACATATCATTATGGTTTGCTGGAAGAGATCTCTCCAAGAAATAAGTACGCCATTGTAATAATATAACTTTAAAATGTGTCTTTTTTTGTACATAAAGAATAAAATAAAATAATAAAATATATAGGCCTCGCAGACGTGCATGTAATTTTATAAAATTAGTTGAGTAACCAACTTCATACTTCACTTTTTTGTAACCCGTTTTTCAACCTGTTTAATCAACAGGTTGAAAAAATTAATTCTTAAATTACGTGAAGACAAAATTTCATATTTACGTTTCATTAGATTTATAATTTATGCGTAATTTAAGGTTACAAAAAAAGCGACTATAAAACCAGTCTGGCTACACGTGAGTTATTTTATAGTACCCAAATGTGTGCGCAGTACAAGAGCAACCCACCATACAGGTTGACCAACCACCAAGTGGACCTGCGAACAAAGTTCGTTCTAACGAGCTTTCTTCGCAGGTCCAATTCCTGATGATGCTCCGGGTTCGAGGCGAAATGCGACTTTCGCAACCTGCATGGTGGTGTGGGGCCTTGCACGATCTTGCTGAAATTGTTGCTTGTGTGGTGGTGGTGTTCGCACGTTCTTGTTTCTGAGTGTACGCATAAGCAGTGTAGCAGCAGCAGGAGGGAAGTGCTTTACGCATGCTTATGCATGCACTCACACATCGGCTTGCATGTTGTGGGTATTTTATCGCGGAATATTGCTAGATATAATATTACCTAATTAAATTGTTAGGTCCATAGATATTTAAACTTTATTTATTTTATTCGGGGTTTCATCAAAACAAGCCTCGAGAGATGTTTGATTAGTTTTCGTGATTCCTCATAGTTTCAAGCCTACGGGCATACAGAGTTTTGCTTCAAAGTATATTTGTATTCTCATTCGTTTCAGTACGTAACGGAAAATATTGGAAGAGTTTGTATTACTTCGCCCTTAGAAGAAATGTAGACAAAAATAAATTACAAAGCAAATGGCTTGTAAATGTACAGTCGTGGGGAAAATCTTGTTCACTCGTCATATATCACGTACAGACGCAACGACTGTGTTCCCAGCTGCCAGTAAATTAGATTTTTAAAAGAGGTCTTTTTATTGGTATTTTAATTAAATCACAGCCTATTTGACGGTGCTCGAGTTAATCAAAATAAATATTTGCCCTAATAAATAAGTTTATGTCATATTATTATTCGAAGTTATCTGAAAATAGAAAATTGTGATGGATCTTTGATTTTTGAACAGGCAAGAAAGATGAAAACACATGCTCATATACCAGCTTGTTGAATAATTGTTTGTGAATGCACATTTTATAGTCCAAATTAGATTTACCACATTTTTGGAACCTGTTTACCAAGAATATTGATATTAAATTTTACGTACAAATATTTGCTCTCTAAAAAGGTTCTAATAGAAATGCTATCGGCCAGTTTACCTTCCCATAAAACGTTATATTGAAAAGGGCACTTCTGTAAGATAAATAAGGCTTATGTAGGATTAGTTGAAGGGCGGTACATTAAGGGGATTACAGAAAGAGTAAGCTGTATTTGGCTGATTCCAGTGACAACGTTATCTGAACCTAGTAATAAATGTATGAACGCTGATCTGCTTACTAAATACAAAAAAGCCATAACATGTTTATTGGAAAGGGTATTTATTGTATATTATTTCCTTCACCACTTAAATGCAAATAATATGGTTTTTGTGGAAGAAATATCAAAAAATTCCGACCAAATTCGCCGTGCGTTCGCAACTGAATCAGTAACTAAATAAGACAAGTGGAATAGCTAGTTTCTGATTAGCTATATTTTTTAGGATACTAATTAGACGTCTAAATTTAGTGAAGTGGAATAAGGACATAAAAAAAGACTCAAATATTCGCCTATTAAGAACTGAAAACACTTAAAACCACTCAAAATTCGGCATTAATATATACTGATATATATTATCTGTGAGACTATGTCACGGTTATCATGGTAGCAATATTGTTAGTTTACAAATGGAAAATGAATAAAGATTACACATTCTAAATACTACGTTTATTACTTCACAATATCTGGTGACGAGAACGACTATGGATCTACAGAAATCGAAGAGGACGAATCCTCTTCGATTTCTGTAGATCCGTAGTCGTAGAGAGTCGTGAGCGCGTAGAGAGGCCCGAAGGCCAACTTACAAGGTTAGGAAATAACTTGAATACGAACAAAATTTCATCATATGCAGAAACTCAGACAAGACTACAATGCTTACGTGAAAACTTACAAACATTTCGAGAGTTACAACAAAACATAGAATTCTAAATATCAGACGAAGAATTAGAGAACGAAATAGATACAAGATATGACATGGAAGAAAAATTTACATTAATCAAAATTAAACACTTAAATATGCAAGACCAAACCGAACATAATTTTACATCAGCACAAATTTTAAAATTCCATCTACATACAGTCGATAAAGTTAATTTTACACAGAGAGAGGACAAAAGTACATACTGCGATACGAGCGAGTAATACATACATACACTTCACAGAAAAGATGACAACAGAAAAATAGATTCAACGTACAGAACGGAGGAAACATCCAAAAATGAACGGAATATACAGTCCACAAAAAATATTAAAGAAGCACTTGCACATTTCACTGGGAATAATACAATTAGTGGCATTATATACGGACCATCTACATCTACACCCTTACAACAGAACACAGTAATAGATAGTATTCACACCAGGAGAAACAATGAGCACAGATGCAAACAAATGCCATGCGATTTACAACGTGCACAATACATTTAGAGAAGATAGAAATACACATAACACTTGGAAAATAATTCCTATAGAAAGATATTATACAAAAAACAGATAAAACAAAAAACAGAAACAAGAAGCTTTTAAAGAGAGAAAATATGAACAGACATACTACACGAGATGTACACCAAAAATTTACACCAAAAATAGATTTATTGAAGAGATACATTAAGGAAAACGGAAATAATTTGCAAAAATATAAACACAATTAGAAAGAAAAAAAAAGCTAATAGAAACACGAGTCGTAGAATTTATTTATCATATCGCATATTTTGGAAGGTTAACAGAGATAGTTACATCATACATGTAGTAAAAGGAGAGTTGTTGCAACATGTATATAGAGAAAAGGGGGAGGAAGGCGGCCTCACGAACTAGGACTATTGCACGTCGCCTGCTACATTAGGTACGAAGTACAATGAGATGCTGGTGCAGTCTACCGTCGGCACTTGGAGCAGCTCCTACCTGCTCCAGGCGAATAGCGGCGGAGGACTGATATATACTATCTGTGAGACTATGACACGGTTGTCATGGTAGCAATATTGTTAGTTTACAAATGGAAAATGAATAAAGATTACACATTCTAAATACTACATTACTACTTCACAATATATACCATTTATTCTCTTACATACATACAAGAATATACTAATTTTGATCTACACCTAGCTATGTCTTGTATCTTCTTGAGTAGTGAATAATGTTCAATTTTCAATCGCTATCTTAAAAATGCAGCATCGCGTCGCATTATTTCAGTGTGAATTGACGCTAAGTTCATTTCGATGACTAACGTATGGTTTGTTTCAGCTTTACCCGTCTACGCTATTTTGAGTATCGTGCTGAGCTCTGTGGTGGTGATTCTGGCCATCCTGTCCGTGTTTATATACAGGTATGTTACATCCATTTTACCCTATACCTTAATCATCATCATACGTCCCCACTTGGGCTTGATCTCTTCCCAACGCGAGGAGAAATATTACCCATCAAAAGTTTATAATCTTAATGATAGCCATCAGAAGCGAAGGCTAGTTCTCTATTAGAGGGAAACCCTAGCCTGTAGATGTGAGATCTATTGCAGAACTTATTATATTACCTATCTTAAGAAATTTAGTACCTCGGAAAAAAAAATGTCGTGTCGTGTAAATAAATACAAGTAGGTATTCATGATCTATGAGTCAATGTTGTAGGTAACGAAGTTTAAAACCGTACTTTTATAGCTGTTATTGTATCTTCATTAACGTGAAGCCGGCGTGAATCATGTTATATATGCACATGCCGCTACTGATAGCCATACAGCATACCGTCTTATCGACTTGACGCTACCGATTGGATTGGAATGAAAGCTCATACTGTTCATGTCAATATGGAACATACCAAGGTAGGGTGAAGTCGATTGGACGATAGGCTAGAATATCTAAATGAATAATATAGATAGGGATGGCTATCACAATACGCAGAAGAACAGAGAATGTATCATCATTTTGATATGATTATTTTTTGGCAGCAATTTCTATAAATTATATTTTCCCATTTTATTTTCCCTGAAGAAAATTCATTTTATGATCCAGTAATAAAAGTGGAGCTCATAATTCATTATAATAATTTTGATTCAGTACCTACCAGATCGTAATATTAAATCTCCGATTATTTATATGCCTAGAAGTGTTGTTTTTTTTTAATTAATAGACACTACACATGTTCAATACTAGAATGTTTGAATATTATAATAATAAGTTTTTAAATTGCATGAAGCGATTTAAAATGATACTTTTTCTCCCTGATCCATGCTCGATGTTAATCTGACGTATTCGTCGTGATAGAACCATGCTTCGCCACGAATGGGCCAGTTCGACCGGATAAATACTACGGCCTTACAGTAAATCAGCGTGAAACAACATGCGTTGTGTTTCACCGTGTGAGTGAGGGTACCGGAGGCCCAGAGGGGATTTTCAGGACCAGGAGCACAAGTCGCAACACCAGAGAAGTGACAAGACGTGTAACTCCTCTGGTGTAGCTAGTGTCCAAGGGCGGCGGAATTCCATCAGGCGATCCGACCGCTTGTTTCCTGGTCATTTTTATAAAAAAAAGAAACTTTGTTTATTCTAGTTTTATAGACTTTTTGGATATTTGACGTAAAATAAACTGTATAAATATAACTTTTATATTATAAATTTCTGCTATATTGGTAACTGTACTTTGATAAGTTAAATTTTTGTATTGAATTAGCTGTGGCAATTTTCTTATTTCTGCATTTTTCCAGTAAAGATAGAACGCAATAATGTAGATTTATTATTCATCAAATAAAATTAATAACATTTTCTCAATAACATAATAAAAAATTATGAAAAATGAAAATATAATACCATCAAACAAGAGAAAGGCAAAGTGGATTTAATTTGAAAATTGTATTGAGCCAGAAAATTGGGTCTTTATGGAAACAAGAATTCGTAATTAACTTACAGATAAATGCTCTAGTGAACCTGAAAATCTATTACAGGCTCCAAACAATTTAAACACCTTAGGCTTTCTTGACTAAGAGTTTTTAGTAGCAACAAAATACGCAGGCTTTTAAATAAGTATTAAATGGAAACATAGGATTGGTAAATTGTTTAGCTTTTAATTGTATTAGTTTTTAGTTAGTTATTTTTTAGTTGATTAGAAAACTAATCGACATTAGTCGATTAGTTTTCTGAAAAAAAAACTAGTCCTGTACTAAGTATCCGAAGAACTTGTATCACCAGACAACAGAAATATACTTATTATTTTTATATACACATAATTAAGATTTTTATGACACTAATACATAATTATATTTAAAACACATCGAAGTCCCAAGAACACAGAAAAACTTTTTGCGTACACTTCATGTGCCATTTACAAAGTCTGGTTACTTCAGTGGTCCTTTCATTGTAAAGGTTGCGCTCATGTGGAATGACCTACCACGTGACATTCAAGAGTCAAAGTCACTTGCTATCTTCAAATCCAAACTGCATAACTATCTTCTGAACAATGTCGCTCGCTAAATTAACTATAAGTACCTATTTATTATTTAAACAATTGTGTTATATAATATTTGTATAGCATTTAGATTATATTTATTATGTAAGTATTGCTTAACTTTCTAGATAGTTATTCTTTAATTTTCGTATTACCCTGCTTATTTAGTTATTTTACCTCTCCTGTGCTGCAGGGTTGCCTAGAAGAGATCGCTTATAGCGATAAGGCCGTCCTTACCCCCATTTAGATTATAAGTTTAGGTTTAGTCTACTGATTGTATTCTTTAATGTGAGCAATAAAGAGTTTATCTATTTATCTATCTATCTACTTTTAAAGGAGATCGGCAAGTCGCAATACATTTACTGCCTGGTAATTAAAATACGATGCTACAAAAAGTATTTATTGTAAGTTGCACTTTATGAATATAGGGAATGAAAGCAATAATATTATACATCAAACTCGGAGGAAAAAAGATAATTATTAAATAACCTAACCTATTGTTCAATATATTGCTCTAGTGGCGGTTTGCTGAAAAGCGACATCTATTATTTGCGATGTCAATTACGTAATGAAATGAATAACTAGTTTGTTTGGAAACGCAATATGCTAATAGATAAATGATAGATGTCGCTTTCACGTTACGAAAACCAAAAATATAATAATTATGTTTCTTATTATATAAATAAAGGGTGTCCCAATAAGAGTGCCCGATTTAATTTTAAGAAAAAACACATATTTTTTGAGCGAGAGGTGATATTTTTATTGCGTTATAAAGTACACATGTTCCGTTAAGTATGGAATAGAATATCCTGCATATGGCCCCCACGGCTCTGGCGGCAGACTCTTGCTCTTTTCATGAAATTTTCGATGACTTTTTCACAGAGTGGCGGCTCTAACTCACCGATGACGCGTTGGATCTCGGCCTTTAGCTCGGGAATTGTTCGTGGTTCATTCGCATAGACCTGAGATTTAACAAAACTCCAAAATAAAAGTAGCAAGGCGTTAAATCGCAAGATCTGACAGTTGTGACAACTGACAGAAGAACTGACAACAGAAGAGTTGACATCGGAATTTCGGGAGATTATTCGGTCCGAAAATTTTTCCTCCAACAAATGAATTGTTTCATAGGCTGTGTGGCAGGTCGCGCCATCCTGTTGGAACCACATGTCGTCCAGTCCTTCCAATTGGGGCCACAAGAACTCTGTTATCATGGCCGAATTGATGTTCCCGGGCTTTCGGCGACACTCTCATTTACAGCAGCGATGTTTTCGAGAGACCGACTGATACGCCGTCGCACCTGGAGACTTGCCTTCCATTATCGACCCAGTTTCCTCAAATTTATTGATCACTCTTCGAATTGTTGACACATTTGGTGCACTTTCACGACCAAAAATTACGCGAAGTTTGCGAGCGGTTTCAGCGTAGCTTTCCCCATTTTTGTAATGGGTTTTCACAATGACAACGCGTTGTTCTTTTGTGTAACCCTCCATATTTAATAATCGGAACAATCATAGATGACAGCTGTCAAGTTTCAGAGCTGCCACTTGCTCAGAAAAAAAATGGCGCCAAATTTAAATCGGGAACTCTTATTAGGACCCCGTTAGTATAAAAGGATCTGTTTCACACCCCAAGTAACATTATTTTTATAAAACTAGTACGAAACTGCCGAGCTATAGAAAAGAAGTAACTTTATACTCCAATTAAAAATAATCTATCTACTGGGCCACTAGATGGAGCTTTTACGCCTCAAATTGCCAATTTACAGCATGATAACCATCGACAATATAGATTTGATGACAACGATTACCACAGTTAAGTACGTATTTTGAACATCAATTATCTGATATTCGGAGATTCATTACTTTTAATTCCCAAGTCTTAAAAATATAATAATTTTGTTTTATATCATAACTTTTTAAGTACTAGAAAACCACATATTATGTTCGAAACTTGGCCGCTCTTGATAGAAAATCAGGCAGGATTCGCCAGTGTCCTTTACGTAACAAAAAATGTACACCTCCTCCCTCCTCCTCCTCCTCTCTCCTTACATGTGACGTAATTAATACCATATGCGACAATATTTTATTTTCGTTCTTTTTAGGGTTCCGCAATACACACGGAACCCTCATAGTTTCGCTCTGTATGTCTGTCTGTCTGTCCGCGCTTCTAGCTTCTATAATTATGAATGTAAATGGATAAAATACAGTATAGTTATAAATTGTGTATAAATAGTTTTGGTTTTGATCCTACCCTTTTGTGTGAGGTATCGTTGAATAAGTCTTTTAAGATAAAGGCATGGTTTCATACATGACTTTTTTACAAAGTCGACCATTTTTGAGTAATCGACCTCCAAAGTGGTTTGTATGTTGGTCCCCTCCTAGCATTTCTAAACTATTGGAGATAGAAACTTGTAAGTTTCCATGCTGATAGATCATGTTAAAAACTCTTCAGGAAAATTATTTTGAACGAAATCGGACAGTAACTTTTGAAGTAATTTGAAGAAAACCTATTACGCGTTGATAGTTACGGAACCCTCTTTAGACATGCTCTTGGTTAGGTTAGGTTATTTTTCAAACATAACAATTAACAGGCCTCAGTGTTATCTAGGATAAGAGCACCTACATTGTATTTCGATATTGAATTTCCATCCAGTAAAGCTAATATTTACAAAACCATGGCGCGGTTCTCCGTGGGGACTTAAGCAATATTAGGCTTAGAGCTATTCTCCATGTTGTACCCCTTGAGGTTACAATCGTTAAGTAAATATATTTTAATATGAAACCGTTATACGCATTTATACAAAGACTTTACATCGTACATTTGTCAGAACCTCAAATGTCTATATGGCCCCAAACGACTCCAAAAATGGGGCATTTAAGTAGGGACAGTTTTCGACTCAACGGTATGTTGATCGTCGTTCATAATATATATTACGTCTATGAATTTATCGCTAAATACAGTAATTTATCGGTTCTGTTATGAATCAGAAAAAAATATTGATAGTGATTCGATGAGAAAACTACAAACGTAAAATTGTCGTCAGCTAGTACGACCTCTGTGACTCAGTAGTAAGTACGTTGGCGCTCAAGTCGGAGGACGCGGGTTCGAATGACGCTAAAGGAATAAAAAGTTTCCTGTGTTCTTGGGTCATGGATGTGTGTTCAATATGTGTATAATGTAATAAAAATCTTAAATATATATTAGGTTAAGTATAAAAGTATTAAATATACTTCCCGTTGTCTGGTCCCCGTAACACAAGTTCTTCGGATACTTAGTACGGGGCCAGATAGACGTGGTGTGGAGTAATCATAGATATTATTACTGTAGAGTTAATAAGTAGAGTTGCTCCGTGGCCTTGTGGGTAGACCGTTTGATTCGCACTCGAGATAGAGCAAGTTCGATACCCAGGTTGTGGCGTGAGACCAATGAGACTTTTTCAGAACTCAAGTAGATTAACGGACGCTCTAACGGTGAAGGAAAACATCGTGAGGAAACCCGCACTTGGTTGGCCCCAGACGTATTGACCAGTGATTCTGTGACTGTGTTGTGAGAATGCCGTATGTGCTTCGGCAACCATACGAAATTTACAAAACCAACTGTTCCAGACACTACAGTATTTCAAGAGTGGTTACTTCTCTCGGAAAATACTGTATAAATCATCCAATAAGGAATGAAAAGGCCTAAGTTTTATTTTTGATTTAACAAAAATACTCAATCCAAGGCCTAAAATACATTATGTAATTCTACCCTTTGTGATGGTAAAAAAGAAACAAGGAAATGCTAATATTTTACAGAGGAAAGATTTGTATATTTGTTTTTTTGTATTGAATAGGCTCCGAAACTACGAGACCGATTTTGGTGAAATTTGACACAGATGTAGATTAGACACAGCCTACTTTTAATCGCGGCAAAATGCACGGTTTCTGTAGATTTCTCTTTTGCACGTACAAAGGGATGTATCCCTTGTTCTTACCTGTTTTCTGTCAATTTTTATAAGCTACTAGATGTAGGTAAATTTTTGAAAGCTACTAGATGTTTTTAGTAGCTTACAAAAATTGACAGAAACAGGTAAGAACATAAAAGCTAAAACATTTTAACGATGCCTTTGTTTAAGTTGTCAATGTAAGGCGTAAGCTAACGATAAGTCTACAATATAACATTCAACAGCATTCTTTATTGTGAACTTGTTAAATAAATCCTTAATACAAAGTTACCTTGTTAAAATGCACAAAGAGATTTAGTGTCAATTTCACCAATGCCATGTTAATGTTATCGCTTATCTCAATATCATGCCTTCTCTTTCAATAATACAAAGAACGAGAGAGATAACATTATACAATCAATTTTAACAGGTGTTGGGTGTAATTGACACTAAATTGAGTAAAAGTACGTTAGTAATAAATAATATTACTGAAGTACTTTTACTTTTACTTGACGACCTCTGTGGCTCAGGGGTTCATCGCGTTGGTGCACAAGCCGGGGGTCGCGGGTTCGAATCCCGCCGAAGGAACAAAAAGTTTTTCTGTGTTCCGGGGTCATGGATGAGTATTAAATATTTGTGTATAATATGATAAAAATCTTAAATATATGTATAGTATAAAAGTATTAAATATACTTCCCGTTTTCTGGTACCTGTAACACGTACCAAGTACGTAACAAGTTCTTCGGATACTTACCACGGGACCACACTGACGAGGTGTGAAGCGTCCATATATTATTATTATTATTATACATATATCTTTGGTGAAGGTGTTGGATTGCTGTAAAAACTATTCTCATACATTCACAGACAACAACGTGATATACACTTATGCTCAAAGGCGTGTTAAATATGGATTGTTCAATTTTCAATTAATTAGAACTTCTATATAATGATAGCTATTAAATTAAAATTTCTATACAAAATAAATTTTAATTTTATAGCTAAATAGTCACATAATGTCCGCGCTATCGCCAAGTACTAAGGCGGGTCAATAAGTCCGTGACTTTTTAAATTTCTAACCTCCTTACTGAAAAAGCAACACTACTCCTGTCAACAGGCATCTGTCAGTTGACTCCTATCAAAATTTGAACTTGCTGCGTCAGTTAGTTTGTGTTTTACAGCTATCTTTATCAGACTATCCAGTAACTTAAGGAAACAATGGAAAAAAGTGAATTTCGTGTGCTTATTAAGCATTATTTTTTGCGAAAAAAAACCATTACCGAGACCAAGGCTAAGCTTGATAAATACTATGGGGACTCTGCATCATCGATTTCAATGGTAAAAAAGTGGTTTACTGAATTTCGTTGTGGCCTTACAAGCACTGAAGATGCCGAACGTCCTGGACGCCCAGTTGAGGTCTCTACACCCGAAACAATCGAAAAAATTCACGATATGGTGTTGGCCGACCGAAGATTGAAAGTGCAAGAGATTGTGGAAGCCATAGGCATCTCGCATGGCTCAGTGGTTTCAATTTTGAATGATCACTTGGGCATAAGAAAGCTTTCCCCAAGATGGGTGCCGCGTTTGCTCACAGTCGACCACAAACGCAATCGTGTAACAACTTCACAGGAAGGTTTGGCGTTGTTTAATCACAATATGGAGGAGTTTTTTAACCGTGGACGAAACATGGATCCATCACAATACACCAGAGACCAAACAACAGTCAAAACAGTGTGTTTCTAAGGGTGAATCGGCGCCAAAGAAGGCCAAGGTGGGTTTGTCAGCCAATAAAGTTATGGCGACTGTTTTTTTGGGATGCACGTGGGATAATCCACATTGACTATCTTCAAAAGGGAAGAACAATTAATGGGGAATATTATGCCAACTTATTGGACCGCTTCAATGAGGATTTGAAAAAAAACCGACCTCATTTGGCCAAGAAAAAAGTTATTTTTCACTAAGACAATGCAAGGGTGCACACATGTGCAGTTGCCATGGCAAAAATCCATGAATTGGGCTATGAATTGCTCCCACGTCCACCCTATTCTCAAGATTTGGCTCCGAGTGACTATTTCTTGTTCCCAAACCTGAAAAAATGGCTCGGTGGAAAAAGATTTGACTCCAATGATGAAGTCATCTCGCAAACAAAGGCCTATTTTGAGGACCTCGACAAATCATATTTTTTGGAAGGAATAAAAAAATTGGAGAAGCGTTGGACAAAGTGTATAGAGTTCAAGGGGGACTACGTTGAAAAATAAAATGATTTATTTATCAAAAAATCTGTGTTTTATTCCAAAAGTCACGGACTTATTGACCCGCCCTCGTATTAAGCGGCATTACTTTCTTTTCTCGAAGCATTTCGCTTTTTCCTGCCCCCATAGTTTCTTTTCTTCAGCTTAGTTACTTATACATAGTTAGTAATTTCATTAGGGTCACAACTTAAATACTTAAGATATCTGAATCTAAAATTTTAATGCTAGTTGTATGGTTTAGTTCTGGCGTGTTGAAAAACATCATGAAGGCTATTTATTATAACAGTATATACATGAAATTATTTTTAGAAACATCGAAGAAAGGTTTCTTATGTAATTCGAAAATAAGAATAATTGATTATACCTACATACCTATTCGTGTTAAAATCTTATCCTTATATCTGTCACCTTATAATTGTAAATACAGTTAGTTTGTAAAATAACAAGCGAGATTATAAAATATCGTCATATTCTGAAATAAACATTCTGGTTACAATTTTACGCATTATTTTTCGTTATGTTATAATATAATGAAGCGAGACTCGTCAAATTGTAAAACGGAACGCAACTTGCGCGCTGATTGATTAAACCGCGAACGGCACATGCGCGCATCCCGCGCCGCCATATATGTTTGTTTTAATTTTCCGGTGACATGATCATTATTAATACCACTCTCTCTACAGACACTACAAACTAGAGGCTGAGATAGCTATGATGACGTGGCGCGTCAGCTGGAGCGACGTGCTGTTACCTGGTGGCAGACTGCGCGGGAGCATGCACTCACTCGCTCGAAGGTATAGCACCGGGGTGAGTGGCTTTTGTATACGTAGAGAATTTAGTTTAATTTATATACTCTGAAATATTGAGGTATTATTACTTGGTTAATGTAAACAAAACTTACATATAATTGCATTACATTTAGTTTTGTGCGCTAAGTGCATTTCAAAGTTACAAAAAGTTAGTTTTTTACACAATTAGTTGACTTACATGAAATACAAAAGCATTCGATATGGTAATTATAAACTTAGACGCTATAATTTTGTAGATATTAGCAAAATATATTTCGACCTATTTATTTTTTACAACGAACGCGTGACGTCTGACTTTTTGCATTGAGCGTTTTGATGAGAACTGCGAAATTATTTATTACAAATCACTGTTACCTTTGAAAATATTGACTTTTAATATACCGTTTCTTTTGAGAAGTTACTCTGGTAGAGTACTATCCATTGATGCAATAAATAACAGTTTTTTTTTTATGTTATCGCGCTTGTATTGTGTTTCACCAGATTGTTTCATCAAATTATGCTTTAATTTTAATACACTTATCAATTTAGTCGTAACTCAGGCCATTTATGTTCATTTTGTAATTTGTATGTTTCATTTTTGCTTTTGTGTAACCAAACCACTGAAGAATTCCTTTCTATTTTTGACGTGATAACGTCTTATAATTTGATGAAGCCGGCTGCACGTACGAAAAAACATGACTCATGCGTTACCTGTTACCAGCGTTACCTCGCTAAATATGACGCATTGCCGTTGCCTCAGCTAGCCGCGCCTTAGGTATGTGAGCGGTGGGACGGAGAGGCGGTGCGCTTGATGTAATTACTCAGTTCGGCGCCGGACTTCGCGGCGGCAACAGGCCTACCTAAGGCGCGGCCAATTAGTTCCGCGCGCACTATAAACATGATGTTGTCACGTTCAACTACTACACGTCAGTAAACCGACTTTACAGACAACCGATTTTTTTTCAAGGAAAAAAAAGAAAGCATATCCTTTAGTGGTTGCAAAGTCGGTACATTTATATCATTTGTTTTTTTATTTTTCAGAATGAGTACGTAGTACATTACCGTTCTACTCCTTCTCCAACTCCTTCTACTTCAAACTAAATTTTAACTTTGCTTTACTTTGCTTCACCCGCTTCATCCAACATTAACTTTCATAATATATCAAGGTGAGTACTAAATTTTGTCGTTCATCAAACACATCCTTTTTTGCACGAAAATGTTTGAGGCAACAAACACACTGCATTGCGTAAATTTTATATAACAATCTACTGAAATAACGCGTGTAGTAGCTTACTAATACATACGTTTAATTCGCCTTTATCACTAGTTAATTGATATGCACTTACAATTTTTTGGGGTTCCGTACAAAAATCGGGACCTTGTTACTGAGACTTCGTTATCAGTCCATCTGTCTATCTGTCACCATGCTTGATGAATGTGATAGCTAGATAGTGGAAATTTTCACAGTATTTCTGTTGCCGCTATAACAAAAAACCGAATAATATTATTGTTCAAGTGTGGTTTGCATACAATAAATATAATGTTTCGTCGTGTGCGCGTCTCTGTGCGCGATTCCGACTCACACCTGGCCGGTCTTTTACATATTTTTCGCACTTTCCAACGTAGATATTTTCAATTTATATTTCATTTCTCCCAGACTCAAACACAAATGCTTTATATTTTATTCATCTGTATTAACTTTACTAATAATTAGGTTCTTCTGCTACACACATCATTTGCTTCGTACATTACTTCATTCATGTAATCACCATATTAAGCTTAGTCACCATTAAATTAGTTTCTCGCATTCCATCTCTTTTGTATATTAAATAATTTATGTGTCGCATATATTATTATTTTTTTAGTTTTTCACATATTTCATCTTCATTTGGTATTATATTTTGGATTTCAACATTGCGCGTGCGTGCCATGTTTTGATTTTCTCCGGAACGAGTAATTACAAAATATAAGAAAGGACAATTACTGCTACTAACAATTATAATATGATTATTATACTAAGGATTAAGAAGTAATGAACAACATTAAATGTTCTGACAGATTGATAAATGCCAACGTGTAACAAAATTGGATCTATCAAACGCATATCTGAGGTAGTGTGTGTCTGTGTTGTTGTTATATATATTTTTATTGTTTTGTTATTATATTTTAAATAATATTAGTTTTCTGCTGCACACCTCCACATAAACTCTAATTTACCGGCCAAATTTCATACTCCTCCGTTTGCACAGTTCTCGTTAAACTGTACTCAACATTTTTGTATCATGAATTAATTGTATAACGTCTCCCAAATTACGGATAAGTCGGGCACATGATTCACTGCTTGTGTCAAGACGATTAGATAAAAAAATATATGTGTCATACTCAAATATACACATATTAAATCAATGTACTCAAAGTAAAAAATCATCTCATGTATGGCTGACTCTCCGCTAAACGCAAACTCGCCCATAAAGAAATTATATGACATGTAGCTTTCTAGCAATACTTTTAAACTATAAAGCAATATCTTTCGTATCGTGCAATGTGCAGTCTATATCGAAAATTTAAGCAACGGCTTTAGAACAATAATATTCAGATCAATTTTATGGTTAAACTATGAGTTGTTACAAAAAATATTAATGTTGTGAAATGTAACAATCAGACATAATAATAGGCACTTAGATCTAAAAAGGCTTATGTAGATGCAAGTTAGATTCCCTAATATTGAAAATCAAGTCTTCCATTCAGAAATTTCTGTTGAGATCTTCTTGTGTAAATAAAGGAATAAAATATATTTTTCTTCCTTAAGTAAATCTTCTTAAATTCACAAATGAAAATAATCACAGCATTTCCTTTTCAGACCGGCTACTCAGACGAGGGCACCTCCTTGGCTGGCGACCGCCAAGTCTATGCTCCGTGTGGCTTCTACAAAGGTTGCCGAGTCGCTATCAAGAAGGTCGACAAACAGCGCATAGACCTCACCAGACCACTCCTTCTAGAACTTAAGAAGATGAAGGATTTAGAACATGATCACCTCGCAAGATTCTACGGAGCATGCGTTGATCCGCCGCATTGCTGTCTGCTGACGGAATACTGTCCAAAAGGATCGCTACAAGATATTCTGGAAAATGACACTATAAAATTGGATTGGATGTTCAAAGTCAGCCTCATGCATGACATTGTTAAGGTAAGAAAGATGGCATAGGTATGGTCAACTCAAAAAGTCACTGTCCAATTTCAAAACTTTAAGGTTTCATAATCGTCAGTGACTTTTAGGGTTTTAATACTATACAATTTACTGTTATTAATGGGAAAGGTTGTGAGGATGAATGGATGGATGTATGGATGTTTCTTACTCTTTCACGCAAAAAAGTACTGAATGGATTTTAATGGAATTTGCTATGGTAGTAGTTTGAGCTCTGGATTAACACATAGGCTACTTTTTATATATTTTATCTATTGCCGCGGGCAAAAGCTAGTACAATACACATACGTATACAAGATGACTTTTAAACTGTCTAATTTAAAAAGGCAGGTCATGTATTCACAATAGAATATAGTAATATCTAAAGCTAAATAATAGCTAAGGTATTCGAAAGTTAAAACTTTAAGAATCATGAATTTAGGTGACGGGGCGCCGCATCTAGCGCCGCGCGCCGTTGAACGCTCCAATCACACGCTATCATGGTCATATTTATTAGAGTGAATTTGTAATTTCAATAATTTTTTTTTCTGAAATACTTTTATGAATATATAAATTGGTAAACAATGATTTTATGTTAGTAGTGCGATAATGTTCAAAACACCAAAAAAAAAAAGAAAAAAGTAAACTGAGTGTATTATAGTACTCTATTTCTTGTACCTATTGTTGTTACTCAGACTGAATACAATGTCACCGAGTATAATAATTATAATTCTCAAGGAGGATTCCTTTAGGGTTATTCGCAGAAACTGCAGGCCTGCATTTAGTTCTATCCTTTTATATTATACATTCCTTTCTGCTGTACTTTAAATTCATAGCCCAAAATATAGGGAACAGGCAGAAAAATATAAAATTAAGGAATCGGGATTGTTCAATATGTTACTGTTCTAAAAAAGAAAGAAAACAAAAGAAGTGAGAGCCGTGTAATCTGCTAAAAGTATTTGTTTTCAACTCTGAACTACGCCCGAAATACGGGAACTTCCACATCTAGACGTCGGACAGCTAAAATTCAGGGAAATTTCTCGCAAGTTCCCGAACATTTACATCAAATATTACATAAGCGTTCGTAGTTACATGTGTTATGTAACTTTGGTTCTACGTAATTTTTAGGATAAGAACTGGTTTGAGGTTGTCGGAAACATCCTATGTTTGTAAGCAATCTAAAAACGAGAACAAATATAAAATAATTTTTGTAAACAAACTTTCAAAATGCTGTTAGGTGAAACATAAATCACTATAATAATATTATAAAAGTAGTAACCTGTAAATCAATACGTAAATTCTAAATACGTATAATATAAAATATTATTTTACAGTAATAAGTCAACACTTTATATCAAATTAATGAAATATTTGAGAGAAGAATTATTGCACATTTTAGCAAATCATATAAAAAAAATGCTTCTTGATAATTATTTAACTATTTTTACCTTTAAATGTAAAAATTTAATATTTGTAATACAAAACAAGGCCTTAATTATTTGAAAATTTGTTTTAACATTTGAAGAGACTAATTTCTAAACGTATTGAGAGTATTGGAACGTTTAGAACGCTATCGATTCTGGCCATCTCCAAGGATTTGATGTCATCCATATGGAAATTATTTACTTTATCCTAAGATAATATAAACAATTCAATCTGAGGCTCTTTGTATGACTCCTATGAACTCTTATCAGTGTTTATAATTTGATTACATTTTACAATATAATATTGTAAGTTACAAATATGTGTCAATTGCTATTGTAAGTTTTTCATTATCTCTTTTTAATTGAAATATTACAATCAAAATTCCTACAATAGAAATTAGTCAAAATTCCACTTTTGTTTTTGTTATAAGTGTTTTCAATTATAAACCGGTATTAGTATACGGTATACTATAGAAAATCTTCCATATTAAGAATACAGTTCAATTTAAAAACAAAAGTGCTGATATTCGGTTCTGAGTAAAATGGATTTTTAGTTTAATCCATATTCCATTGTAAGCGATTAGAATCAGACTCCTTTCAATATTGAAATTATACGAAATTTGAATTCGAAGGAAGAAAGTAATCGCAGCTTTGTTTAAATTTTAATCTCACTAATGAAGGGCTTCATCTTAGAATACAAAAACATTTTGAAGCTATAAGAATGAAAATATTTTGAAATATATATTTTATCCGTGCAATTTTCGAATTAAAATAAAAATGCAGATAAAAACGGGTCAATAAAAAAATATACGTATAACATTTTACAACTATTCCTTGATATTCTTTCCATTTAGGATTTCTTTTGACAGTTAAAAAATAAATGAAACAAACATTTTGAATTTATCAATAATATTGGAAAGCTAATTTTCCACGTATTATATATAAAAAAATAATTAAGTTTGCGTGGAAGAAATTTATTACGCAGATAAAAACAAGCCAATTTATTACTCACAAAACTATATTTTTCTTCATTATTTTTTATCCATTTTGAAGAATTGAATTCGCGGAAAATAATCGACAGTAATTAAAATGAAATGACGGTGCGGTTATGACAAAGTTGTTTGAAAGAAACCCATTGACAAGACGAACCCTTTTGATGAGTGGCCTATCGACCTTCACAATTTCTTTATAGACACTTTTTGTTATAAGTCATCTTAAAATTACCTTCTTATAATACTTTGTAAGCTACTTGGCCTTGACCGCTAGATTTGAATCCTTATTTTAGAATACAGTGAAACCTGGTTATGTGGGACCGGGATAAGTGGGTATAACCTCTATCTATTATTGTGAATTTCAATGACGTCCCGGCATTTTTTCATCGAATTACCTCTGTAAATAGGTCTATTCGAACCAGGTTAAATGAAATTTGATTTCTAGGATGTTTTCTATGTTTACATATTTTATAATGAATCAACTTTTTGAATCCAATAAATTACTCACCTTTTGGAGCATTCTGTATAATAGCATATCGCAAAACTGGTTGGTGAGTGGTGAACGATGCGTCGCAATGTACGTCGAGCCTACTCATTCGGTTGTTACTTAGCTGCTGTACACACACGTATGCGCTCTACTTACTTACCTAGTTTATATTCAATTATTATCCATTCAATATTATAATGTGGGATACTTATATGGTTAAATATAAACATGGCATCGTGACGAACCTTCTTCGGGCTTAACTTTGCTATCTATACAAATATTATTGTGTATTTTATATTCAATAAATAAAAAAATAAAATAATTGGGATCTGTAGCTTCATTCCTGTATAAGTAAGACATTTACTTATACAGGGAATTATACAGTACAGTGTGGCACAGGTTTCGACACGTTTACAAATATATAATTTACTCAATAAATGGAATAACGTTACATTTCGACCTCATTTTTTTTCGGTATGGCAGAATGCAATTTACAAATTGTTTCAATGGGGTTGTGACCGTGAAGACTGAACAACTATAAAGCTTTATTTTCCCAACAGGGCATGCACTACTTACATAGCAGTGACATACGGTCCCACGGTGCCCTCAAATCAAGCAACTGTGTCGTGGACTCAAGATTTGTACTCAAAATCACGGACTTTGGCCTCAACGTCTTGAGGATTTCGGAAAAGGACTCACAGGCACATAGCTACTGGACTCGTGAGTATTTATTGCAGATTTTTATGTCTAATCCTAAAATAATGTATCTATATGCTTTTTACAAAAACGGTTAAAACTTAAATTGCTTTCTACTGACGTCATAAAAAAGTTTGACGACCACAGAGGTCGCTCAGTGCTTAGTGCGTTGGCGCTCCAGCCAGAGATTGCAGGATCGAATCCCGCCAGGGAACAAAAAGTTTTCTGTGCTCCTGGGTCATGGATGTGTATAATATAATAAAAATCTTAAATATAAGTATAGTATAAAAGTATTAAATATATTATTCCCGTTGTCTGGTACCCGTCACACTAGTTCTTCGAGAACTTACCATGGGACCAGATTGGCATGGTGTAAAAGCGTCTATAGATATTATTATTATTATTAAATTATTATAATACTTGCAGATGCGAATGGATAGTGATACCTAATAGTGATAAATAATAACATAATTGAATGTGATGATATTATTATATTATTAAGACATTTTAATATTATCCAACTACTAAAATGTCATAATAATATTATTATCTTTTGACACAATTTTTAGTTAGTAAAATCGATATTTTATAAATGAAATACAAATCGGCAGCCTATTCATGGCTCTACCTGACTCAATATAGAGCTTGGCTCGGATCGGTGGTTCGATACCCGCGATTAATGTTCTAATACAACAAAAAATGTTGTTTCGAAGTTTGGTTAGGAGCAAGTTGATCACGTGGATTATCGTGGACATAAGGGTGAATTTGCTATAAACATTTCTGAATTTCGCTACGCAGCGTTTCGACTCTGTGTCAGTATGGATTGATCCTTACATAACATACAATATTCCTAGATTAACAGCCTCCTTGGTTCAGTGGTTAGAGTTTGACTCTTGACTCGGAGGTCGAGGGTTCGATTACCATATTAGAACAACGAAAAATGTTGTTTCCAAGTTTGGTTTGGTTTGTCAGACAATGCAGGCTGATCGCCTGATTGTCTGACAAGAAAGATGATGTATGTGGCGGATGGGCATGTAAAAAGTCGGACCAGCGTCTGATCACTCGCCAGTCGTATCGGTTATCCGTCCCACTAGATTTTGAGAGTAAAGGAGGAGAGAGTGCTCTTGTGTACTGCACACACACTTGAGCACTATAAAATTACTCCTGCGTAACTGGCCTGGTTTCAATGAAACGGGCCACTGTCACGAAATCGGTGATGGGAGTTATTATTAATTATTATTAATTAATTCCTACAGGTCAACTCTGGACAGCCCCGGAACTCCTGCGCATGGCGGAACCCCCACCGGAAGGGACGCAGAAGGGGGATGTGTACTCCTTCGCCATCATTATGCACGAGATCGTGAACCGACAGGGCGTATTCTGGCTCGGCGCGGGAGTTGATATGTCGCCTATTGGTATGCTCACTGCTACCCTTGCTTCAATATATTTCTATGGCTTCTTTACCTTAACCTAACATTGGGCAGGAATTTTACTTAGCCCTCGTTCCCACGAGCGGGGTTTTTCGTCAGCGTTAGTAACACAGCACTGAAAATAGAACTCTGCCCTAATTCGACGCTGCCAACTCGACGCCGAAGGATCTTCCCCTTACCAGGGACGGTGAAACCCTCGATAACCACGAACACAGGATCTATATCGTAGAAATAGCCTGCAAGAGTGGAGTGACGAAGGTTGGTGTCGTCAGCAACTCTAGATTGGCCCTCCAGGTAGTCACTCTTGACTCCCCCCATCCCCTGGCAGTGCAAACATGGGGGGCTCTCCGAAAAGCTGCTTTGCAGAGGCGGGAGGTCTCCCTGTTTTGGATTGAGGCAGTGCTCAGGGGTAGTTAAAGAGTGGATTAATTACCTAAGGAGGCTGCTCTGGTGTTAAAGACGATACCTGACTACGAACGTTGTCCTGTTTCTTTCGCCAACAACAAACAACAACAACAAATTAACAAAATAGACATCACACACCACATGACTGGACACGGCGGGTTCGCCTTCTACTTGAATAGATTCAAGTTGAAGGAGGACCCGTCCTGCCTGTGTCAGCACGGAGTTGCAGAGACAGTTGCTCACCTGTTACTCGAGTGCCCGATTTTTGCTAGCAATAAATATGATGTTGGTCAGAAATTGGCACCGCGATGACGGGTGAGAATCTGCCTAGCATTCTAGGGGCAAAAGGCAGGGGGGTGTTCCACAGTACTGGACTGTATAAAAATTGTAAAAACTGTAAATACCGCCTTAAGGCCCGTTTCAATAACCTATCTATCTATTACTGTTTGTTAAGAACGTCGCCATTCAATCATTTGACGGTATTTTGCGATACAAGTTTGACGTTTCTAACAAATAGTTATTGGTAGATAGGTTATTGAAACGGGCCATTAGTGATTAGATCTGTGATATTAGTTTGTAGGGTATCTTAAATTGTTGAATAGCTATTGCTTCATTGGAATTGTATTATTTATATAGTGGTTTTAATTGTACTCTATTTTATTAATTGTATTGTGGTTTGTATGTATTGTAATTTTTAACTGTATTGTATTTTATTGTATAATCCCAAATTGTAAAAATTTTTGTAGGAAACTATATGCAATATAATGTCAAAAAACAAGCCCTGTCCACAAATATTTATAAAAAAAAATTCGACGCCGTTGTGTTCGATTTTCAGCTCTTTTGTATCATCGCAGTTATATTTATAGTGTTGTTTTTACTAATGCTTTATCGATGGAAAAAAACCGCCGGTGGGAACGTAGGCTTATAGTTGTCGCTGTTCTCTAACGGCCCGTTTTCAATAACCTATCTATCTATAACTATTTGTTAAAAACGTCGCCATTCAATCATTTGACGGTATTTTGCGATACAAGTTTGACGTTTCTAACAAACGTTTATTGGTAGATAGGTTATTGAAACGGGCTATTAAACATATATGTTGGTAGCAAACATTAACTGCTGAAATCACGTTGCTTAAAAAAATATGTTAATAATCCCACGATTTTTCATAATTAGTAATAGTTTATTATGAACAACTTAAAGTTAAAACATTGTGTAATGTGTTATTCAATGCTCAAAACTAATGTTTTTCTAAACAGCAAACAATGAATGGAAGACTATAAAAGGTTACTATTTTCTGAAACTTTCTGAAACTTTTTTTCATCACAATCGTGTAATATTACAATCTAGTATAGAAACACTTCTGTTAACTTAGTGACAGTTTTGCCTGCATACAGTACAAATAAGTAAATAAATATAATGTTCTTCTGGGTATTATAAAGAGTAAACACGACCATTTAATAAATTGTTTGAACACTTCAACAATCTTCCAGCGCCATCTAACGCACACAATATTTCTGTGTCACATTAAAAACATTATATAAACCGTGGCAATCTATAAATTGCGTCTTATTTTAAATGGAGAATGTTCACTAATTTTGAATGAAAACCTTCTGTATTCTGCGTAGAAAATAAATAAAAAATAAATAAAAACTCGAGAAAGAATTATTTCAATACGTTAATTAGTTTCCAAGGTATTTAACTTTAAAGTAGCCAAGACGGTAAGTTATACTATGCTGTATACATTATAGCTTTACTATAAAAAAGTTTCAAGTGATTTTACACACCTAGGTACTTAAGTTAGGTTAGGTTAGTAACATTCTCCATTTTACTATGAGAAGTCATAAAACTTTCAAAACCTATATCAGACAATGTCACATTTGACCCCATCTAACTTGTGACTTAATTTATGGATAGCCCCTAAGGGCTTTTACAGAGGAGCGTCAGTGTGGCTAGTGTCGCGCAAGGTCGCTCGTCTGTAAAATCCCTGAATATGATTACATCTGTTTACCCTGCAAAACTTGCGTGTAGAAATAATCACGGCGGTAATCAGCGCGGGTCTGCGGCCCAACACGGTGCAGAGCCGGTCGTGTGAGGCGGACGACGCGACCGATCTCATGCGCCGCTGCTGGGCCGACGAGCCGAGCGAGCGACCGGACTTCGTGTATCTCAAGAGCGCGATACGACGACTTAACAAGTAAGGATCCTATGAAAAATGTGACAAAAATTAGTATGATCATCCTTAGACGATCTCTGTGGCTCAGTGGTTAGCGCGTTGGCGTTCAAGCCGGAGGTCGCGAGTTCGAATCCGCCGAGAGAACAAAAAGTTTTCTTTGTTCCTGAATGTGTATTGTATATTATGTATAGTATAAAAGTTTTAAAAATATATTTCCAGTTGTCTGGTACCTGTAACACAATCTTTTTTTTTCAATTAATATGTAAGAAAAAAATACAATTTTTTTTTTTGATTTTAGTCATCATCAGAAGACTAACAGCGGCTTATAATATGTTGATGACTTAAAAATGTTATAAACTAGCCCACTGAGAAAAAAGTAAAAGTTACTTAGCACAGGACCAGATCGACGTTGTGTGAAGCGTCCATGAATAATATAATATTATTAGCCTTGCAGTCGCAGTTCTGAAATTAGGAGAAAAAAATAGTCAGTTTATTTTCGAAGTCGTGGCGAATACATGCGACAGATTTTTTAAAATTGGTTTGTTATATTATTAAGGTTATTTGTTAAGGTTATATTATTTACAGAATATTATTAACATTTAAAGTGCTCACTTCGGTTTTTTTTCTGAATTGCTGTCCAATTTTACCTACATGCAATAATTTTGGATACAGAAAAATGTATGTATGCAAAGGAACATAAATATAGAAATCAATTAATTTTAATGGCATATTTGTACACCGTTGTCTTATCTCACGCACACTTATAATCCCTAATTCGGTAATGACAAAACTTTCTCATCTTATTGCTTGAGTTTGAGTAGAGGATCTTGTAATTTACTGCGATAACAAAACTCCGAGTTTCAGCTAGTTTCATAATGTAAGTATTTACTTTTGGTCAACATGTGAAAAGCGTCATTTTTGGTGTGTGATAGGTGTGTATTTTTTTATACAAAATGGAAGTACTTGCACACAATTTTGAATTCTGCGTCTACGCGTAGTCAGGCTGTATCTGACAATGTAAGGATCTCATAAACCACTTGTCTTTATATTTGTTTTTCACAAAATCTACAAAACTCAATTATAAAATATTAGGATCCTGCATCAAATACTCAAAAAATGTGTTTCAATATAGCGTTCGCCCAAAACTCACATGAATGAAATAGTAGCTAGTTACCATTTCATGTCATTAATTAATACGAAATAAGGTTTTTCATATTAAAATACAGCCTTTAAGCTTATCTCGTCCAACCAAACACGTCTGGCGAAATTGATTACGTCGGGACAGAAAAATACTTAAAACATAAAACGTAAAATGAATTTTAAATATTAACTTCACATGTATGATTAAAATAAACATGTTTATAAAATGTTGCTAAAGCTTATTCTATTGACTTTTATTTACATTTTTAAGTTTTATTCGAATGAATTCATATGAAACATCAGTTTTGTGTACATTGCGTAAATTCGATAAAAATTGCTTGTAGAAAAATATTTCCTTGAATTTAAATTTCCTGAAAATCATCCGGTATTTCGTTCATCTTTATTACATTTAATATCGATTTTAATTACATAGTTGTTCGGAATCGTCATCACAATTCTATAAATAGTAATACGTTTATCATTGCTTCTAAATTATTTTATTTTATTAGTAGTAATAAAATAAGATTATCCTTACCCAGGTTCATATGGCGCTAAATGCAATAAAGACAAAGTATCGTTGTAAAAGTCTGTAGATTGTATTATCCTACTAATAATATTATAAATGTGAAAGTTTGAAAGGATGGATGGATGTTTGTTACTCTTTCAGGCAAAAACTACTAAACGGATTTTGATGAAATTTGATATGGTATAAAATGATTAAAACATAGGCTACTTTATACTTACTTACTTACTTACTTTATTTTATCCTGGAAAAGTACAGTATTCCCGCGGGATACCCAATTGTATATTTACGCGGGCGGAGCCACGGGCAACAGCTAGTAATATATATATCTTACGCGGCATACTACTTCGTAGATCTCGCGCTATGTACAGTACATAATATTACACAAAGCAAAATTTCCGTACTAAAGTTATACGATGGTTATACCAGCATCAAAATATTCCTGAAGCGAATTCAAAACAACAACCGTAACCGCAATATAATGGGTGTTTTCATTCCAAAAGCAATAATATAATTAATACTAATTGAACAACAAACACACCCTCTATTACGAATTCTAATCTCGTGTTTACTATAAAACTTTCCTACTTTAGTGTACATTATTTGTAGGACCCAAGAGAGCGGGAATATATTGGACAATTTGCTGTCTCGTATGGAGCAGTACGCGAACAACTTGGAGTCTCTCGTGAGTGAGAGGACGCAGGACTATTTGGAGGAGAAGAAAAAGTGCGAAGAGTTGCTGTACCAGCTGTTGCCGAAGTAAGTTATATAGGGTGTTGCGTAGTGTAGAATAAACAAGTATTTTCTTCACAAAACTAGGACAATAACATTTGTTGTGTTGCTAGAATAAACAAGTATTTTATTCACAAAACTAGGACAGTAACATTTGTAACTAAACGTAGCTAGAGTAAGATAATATTAAAAATATAAATTGTGTGATATTACAAAAGAAAAATCCCTAAAAGTTTTTAACGAGAAAAATAAAAAAAAGCACTTAACGCGTGACTGAATTAACTTTCTTTGGTCATGCTTTATGGTACTTTGGTACATAAACACCAACTTACAGAATAAAGAGAAAATATTGTCCAGCAGGACTGTACCTACTTTCAATGACAGTTATTTTATTATAATTTATTTCTGAGATGCGTAAAACGCTTTGTGAAATATCTGGAACACCATGTATTCGTTTTTTTAAATTTATTTCTGTCATTCCTTTAGGTCAGTCGCCTCTCAGCTCATCCACGGTCAGTCCGTGGTGGCGGAGACGTTCGAGCAGGTGACCATCTACTTCAGCGACATCGTGGGCTTCACGGCGCTGTCTGCGTCCTCCACGCCCATGCAGGTTGTTGATCTGCTCAACGACCTGTACACCTGCTTTGACAGCATCGTCGAAAACTACGACGTGTACAAGGTGAGATATAGCCGCTACCTCTACAGATCTCTGACGTCGCAGCAGGTGACCATCTACTTCAGCAACAATGTCACGAAGAAGCTTCTAAAGGTTATTCCTGGAAGTGTACAGCAGTACATTTAGAGCGGGATACAAAAATTATACTTTCGATTAAATCGAGAATTGCAACTTGTCTTTAAGGTAAATAATCGTTATAAAAGGTGCACCTAAGAATGTATAGCTAAAAATTAGCATAATCTATGATATTAATAAATAATTTTTAAAGATGGGGTGTTGCAAATTTAATTGATTGGCATAGTCTAGTGTAAAAAACGTTATAAAAGTTCAATTTCCAGGACTAAAGTATTAAAATTTTTAATCCTCTTTAATATATACTGGTAATGGTGATACCAGGAACAGTTGTAAAACTTTCACGAACGCTAACTCCGAGTATGAAACTATTATTTTCTGTATAAACGTAGTTTAATCTCATTAATTAATCATGAAGAAACATTAATGAAAGTCAAATTAGCAATCGCTATCACGAAAATACAAAATTATACGTTTTGTTAAATAAAAGTGTGTAATAACACATTAAGTTTTAAATATCACCACCAGAGGTCACCCTGCGAAATTCATCCGTAATAATTTGTTTAGTTTTTAAGTTTGAACTTTATTAAAACGGGTCCTTTGCGTCTGAAATATTAAAAAAATCTAATAAATGTTGTAACAGATTGTCAACGTGTAACGAAATTGTAACCATCAAACGCACGGCAGTGTGTGTTAATAATCTGAGGTAGTGTGTTGTTGTAACTTTAAAATTTTATGTATTTCTAAGCATTATTTAAAAATATTAACTTACTGCACACCTTCCTACACATGAACTTTAATTTACCGGCCAAATTTCACACTCCTCCGGTTGTGCAATTCTCTTTGAACTGTACTGAAAGTTTTGCTTTACGTATTGAAAAAAATAAAGTTTATTCATTATCTTTTACAAATATAACATTACAAGTTGTAGGTAGGTACTAGAGTCGCCTTTTAAGTATAAACCTGTGTTAGGAGACCCCGCTATTTCGGTATACAAACTAAATATTCATTAATTTTTGAAAGTGAGTAAGCCGCAAAATGAAATGAAAGATTACGTTCACACATGAATACATTTGCATTCACATACATAATATCTACAGGTAAATAGTTCTACATAATCCATAATAATATATGAAAGTCGAACAGTGCCTATCCTCTGAGTAACAATCAAATCAATTTTGTGTACAAAATGAATCGTCGCTTTTCGTATAATTTTCATAGAAAAACGAAGATTTCCGAGCACTATTGCTTGAAATGAATTTCTATGCTTATTCATGATCTTATATATAAAAAAATAATAAAAAAATGGATTGCAATTCTGATGTCTCGCTAAAACTCGAGAACGGCTGAATCGATTTGGCTAATTTTGGTCTTGAAATAACTGTGGAAGTTCAGGGAAGGTTTAAAGGGTGAGAAATATTAGAAATGTATATATTATTAAGACAAAACAAACAAATTATAATTATGACGTATATATTTTCAGTTTTCTTTCATTTTTGATGTCGTGCTTAGTCACACTAATGTAACAAAAGTATTTTTGTCACACTACAATTTCGCAATCGTATTACTTAACGTGTAATGCTAGGGACTGTACTTTGCTACGAAAACGTAGCAGAGTCGTAGCGGTGCTACGGCGTAGCAACAGGATGCCGTAGCTTCATATGACGCTAGGCACGAGACGTGACATAATACTGCGATTGTTACAATAATAGAACTGTATAATTGGTTAAATTTGGTCATTATTATTAAAAAAATATTTTGGTGGAATCTCTATTTTATAAAAATTTAATTAATAAATTAATAACTGACTGACCCTTCAGTAATATGACAATAATGGACTGAGATCCCAGCCCCGCCAGACCCGACTTATATTCTTACTGTTGATACAATCTTTTGTACCTTTGACGCCCTGTACCTGAGAATTGTCTCACCGCACAATCTGGCGGGCACACAAACGTTCATTGTGCCCAACTAACACTACAACATGACATACATCTTATCAGTAAGAGTAAATGGGGAGTCAACGCGGGGCCGGGATCATAGTCAATAAGCATTATTTCCCCAAAATCGTTTCTCCAGTACTTTGATAGCATCAAGGCATAACGCAGTACTGTACTTTTGAAATCAACTGACAATAGTGAAAATATACAAAGTAACGATAGTATAACTGTCACAAATATTTTCATTTACATCGCATAGCATCGCATAGCATCGCATAGCATCGCATAGCATCGGGTCTATGAATACCTAACCATGTACTAGAATGTGTGATGCCTAATATTTCATTTATCGAAACCTTACCATTACATTAATAAATTACTTGTGTCGACATTATTTTCAATTTATAAGCAATTTGGATTGTAACCATAATTGTGATTGCTTTTTCTTTTTTTTTTTTTTTCATTAAAATCAGGATGAGGAATACATTACCGGGATCGTTGCTATGCGCCGCCATGAAAATTTAGCATCCAGTAAATTTTATATTCGTCTTTCTAAATCGTTATTGATTTTGCTGGAGATAATGGAACTTTCGATATTATTCTAATTTTCACTCTAATACTTGAAGCAAAAAACTTTCAGTACAGTTTTACGAGATTCGTGCAACGGGCGGACTATGAAATTTGGGAGGCTGATTAAAGTATATGTGGAGAGAGATGTGTAGAGAGATAATATATTTTAAAAAATGCTTAGAAATACATAAAATAAATAAATAAAATCAATAAAAATAACAACACCACTCACTACTTCAGATTTTTACACACACACTAATGTTTTAGATACAATTTTGCACAAAGTATACATAAAATATAATAAGTAATACAAAGTTGTCACACGTTGACGTTTGTCAATATGCCACAACATCAACATTTTTTTTTCTATCTAAGAGGCAAACAAAACTCTTTTAAAGTTCTAACATAAATATTATATAAATTATTATGGGCGAATTTCGACTACCAGGCGACCTCAACTATAATATTTACAATTAAACTTTCAAATTAAGTAATTTGAAAATTTAAATCATTAAAACCCTGATAAGGCTTCAAAAAGTACAGGTAGGGTACTTTCCGGTCTGCCTTGACTTACTGATCACGGAATAGACGATCGTTCGATTTTCGGGTCCATACTGTCGTACAGAGCGCACTCCTCGTTAATTAAGAGCTTGTGGCTCAACAAGTATCTACTGCGGGTATCACGTAGGATAATAGGTGGACGTAATCACGTTCCATTAAGCGATCCGTAACAATGTCTAACATTAAACAAAATGTTAAAATATGCAGTATATTGCAGGTGGAGACAATCGGAGACGCGTACATGGTGGTGTCCGGTTTGCCGGAGCGCAACAGCACGAGACACGCGTGCGAGGTGGCGCGGATGGCGTTAGCGTTGCTGGACGCCGTCCGTCGGTTCCGGATCAAGCACCGGCCGTGTGATCAGCTGAAACTGCGGATCGGATTGCATTCAGGTAAGTTGAAAACTATAAAAGCTTTACACTAGATGTCATGGTGTCCGGTTTGATGAAACGCAACGTAACGGCACATATGCTTGTGAGGTGGCGCGAATAGCGTTAGACACCGTCTTGCAGTTCCAGATCAGGCATCGACCATGTTTAGTAGAAACTAAGGATCGGACTGTATTCCTGTAAGTGATATAATAATATAGTCTAAACATAATATCCACAGTCTTAAAGTAAATATTAAGTCTAAGTGGACTGTAATCTTTACGTACATAAGTATGTAGAATGTATTTGTTTTGTTTTGTTTTGTTTTGCATTAAGTATCAATACATGAAAATAAAATAAAAAGACAATTCAAGAAGAAAATATAAAACTTAAAACTATCGTTACTGTTTAATATAAAATGCGGGCCCATGCAAAGCGGAGCATTTTTGTATGAAACTTGAACAATTTTGTATGTAAAGCAGTTTACATACAAAATTGTATGTAAACAGTTTGCATACGAAACCATTTAAAAAAAGTTTGTTTTCGGTATAAAACAATGAATTTAATCGTTTATTTCAAAAGTTGATGACTATAGTTCAAAACCTTACTTTTTATGGTATACTAACTGTTGACCGCGCTCCGTAAATATAGTATCGGAAACCCCACGGGAATACTAACGGGATAAAAAGTAGCCTATGTTTTCATTCAGAGCCTAAACTATTACTATACCAAATTTTATCGAAATCCGTTCAGTAGTTTTTGCGTGAAAGAGTAACAAACATCCATCCATCCATCCATCCTCACAAACTTTCACATTTATAATATAAATTGGATGATTATATTATGATATTAATATCAGAGTAATTATATTAATGATAATTTATTTTAATGATCCCTAGCTATTTTTCATTTGATATTTTTCTTTTTTTTTTTTTTGATAACTAGTAAATTGAAACAATTTTAAATATTTATTGTTAGTAGAAAACCACACAAATAAAATAATCTATCAATATTTTAACATTTTTCAGTGGCCAATAATAAGAATTACCAAGTGAATGGTAGTGAGAGTTCCATGTGAACAATGACCATAGAGTGGTTTGTACTCGTTCGTTCGTACCATTAAGAATTGGTAAATTTTAGGTTTCACTGGAAATTCTTAGGATTTAACTTAGTTCAGACTTTTACAGTAACAACATGAATAATGAATAATTTCCGTGACATTTGAAACTGCCTGGTTCCATCAACTGATATCATATTTCATATCAATATAAAACAATAGCTGGCTGTCTGCCAACGAGACGGTTAGATCTGGAGAACCGCCAATGATGGGGTTGAATTTAAAAATACGACGACATACGAGGTCATAGATCTTGACATAGTTTATGAAAAACTAGTGTAAATATGTTTTTTAAGACATGAGACCGGCCAACGTGCAGATGGATTGCCTGACGGAAAGCGGTTGCTACCACTAATGGCTACTAACTACTAACACCAGACAAGCTACAGGTGCTTAGTCGATCAATATAATATATTATTATATTATTTATACAAGCCAAAAAAATATTTTCTTTTTCGCTTGTAAACTTTATTCTAAAATTTGAATTGGTAGCTCATTGAAAATCATAACAAAATAATTCTTACAGTTATATAATATAATATTATAAAACTATTATTATAAGTAATAAACTAAATAAAGTTTTATCATCTCTAAAAATGTTACCCTCTCTAAAATTTTAATTTTAATTAATCACGATTTTAATTAAACACGACACGAAGTTTCCGGAATTTTAATACTTTCAGACTAAAGGAATTAGCAATTCAAATCCTTTTGGATCAAAGTTGCTCATTTTTAGAACGCATGGCGCCGCGTCTCGTATCATTTCGTTTCGGTGTGAATTACCTCACCTTTAATGTCAACGACGACGGTAAAATCATAAACCTAAATTGCCACCAGCTCCCCAGCTACTTCTCTCTTCAATTTAATGGCAGGGCCATTGTCGGTGGAGCTTCCGCCACTTTTGTCTATCCTCCACTAGTGCCATCAGCTCTCTATAGGACATGACATTTATATTCTCTACATGTTGACTAATATAGCTTTTCCTTGGCCTTCCCCAACCGCTTTTTCCTTACATCTTTCCTTCTAATAATATCCCCATGAATGTGTCATGTCTTATAAAACCCCCAGTCATATTTCCTCTTCTATTTTCTAGAGTTTTTAATATGTTTCTCTTTTCTCCTATCATCTGTAGCACTTCTTCGTTAGTTTTCTTTTCCTTCCAAACCTATCCGCTGCATCCTTCACCAGCACCACATTTCGAATGCTTCTAATCATGCTCTATCCCTATCCCAGCAACTACAACATAGATGGGCGCCTCTGGGTCGCCCCATCACCGTTGTTTATGTCTTGAGTAAGTCAAAATAAATTACAGCAACGCGAAAGGCATGATAATTTCAGAATATGAAATAAAAATTTCGGCGATTTTATCAAATAAAACCCTATGTAACACGTCGAGGGAAATTTTATATCCAACTTGTTCTAAAAGAATATTATGTACTAATTATTTTACCATATTTTTGTTTTTAATATTTTCAACGAGAACCGCAAATTCAGAGATAAAAAGGATGGCCGATGTCCTAAACCAAACAAAAAATATCAGTGTTAGTATTTATTAAACTTTTTTTTCATTTAAAGAATACGTCACATAAGAAATTTAGGTATTTAGTGTTTCAATGAAATGTGAATGTTAAACTAGAAATAAAATAAAAAAAAATTGAAGAATTAGAAGTGATCATTTTTAAACACAAATTATAACCTAACCAAGAGCAGGACGTGTCGAAAGTGTTTTCCGTAACTATCAACGAGAGAATAGTTTTTCTTTGAATTACTTCAAAAGTTACTGTCCGAGATCGTTCAAAATAATTTTCCTAAAGTTTTCCAAACATATTGACAAGTTTAGAGGTGAAATTATAGCTAATATCACGTCTAATAATTTTGTTTTCCGTTTTATGTAAGGAAAGTAATATAAATAATTATTATTTTATAACGCCAAAACAGATATATATACATTATAATATATCATATAATAACACAATATAATCATTATATTAATACGTGGAGTATAAAATTTCAAGTACCTACAGTTTTAGGAGAATTGCGCATACGGATCGGTGTGAAATTTGGCACATTTAAAGTTTAAGTGGAGGAAGGCCTGCCGAAAGCAAATATTTGTAAAAATAACGCTTAGAAATAAATTAAATTTATAAAAATAACAATAACACACACTACCTCACGCACACTAGAATGTTCGTATATATTACAGTAGGTTTGACACAATTATTGTCAATGAGTGTCAATCTTTCTATCACAATCCATAAACAACATTTACATATTTTTATTGCGTATCTAAGAGGCAAAATAATCAAAAAAAAGTTGAAACTTTAAAATTAAAACATGAACATGAAATTATGGTCGAATTGCGGCCATAGGGCGACCTCTAGTATATATAATTGTACCAAATATCATCTATTTATTATGTTCATAATTACAGAAGCTGGAAGGGTCCGCCCTTCCAGCACAGACGGACATGAACAGACGGACGGACAGAGCAAAACTATAAGGGTTCAAAACTACAATCGTGGACTATATTTTTGCTGACTGTAATATATTTCACCATGTAACGTGCTGATATAGTTATAGGTACTGGCAGTACAGCAGCCACGTATAAAGTATCCTATATCCACACGGCAGCTAAAAGCAGCGTATCCTATATCAGGGGATTATATTATCCATTCCCCCGATAAAGTAGGATTTAGGTACTCGACATTGTGATGATAAGATTTGCGATGCAAATGTATGGATCAGTTTTATCCGGATTCGGTAATATGAGACAAGGGAAGCTTAAATAACGAAAAGAAAAAAGATATTAAGCGAAAAATATAATCAAATTAAAACAAACACTCCTAAAGATTTTAGAGATAAAACGAAATCCTTAACTATATTATGCTCGAAAGAAAAAGTAAATGACAATAAATAATAAATGTACATCATTTCAAAAGGAATCTCGCGTTCTCTATCTAAAAGAGAAATCTCTCCGTATATATAAGCATTATGAATATTATAATAAATTAGCATTATGAAAAATTATCATATTATTGAATGTAATTGGCATTTACAAACAGATAATCTGTAGAAACATGTCCATTTGAAGACCAAAATCACCTTACCAATAGCATGTTAAGGATTATCATGCTAACTATCGACGAGCTTATAAACCATTTTGTAGGCCGATTACTCAAAAATAGTTTAACATTTTCAGGTATCAAACTTTAACTTTATTTAATATATAATAATTATTTATTACTAAAGTTAAAAAAATCCCCACTTCACATGTATAGTGTAAACCCCCTAAAATACAAAGTTATATTTAATTTATAACACCAAAAAGAAAGTATTGTAACACTTACAATAGAGAGCGTTTGAATTAAAAACCGAACTTCCAATGATACAAGCATAATATACAATAAAAAGAGGGTCGTGAGGTCTAGTTCACAATATAGCCTTGCTGTACCTTGTGAAAATCGGCTTTACTATCCTGCAAAGTGATGTAGGCAGCGGCAGGTTTCCTATGTCCCCTGGTATTGAGGCGGGTAGGTAGGAAGATCCTTTTTTTTCCCAGGAAGTCAGACAGGTAGTAGGAACCCTGGTAACCCTGGAATTAGCAACCAGACATATGGTATTTGTCCGATTTCATAGTTTGACTGCGACATCACGGTTGCGATTTGATGGTAATTAGCAAGGAAGAAAAAACGCGATAAATGCAAAACTAGCAATCAGTAATGAGGCAGTCATACAGAATAAGCAGGTATATATAAGAATAAACAATAAAATCATTTCAAGTGAGCGTGAATGATAAAATTAATAAGTACATTTGATATAGTATTGCTAAGTAAATTTAAATAGAAAGAAAGAAATATCTCTCATATGCAACGAAATAACCATAGCCTAATTTATTATAATTATTATATTCTATTGACAATATAAATAATAGGCAATTGGTGGAATTATGAAATCGGTCAATGCTATAATTTTTGACCGTTATATGATAACTTGATAATTCGAAATATAGATTATCAAATCAGTATAATCTCAATAAAATCAAAAAGGCCAACGATCAGGTTTACTTGTACACCACATACATGCATGAGAAATAATAGGTAACATGAATTATACAATCTGATGAACAATGAAACGGTGACTAGGCATGTTAAGGTCTAACAAATATATGGAAAAAATATGCAACACTCACCCAAGTGGGGATAAAATACACTTAAAAAGTTGGTTAACAACTTAACTGTCCCCATACAATGAAATATACACCTACCCCACGTCCATCATGTTTTCTATTCTGTTAGCTTTAATGAACGTATATGTATTGTAAAACAAAGTATTTAAATAAAATTAATAATGTTTTGTATTGATTTTCTTCATTTTATTTTATGATTCACATATGATTCATGAGCGTGGGTAAAAACTTTCTCTTTCCTACGTTCAATGAGTCATATATGCACATACGAACTATAGACAACAAATTGATTGATAACAGAGTTTGATTTAGTCTGTCACGATTATTATGATACCTACCCTATCTAAAAATATTTACATTGTCATTTGAGCTTATAATTAAGTACTAATTTCATAATTGAAAATAAATTCATATTTGCTAAAATGGCTAGAAGAAATCTCAGTGAGGAAGAATTGTTGAGATTTTTAGAAAACTCTGACTCCGACGCAGAACCATTCAGCAGTGGCAGTGATGATGATTATCAGCCCGGCGATGACGATGAAGACAGCGAAGATACTGAGGTAATTGCGAATTTTATTGCAAGTAGTTCAAGTTCTCGTCAAGTACCAGTATCATCACAATCATCGACTCCAGGAAGTCCATCTTCACCTGTCCTCCCTACCTGTTTTACCTATAGGTAGAGAAACCTTTACAGGAAATTATGGGGTGCAAAATATAGAGCCAATTTTAACAATGGACAAGTTTCGTTGACAAAAATATATGAATATTTTGTTCCCGGAGATTTGATTAACGAAATGGTGATTCATACGAATAATTATGCTCATTTATTGAAACAAGTACGAACTTCACAATTTAGCAGGATGACAAGATGGAAAGATGTAAATAGAGGAGATGAAGACTTTTTTCGGTGTAATTATGTACATGGGTCTCAATCCTAAGCCCTCCATAGAACATTATTGTAAATTAGATGTGCTATATTACAATCCACTTATGCATAGAATCAATATGTCATATAATAGATTTAGTACCAAACTTAGATGCTGGCACTTTACTGAGGTTCAGATTGGTGTTATTGGAGCACAACGAACGCATAAAATTGATCCACTGATACATAAAGTTGTAGATAATTTTCGTAGCCTTTATTTACCTGACGATATTATAGTAGTTGATGAATCCATGGTAAAATTTCACGGAAAATTGGTTATTAGAACATACAATCCTGCCAAAGCCGATCGCTACGGCATGAAGATCTATAAAGATTGTACTATAAATAGCTACACTTGGTCTTATCAGATTTATTCCGGTGTATCAGAGCAGTTACTAGGCTTGGATAAACCTGGATCAACTGTAATCCAACTCACTGAACCACTTCTGAATGACGGTCGTCTGATAGTCGCCGATAATTATTACACCAGCGTTCCGCTGCCAACATATCTAAAAGAACGGAAGACTGACCTTTGTGGTACTCTACGCAAGAACAAGAGAAATCTTCCAGAGGAAGTGGTTCAGAAAAAACTAAAAAAGGGAGAGCAAATTGCAATGCAAAAAGAAAATCAGTATACAGTTCTGAAATAGCGCGATAAGCGTGATGTTCTGATGATCTCTACATGTCATGGAGATGGCATGTCAAAAGTCACAACAAAAAGAGGTGATGTTATAAAGCCCGAAGTCATTATTGACTACAATGACGCAAAAAAGGCATAGACATTTCGGACCAGCTCGCATCCTTTCATAGTCCTTTACGCAAAAGCCTATCTTGGTATAAGAAAATCGCCGTAGACATTTTATTTCAAGTGGCCGTTGTAAATACTAGGTGCATCTATAATGAGTTGGTGTCAGAATCAAAATTATCTGTTTTACAAGTTCAAGAAAAATTAGTTCGTCATTTTCTTGGATCAGCAGCGACAACTACGGAATCTAACGTGCCTCCAAGACCTTCCTTCTCTCTGACTCCAAGATCTTCTATTTCCACCACTTCTAGTCACAGTCTTCGAGAAATTCCGCGTAACATCACAAACAATAAATTCGTTAGAAAAAGATGCAGCGGCTGCTACGCCAAACTAAAAACTCTAGGGCAGTTGGCTCATAAAGCCAAACAAGTACACACAGAATGCAAAGCTTGTAACAAAGAATTTTGTTTGGAATGTTACAATGAAAAACATAACTAGCTTTTTTTATATTTTCCGCAATAAAACGTTTTATTTTTCTAATGTTTGTCTTATTTTATACAAATACTAAGCCGAGAAATCCGTGGTTTTACTTTTCATGATATCTTTAGAATATGTACAAACTTTTGCGAAAATTTCTTTCATTTTCTTAGAGGTTAGGGTTTTTGCCACACGTTCACGTAATTTTTGTTACTTCTTTACGTCACGCTCATAACAAAAATATATCCCGAATTCTCGTCTAAATTTGAGTCACCTGCGACTCATGAACTTATTCCAAAAGTGCACCATGAGTCATATGTGACTCATTGGACAGTTTAGTTGTATTAGGTATCATAAATAAATATTATTTTTTTACTTAATTAAGAATTTATCGCAATTCAATAAAATTAGGTTTCTTTACGACTACATCAGCTGTGCGATAGATCGTTATCGCGAAATAAGATGTCAGCCCCGTGCAGTCAACCAGTATGAAGTTTGTATCTAACTTCATCATAATTACCGTACAAAAAATACAGCGCCTGACAAAATATTATAGCAACAAGTAGGCTAAGGAATTAGTTATTGAGATTTTTAAGGAAAAGATAATAATGACATTTTGTTATCAATATATATATTTAAGATAAAGTTTGTAAGTTTTCTAGCTAATTCAAGTAAAAAAATCTGTGTGTCAGTCAAATAGACAAGTCGTTACAGTATTTACACAATCTAAAGATATACCAAATTTCTTATATTTCAAATCAAATCAAATCAAAAAATTTTTATTCAAAATTGGTATTTTTAAATACTCTTTTTGAACGTCGTTACTACGTGATGCCTACCACCGGTTCGGGAACTAACCCAGCGAGAAGAGCCGGCAAGAAACTCGTCTGGGACCATCTTTTACCAAAAAGATGGAAAATTATTCTTTTAAAATCAAAATTATTACAATGTTTGCTTATGTCTATGTAACAAATAATAACATAAGATAAGGAGCCACCTTATTCCCAAGGTGTGCCGTCTTGAATGAAGTCATTAATTTTATAATACGCTTTGGCACACAAACGTTCTTTAACTACTTTTTTAAACTTATTAATGGGAAGGTTTTGAACCTTTTCTGGGATTATATTGTATAAGCGTATACATTGGCCTTTAAAGGATTTACTAACTTTGCTTAGTCTGAACACTGGCATATCTAACTTGTTCTTATTTCTAGTGTTTACACAATGATTATCACATTTCTTTTTGAAGTTGTTTAGATTCTTTCTTACGTATAACACATTTTCCAAAATGTATTGAGATGCCATGGTCAGAACTTTTATTTCTTTAAACTTTTCCCTTAGAGATTCAAAAGTCGACATCTTATAAATAGAACGTATAGCACGTTTCTGCAGCACAAATATTGTATTAATGTCCGCAGCGTCTCCCCACAAGAGGATGCCGTACGACATTATGCTATGAAAATAGCTAAAGTAAACTAATCGCGCGGTCTCTATGTCGGTAATTTCTCTAATTTTTTTAACAGCGTATGCTGCAGAACTCAGCTTATCTGCCAATTTAGCAATATGTGGTCCCCACTGTAACTTACTATCTAATGTTATACCTAGAAAAACAGTGGTGTCTACCAATTTCATTTTCTCATTATTTAATAGTATATTGGTTTGTGCCTGCGTAACATTTGGCAAGCTGAACTTTAAACATTTTGTTTTATTAGAATTCAAGAGTAAATTATTAGCATTAAACCAATGTACTATTTTTGAGAGAGCACTATTTACCTCGTCATTGTTAGATTGTCGTCGCTTCACATTAAAAATTAGTGAAGTATCATCAGCAAAAAGTACTATCTCATGCTTATCATTAACTAGATAAGGTAGATCATTTATATAGATGAGAAATAGAAAAGGGCCCAAAATAGACCCCTGTGGTACTCCTAATTTAATTTTAGTACCATTAGACCTTTTGGAATTAACTTCTACAGTCTGTGTTCTATTTATTAGATAAGAGCTTAGAAACTTTAGAGCCGTGCCCCTTACACCATAATGGTATAATTTCCTGAACAGCGTATCATGCTCCACACAGTCAAATGCTTTGGATAAATCACAGAATATACCAAGTGCATCCTGTGACCTCTCCCAAGCTCCAAATATACTGCACAGAAGACTAATGCCTGCATCTGTTGTGGACCGACCTTTAGTAAAACCAAACTGATTACTATGTAACAAATTATTCGAGTTGAAGTGAAAAATTAATTGATTTAGAATAATTTTCTCAAAAATTTTACTTAAAGTCGGTAATATGGATATTGGTCTATAGTTAGCTGGGTCTGCTTTATTCCCAGCTTTAAAGAGAGGCACCACCTTGCAGTGCTTCATCAAGTCAGGGAACACGCCACTTTTAATACAATTATTAAAAACTAATGCTAGGTGAGGGGCAATGATGTCAATTACTGGGTTTATAACTTTTGTGGACATACCCCAGAGATCAGTTGTACTTTTAATATTAAGTAATTTAAATGCCTTGATAATGTCTCTAGAGTCTATTTCTTTGAAAATAAAATTTACATCACATTCCCTCACATTATCTCTAAGTAATTTTTCGGCAACTGTAGGTGATGAATTTAAGTTTTTTGTAGTTGAGATCGGAATGTCTGCAAAAAACTTCTCAAATACTGTCGCAACTTCAATGTCAGAACTAACTTTTTTATCATTAATATAAAGTTCAAATTTAGAGTTGCGACTGGCGACTCTTCCAGTCTCATCTGCAATTATTTTCCATGTGGTTTTCACTTTGTTTTTAGAGTTCTTAATTTTTTCTTTGATGTGAAGAACCTTCGCTGCTTGACATACCTTCTTGAAAATCTTCGAGTATTTCTTGACATATAGCTTAAAAGCTTCACTCCTGTTCATTGACTTCTCGTTATACAAGTCATACAATCTTTGTCTACTAACAATAATACCTGCAGTTGCCCAGTTACTAAAATTATTTCTTTTATTATTAAATCTGACCGATTTAGAAGTAAATACAGAGTCAAATTGGTTTTTTACTAATTTAAATAAATTATTAAAAGTTTCATTTGGATTAATTGACTCATTCAAACATTGAAAACTTGAAAGTAATTTACTTCTAAATTTCTCAATACGTTTTGTGTTAACAGGAATAAACTCAATATTTTCTATCGGATTATTATCACATTTAAGATCAAATGATGCTAGCTGTCCACAGTGATCAGAGTTCAGTACATTAATTATTTCTTTCCTAAAAGTAGTGACATTTGTGAAAATATTATCTATACAAGTAGCTGTTGTTTCACATATTCTTGTTGGTTCGTAAAATAAATTAATTAGATTATACGATTTGAACAAAGATGTGAATCTAACAGTGGTGGAGTTAGAGTCTAATAAATTAATATTAAAATCACCACATACAATAATCTTCTTATTAGAGACACATATTTTCGTCAGCACTTGATCCATTATTTGTTCAAAAGAATCGTATAAGCTTGATGGAGGCCTGTATACGCATACAATAATAAGGTGGCTCAACTCAATACAAGCCAACTCAATAATTCGTTCACTAGACAGTTTTACAATATCTTTACGTTCCTTACATTTCAATTTTTTATTAATCAAAATTAAGGAGCCACCCCTAATGACATTTTCTCGACAGAAAGAGCTCCCTACTTGGTGATTACAATAGTTAAATATTAATTCATGATTTTTTAACCAATGTTCTGTTACGCATATAATGTCAATTTTAAATTCATTTAAAAATAACTCAAGTTCTAATTCTTTCCCTATTATGCCTTGTAAATTTTGATGCACCAAGTTTATATTAAAATTACAGTTTTTCCCAGAGTTCTTACTAGGCCCTTCGTAGGAGGCATCAGTATAAATATTTCCCGCTAAGAAATTGCTAGAGTGAGCCTCTGTTGTCCTATAATCTAATTTAAATTATTTGGAACATATTCCAAGTTTTTACTAATAAAATTGTCAGTATAAGAACATTGCTCAATAAAAGCAGTGGTCGGCTTAGCCAATTTTTTGGCTTGTCTTAAAACTAAAAAATTATATAGCCATTTAGCTAAATGTCGTGTAAAAAATTTAGATAAGTAATACTTATCATATGTTAGATTATTTAACCTAGAGATAAAAATATTATTAAAGTCAACCACATCGATTTGTGGTAAAGTCTTATTTAAAACTAAACAATTTTGATTAGTAGCACTACACAGTAGGCTGTTCAATTTAAACCTAATATAATTTTCTTTACTCTCGTGCGGCAGTTTTTTATTTGATAATTTGATGTAAGGAAAGGTAAACAATAAGATTTTTTTAATATTTTCTTTGTTACTTAATGTGTCTATATAATCTAACATCTGTTTTTTGTTTATCTTTCCTCTTCTCCCGACTAGTATAACTAAAGTTGTATTGGGGCAACAAGTAGAATTGATTGCCCGGCTAATGATTTGTTCAAATGATGCCCCCGGCAAACAAGTGCTAGTTACTTGTTGTCCCAAACACAATTTATTTAGATATATACCAAGTCCATGGCCTATTTCATCACAGTAAATGCTAATGAAACCAGACTCTGGGGTATGTGTCTTTGTCTTATTATAATATTTTGAGGATTTTATATTCCTGATTACCGAAGTTACCAAAAGACGGATCGATAAACGGACAGACGGATGGACAGAACGAAAATATATTGGTTTCTTGTAGGTACTACGAAACCTTATTAAGATAGGTAAGTAGATAAGGAAAGATATTAAAGGTTAATTTTAAAATGTATCTTTCACAGGTCCATGTGTAGCTGGTGTGGTTGGTCTAAAGATGCCAAGATATTGTCTATTCGGTGACACAGTGAACACTGCTTCGAGGATGGAGTCCAATGGAGAAGCAATGAAGATTCATGTCTCACCGACTACGAAGGCTCTTCTAGACACATTCGGCACCTTCCATCTGGAATGCCGAGGTGAAGTTGCAATGAAGGTAAGGTTTAAAAAAAATAAAAATAAAAAATAAAAAGATAGTGTTAAAATGGAAACAGTGAACTCTATAAATTGGTATAACGATAGTTCAATACAATATGTTCAAGATGAATATGTATATAGTAAATGAATTACTATTATTACATACGTGACATAAATTGAGAGGAAAATCCAAACATTTTTTTTCGATAAAATGTATTAATTATCTTTATTATTACAGGGAAAAGGAACTCTAGTGACATATTGGTTATTGGGAGAGATCGTAGATCCGAACGCGCAAAAGGAAATTCGGAAACCACCATTTGCAGCGAAATTGCAATCCCAGTCCATACAGAGTGGATCACTGTCACATCTCACACAGTTCAAACAACGTTTAGACGGCTCGAGGTCCTCAAGTAGACGCGGTTCAGGAGTTTTCATTCAAAAGCCTGACATCAACAAACTAATCAAAGAAGCACAACCAAAATTACAAGTCATAAGATTACAGAGACAACATTCTGATCCCACTGAAATAGTCACCAATGGTCTTGATGAAAAACAGGATAAGCTAAGTATATCAAACTTAATACCTTTAAACGTAAACTCTTTGAATCACAAGGTGTTTCAGAGTGGTCAGCCGAAAGTCAAACTGAAAGATTGTCAGACCAAATCGTTGGGGAATCACAAAACTAAAACAGGGAATAATAACTGGATAGCCAAAATACCGACTGCTACGTCCTTCGACACTGGTATCAAGAAAAATGACGAACATTTAAAGGACTATAGCAGCGTTCCTTTGCTATCCAATGGTGAACTACCAAATGATTCAATAGTATAGATTATAAGTATAAATTCTGGTCATAGATCATTGAGAGTTGTCACGATTATTACTTATTTATGTGTTAGTGAAACACAAAATGAATGGTCGTGAAAAGTATATTTTAAGAGAATAATTAAGCTCAAAATGTTTGAAAAGGAGTTGATACAATAATTGTTGTATCTAAATCCTTTACTTAAAATGAATTTAAACTTATTCTTGAAGTAGTAGAAAAGCATAGTTTATAATATAAGATAATCTTAACTCATTCTAATCATCACATTCATAAAATAAGAATAGTTATTTGAAGCAATAAGTATATTAATGTTTACAAATATAATTGTATTACACAAATTTGAATCCGCCGCTCACACCGCTCACGGCCGCCGATGGCCGCTACGATCGCTAGCGGCCATCAGCGGTCGTGAGCGGCGGCGGTTGTCTTAGGCGAAACTGTGTTTCATGGTAATGAAGATAAAGTTTAAACTTAAGTTATGCTGCTCGCAGCTCCGCTGACATTTCATTGTGAATCGGCCCTTAGGGCGTAATTTAACTGGGCAACCTATTTGCAATGTGTCAATGGGAATATTATCTATCATTTATTTCTTATCACTAATAAATAACAGATGAGGGTACATATTTCATATTCCGGATCTTGCACTATAAAGTATATATATATATATATATATATATATATATATATATATATATATATATATATATATATATATATATATATATATATATATATATATATATATATATATATATATATATATATACTCAAAAAAGTGACCTGCTAATTCTACTAAGATACTTAGTACCCTGATAAGATAAATAATACATTTTTATATTTATGCGTACCAAGAGTAATTCAAGTTTTTTACATCACGACAATCTGGTTCTAGCAGTTCTCGAAGTACGGATACCAGACAACGGAAAAATATAATATTTAATACTTTATACTATACTTAAATTTAAGATTTTTATTATATAATATACATAATATTTAATATACATAATTACACATCCATGACGCAAGAACACAGAAAACTTTTTTTTCGCATTCAAACCCGAGCCACAGAGGTCGTCAATAATAATAATTGCAAACTTTGTAAACTGTGTGATTTGTGAATTATGCTCAATTAGTATCTCTCTTTGTAGATGGTGTATGTCAACGCTTGTAAATATTTTTGTATTTTTGTTACAGGTATATAAGTTAAAGTTATTGTAAACTCTTTTGTAAACTTAAACGTTTATTTTTAACTTTTTGTGATGCATTTATAGATTACGGATTTATAGTCTTTTAAGAGTAAAATTGCTTATTTTAGAGCTGGTCTCTTTAGTAATTAATAATTAATTACCAGTAAGTTGATGTCTAAATAACAAAAAATCAATGGACATAGAAAAAGTACTTATTGTAATATGAAGTAGATTTACTACCAATCGAACTACGATCAAAGTAACAACCAGGGTATAATTTCATGTAGATGATTAGTAAAAAGTGACCACGTTCCTAATAATTGTAAAATATGAAATACTAGAATACCTAAACTGCAAGTTGACTATCAAAATGCTTACAAAAGTCTTGTAGACTTCGATAATCCAAGATAAGTAGACTATGCTAAAATCACATACCACTTTTTTAGGGTTCCGTAATAATCCGGAACCCATATAGTTTCGCTCTGTCCGTCCGTCTATCTGTCTGTCTGTCTGTCCGCCCTTCTAGCTTCTGTAGTTATGAATATAAATGGACGAAAATTGGGCATAGTTTTATATTGTCTATAGATCTCGGTTTTAACATCATAAAATAATAATAATATTATATATTAGGGGTGGCTCTGGAGATACATGTGAAGAGGGGAAGAAAAATATTTTTTTCATTCCAACCCATCGTGTGGGGTATCGTTGAATAGGTATTTTAAAATAAAAGCAAGGTTTACAAAGTTAATTTTAATTTAATTTTAAAGTAAAAATTTTTGCGAGTAACCGGCCTCCAAAGTGGTTTATAAGTTGGGTCCCACCTGGCATTTGAAAACTATAGGAGATAGAAACTTGTAAGTTTCCATGCTTAGTTAGATCATGCTAAAAACTCTTTGGGAGAATTATTTTGAACGAAATCGAACAGTAACTTTTGAAGTAATTTGAAGAAAAAAAAAACCTTTTACGCGTTGATAGTTACGGAACCCTCCTTAGACATGTCCCAACATGCTCTTGGTTAGGTTATTTAATGTGATTATGGTGTGATGGAAGTCAAAACGTAGGAAAGAAAACATTCCTTCATGCGTAAGTTACACAAGATGACTGGTAAACATTGTACCGCTCAGGATCAGTTCACACCGCGACGATACGCGACCCTGCGCGGCGCTGCATTTTAAAGATAGCGATTCAAAATTGAACTTTGTTCACTACACAAAAAGATACACGTTTCATATGACATCAGTCATACTCTGCACATGCGCTGTGCAGCGCGGTGCAACTTGACATTCGAACTCTTACAATGAAACGCGCATCTTCTTGTGTAATGAATTAGGTTTAATTTTGAATAGTTATCTTAAAAATGCTGCGCCATGTCGCGTATCGTTTCGTTTCGGTGTGAGTTGACCCTTAGGCTTGATATAGCGCATATTTGTAGACCGGGGTAGCTCCGTTTGCTTTCACCACTGGTTGTTGTTCTCGTTGTTATAATGTAAATAATAATTATAGTTAGGTATTTATTGTAAATATTATAGTATTACTTTGTAAAATCATTGTGATCTAAGTACGTTTAATGTTAGAGGACGATTTGAGTTCTATCCTAATAGCAGTAAATAAAAGTGTGAAAAATGATTTATTGTTTTATTTTCTTTCTAACTTTGTATATTAAGTCGTAAAGAGAGACCCTGACTGCACTTTGAGCTATGCATAGAACAAAGCCACATCTGCAAAATCCTTACTTTACAGGAGAGCAAAAAGAAGGTTAACTTGGATCATTCTTGATCTAACTTTTTCCTGATTGGCCTAGCCGGATCAATATTTCAATAATCTTGCAAATAGGTTTAAAGTAATGTTTAGTTACTAATAAAATATATTTTAGATAAATATACTATTAATATATTATTTAGGTGTGTGTAGGTTGTATGTAACCATATACAGTGGAAAACCATACGTCATATGTTTAGATGTAACTTTACTCATGGGAATAGTTTTAGTCATATATATAAATATAACTTTGTTTTACTTAATTTATCAGTTACTTGATTTTTATTTTATTTAAAAGATATAATATTTGTTTCGAGCATGTACTTTTCATGTTACTTATCTTTTAAACAAACATTTTAATTAAACTTTGTCCAACATCTATCTTAATAAGAATATTCGCGTCCGTGAGCCGTTACACAGAACATACACACGAGTGAATATGAAACCCCCCGCGCCGAGAGCGCTGATTCCGATGCACATAAAGCTTTGTTTTTCGGAGGCAAATTTATATGTACCTTTGTTCAATTCCTATTTTTGAAAGTACGTACAATTAAATGAATTAATTTAGTACTAAATATACAAAAAAATCTATTTGGCTTACGGCCCGTTTCCATAACCTATCTATCTGTAACTATTTGTTACATTCGTCGCCATTCAATCATTTGACTTTTTTTGCGATACAAATTTGACGTTTCTAACTAATAGTTATTGGTAGATAGGTTATTGAAACGGCCCATTAATTGTCACATGTAACTTTGTTCTGTGCATGGATCGACTTCTAAAGTTTAAAGTACGTCGCTTGTGCGGTATGTCGCTTGAATATTGGACTTTGACTATTTTATTTTTTTATTATAAACAAGCGACCTCTTTGATGTTATGTGGCCGACATTAATATCCGGTTTCAATAACCTATCTACCAAACCCTATTTGTTAAAAATGTCGTCATTCAATAATTTGATGGTTTTTTTGCGATACAAATTTGACGTTTTTAACAAATAGTTACTGGTAGGTAGGTTATTGAAAACGTTTTATTTTAAATTGATATCCATACGAGACGGGCAGAAAACAATAATTGATAAAATTATAAAAAAAAACAAAGGAACGAAAGTGACCAGTGACCTTGATTTTAGTTTGTCGCCAGCAACATTTGAATTGTTTGCCTTTTAAATAAATATTTTAAGGCCCGTATTTATATCAAACACCAATTAGAGTATTTAAAAATATATAATTAATGGCAAAAGCGATAGTATAATAGGCTACTTTCATCTATCGAAATCAAATTATATAAATTTGTTATTTATATAGTTTCTATCATAAGAAATACGAATCCAACACTATTTTGTTATATAAATATGCGATTTATTTATAATTTCGAAAATAAAACTGTAGTTTTTCATCTGTATGTCACGTGACCGAAAACGCCAGCCGCCATATTTTTCTTGTAAGTGACGTCATAAGAACATAATAAAATCAAATCAACAACAGCGAAAATTAAATCTAAAGTTCATGTACTACACACGCACATATGACATTTGTTTGTTTCTGTTCTTATTACGTCACGAATCACGATAATGGTGGCTGTCGTTTTGGCGCAAACATTTATCGTTTATATATATATATATAATTTCCAATTTTTTTAATTTCCAGATGATAAAAATACTAGTTGACTATCGAACCGATACGAACATTTTAAAATATATTTGAATTAAATGTAGAATAGCCTATTGATAACAGTTTTATAACCTATAATTTCGAACATATTCGAAAAAAACCGGTCATGTACGAGTCGGACTCGTGCACGGCAAAAAAACATGTTAGTTGTATGGGGAGCCCCCTTGAATATTTATTTGTTGTTATAGCGGCGACAGAAATACATCGTCTGTGAAAATTTCAACAGTCCAGTTTTCACAGTTAAGGAGACACAGCCTGGTGACAGACGGACAGACAGACGGACGGACGGCGAAGTCCCAGTAATAGGGTCTCGTTCTTACCCTTTGGCACGGAACCCTAAAAAATCAGAGCTACCTGAGGTCGTGACCATTTTTCTCCAGTTCACATAGTTGCACTTAGTAGCAACGGCGATTAAGTCAATGAGTCTTCAATAAAGCAGACTAAACATTCTGTTAGTATAGAATATACAGGATGCTCGGTTAATAAAAATAGATATTCAAGGAGTATAATCACTGTTCGATTCTCGATCCAAAAATATGTGAACTTAAATTTTGACCAGATTATATTCTATATAAAATACTTAAATTCTAATCATCACCGCGCTCCCGTACTACTCCAGCGCTTGACCTTGATGCTGACGCGTTGTACGGCAGTGTGATGGTGTCCATGCGAACTGCGAGTAGACCGGAAATATTAATCATTAGCTGTTTCCCGCGGCTCCGCCCGCGTTAATATACAATCGCATATCCCGCGGGAATGATGTACTTTTCCGGGATAAAAAGAAGCCTACGTTTTAATACAGAGCCTATACTACTACCATACCAAATTTCATCAAAATCGGTTCAGTAGTTTTTGCGTGAAAGAGTAACAAATATCCATCCATCCTTACAAACTTTCACATTTATAATATTAGTAGGATAGTAGGATGTTACTGGAACGAAGTTCCTTATGGCGCGTTGCGAATTGTATTAGGGATGGACGGATTATAGGCACGACACTTTTTGCCACTCGAAATCATAATGTAATAACGACTATTAAAAATGATACAAAAAACGACCTTATCACCTTGACAATAATGTAGAATTTTGGAATTACACATAGCGACTGTTATGACTGTTACATATTGTGACTAGCTAGCCGGGCCTTAGGTATGCGAGCGGCGCGGTGGGACGGAAGAGCGCTTGATGTTATTACTCAGTACGGAGCCGGACTTCGCGGCGGCAACACTGTGAGCAGCAAGCAACCCGCCCCCTCACCCCTGTCCCTACCTAAGGCGCGGCCAACTACTTCCGCGCGCACTATATATACTTAGTTCAACTATTTGTTTTGTTTAGTAGTTTCTGTTTGTAATTTCAAATTAACAGCTTTTATTTTCACTTAATGCATTTAAAAGTATTATTTATATATATATATATATATATATATATATATAAAGTATTATTTATATATATATATATATATATATATATATATATATATATATATATATAAATAATACTTTTAAATGCATTAAGTGAAAATAAAAGCTGTTAATTTGAAATTACAAACAGAAACTACTTTACTACTACTACAATTTTCGTTAAAATTTATGTAGTTTTTTTGATTTTTAACAATTATAACTAACTTAAGATATTAATAACAGTATATCAATCGCAATATAATTATGAGCGAAGGAGAATGTTTATTACGAGTGCTAAATAAAAAATACGTCGGAGCCTTCGTGCTCGGAATACGTAGACGAAAGTGAGAGTGAAAAACGTACATGGGACTGCCAGATGAGTAATGACTTATGCCTGGAACAAAAATATACGTAACTACGATACCGATACGATTTACATATAAATATGAAAATACAGTGAACAAAGTATTATTATTAAGTATTGAGAACTTAGCTTCAAAATCTTATAGTTTGAACGAGACAATCTTTATTATAAATAATCGGTTTCTCGAAATCAGCTACGAGTATTACCATGATATGTACTCGTATGCAGGGAGTTGTGAGAGAGAAACTTCTATCAAGCTAGGTCTTATCCCTGGAAAACTGTGCATTTTAAGATATATTTGTTTCTTGTTTCGTCGCGAAACAATATACCTATCAATAATTTTGACTGTTACGAGTATGTCAGGCCGGTACTAATAATTAATTATTCATATTTGCGTACTCAACAAGCTAATAAGAATAAAAATTCCTGCAAAAACATAATTTGTTCTATCATACTTGGAATTTTTTTCGCAAGTATCTTTTGTGTATGTTCGTTTGTAAATTCCTTTACTCCCACCTATCTTCAAAACGGCTGGATGGATTTCGACACTTAAAGTATTCTTAGATTTGTTTCAAAAACCCAAGTGTCCTTAAAAAAAGACAAAATGGCGGATTTTGGCGCCAATTTGTAAGTAGTTCATTTTTTTACCTTAAACGGTTGAAAAAAATGCCTTCCCAGTTATTTGGGCAAATTTGTGAACTGGTAACCCCACTAGTACCCACGCCACATTACAGAATAATCTACGAATGAATGTTGAATGTGAATAGGAACGGAAATGGCGGATATTTTTAGATTCCTATTTAATATTTACTTTTTATGGAATAAAAGCGGCAAACAAGAAGATGGATATAATGATAAATATTGTGCATGATAGTTACGGAACTCTCCATAGACTTGTCCTAAAATCGTAGTTTATTTATACAAATAAATAAACTACGATTTTAGGACAAGTCTACGGAACTCTCCATAGACTTGTACTAAAATCGTAGTTTATTTATACAAATAAATAAACTACGATTTTAGGACAAGTCTACGGAACTCTCCATAGACTTGTCCTAAAATCGTAGTTTATTTATACAAATAAATAAACTACGATTTTAGGACAAGTCTACGGAACTCTCCATAGACTTGTACTAAAATCGTAGTTTATTTATACAAATAAATAAACTACGATTTTAGGACAAGTCTACGGAACTCTCCATAGACTTGTCCTAAAATCGTAGTTTATTTATACAAATAAATAAACTACGATTTTAGGACAAGTCTACGGAACTCTCCATAGACTTGTACTAAAATCGTAGTTTATTTATACAAATAAATAAACTACGATTTTAGGACAAGTCTACGGAACTCTCCATAGACTTGTACTAAAATCGTAGTTTATTTATACAAATAAATAAACTACGATTTTAGGACAAGTCTACGGAACTCTCCATAGACTTGTACTAAAATCGTAGTTTATTTATACAAATAAATAAACTACGATTTTAGGACAAGTCTACGGAACTCTCCATAGACTTGTACTAAAATCGTAGTTTATTTATACAAATAAATAAACTACGATTTTAGGACAAGTCTACGGAACTCTCCATAGACTTGTACTAAAATCGTAGTTTATTTATACAAATAAATAAACTACGATTTTAGGACAAGTCTACGGAACTCTCCATAGACTTGTACTAAAATCGTAGTTTATTTATACAAATAAATAAACTACGATTTTAGGACAAGTCTACGGAACTCTCCATAGACTTGTACTAAAATCGTAGTTTATTTATACAAATAAATAAACTACGATTTTAGGACAAGTCTACGGAACTCTCCATAGACTTGTACTAAAATCGTAGTTTATTTATACAAATAAATAAACTACGATTTTAGGACAAGTCTACGGAACTCTCCATAGACTTGTACTAAAATCGTAGTTTATTTATACAAATAAATAAACTACGATTTTAGGACAAGTCTACGGAACTCTCCGTAGACTTGTACTAAAATCGTAGTTTATTTATACAAATAAATAAACTACGATTTTAGGACAAGTCTACGGAACTCTCCGTAGACTTGTACTAAAATCGTAGTTTATTTATACAAATAAATAAACTACGATTTTAGGACAAGTCTACGGAACTCTCCATAGACTTGTACTAAAATCGTAGTTTATTTATACAAATAAATAAACTACGATTTTAGGACAAGTCTACGGAACTCTCCATAGACTTGTACTAAAATCGTAGTTTATTTATACAAATAAATAAACTACGATTTTAGGACAAGTCTACGGAACTCTCCGTAGACTTGTACTAAAATCGTAGTTTATTTATACAAATAAATAAAATTTAAGTGTCTGTTTGTAATATCAAAATACATATACAGCTTTGCACTTAATGTTAAAGACAGTATATACGGTACCTACACTAAAAAAACATTTTTTTTGTCAGTATGTCCGTCTGTCTGTCTGTTTGTTAGTTCCCGGTAATCTCTATAATGGCTGGACCGATTTTGATCGAGGTTTCACTATAGAAACTTAGGCTACTTTTGATCTTAGGGTTCCGTTGTATAAAAAATTGGTTTCCGTTTCCATTAGTTCCACGCAAACGAAGTGACAGGCACCAGCTAGTGATAATAGAGCGATTACTGTCGCCTACGCGCGCCTACAATACTTATAATAATGGAAAACGCGTGTTGCCAAAGGAGTGTGTTGCCTGTATATTAAAAGGGTGACATTTTAAAATTATGTATTTCTTATAAAAATAATAATAATCTTTCTTCCTTCCTTCCTCTCCTCTGAAGCAATTACACAACCATGAACAAAATATATATATTTTATAGTAAGGATCTTTTGGTTTTTTTATTGTTTAACTATATACAATAAAAAACAATAGATCCTTCATTAACTAAACCTATATATTATATAGGTATTATAATATCTCGCCACACTGATATCGGTGATGGTAGCCGGCCAGGCCAGATACAAATAATTTATTTTAAAGTGCCCAAGTGTGTGCGCAGTACACAAGAGCACCCTCTCTTCCTTTACTCTCGAAACCATCCGAAGGACGGATAAACGACACGACAGCAGATATATCAGACGCAGGAGCGACTTTTTACATGCCCATCCAACGGATGGATCATATTTCTTGTCAGTCTGTTGATCAACCTGCATTGTCCTAACCAAACTTGAAAACAACATTTTTGGTTGTTACAATGCGGGAATCGAACCCACGACCTTCGAGTCGAGAGACAAGCTCTAACCCACTGGACTACGGAGGCTGTTAAGAGATAATATTATAATAGTAAATAGAAAACCAATAACATTATCGAAGCTAATTGTAGCCCAGTTGATGACAAACGTATCAGCTTTACCAAATCTTTATAATACAACTAATTATGACGAAATGTATGACGCTTTAGCTTGATGAAAAGAAAGTCGTGCTTATTGTGAGATCAAGGAAAGTGTTAGATGTGGCATTGAAGAAAAACTTTTGTATAGTTTCTCTTGATCATGAGATCAAAGATGCTTCAACATTGACTTTGACTTGACATTCGATCTCTTGCAATGAAACGTGTATCTGATGTAGTGAATAAGGATACATTTTGAATAGATATCTCAAATATGCAGCGCCGCCTAGCGTCAGGTCTCGTCGCGTGTGAAATGAACCCTTTGACTTACTGAGTATTTATCAAATTAGAAGAATTTTAGCTATTTTAGATATTATTAGTATCGTAATAACGCTATTATTATCTAAATGACCAAATCCCTTTAGAAAAGTAAGGGTATAATACTATTTTTTTGTAAAGCAACAACATTTTATGTAGTAGATATTAAGTATAAATTCCGCCAGTACAATATGTCCGGTCTGACTCTTAAGAAAAACTTGTGGGCTTTTCAGTTCTCAGATAGCAATACTTTTCATTTTCACATTTTTCTTTAGTAGGTATTGTATTAAATTTATATTCAAATTTACAATTGTTTAGAAAATATTTCAATGAGATTCGGTTATATACTTCTATAAAACGCATCTATTTTTTTCTTTATACACACCAGACATTTTTCCTCGCAATTAAATAAAAACATAAACTCGGTATTTAGCCTTTATGGCGGCAAAGTTTGTGAACCGTCTGGGGCGTACAAATTGAGACGTCAGACTGAGGTCCTCCATCCTTGACTCTAACTTCTAAGGGACAATAAACCATACTTTTCGTGTTTATTTTAATTAGTTTCTTACTAAGTTATTGTCATTTGGGGCAACTAGATGGTTAATTGGTAAAGATAAATCTTTAAAATAATGGCTTATTTTTTTTTATTTTTTTTAATGGTGCTGTTGACCTGTATAAAATGATGTATTGCCGCTAGCACTAACTTACTCAAATACGATACACAGTCGTTAAATATAACGATATCGCTTATAATGAGCAATCGGGTATTACAACCGAGTCACAAGGTGCGACCGAATCCCTATGTAAATTATGTAAACATACCATCTATAAAAACATCGAATACAGCGACATTTCGCTTAAACCGGCGAAACTGTATGATATTCGTTGGCAATAACGACCAAGCGCTTACTTGTGTCAGTATAATAAAACACAATGCGAAGAATTTTCAAACTTATTACTAATCTATGAAGGAATATTATTTGACTTATTATTAGCTATGCATTTCCTCCTACCTACCCCCTTTCGCATTCTTTGCTATTTAGCCTTACATTTTACACGACTAATCTAGTGAATAGTGCGATACTTGACTGTGTGAATGACAATTTATTTGGCAACAAGCTCATTTGCAAAGCCTATACCCTCGATGGGTATAACCCATATTACGTAAGTATATAGTTGATATTATAATTACTAAAATAATATTGTATAATATAATATGTTTATATTGCTTAAAACAGCTATCGGACGTAACGTCCGAGTTATAATATGGTGTTTTCGATGTCGTTATATTCGGTTTCCACTCTCAATTAATGTGGCCGTAATATTCCGAAATGGCAATATTTAATTACGACGTCACAATTTAGTTACTGTCCAAAAAACACGCTTATTCGTTTATTTCAAACTGCAATTTAAATACCGCACTATTTCCTTTTACCGGATACATTGGTATCCGGTAAACCAAACCACCAGCGTATCAGGACACGTCTTATAAGACGGTTTCCGTACAATTCAACCCGCAATTTTTTATTTTTCAAATTACTTTAAGAGTTATTATACGATTTCGCTCAAAATAATTTCCCAAAAG